>OZ025294.1:379163036-379808036 GCA_964019185.1 Maratus speculifer
TTGTATAACTAACTTAAAATTTTTTAGTATGAGCCACCAAGCAAATTTTAGTAATAGCTCCAAAATTATTTTTAATAACAATTACGTGCGTCCGAGGGGCAGGAGCTTTCTTCGAGCTGCATCCAGACTTCTGAAGCGATAGATTTTCGGCAAAAACGCAATAGATGGCAGCACCAAACATTGCGACCAGCTCCAACAGGAAATTCATAACCCCTTTATTATAGAGTACTTACACTACATACATTCGGGGCGTACTTGGCGCTGTCCAGTATTGAACCCGGGACCTTTTAGCCTGGAGTCCGTTACTATAACCACTATGCTATCGAGGCCACGCCAAGTGAGTTTTAGTAATAGCTATTAAAAATATAAAATTATTAACTCTATTCGTTGCTAACTTTTTTCTAGTAATTCTTACAGATTTTCTAGTAACCGATTAAGATTACTAAACATTTCTTAGTAATTACAAGAATTACTAAAGTTTTTTTAGTAGATCGACCCTTTTTTTTTACAGTGCAGCGCGTGAAATAAAACGAATATTGATATTGGTCAAGAAATTTGTCTTTTTACATTTCCAATTTCTATAGCGCTGAAAGGTGTGTTTCAGTATATTAATAAAACAAAAAAGAAGAAAACAAATCTCAGAAATGGTTTTCAAAGAAACTATATTATTTAAAAAATCAATAAAAACAATGTTTTTGTATGCTATAGTCGAAGAAAATAAACATTCAAAATGGGTTATGGTAAAATAAATAAATGATCCCATTATGATGTTTTCTTCCTCTGTTTGTAAAATTGAAGATTCCGTAAAACAAATAAATAAATTACATTATGCCGCACACATTTTTATAATTTCTTCTTACGCATTAAAACATCAAAATGTAATAAAACGCCATCCTTTTTTGCGGACAGAAAGAAAAATATTTGAAACAAATTCTAAAAGGTCATAACTTATCAGAATAAAGAAAATATGATTTGGAAATTTTCAAAAGATTTTAAATTAGCTTAAAAAAATTTAGAATCAAAAGCATCTTTTAAAATTCCTTGCAATAAATAGTTGTTGATTACCATACCTCTGAAAAGCTTGAAATAATTCATCAACACAAAAGCAATTTCTCCACTCTGCAAACTATTATTAACTATAAAACTATGTTTTATTTACAGAAATATAATAAAAAGAATAATTTATTGTGAATCACAAATGAAATGTTCTTTTATATGAATAACTAGAAAGATTATATATATTATAACTTAGAACATAAATTTAATTTTAAAAAAAAATACAATTCGTGATGCACTTAAATGAAAACTATAAATTTTTACATAAACTTTTAATACTTAAAACTTATTTCTATGTCCTATTTTAAACTAAGCATTTCCTTCAGACAAAATTTTGCACGATAATTTTATTTATATATATATATATTTCAATTTGAAATTTTTGATTATGTGATGGCGAATTTTACGGATTGCAAAAAATTACGAAAAAGAAATACGTTAAATAAATCTAAACAAATAGTATTTTAGATTAGAAAATAAAGTGATTATACTTGAAGCGCTGGACAAAAGTTTTCGGACCACTCATCAAAACATTAAAACTCTTACATTAATCAGAAAACAAATTCATTAAAATATTATATACATGAAATTATACAAATTTTATTATTTGTTTTAAATTTAATTATTATATTAAAAAATCATTTCTAGATAACACAATCTGGTGGAATAAAATGTAAGACCAGTATATTTTAAATCTACCTTACGGATGCAAATTATTTATACAGTCTTGAGGCAAAAAAGGAAGCATCCCTAACTAATTCTGCAACTAACTATAATATAAGAAAATTACCGGCACCAAAAGATTAGAAATAAACCCTAATTTTTAATGATATACATAAAAGTTTCTTAGGATATCCACTACAAACACAATTAAGAGACTAAAACTTTGTTTTTTTTTTCAGGAAAATGCCAAATTTGACAATATATTTTATTTTTTAACTTTTTGGTTCTATCCATACTTAGAAACAAAATCTCAACTGACTTCGGTGATAAATTTTGAATTATTAAAATTTAAAATTTAGAGCTTCTTTTGATAAATTACATATTCATTCTTTTATTATTACATTTTGAAATTGTAATTTTAATCTGATAATATTATGTGTGGTCATAATACAAAAATGCCCAAACATAAATACACTGAATTTCAATTTAGAAAAAATTATAATATGGATTATGAAATTATTTTTAAAAAATATATATATGAGTTTCAACCTACAGATTTTCGATAGATTTATATTTGTTTATTCTGCTTTAGTGGGTCTTTTAGATGGAATGTCCAAAGCTTTGCTATTGTTAGAAGATATCCAATTTGAAGTTGATGCAGACTTACAAATAGGAACGTTATCTTGAAGTAATACTAAATTCTATCATATTCTTCTATAAGTAAAACTCTTCATCTTAATACATCTTCATCTTTAGCGATGCATACTATAATAGTTAAAAATATGATGAAGCTTAAAATTTGTTAATTTAAAGCTAAGCAATTACCTCACACACGTTTTGAAAGCAGATGTCGTTAACTTTATAAATAATACAAGTAATATCTTAAAGCATGTGTATTAACACGGGAAAATGATTTTTTATTATTAAAAAACTATTTAAGTCATAGATTAAATTTTAAGACATTTGACGATATGGAGTTTAGTCTTGCATCAACTCAATACTTTTTGTAATTTTGGCTTGGCTTGGCTTTTAATTTAGCATATATGAAATATTCTATGATTTTTATAAAATTTCTTATTGTTTTTTATGGCGTTAAGTATTCTAAATCAAATTCTATTGTAGAAGATTAGCTGATACCTTAAACGGGTGCTGAAGTATAGGAAGATATTCCAGAATTTTTTACCCACGTTTTCCTCCGTCAGGGGGTGGGGGATTTTCAAAAATCCCTTCTTGGCGCACGCTTACATCATAAGAAGTATTTTTCCTGATTTTCATGATTCTACGCTTAGTAATTTTTATTGTGCGATAATTATCAGTCAGTCAGGAAGAACTATTTTAGATATGTATAGATTTAGAAAAATCAGTAGTACTAGGAATAAAACTGATAGCTTATAAACCTTTGGTAATCCAGAAAAACCAATAGAGTAGATACACATCCTAGAGTTAATGTCTCTTAAACTTTTACCTATAAAATTCTAATTTTAAGAAAATCACATTGGTGTAAATGTAAATCTCCCGATTAAGTTTTATGAAATAAGTTTAAATTTAAATAATGGTATATTTTGCTGCATAAATATATAAATGTTTCAGAATCGTAAATTATTATCTCTTATAAAATCAAGTAAATATCATTCGGAAATATTTAAACTATTTTCTTTTATAATAATCACTACTTTAAGCTGTATCAGGCTCGATTATCGAATACCATTAAGTTTTTTTTTTATGCAAAAAAAAAAGAAAAAAAAACTAAATGTCTCAGTTATTCTTCGTTATACGTGATCAAAATTATATTGAATCACGTTTGTTTGATCGAGAAAATGCATTAGTTTACGAACATTTCATAATTTTACTAATCGTAGTGGCAATTTTTGCCTTATTTGAACAATTAAAAACTAGATTTCTTTTTTAATTCAAAAATTAGAAATTACTGTTATTTTTATATTTATGGCAAAAATGTCTTTTTTATTCATCTAAAAGTATTTAATACCTAAATTGGAAGTGTTTTTTGAAAACATATAATAATTAGCATTCAAAACATTTCTTAATTCTCTTTTTTAATAACCTGTCATCTTATTGCTAAGAAAACAAACTGAAGCATTTAACAAGAATATTTCTCATGAAATTATTATTGTTTTAAAGCTAATCATTTTACAAATTTCACATTAAATGCATTTAAAAAAACAGCTAATTATAAATGAATGCAAAACTATTATTACATCAATACACCTTCATTAAATAAAAGGTAATGCGATCATTTACTCATTGCGTTGAAAATTTGTCGATTGTTTATTATAATAATTTTAAAGTATTGGTTAAGGCTTTAATTATAAAAATCCTAACAGTGTCTCAAATATGAAACATTTCACTGCGTAAAATATTTATAGCTTTTTTTTAATTAAGGAAAAAATCATTAGTAACAGAATTTAGTGGAAAAAAATTACTTCAAATGTCATTTTTTAAATTTATTTTATTTTATTTTTTATTTGAAGTAAACATTACAGTTTAGTCATGATTATTATACTTCTAATGATAACAGCTTTGACTCATTAAAGATTTACATATTTTACCATAGAAACGTTTATTAATTTTTCTTAATGAAGCAAAATATTATAGATTTTTAAAAAGTTGTTTAAGAAACATACTTAATGCAATAGAACTTATAAAAAAAAATTTTAGTACTTTAATTATTTAGTGTAGTGAACAACTGTGATTGCAATATATTTATAAATCAAAATTCACTATTGGGAATCTAATATTAATTAGAATGCGCCCGATTTCTTCGATTATTGAATTAATTGTGAATTATTTTTTAGAAAGAGCGATAAATAGTTAAATATTGACTTTATATTTAGCATATTGGTAATAAAATGTTGACTATGATAGAAATATTTGCAGTGCAATTATACTACTAGTATTTTTTTTATGATGATATATCGAGTAAAAACGAAAATCAAACGAATTTTTTTTTTTCAAAAACCAAATTTAATTCTAGATTCTAAATATTTTCTTTTCTATTTTTCAACATCGTTGCCAAGCTTTTTTAAAAACTTACAATTTGTTTTTAAATACCCTCTTCATACAAAATTGCTGCCTGATCCAATATCCAACAGCTAGCGGCCGTTTTCACCTCTTTTTTATCGTTGTAGTGGTTGACAGCGAAATTTTGATTAAGTTGGCGGAAAAGATTTCAATTGCTCAACTCAACTGGATCATCTTTGTTGAGCTCATCCAGAGTATGAGACCAGATAAAGTGATCGTTGAGGTTAATTGGGTGAAACGGTCCTCCAGTGTTCCTGTCCGGGATGGCTCAATTGGAAGAGCATTGGCGGCTTCAGCCAATATATCGCTGGTTGGAATCCTGGCCCGGACTTTTTTCACCAAAAATGAAAAATGTAAAATTTGCATCTGTTATAATTAATTTACCGTTTGAATAATCGTGTTTAAAATTAATCTAAAGTAAAGTTGGTTAACACAGAAATATTATAATTTAATGACACTGTTTCTGAAATATTGATTTAACACTGTTTGTAATGAAATACAAATATTACTAACATAACTTTTTATATGGAAATAAATGCCACTGTTACATACATATTGGCTTTAAAACAGACATATTTGGTGTGAGATTGAAATATTGCAGACATATTGGAAGAAAAACAGTTAACACATCTCTATTGATATTTATACAATATTGACAAAATGTAAGCACCCTCAGTTTTGGGTGAAATTGCAAGTCAGTATTAGCAGTATTTGCCAAATTATATTATAACGGTGATAAACAAAATCCATAATAGCCATATGCAGTTTTGATACGTGCATATTAATAATATAATATTTTAAACAATTAAATCTCATTCATTCAATGTCTCACAATCTTTTAATTCTACAACGAAAGTTACTGACATCGTTAGTAATATGTTCTCCTTCGAAAATTGCTAAACAACTCAAAGACAACCTTAATATAAATTCTTCATATAAAGAATAAGCAATGCAGTTTATTAAAGATTAAAAGTACAAAAAATAGCCATTTCTTACTAAAAATAATAAAAAATTATTTATTGTTTATAAGAATAATATTAAGTTATTAAACTAATTTACAGATTTAAACATAGTTTGCAGAAATTTTTAAAAAAATGCTTACATGAAATAAACTTTTGTAGAAGTTTAAATTATACGTTAGGTATGCATGACGGGAGATTTCACCTTATGTTTGTTGGAAAAATCTATCTTTTGAAAATACAAAAGTATTATGTTCCCTTAAACGAAAGACTGAATTTACAGCATTTTTAAATAAAACTTCTAATTTTAAATTAAATTAGATTTAAGCATTCAAGACAGCGTTAAATTCTAAGTTTCATAAAATATTTATTTTTAAATACCTTATCGGAAATCAGTCTTCAAAATAAATACATGTAAAAAAAAAATAATTTAACTGTTGTCGTATTAAAAAAATCTCATATGACGCAAAATATGGCAATATAAACTGTGCATCATCACAAATGCATTTCCAATTTGTTTTCCGTGCGTTTTATTTCTACAGTCTCTTTCGTAAGAAAATTCAATATTCTATCATGCTATACTAGTACGAGTCAAAAAACAACTAAAATATTTATTATCTTACTTATATATTCCATTCCTTTCACTAACATAAGCAAAACTTTAACGTCGTAGATGATTACTTTCGCATACACATTTCGCATCACATGCATTCATTAAAAATATAACATTCAGATTTCTGCAACAGAATATAGACTCGCTGCAGGAAATAAATTTATGTTTAAAAAAGTACTTAGAATTAAATAAAACAAATTATTTTTAATAACGGAATATTTGTATTACTTTTGATATGTTATAGTTTTTAAAAGTTATGCAAACTATTATATTCCTTAAAACTAATATTTCAAAGCACATATTTATCCAAATTTTAAAAAGAAAAAAATATTATAAAAAAATAATAAAATTTAAATTAACTTTAACAAATATAAAATAAATATCTGCAATAGTAAACTGGTCTTTATCAGTCATTGGTTTTCTTATCATCTTAAATACTTTTATTTAAGGGGGAAAAAATAAAAATTTTAGATGGAGGATTTTCTATTTGTCAGTACTACGTAAACGTACTTCAAATACAAATATTGTCATTTGTTAGTTCAAAACTTAAAAACTATAGCAAAATATAAGAGTGGTGATGTTTAATTTATGGTATTAAACATTGCCATTGCGATTGTTGAAGTAGAAAAAGACATGAAGCGCGTTGATGATCCACTAAATTTTATAGTTAAGCATTGTACAAATTAAGAATTATACAAAATGAGCCTTGCGCCTAAAACTCTAAATCCAATAAAAGGCATCGACTGGGAACTGCGTTAGCAGAAGTAGAAAACAGATGTAAATTGACATAATTTTTTGAAAGGCAATTCCAAGCATCCTTAGAAATAAATTTATCAAAAATATCAAAGGCTCGTAATCAAATAAAATATTTTTTTAATAGAATGAACTGAAAAGAAAAAGCAAAATTATGAAACATGAAGACCATTAATTTAACACAATCAAAATGATTGGTAAAGCTGTTATACGAATTAAATATTTCCAACTGAGAGAAAAATTGCCCAGGCCTACGCAATGGAACCCAGATGCTTTACCGTATAAGCTAACTGGGCACGACAACCGGTGAGCATTTCTCGCTCAGAGAACCTCACTGACAAGGAAGGTCTCCATTGGGGGCATACTCAGAATTTTTTGAAAAAAATGCGAATTAAACTACTCATGTAGGTAATAAAGGATCAGTGAAAATTAGCGGCGGGATTACATTATTAGATATGTAAAAAAATAAAATAGTTTGGAATAATTGGCGTGAAAAGCTGAAAGCGACGCGGGATTTGGCGAGCAGTGCATTTCCTCGCCAAAAGCAGACGATTTTAACGAATCTGAAAATCGATTTTAATTGACTTCACTGTTAAAATTCTGCAGCATTTACTGCAACGTCACTCCACTACTTTTATAGAATATCTCTCTTCTGACCAATGAGAATGCTCCATAGCACGATAAATTGACCGTGTCATACACTGTTAAAAATCTGCTGCATTTTGATGCAACGCACTGCACCGCTTTTATATAATATCTCTATTCCAACCAATGAGAAAGCTCCATTTCACGGCCAAGTAACCGTTTTCTATACAAGCAAGGGAGTGCGTTGCAACAAAATGCAGCAGATTTTTAACAGTGTATTTTTCAATTTGGAACAAATTTAATCAATTTAAATTGTGTTTTAAATGATAAAATATATTAATTTCATTTTGTTATAAGTACATGTAAACGTATATGACAAAATTACACTTAAAGTAAAGTAAAAATGCAAAACTAAAATTACTTAAACTAAACTTATTTAAATAAATTGAACATAGAAAGTTTTTTCTTTAAAAAGTATTCGAAGCGTAAAAGTGTATTTTTCAAAATTTCGTTTTTTCGCCAACCGGAGATAAATGGCCAAATAAACGAAATTATTATTATTTTTTTACGGACGTTATAAGGAGATTCCGCCGAAATTTTTTTATAAACATATATAACTATATGAGAAGAACATTCTGTATTTTTTTCAGATTTTTCTGAGTATGCTCGTATGGAGACCTTCCTTGTATGCTCACCAGTTGTCTTGCCCAGTTAGCTTAATTGGTAAAGCACTGACCTTGTAAGCCAAGTAACTGCTTTCGATTCCCGGCCTGCGCAATTTTTCGCTCAGTTGGAAATATTTAATTCGTAAAATATGAAGACCTGTGAAAATTGTACTGAGTTAAAGAAATAGACAGTAATTTCAAACGGAAAATAGAAATTTATACGAGCAAAAATTTATAAATATCAAAATGTATTACACTCACAACCTGTAATAAAAACCCTATGTGTTACTAATATTTTTCTTGGAAACTTAGATTTCTACAACGTTTCATGTAGCGACAACAACAAAAAATCATGTAAAAGATACATATTTGTACTGAAAATCAAACAATCTGTAAGGTACTAAGAATTTTTTAGGAAACTGGGATGCCTAAAACATTTTTATGTAACTGCAACCCGGGTTACAATGGAACTATCTTTTTTTTCTCCTACCAACTTGCTTCAACACGAGGATTATGTCACACAAATGATTTGAGTAGAAAAGGAGCCGTATAAAATATACTAGAGAAATAAATTAAGAGAATTTGTATATTTTATCGAATAGCATGAAAAGAACTGAACTGAAGGAAAAACCAGTGCTTCTACATAAAAATGCAAATTTTGTAAGACAAATACGTAAGCGTATACATGTGTGTTGACGAAGCCAGCAGAATAATATTCTTTATAAGCTCGTGGAGGATAAGACGAATTGCGATCGCTGAGACACCTCGGCGAATTTCGTCGTGTTATCTTGCAGTAATTGGTTAAATTCACATCGGAACAGTAAGCATGAGTAACCACTAACGTTTAGATGATAGAATGAGGTAGGAAATTGTGAGAAGGGTAGAGGCAGGCCAAAATATGTAGAGAGTTTAATTTAATGCCCAGCTTCGTGTGTAACCTATAGAAACAGGTCCAGGATACTGGATCCATCGAGAGAAAGCCTGGGCAATTTCGTCCAAGAGCCACGACGACCAGAGAAAGACGCCATTTGCCTATTTTAACAAAGCATAACAGATGGGCTATAGCTTTTCAGGGTAACAAGAGTGACTTTTTCAAAAAGACTCAATGAAAGAGGGATGTTTGCCAGAAGACCGCGTGTTTGCGTCCCGCTTCAGTCATGTCATATTAGCATGATGCAGGCAACATAGTGACAGGAGAAATATGAGTCCATTCTGTTCACCGATGAGTTTCCTTTTAGTTAAAACTCCGATTCTCGACGTACTTTCATATGGAGAGAATCAGGGACCCTATTCCTACATCCAATATCCGCTAAATCAACATTTATGGTGGTCACGGTGTAATGGTCTGGGCAGGCATCATATTGGACGGCCGCACACTTCTCCACGTCTTTGACAGAAGCTCTGTGATTGCCGTGAGGTATAGAGATAAGATCTGGGAGCCCTATTTTCGCATTTTCCGGGGTGCAGTGGGCCCCGAGTTTATCTTACAGGACGATAACTCGTAGCCACATAGAGCTCTTCTGGTCGACAAATTTGTCGATAGTGAGAATATTCTGAGAATATAATGGAATGGCCATCCAGGTCTGCAGACGGGACACTCTGGGAAGGGCAATTGCAACTCGCAACTCCCCTCCGAGATCCATCCAGGGCCTGAAAACAGCGTTACTGAATGAGTGGGACCAATTGCTACAGGCACTGATAAACTGCTTTATTTCTAATATGACATCACGCTGCGATGACTGTAAGAGGGGACCACACCCACTATTAACCCATTTTTTGTGTATTCTACAACCGCTGTTTCAGACCTTCAGACTCCCTTGAGTGTTACGCACGAACATGGGTATCTATTATAACTGTTGAATGTTTATTTTGTTTGTATTAAATCAATCTATGTTCACACCAAATATTATTAAAAGCTGTCCAGTAGTTCTGGAGATCGTAGATTAAATATGAAAATTCTTTTAATTTCTTACACCAGTGTAGTTATAAGTGTGCATTAAAATTTTCATTTTATAATATTTTGTTGAGCAATTTGGGAATTGTTTTAGATATTTTTGAATTATACATTTAATAGTTAAAAACGGAAAAGGTGCAATAAACAAACCCATTTCTTCTTTTTTATTTCTGTTTATTTTTTTTTCTATTTATTTATTTATTCATTTATTTTGCTATTAAATTAAAATACGTTTAATTTACTTTTTTATTATTTTTTTATCGGGGATTTTAAGTTGAAATTAAACTTATAACAGGAAAAATCATATTTTAAAACTACACAACTTTAACAGCGAAAGTGGTTAAAAAACTGGGGTTCATAATATTTTGAGAAGAATTTAATTTTAAATTACATTTATGGCATGTGAAATCATACATTAAAATTAAACAATTTTAGCAGCTAAATGTTAAAGTTATCTTAAAAAATATAAAACCTTAATTTATAATAAAAAATATCGGGATTGATATTATGTAAACATATAAATTAAAATATGAAATTTTTTAAACAAGTAAAACAAAAATTTCATTCATCAAATAATTTTAAATTTCATAATAAATGAATACTGAAATGAATGCAAGATAAACATCTCAATAGGTATAACAACTGGAAAAGCATTTCTCACTAATAGATATTTTCAAATACTTTACAAGAAATATGGCGATAATAGAAAATATATTATAGAAAGTAATCTCGCTTCAACAGACAATATCAAGGAGATTGAAGTATATCGAACCTTCAATTACTCATACGTGTTTGTTAATACAGGTAATTATCTTTTATCTGAAATTAATTTATTCTATTGTCATTTTTTCAGTTAATTATTTGAAGGGGGTGGGAGGGAGAGATGGTCTTAGGCTTCTCGCGGGACTGTAAGATATCTCTGTTGTCATTTTAAACGTTTGTATAGTAGTTTAGCAAGATGATTCGAATTTTTGACAAAAACAATCTAATTATATATACAGAAGTTCATTTTCACATTCCTATTTACTTACAATATCCATACCTAAAATTTTAATTTTTCAGTAGTGAACTGATAAAAAGTGTTTTGGGCTCTGAACATTTTTAAAAAAGTATTTGCGTATTTCAAATTAATTATTTTGTGAAAATTTTTAGACATTTACAAGTAGAAATAATAATAAAATTTCAGACGCCACCTATTTTACCTCTACAGTGTAAAAAACCGTTAAATATATGCCAAAAACTACTGGCATAAAATAAATGTATCCTTCATTCGGGCAATTTAATTCTAAAATTTAATCTTTGTATAATGTAATAATGTAGTGATTTTTTTTTTATTTATGTGAAACAATATATTCAATGTAATTAACTATAAAAGTATGATTATAGATTTTAATTAATATGGAATATCATTAATTAGTCCTTTTAAACGTAAAAATTAAGAGTTTCAATCAAATTATTTAAGGGTAAATTTCAATAAAAAGTTCTATAACAAAAATTTTTGCCCTTACTGTTACATAAAAAGTTTTAGAAATTTTCCTGGAAAAAGTTTAGGAATTTTACAGATTTTTTTACAATTTATGTTAACCGTATTATAAATTAAAATTATATAATTTTCCAAATCAGCTTTTAAAAAGTTTTGATTAAATTCACATGTAAATCAATGGAATATTTATAACTGGCTAACTAATAATTCAGTTAAGGAACACTGTTTTAGAATGCATTGACTTCGTTAATCAACAATCCACTGCTGTTTTTTCTTTCTAACTTATCAAACTATCTGTTAATATATAACAGTCTAAAAAACTACCATTAGTAGTATCACAGCAAAACTACGTTCTTTTAACACTCAATAAATCCAAGGAACCGAAAAAGAAAAATACTTGCTACTCTTTTAACATTTTAATCAACAACTAACATTATAATTCAATAACATTTTCTACAGATATATCATGACGTCACAAATTTTCACAAAGTAAATACAAAGGCGTCAATCCATCGACATTTAGAATTAAATTATAAACATAAAAATTAATATATCACACTTATTGTTTTAGGAAATGGTTACAACATTAATAAATCTTACTTAATGATAAAGAAAACGATTATTCTAGCAATAAATCTCTTTTAATGATTTAGAAAATTATTTTACATTACTTTTGACTGATTTATTATATTAAATGATTATGTTACCGATAACAGCTACATAGATAATTGTTAAAACTGTTTTTGTGATCCTGCACTTTATGAATTTGTGATAAATATAGATTTATAGTTATAATATTTTTTCAAGAAATCCTTGCATATTAATTGGTTACATGCAGACATATTTCTGAAATTTATTTTAATATGTACTAGAAATAACATAAATGTTTTATTTTCAATATCACTTTCTATGACAGTTACGTAAACGCAATAATATGTCTCTTTGGAAATTAAATGTACAATTTAAAATAAATTTTCAACATAAATGACAAAAATTCCTTTTTAGTGGTAATTATTGGTTAAAGAAATGATATGTTTAAAATAATTCTTCAAAAAATTGATTTAAATTGTAGTAAATAAAAGTATAATAAAAACACATTCTGCTTTAATTTAAAATTTTGGATTAATGCAATAATATAAGAGATGAAACTACTGCATTATTCCAAAAGTTACTTTGTATTTCTATAATTGCAAAAGAAAATATAATAATGTCATGATAAACACGAAAGAGAAAGCATGTTAAATTTCAAAGAAGTCCAATTAGTATTTTTTGAAGAATGATCCTTTTAACACAAGTTGTTTCCATTGTATTTTAAGAAATTTTACAGTTAATTAGAAACAATCTATTTAAACCTCTTTTATCTTTGAAATAAGTGAAATCATTTTTTTAATTGTAGAATTTCAATAGCGGTAATGTCTATGATTTATCTTAATTTAACATTACACTTTGGAGGGTTTTTTTTCAATTGATTTGTACTTTATAAGTTTTTTGAAATTCATTAATGAATAATATTATTCTAAATATAACTAAAATAATGAATAATAGACGAAAACATATGGATATATTTTTTATCACTAAGATAAAACGAACAATATTTATAAGGTCTTCATACTTTCATATATATTTAGGTCTAATAACATTAATCTTAAGCCACAGTCGGCAACAGGCGGACCACGGAAGTTTGAAGCCTGGACCACTAATTTTTTTCTATTTGCATAAATAATTTATTACTAGACTAGTGAATGGACTGATATGGCAACGAAGCTGTTCACTTTTTAAAAACCTTTACTTTAAATAAATATAATTGACATGAAAGAAGATATATCCTTGCAGATGTGTAGAACTGCACCTCCTGAAAAATGATGGGATAATTATTTCTCAAAAAGTGTATGATAATTGCAAAGTACTAGATATTAACTGGATTACTATGTTTAGTTCCACATATATGGCTAAAACATGTTTATCCAAAATGAACATTTTGAAGAGCAAATATCGTTCGGTATTTAATGGATGTCCACATTGCTTACCCGTTGCATTAGTTTTTCACCACATGAACGAAAGTATGAAAGAACCGTCCCAAGATCGCAAGAATCAGCAGTAATTTTTCAGTAATTTTTCAACTTTAGCAGTAATTTTTCAGAATGAATCATTTGATTTTTCTTTTTTCTATAACTTGCATGTGTATGAAAATATAAGCAATTAAAAGTAATAAGAATTTATATTATTTATGCGTTTTTTTGGACCATGGTAAAAAATTTTAAAATTTTCGGATCTCACTTAAAGTTATTTGTCGATCTTTACTCTAAAGTATTTGTTTCTCCTTATATTTATAATGTGCTCTTAATGTAGATGTTTTATTAAATGTGTAAATACCTGTGTACAATTCCGTTGAAACAGCATCAAAAACTGTCGATAAACCACAATTAAAATAATAAAACTTTATTTATTCAGTAAACAACATACATCTGACCTGTTTGCTTGATATGAAAGCCAAAATAGGTATTTTATACTATACCATAGTCCTCCAAACGAAACAATTTTTAACCATGTTGAAGTAAAAAACTATGTAGAAAATTAAAAACGAGCGGAGTTATGATTAAAACTTTTTTTCAAACCGTATCGGGCTATGATTTTAACGTTTTTCGAATCTTGGACGAACTTATTTTATCCTATATAATGGTTCGGGACCGGACCTAGATATTTTCACCCGTTCAGACCTCTAATGCAGACCCTAAGTATATTTTGAACACAAGTTTAGTGTAAAATGTATTCGCTGCTATTTTATGTTCAAAGAAAACGCAGTGTCTTAAATCGACTTTTAATAACGTACAATTTTTTAATGATTCGCATTTTGCATTCAAAATTAGTCAAAACCTTGTAGCTCACAGGCATGGTTAAGTGGTGTAAGTCACGAATTTTGGAGAGTTTTTGGATTTAAATATCTTTGTGAGATTTGTACATATCGAGATGAATTTTTCTTGTGTAATTCAGAAATGTGTAAGAAAACAGTTTAGCTGGACATTATAAGCCTTTTTTTGAGCCGTAGATTTTGAGCCAAATAAAATTTTAATTCTTGTAATTCTCAAATAGACTCCTCATGTAGTTTAAATTTATCGCAACAAAATTTGAATATATATATATATATATATATATATATATATATATAGTTTAGCTGGACATTATAAGCCTTTTTTTGAGCCGTAGATTTTGAGCCAAATAAAATTTTAATTCTTGTAATTCTCAAATAGACTCCTCATGTAGTTTAAATTTATCGCAACAAAATTTGAATATATATATATATATATATATATATATATATATAGAGAGAGAGAGAGAGAGAGAGAGACATTAGATAATACTACAAATCAACATCAAAATATGGAATAACTCATTAATAACAAACTATATCAAATTATATTACTTTGCAACTGGAAGTATGCGCCTATGAGCAATATTTAAGAATATAGCATATTGTTTCCATATTTATGAATCACCCCGTATACATATAGATAGATACACTGTAAAAACTTTTGGAAACGTTTAGTATTCTAACAGATATATCATCGGATATCTGAGAGCTATTTTCAATTTCTGAAACCATCAGAGTCCTTCCTATACTTTTGGGATTAGTTTCAGCTGCGAAATGAAACCGAAACTTTTTTCTGAGCGAATCAAAATCTTTCGGTTAGTATCATGCAGCAGAGACCTCGACACTCTCAGGAACGTTTCGAAACATTTGTTGCAGTGTAGGTAGATAGATAGATACATAAATATTAATATATTTATTAACATAATATTATTATATTATTATATTAATATTATTATATATATTAACATAACTTAAAATTCAATGTTTTCTAATGGATTCATCAAATTAAAACTTTAAATGCAGTAAATCATAAAAATAAATACACCTTAAAATTAACATTTACTATTATTATTTCAGATAGAATTCGACTCTAACAAACTTAAATACAATAAAATCGCTTCTTAAATTTCTTTAAAGAAATTTAAGAATTAAAGAATTACTATTAAAGGAATGCAGAAATTCAGTGCAGATTTAAAGCAATGAAAACCAAATGACATTAAACAAGTTGTAAAATAATTGAATGAATTTTTTAAAACATGAAACCAAAAGTGCGCCCAAAAATTTGCCCAAAAAATATTCAGTTAATACTTTTTAGCTTAAAACTTATTATTAAAAATCGAATCACACTTTCCACTCTCGGAAATTCCGGTAATTTGTTATAAATAACTGAAAAAAAGGGAATAACTTATTAAAAAAATTAAGAAAAGCAAAGAAAATATGCTTTAAGTAGAAACATCAAAAAAGCAATTTGGCTTAAAATTGAAAATCGTAAGTGTAAAACAAATTAAGTGCTTTTATGTTATTTATTGTATGTAGAAGTTCAAAAATATCAATAAAATTAAATTGTAGGTTTTTTAAAATAAATTTTATGATCTTTGATTTTTTTAGAATAATTCGATTTAATTTACTTGTTTAAATTACGTTAAAATTATTATTCCAAGCTTACAAACAAGCTTACATGTTGAAGCTTACAAACAGTATTAGGGAAAAATAAGTATTTTTTTTTTTTTAGTTTACCTTTTCAACAATTATTTTTATTTTTAAAAATTTGGTTCAATTCGTGTAAAAAAACTTTAAATTTAATTATAATTTTTAAAAAATTGTATGTTTAATAACAATTTAAAAAATGTATTAAATTGTAAAAATGCAATTTACTTTTTGAAATATATATATGTGTTGCCAATTTTGTAAAAAAAAAAATTAAATTGTATAATATCACATAAGACTGCCCATGGAATGTTACACACATCTTCTATTACATTTAATATATATTTACTAATATATGTCGTTTTGTGATATATTTTCTAATTTCTCTGTAGCTAATTATATAACAAAGAGTAACGTGTCTCTCAATTGTTCTCTATAAAGCATTTTTGATTTATACTTAGGATGTTTCTTAGTCATAGCAAATTTATTAATAAAAAAATTGAAATTTTGAGAATATTTATTTGAAATATTAAAAATATACTGCAAATGCTTGAAACAATGATTATACATAACAATTCTAAGTTAAATCGTTTTTGACTATGCTGTTAATGTGTTGAGAATATGTTGTGATAGGAATAAGGTTGTGAAAAACGTGTTTTTAAAAACCTGCATATTTTTTCCAGAAATGCAATTATTGATCTTAATAGGCAAAAATTACTCAACTCACTCAGTAATTTCCTTTTTTTTTCTTTTATAGAGCAAACTGTCTCTTATTTCATTTTTTAAATATTGAAACTTTGTTTTGTAAATCAAATATTAGAATCTCCATCAATATAATCGAATGTAGGTTGTGTTTGGTGTATATCGTCTTAATATTAAGCATTATTTTCACAAAACATCCCTTTGCACGAAAAAATATTATATAATAGACAAACGTACATAAATACTACAATAATTCTCTTTTTTTTACATCTCGATTCATAAATGCGTACAATCGTACATCTCGTTTCAAGAAAAACCATAGAACAACAAAAATACAAAGTAAAATAGAATATAAAAAAGGTCTTATTAGTTCACACAGCTTACGAAATGTTTGCGTGCCAAAGTGTTTCAAATTAAAGAGTCTGAAACCACAACAATTATAAAAGCCTCACGTAGAGAGCACTTTGCAAGTGTTTTACATATATTGTTTTATAATGTTCTAAATTGTGTAGTGTTGACAATGTGGTGTTAATTTGAGGTCAAAGTGTTGCTCAGTATAATACTATTGTAAGAACACATTTTTATCAACACTGAAAACGTTTTGTTCATAAAATTTTCTAATTAACAATACATTAATTTGTTGTTAATTGGGTGACAAAAGTGTTATGAAATATGTTTATTTTTGTGATTGAGAATTTTCAGTGTAGTATCAATATTTCAACTAGAATTCGACACATTCAGAAATTCAAACGCGATTAAATCCGTTTCTTTAGATTCGATATATTAAAGAAATACAGAAATTCAATAAACTCCGTATCAAAAAATTTTGCAAAGAAACGAAAATATTTAATTATAACGGAAAACTTGCAAAATAATTGAAATTAATTTCAGAAATACGAAATCAAAAGCATGAATTAAAATTCGTCCACAAAACTTTCAGTTAATTCTTTTCCCCTTAAATCTTTAAATAATTAATAAAAACAGAATCAATTTTGCCACCTCTGGGAGCTTCTTGTACTTTGTTACAAAGGATTGAAACAAAGCGAATAAAAAAATAAACAAAGAAAATATACTTCTAGTATAAACAACAAAAGAGCACTTTCCCTTTAAAAGTAACACCACAAGTATAACATAATTAGAGGATTGTATGTTATCTCTTTTGTGAAGAAATGCAATGATGAAAATAAAATTAATTTGTAGTGTTTTTTAAATCATATTTAATACATTTAATATAAATGTTAGTATAATATTGTAGTTTACAAACAGTGTTAGGAAAAAAAGTTACTTACTTTAAGAGGATAGTTAACCTTTACAACTATTATACTTGATTTTAAAAATATTATTCATTTTGTGAACAGACTGCATTTGAGTGTTCAAATAAATGTACAATATGAAAAAAAAAATATGTGCAATTCTACATTTTTTAAAAATTGAGTTTTTAAAGATGCTTTTTACATTTTGAAATAGTATAATTTTTCCTATTTTTAAAAGAACATTTTCAATTGTATATTACACAACTCATTATGTATATTGCACAATTGTATATTGTACATTATATTATTCAATTGTATATTACACTAGACTGTGCATGAATTGTTAGACAAATCTAATATTTCATTTGGCATGCATTTTTTAACTCATATATATATCGTTTTGTGAAATATTTCAGAATTTATTAGTTGCTATCTGTAACACGCAGTAATTTATCTCTTAATTTTGTTATAAACATCATCTTTAATAAGTTCTGGATATTTTTTAATCAACGTTTCAATGAAAAATTAGCATGACTATTTCAACTAGAATTTGACAATTTAATAAATTGAGACGACGTAAATCCTTTTATTTAAATTAGATATATTAAATGAATACATAAATTCAATTAATTTAGCATAGAAAATGATGCAAAGTAATGAAAATATTTAATGATAACTGAAAAATTCAAAATATTTGAATTCAATTTTAGAAATACGAAATCAAAAGTGTGCATTCAAATTCGCCCACAAAGCTTTAAGTTGATTCTTTTCCCTATAAAACTTTAGATAATTACTAAAATCACAATCGCTTTTGCCCTTCTGGAAACTTCCTGTACTTTGTTACAAAGAAATGAATCAAAGAGAATAATTTATGGAAAAAAATAAAAGCAAAGAAAATGTTATTTTAGCAGAAACATCAAAAGAGCAATTTCCCTAAAGTAAATCTGAAATGTAACATAAATTAGATGCTTTTATTTGTAATTTATTTTGTGAAGAAATGCAAAGATGTGAATAAAATTAATTTCTAGAAAATTTTTAATTAAATATTGTGATCTTAGATTTTCTAAGAAATCTCGCTAATTTACATGTTTAAGATACATTAAATTTAGTATTTTGAATAGTCGTTTTTAAATTAATTTTCTTATATGATATGCATTTCACAATGTGTAGAAACATACATATTAAAACATTATATACATATTTTTTTAAATATAGTTATAAACTTTTAAAAGCGATGTTTGAAATAATGTTGAAGTTTACAAACTGTTTTAGAAAATATAAGTTACATAGTTTAAGAATATAGTTTATAGAATATACTTTTAACAAAAATTATTCTTATTTTAAAAAAACATTGTCCAAATGGTGAGTCCACTGCACTTGAATATTTAAATGCAGTAATGCATTTAAATATTTAAAAGTACAATTTGAAAAATATATATATATTTAATTAAGTTTTTTCGAGAAGAATTTTTAAAGCAGCTTATTATATTTTGAAATATTGACAGTTTTGTCCATTTTTTTCAATTGTATATTACGCAACACAATATGTATATTATTAAATTGTATATTATTCAATTGTATATTACACTAGACTGCGCAAGGTTTCTTAGGCACATCTATTAAAACATTTAGCATATACACTGTAAAAAATGATCCGTCAAATTTACGGCAAGGACAGCTGGCAGCAATGTTTTCAGAAATTATTTTCCGTAAAAATTGCAGCAAAATTAATGTAATTTTTTTATTACATCTAATTTAACTGCAACTTTTACGGCAAAAATTAGTAATCTTACGGCAGCAATGTTGCAGGCAACAATGGTGCAAGCAGTTTATGCAGAAAATTTAACGTATTTTTTTTTTATTATTTTATTTTACAGTGCACTTTATTTACTGGTGTATATCGTGTTATGATATATTTTAGAATTTATATGTAGTTATCTATAACATGCAATAATGCATCTCTCAATTTTGATATAAACAGCATTTTGAATACGTTCTGGATTATTTTTCATCAACATTTCAATTAAAAATTAGATCTTAATATTAATATTTAAAGCAGAAATTGACACTTTAAGAAAGTGAAACTCAATAAACATCTCTTTAAATTCGATATTTTAAAGGAACACGGAGATTAAAGTGATTTATCATAGAAAATGATCCAAATGAATCAAATATTTAATGATAACAGAAAACTTGCAAAATATTTTAATTCAATTTTAGAAATACGAAATCAAAATTGTGCAATCAAATTTGCCCACAAAGTCTTAAATTAATTTTTTTTTCCTATAAAACTTTAGGTAATTACTAAAATCACAATCGCTTTCGCCGCTCTGGGAACTTCCTGTACTTTGTTACCAAGAATTGAAAGAAAGAGGATAATTTATTCAAAAAATAAAAACAAAGAAAATATGCTTTTAGTAGAAACATCAAAAGAGCATTTAACCTTTAAATGTAAATCACAAATATAAAATAAATTGGATGCTTTTATGTTATTTATTTTGTGAAAAAATGGAAGGGTGTAAATAAAATTAATTTGTAGGTTTTTTTTTAAATAAACTTATCGACCTTTGATTTTGTAAGAAATCTATCTAATTTACATTTTTAAGACACATTAAATTTACATTTTTGAATAATCAATTTTAAAATATTTTTTTTTTATACAAGATGATTTTCACAATATGTAGAAACATGTCCCTATATTTTTAAAAAAATGTAGCTTACGTTGTCACCGCCGCTGACATTAAAAATTTTGTGACCGGGGGACTTTCTTTGTTAATATCAGGAAAACTACTGCACAGAAAAATATGAAAAGATAGTATAACAGAAAAATATTTAATAAACAAACCGATGTAGACAGTTTTTAAATCAAACAATAATTTTAAGTGATATTGAATGTTAAATTTGATTAAAATCGTTTCTTTTAGAAAAGAAAAACTGTAGAACTATTAGAACTATATATAGAACTATTAAAACTATGCATAGCAATTTAATAAATTTTAAGTCATTTTATACATTAAAATCCGGTGCGCAGATTGCAATTATTTTTTGAATTTGATTATTCTTTGACGTTTTATTTCCATTTTAAATTCAAATTTTCCAGCATTTCAAGGAAATTTTTTACACTTTTCAAAAAAGATTATTATTTTAAATTGTTGCTATTTTGTAAAAACAGAGAAAAACATAACATTTCTGCCAATTAAAAAATATTTACATGTGTCCGTTATAGACAGTAAAAAATATGTACACATTAGAATTAAATGATCAGACACGTGGCTTTTTAAACGTATTTTTTATTTTGCGAGTTAAATTTCGATAAAGAATATTTATGAACATGTAATTTATTTTATTAAATTCAATTTTTTCATCATTTTAAGTAATTTTTTTTTTACACATTTCAGAAAAGGTTAGTATTTTATTAAAATAAAATACTCGTTTAAGTCAGAGTAAACTAATAAAGATTCATATTTAATCTGACGTCACGAGAACATTGCTTATTTAGGCTTATTTTATCTTTACGCATTTTAATTTTACTGATGTCATTTCTTTTCATTACAATAAAATAGAAAATGTGTTTTTATTTTACTACATGTTTGTTAAGCATAAAAATAACGTGCATAAAATACGTCTGATTTTTTTTTTTTTTTCCGGTGAAAGTAGAAACATACTTTTGTTTTAAATGTATTTTTACCTTGACACATATAAAGAGAAAAAAAATGATTCAATGGTGTCAAAATGATGTAATTTACTGTATTTTTCATTTCTGGGTGGTAAAAATTATAATTGGTGGTTTTATTGATTATTTCATCTGAACTACATGTTCTCTCTCCCATTATTAATTTTAGGTATAATATATTAAATTTTTAATACAGAATTAAAAAAAAGCAAAGAATTTCAGGAAAATTTAAATAAAAAAAAGTTTTTAGGTAAAATATATTAATTTTTTTAGTACAGAATTTAAAAAAGCAAAGAATTTCAGGAAAATTTAAATAAATAAAAAAGTTTTTAGGTAAAATATATCAGTTTTTTTTAATACAGAATTTAAAAAAGTAAAGAATTTCAGGAAAATATAAATCAACAAAAAAGTTTTTTGGTAAAATATATTAATTTTTTTAATACAGAATTCAAAAAGGCAAAGAATTTCAAGAAAATTTAAATCAATAAAAAAGTTTTTAGGTAAAATATATAAATTTCTTTAATACAGAATTAAAAAAATTAAAGATATTCAGGAAAATTAAAATCAATAAAAATGTTTTACAGAAAAAAAAGATTTCTGTGTAAGGTTTATATTCTATAGCAATATTTTTTATGGTTGTAAATTCATTTAACAGTTGTTATTATCGACAAATTCTTATTTCTTTCATTATGGAATTGTTTGTTGTCGTCAAAAATTTGCAGTCTACACTGTAAAAAAAATTCTGGAAGGTTACTAAGAATTTTCTAGGAAACTGGGATGCCTAGAACTTTTCATGTAACCGCAACAGAAGAAAATCATGTACAATTACAAAAGTTGCTTTAGTTACTGTTACTAAATATTGTTTAGTAAATATACCAACGATTTTTTAGTGAGTTTCCTAAAGAATCGTCTATAAGCTTACTAAATATTATTTAGTAAACTTACTAAAGATTATTCAAGGAGTTTAGTAAGGAATTTTTCGTAAATTTACCAGTGATTATGTTGTATATGCAGTAACGAATTGTTAGGGAGTTTTCTAAAGAACTTTTTGTAAACTTACTACTGATTATTTAGTAAATTTACTAATGATTTGTAAGGGAGGTTCTCATATTAGTTTTTATAAATGTACTAAACATTATTTAGTAAGATTACTAGCGATATTTTAGAGTGATCACAATATATATTTTCATAAATTTACTGAGAATTATTTAGTAAACGTACTTACGAATTTTTAGGGAGTTTTCTAATGATTTGTAGTACTCTTACAAAACATTTTGTAGTATATTTATTGAGAATATTGTTGTACATTTGCAAGAGACTTTATGGCACATTTACTATGGGTTTTTATGCTTGCATCTTAAACCTTTTATGTAGTTTATCAGAAAAAAGTAATTTTAATGAGGTACGGTTCGAAACATTACCAAAAATTTTTTAGTATTATATTTAAGCCACATTGTGTATTCTCGCCAGAAAGCTCTTTACAACAGTACAAGTGTTAATACAGTATACTGTATTAACACTGTATTAACATTTACACACACTTTATAAATTTGTTAATGCTTTTTTAGAATTGTATTTAAAATATTTTATTTGCACTTACCAAAATGTATTTGTAACTGCACAAATTTTTTGCAGTTTTATTATTAATGTTTTTACAGCAGTTTTCCGAAAAGATTTTACGTAATTTTTTTTTATGCTAATACTTAAATTAATTGGAGTTATTATAGTATTTTTTCTATATGAAGTTACATTTTTACAGTTTTAAATATCTAGAGTGGAGTTTTCCTTATGTATCAAAATATTTCGATGTAAAATAAGCAATATGGCCTAACATGTGTTTCAGTATTATAACAGCAACTGACATACGCATGAGAAAACTCACTAAAGTTTCACTGTAGAAATTTAAATAGGTGTAAAATCATTTTTTTAATTAAATGAGCATTATAGCAACAGCACTAAATGAGGAGATAACCTGAAGCAGATATTACGGTCTTTAGTTAAACTAAAAAAAGCAAATAGATACAATAATGTAAATAAATTATCATAACTGAGATTTAAAATATGCCTAAAAGAAATATTATGATTTTAGATTAAGCACAGTCCTTAATTTATACATATAAAGCACTGAGCCTCATCTAATCCAATAAATGATTTGAAAATCTTTATATCATGAAAAAACGTTGTCCGTTCATTTTATGCGAATGTGCTTCTAAACTAGAATGCTAGAAGTGAAAATATAGTAGTCTTGTATTTAATGTGTTTTATTCAGTTCTATGGTCATATGAATTTCATTAACAAGTGTCTTCTTTTACATATTTTTGAAAACCTACAGAATAACTAATTCAATGGTTCAAAACAGATAAGAGATCTGCAAATTTATCTAAATGTCACATTTAAGAATTTTTTTAATTTTATTATTTTTTCAGGTGGATATGCCATACAATTCTTACTAATTACTAGAATCTTTTTCCCTTTAATTTTTTTATTGTCTTTTATCTCGACTTATTCCTCACAAATTTCTTTCACCACCTACGTTTAATACATTATGCATTTTTAATACTTTATTTAATTGAAAGTTTTGATTCAAATTAAAATATTAAAGAGGAAAAACTTAATTATTGATAGGATCACAAATTTAAAACTCTAAACTGGTTAAAAGATCCGGAAGAATGGGTCGAACATGTATGAATTTAGTAGAGTTCTTCTGTGGTTAATATTGCTCTGGAATTAGAATCTTTAACTCAAATAGTTACATATAGGAGATATAATATACACACCTTAACATATGTACACAAAAATGCATCTTTGACTTATCAACTGTAATTATGGGCAGGTTTCGCACTTTTTAATGTTTATCAGTATGTTATAATCAGAGTTTACTAGCAACCTTTCTAAAAGTAGAAATCTAGAATGGGAACAAAAAGAAATACATATTGATTTGGAAAATAATATGAGCTGTCGTCTTTGATATAAATATAATATGCATATCTCTACTACCAATAAATGTAATATGATTAAATAACAAAATACAATGAAATATGAATAAATTTTATTAAATAACTATTTAATTCATTATAATAAAAAATATGTTTTTAATGTGACACACATTTTGCAAATATTACATAATTAGTATTTATACAAATGCCTATGAATTGCATACTTTTTAAAGATTATTTTTGAGGATAATATCAGAAAATGAATTTAAAGTTGTATTGCAATAAAATAATTGTAAAATTTCAATGCTGCAGAATGAGGTTCGCAAGATTTTTCTCAGTCATAATAGTGCTTCTTTTTCCTCTACTTTCAACGTCAAGGTGGCTGGCATTGTTTTTAAATTGAACTTCCGTTTCTTCCTGAATCTAAAATGATAAGTTAGATGTTAACATAAAAAAAGAAATAAAAATTTAGTAAAACTTATAATGAATATAATATTATAGAAAAGCCAATATATATCTTCGTATTGAATAATTGAATATTACAACTATTTAAAAATTAACAAGATGAAGAAAAACCATGCATTCTAAATTAAAGCTGATGATCGGCATTTTGGCAGAGTTAAAGTCGCATATGCAGTCATAGGATTTTCTCATCTGAGGTTTTTCCATTTACTGACATAGCATCAATAAATTGTAAATTGCTCTCATTATTCATTACTAATTTCATCTAATATGAACTGGTAAAACCATATTGAAAAGGTCTTTTTTATAAAGGCTTGGCATTCTTGTAACTTATGGAATAAAAATACAAAAATCCATTGATAGGTGGAATTCTAACACATAAAAAATATTGAATATGCTTTATAAATGCTAAATATGTATCAATTTAAATGATGTCCTGAAGGTACCCATAATGTTGACGTTGTAGATTTAAAAAAAACATTAGCATTGTATGTTGCCATTGTTCTTTGACGGCATGTCTTATAAGTAAATAATGCTGAAACACAATCCGCCTTTTTACCCAATAAATAATGCCAATAGGCATGCATTGTAATACAAAAGCTTAACCTTCGAATATATGCAAACAGCCATCATTTGGCAGGCCCATTTATTAGGGTATTTGGGTACTTACAATTTTTCTTATTTTAAAGGAAATTGGGGTGGGGTGCGACACTTTTTACAAAACTTAGAAAATAAACTTTAATTAACTTTAAAACGAAAATTTCAATTAATAGAGTGCAAGGTGAAACACCTTTTAATGTTCTTGAACAACATAGAAACAAAACATACAAAAGGTATTTTATAATTAAGGAAATTGTAAGTTTCAAAATCTGCCCTATAACTCACCACTAACAGAGATATATCGAATCGCAATAAAATAAAGCTATAAGGAACAAATAATCAAGTGTCGGCTAGATATATAATCTAATAAAGATTGTAGATTGATATAATGTATGTGGCATAGTATAGAATTCCAGGATCTTCATAACTTAAATGGAAATTCAGGATTGTTAGTCATAGATAACATTAAAAAATTATCAATTCAAATTATTTACATTTTGAAGTTAATGAATATAGTATCAATGTTATAATTAATATATTACCCTCTAAATATGTTTGCATGTTAGAAATTTACATTCATCTCATTCAAAAAAATGAAAGACATATCCCATTCCTCCCTTTACTGGCATGTCCCATACCTCCCCACTTTCCTTTTTTGTGATAAACTTCTTGTATAAACCAAAGTGCTGCTTTTAGACTTGTTTTAAATAAATAATAATATACAATTTAATGTTCCATAAATAATGAAACTATTACACCTATGAATAACAAATCATTAATATACAGAAAGCATAAAAAGTAAATTTACTTTTGATTCTTGAAATAATCTTTTATACAATTGTAAGCTTATACAGACCAACAATTTTTTTCAACTAAAGATTTGGCTACCATTGCTTCATCTAGCGTGCGATTGATGAAATGTTTAGAATGTTACATAAAGAGAAAAACCTACTGTCCAATTCCTCCCACTATCTTACACCACTATTCCGTATATATTAACATTTTATAAAAATTACGTAAAACCATATTAAATACCTCTTGTATTTACATGTATAAAAATTAATTGAATTTTAACAAAATTAATGGAATTTTAACTCTCTCAAATACACTGGCGAAGGCAGATCACTTCAAACCACAAGGAAAGCATATGTTAATTAAATATATGTACTTTCCTTCATATAGATGTAACTAAACTTCCGTATTTGAACATCTTTTTAGAGCACTTCAATAAACCATACTTGCATTACCTACGAAAATTTCGTATCATTTCGACAATTAGAAATATTTTTTTACAAAATAAAATGTGTGAAAATTTTGACAAAATTTGTTAAAACCTGAGAGTTTTATCGCAGTAAAAATCTTACCAGCCCTTTTTCACTAAATATCAATATTTTTTCACCCAGGCTTCTTATATCTTATGTTTTTAACACAAAAAAAAATCAAAAGAGTTTGGTTGATAATGTCAAGTTTTTTAAGAATGTAAAATAGCGGAAGTACCTTGTACCACAATTCCAAATCCTACGATTTTCTTCTATCTCATACATAATATTATTTTAAAATTGATCGAAGTACCAAAATTAAAAGACAATCTATGCCCATCATGATAATTCTAATGATATGAAATTCCGTGCATTAGTTCTTAAGATATGAATATCGGTAAAATCGCGTAAGAAATGCACCATAAAAGCGCTAGTTGTTTATTGATCTACACCAAAACCTGCAACGGTGACACTGCATTAGTTCGATGAAAATACGTGCGTTGGTTCATAGGATTAGAATTTGCGGAAATTATGCAGATTCCCCCCCCCCTCTATTGTGCAAATTGTGAAAAATTCAGCAAATCAGCGCCATATATTGAGCGATTTACGCCAAAATATAAAAAACACCAAATGATATTAGGGACAAACTAAATCTGAAGTTTGATGAAAATCCGTCCATTATGCATTCAGGTAGAGTTGTTGCAGAAATCTAAAAAAAAAAAAAAGTAGAACAGCAACAAAATCTATTGAACGGTTTACGAAAAAAATATCGGAATCAATTTATAACATGGACTATCTGAATATATTTTTTTTATTGAAAGCTGCACATTAGTTCTTGAGACAGAGCACCCACGAAATTTAGGTCGCATACATACAGCCATTTAGTAAAAACAAGTTTTTTGGTATATCTGACCCCTAAAACGTGTAAATCCGTTGAAAACTAGAATTTACATTAAAAACTAATCATCACCAATTTATATCAGAGACAGACTGGGCATAATTTCTATATTAAACATATATATTTTAAATATTAAATCCTGTGCATTAGTTCTTGTGACCGAGTACCCACGAAATGTGTGTCACATGCAAATAGAGTCCCAGGCTCACATTTCGTAAAAACGGGAAAACTGGCCCCTAAAACATCTAAATGTGACGAAACTTTTTACGAATCCTATACTTCGTAATAACAGAAGAAATAAAATATTCAAAAAATATCTTTGAAAAAATTAATTGTTAAAAGTCTCTCTATATCTGTGTATGTTACTGTACAATTAATATTACGTACGTTTTAAATAAATTCGTACACTGATTTTATGCAGTATAACTATAATTATAGTTGCATAGCCCCTTACCGATTGTCTATGGTTTTAAAAACAATTTTGAAACCTGAAATATTTTTTTAATTATTCTGTATCGCGTAGAGCTCGCTTTCGAAAGGGGCTGTGCAAATATAATTTTATCAATTTTTTCTTAATTTTGGATCCCCTCTCTCCTTCCGATTCATACGTTATCATCCTTCAACTCCCCCCCCCCCCCACCATTAATGATATCGGTATCAAAGTGTTGAAAATTTGGATTCCTATAACTTGTTTTGCTCGAAAAGACATACAAAACTTGTTTCATTTATTTTCCGCATACTTTTATGATCAAATGATGAGAAGTTGATAAAATATCATTTTTCATATGAAAAAACTTGATATCACATAACAATTAAAAGCAATACTATTTAAATGAATCTCATGATACCTTTTTGTTACATAATACATTCAACAGTAATAAAGATTTATTGTATTTGTACCGAAGATAGGTGGGGAGCATATAGAAATTCATGTCAAAAAACGAAGACAACATTCTTTCTCTTTATTTATTAGTAAGCACAAGCTTAATTTCAAATACACTTTATACTGTTTCTCGAACTGTGATTATATATGCATACACGTATGAAGAAAAATAAGAATTTTAAACGTTAGAGTATACTATATTTTGGAGTTAAATAATTTTATAATAATTTAGCGATTTTAATAACTTTGTGTTAAAAAAAAATATGTAACAGGCTATAAAAATAACGTACTACTTTGTACTAAAGACCATGTTACAAATAAAAAGAGAAACAATTGATGATCAGAAATGATATTTATATCAAAAGACAAACCTCCTCCCTCCTGAAATGATAACATTATATTTGCACAACCCCAAAGATTAATTTGTTCTTAAAACAACATAAAGAGTTCATCCTTTTATACGGCTAATTTTACATAAAAATAAAAACTTCCTCTATGAGTAATTAAAATAATATAAATAAAACAAATTTAACAGACATGCAATTGAACTACTCACTTAAAGCTCTGAAATTATCGGAATATAAAAGAAATTATGGGAGAAACATAATTTTCAGAAACGATTTTATAATTAACGGAACTGCAACTAAGAGAAAAAAGAGTGACAAGATGAATGTAGATTCTACCATTGCAGAATTCATTTTCGCCTCCGATTAGAAAAAAAAAAAGATAGAAGTTCTTTAGAAGGGCGACCCCGTTTAGATTGCAATGAACTAACTTCATTTTTCTTGTGTTTATCAATATAATAGGAAACAGAACGGCGTGAAATACCCAATTGAATAGCAATTTCTCTCTGAGACATTGGAATTGCGGAATAATAAAGAGATACAATTTGACGTGCTACTTCTTCATTGACTAGATTAATCAAAAACGTATTTTTTCTTTAGTTTAAACGCTTTTTTATAGACTCTGAGTAAAAGGAAATGCAATTTAACAATAAAACGAATGGAATCCCGTCGAATTCGACGAATGAAATGTTTAAAAGACCCGATCGATTTGGTTTAAAAAAAAGCAAAAGTAATTACATTATTGAATCAATATATAATAAATATATTTACAAAGTAAATGTCAAATTTGCCAGTTACAATTTTGCATTCATGTATTCGCACATCTACAGTTAAAATTGTAATATGAGTGCCGGCGAAATCCAGAAATTTTATTTTATATGCACTCACAGAAAAATTGCTTTATTAAAAAAAAAAAAAAAGAAAAAAGAAAAAAGAAAGAAAAAACAATAATATCGGGTACTACTAAGTTATCCCATCGACCAAAAAATTATCGCCAAACTATAAGATTAAATGCCAATAATGGATGATCGTGAATGTCACATTCAATGACATTAAATACGATTCATGTGTTTAAAATGTCATTAAGTGATTTTTATTAATATTTTTATTAATATTCTACTAATTATTTATGTTTTCGTTATTTAAAATAAAAATTATGTCAATATGTATAGTTTGGCTATTAATGTGGCGATTTGTAGAATTTGGCGAAATTGGTCGACGGGATAACAGAGTAGTACCTAATATCGTTATGAGTAAAAATACAATGTTTTAAATAGTGACGTCATTTTCTCTTCAAATGTTCTTTAAAAGTTACTGTTTATGAAAAAGGCCACCATAATAATATTGTAATTCCCTTTTATCTGGTTGCTGAATGACATAATTTTCCTCATTTGAAATTTATCTTATTTTGATTTAGACATTAATTTTTATCATAAATTATTTTCTGTCATTTTATTTACATTATTAATATTATTTCTCAGTAAATATATATTTTTTTAACTCAATTAGTGCATAATTATACGCAATCATTTTAGAAAATAAATTTTTATTATCGAGAGAAAAGCTAAACTGTGTTGCCACCATTTTGAAGAAATGTCATGAACAAGCTTTTAAAATTAAAAATAAAATATAAAAATGGAAATAAATTAAAAAATAATTAAAATGGGCACAACTACAAATAAATAGCTTTCATTTAAAAAAAATAATCATCAAAATCGGTTGACTAGAAAATTCAGGGTTGATGACACGACATTTTTAGCTTGTCTGAAAGAAATAGCATCGGATGCTAAAAAAAAATTGAAATTGTCCCATTCCTTCCTTTGCTGGTATGTCCCATTCCTCCCTGTACTTTATGTTAAACTTCTTGTATGGACATAAATGCTGCTACTAGATATAGTTTAAATTATGGATGATTAGCAGTATAATGTTCTATAAATAGATAAACAATTACTTATTTACATAAACAAGTCATTAATACTTCATCGGGCGCACTGTATCTGAGAAATACATGTGTAAGAAATTTGTCGTTTTTGAAAAAAAAAAAGGGAGTTTTACGACCTTGACCTTCACAGTATCTGTTCTTTCGGTCATTTCCGTCCCTGGAATGCAGTGGTTTCAAATTTTTGCCGATAGGAATTTCCGGTTTCGCGCTTTGTTAAGGATTTGTATCTATTAGATGCATGCGCCCGATAGCGTTTGTAATTACTTTCCCACTGATATTAGGTTAGAATACGTGAATACCTCAGTCTCTCCTGTTTAACTTTCGGCTTCGAAATGATAAATACATACTAAACGGTTTTTGGATTTGAATAACCCTAAAGACATAGAAATTGCCCATAAAATTTTATTTAGCGATTACAATGAAAATTCTGAACAGTTTGAAAAAAGTGACGATGAATAATATTTTAAAAGTCATTTTTAAACAATATATGATGCTGAAATACAGAATGTATCTGCCAAATACAACGCGCCCGATGGGGCAACTTTTGAGACGCGCCCGACGGAAAATTAATAGCAGAAAGCATAAAATATATAGCAAATTTACTTTTTATTTTTAAAATATTCTTTTCCTTTTTACAATTGCAAGCATATGTAAATCAGCTATTTTATTCAACTGAAGATTGGGAATGCTTTTGCTTAATGGAATACGTAACTGATGAAATGTTTATTAATGGAATATAAAAAGAAAAATGTACTGTCCCATTCCACCCCACTCTCCTTTATTAAGTAACAATATCTTGGGTTAAGAGATTTAGGGAAGATTTAAGGTGTTTAACTGCTATCAAAATAAAGTAACAAATACAGCAGGAAGAAAAATCGACTTTTAAAGATTTTTAATTCAACGAGTAAGAATGGAGACAAAGATAACCATATTTTCTTTTATTATTGAAGAAAGGGAAGGGGATATTTCAAACGATTGATAATATAACTTATTGAAGACTTACAATTAGCGAAAATAATGAAAATTAATTAGGGTAAAAGACTAAATTTTGTATGCTTGTAAGGCGAGAGGGGGGGGGGTGATTTTTATTTGGATTTTATGGATATGACCTATTATGCATTCTTATAATAAAGAAATGGATCAGAAAATTTTTTTAAAGAATGGCTTAAGGTTTTAAATTTTATGTGTTGAGGGGGCAAAAAAATTAGCGATTTATTTTTCTTTTTAGAAAGGGGAAGTATTAGATGACTTATTTACATTAATGAAAATTTATTAATTACTAATAGCCCAGTGATTATATGGTAGAATTCGATATTAAGGGAAAGTAGGAAATAGGTTTAATCTCTTCAGTTTAGATCTACAATGAATATAGTAAGTTTTATTCTCATACTAGCGGAGCGTTAGAAATATATTAGATAGGGATGCACCGAATAGTGATTTTGGCCGAATACCGAATGCCGAATATTCGGCCGACAGGTAAATCGAATACCGAATATTCGGCTAGCCGAATAGTAATTGTTGGGACGAATACCAAATATACGGCTAGCCGAATAGTTAACTATTCGGCCGAATACCGAATATTCGGCTTTCTAAATACTTTTTTAATTTCAAAATTTAAAGGTATTAAAATGTTACTTTTTAAAACTTTTTAATATTTAATAAAAGAAACTTACATTTTGATAAGCAAGAGCTGTATTGAAAAAAGTCTGCCTTGAGTTATTTAAGAAGCGCAGTTATGAAACTTTAATTAATAAAATTTTCTACGAATCAAAACAAACATTTTAAAATCAAATATTGAAAAAATGGCCGAAGAAAAATTTTACAGTCTGATAATTGTCCTTTTTAAATAACTCAAGGCAGATTTTTTTCAATATAAAGTACAAATACTTTCAACTTAATTCTGAATAAAGGTATGTTTAGCTCATAGTTCTTTTCTTATGAATGGTGGTATTTTCCACCCTTCCCATCATATCATATTTTACAGAAATCAAAGCATGTGAGTTGAAAATATGTTATCTTATTTATTGTTAATGTAATAAACGAACACACAAGTTTTGGATAAGAGTGAGATGAAATACAATGTACTTATGACTCAATAAGTTGATTATGATTATGGTTTCATGAACAAAAATTGTCTGCCTTGATAGCTATTACTAATCTCAAAAGTTTTTTTTTTTTTCTTTTAAAGGACTTTTAGTTGGAGAAAAGCAAGAAACAGATTATTTACTAAACAAAATTTAGAAACTTGTATGAGCATGTAATTTATTCATAAGGAGAATCCTAGTAAATCACCATTTTAATCCTTCTCATCGATAATTTTCTTAAGTTATACTTTACAAACAGCAAATAAATAATGTAAAAACATTCTATTTTATTTAAAAATGATTTTATTTCTAATTATTTTAAATATTAATTAAAAAATTTACAATTAAAATGAGAAAAAGTGAAAAGTTTTTAAAAGGTTTTATTAAGTATTGGATTCGGCCGAATACTTTGATATTCGGCCATACCGAATATTCGGCAGGCCGAATAGTTTCATATTCGGCCAAGCCGAATTTTCGGCTTAACCGAATAGTTTAGTATTCGGCCAAACCGAATATTCGGTAACATGGCCGAATAGGCCGAATACCGAATATATACCGAATATTCGGTGCATCCCTAATATTAGATTTACAGTTTAATGCCACAATAATATCTCAAAAGAATTAACTATCAAAAACACCATAAGTGTTGTAAAGCTTAAAATTCCGAGTAAAATGAACACTTACATTTAATATTTTTGCTGAACATTAATGGCACAATTCTATTTCAAAGATTAACCGCAGTGGTCAAGAGGTTTATCTTAAAATAATTAGGGAAAAACTTGAAATTGTTTTGATCTCTTCAGTTTAGGTCTAGAATTAATGTGCTGACTTTTTACCCACGTACTAGATGAACGTTAGCAAATATGTACATATAGTGAAAATATACTTTATTAAAAATTATTTTAACTATATTCTAAAACAACTAAGTCTATAGAAATCATTGTGAATACAAATTTCTTAGATTTGAAATTCGCAATAAAAAAAATGTCTCAATTCTATTTCAAAATTTTATCTTAATCGCTAATCCAAAGCTCTAAACTAGGAGATTTCAAGTTATCCATCCGCTATGTCTCCATTTGTTACATACGTGTACATTTTTTAAATTGTTGAGGGCTTCACGATGTTTTTGTAACTATGTAAGGATTTTATTTTGCATATTTTGAGAATTATAATTTAGTAGTTATTGAGAAAATGGTGCATGAATGATAGATGTTTTACATTTCATTTCTCAACTCACACCCCCAGACTTAAATCATTGGTTTAAATGAAAGATTTTTTACTTAAAGACTAATTTTTTTTCAATATTCCTAAGGTTTTAAACTTTTATGAATTTAAATGAAGATTCTTGTATACTAGTCGAAAATCATTTAATTAGAGCGATATTTGTCCTTAACACAAAATATAAAGTTTAAAATCGCGCTATTCGTTGACTTTGAACTTCTCTAGGGAATAGTCTTATGCACACTCATTTATAGCTCTACCGCCCCCCCCCTCCCATCCATGCACTTTATTTTCAATTTCCTTAATTCTAATAGACACGTACTGTTGTTCACTCTATATACATTATATTAAGAGCTACACCCATCTCATATTGGAAATAATAAACAATATTTGCCATCATTTACGAGTCATTTTTGAAATATTCCAAAAATTATAAAAGGATGTACTTTTTAAGTTAATTTGCTTGTAGCTCATCTAGTAAAAGAAAGAAACATAGTAGATTCATTTTTATTCTATGTCGATGGAAATTAAAACAATTTCTGGATTTCTCGTAATTAAATCGGACTTCGTCCTTTTTTTCATATACACTTTCTGGTCTATAACCCGCAATCAAGAGGCTAAGCCACAAATCTCAATATATCCATCCCAAATAATGCATCAATAACTAAAAATTACATTTACATAATAACAATCACGTATATACTGATAACCTCGTTTGTTCGCGCTGAAAGCTTTTGTTTAGTGATTTAGGCAATATTTGAATGAAGTTGAATCCAATTGTTGAATTGTGAAAATTCAACAAAAATGTTAAATATCGGTTGTCATTTTATTCAGAATTTTAAATTTTAAAACATTTGCATTAACAATGTTTTTGATACGTTTATTTTTCGTTAGATATTTTATGGTAATCAATAAAATCATGTTTTTCAATTATAAAATTTGTACCCATTTTTTAACGCGCACATAGCAAGAGGTGAACACTTAATACATTCATTCTAGACCTAAAATAAATGAATTTAAATAATTTTCAGCTTTCCATTAACTAATTCCGATTTCGGCTTCCCCACCCCCCCTCCACCACTGGGCTATAAAGACTTTTAAAGACATTCTGTGTGTTCTTAAAGTTTCGCAAGGAATGTGGATGAACGGGGAAATGATATATATTTTTTTTTTTTTTTTTGGGGGGGGGGAGAAATGCCTTAATTGATAATTTATTATGACAATAAAATAATGCATAGAACACATATTGTATTTTATGTTATTTTAATTTAAGCTGTTTTAAAGAGTTTTAAATATTGAGTACTGTTACTGTGTGAAGAAAGTTCGGGAACAAAATTTTAAGGGTGAAATTCATATGAAGTTTTAATGAAATGAATACGATTTAACGAATGTTTAATGGAATTTATTCGCTAAAATACAAATAGAATAATATTTTTTTAAAGTAAGTTTTAAACAATTTAAATGTTGGTACTGCGGAAAAGGGAGCAAAAAAGAGAAATGAAATTCAGAAAAAGAGCAGGTAAATTTGATTTATTGTATAAAACATTAAAAATTTTTTACTTGCAATAAACACAGATTTAACGAATAATTAGGAAGATTAGCTTGCTAATAACTAAACATCAAACATTATATAATAAAAGTTAAATCATATAGACTAAAAATTTACTTACTAACTAGAAATATTTTTATCGATACCAGATTCAAGATGGATGCATTACTCGGCTCTGTGGCTGCGTGAATAGTTTTTACGTCACCACTGAAGCCCGTTCTGATTGGCTGACAGGTGAAGCTAAGATATTTCATGTATTTGTACAATGCGAGTGGTAAAAATAATACCAGGCTACATATAAAATTTTAGTAAGCTTGCAGATTTCTGTAGCTTTACAAAAACTAGTTTCGTAGGTTTCCAGATTTTTTTTTACAGTGTACTTTCGAACTGCAGCTATAACGAATTAAAAATTTATAGTTTGAAAGACGCTGACAATGAACAGCACTATTCGTTTTACTTTTATCGTATTTATATTGCTTCAAAATGTAAATACTGTAAGATTCCAATTGTGAGATGAAAAAACAGGAATAAAATTAATTTAACTAATTAATAAATTATTTAACTCTAAATTTAACGACATTCAAAGTTATTTCCAAACATGAATTATTTTTCAAATCTATTTATCTATTTAAACCAACTTATAGATCAGGGCCAAAAAAGACAAATTTCAAGATTAGATTATGTATAAAATGCTTTTGTCACTTAAGTGAAAAACTGAAATCTGCTAACCAAAAAAGACAGATGTTAGGTTATGTATGATAAAATTAATATTCTATCACATTACTTGAAATATTTTTGCATTAAATTATTGTAGGAATAATATTTCATTATTTTTTTAAGGATTCAATGGATATCTTATTTTATAACAAGAAAAGCATCCCCGTTTGAGGAATTGGAGTAGGCATTCAAACTATGGAAAGCGAACGAGGAAAACATGCGCTGAAATTAACATTCTATAGTATTACAATTTTGTTTCATCAGCAAATTGTCCTAATATTATTGAAAAAATAATGTTTCTATTTTTTGATAAAAATTATTTAGAATAAAACAATGGATGTGTTTCAGAAGAGATGAAATTGAAACGAAGTCCGAGTCATTATCTATTTTAAACTTTTTTTAAAGTCGAATTTTGACGGGTTCCATCTCATTACACATTAAAAGCAAGAAAATATTTTACTTATGTCATAAAAACTATATTTACACGTGCATTTTAAAAGAGAAATTATATATTAAAATAAAACATGCATTAATAGGAATTAAAAGTTGTAAAGGAAGTATGTTATTTCATATTCCAAATCTTGAAAAAAAGCTTAAATTTAAAAACATATTTATAGTCGTTGAGCCAGGAACGTGTGTGGTTTCATCTCTGGGGACTTGATAAACTATGTATTTTTGGATTCACCACAACAACAGCACCTCATTTATCCATGATACTTTCAAAAGGAGGGTAGCTTTTGGACGCCATATTGAAAAATGGCCGCTGTCGTTGAGTTAAACGGTCGTGTGGTTTCATGTCAGCGGACATGGTAAATCATACATTTTTGGATTCATCAGAACTCCAGCATCTCATTTTTCCATGATGCATTCAATACTAGGTTAGTTTATGGATTCCATATTGGAAAATGGCCGCCGTCGTTGAGGTAGGGAATCTTGTGATTTCGTGCCAACGGACTATTCTCGGATTCGTTGGGACTGCCAACTGCTATTTTGGATTCACGACAACATCGGAATTATATTTATCCATGATATTTTCAAAGTAAGAGGAGCTAATGGACGCCATATTGAAAAATGGCTGCCACCGTTGAGCCAGGGGCTGATGTGATGTCATGTCAGAGAACTTGTTAAATCATACACGTACATTTTATGGACTCGCCACAACATCAGAATGATATTTACCCATATATTTATCCATATTGGAAAATGACCACCGTCGTTGAGACAGGAGTTCGTATTTTCATGTCATTGGACTTTGTAAACCATACACTTTTGGATTCATCACAACATTAGCCACAACATGACATTTATCCATGATATTTTCAAAAAACAGAGTAACCAATGAACGCCATATTGGAAAATCCTGCCGATAAGCACAGTGATAGAAAAGATTTTCTTGATTTTACATGCTGTAAAATTAACAGGACGATTAAAGAGACAATAAGTAAAAACACGCATTGGTCAAAAGCTACAAAAAAGTTCAGTCAAAGACCTGCGACAGTTAAAAGATATTTTTGATACCAAGGCAGAATTTCTTCACATGATTCGTGAAAAAACCAAAATCAGTCCTTCAGAAAAGTCTATTCTACATCCAGATCAGTCTTTGAGCAAGATCCAGAAAGACAAACATGATAACTCATATTTACAGAACATGGTTATCAATGAATAGATACATATAGGCAGGCTAATAGAATCAATTAGAGCAGTTACAAATCCAGAAATTGTCGAAGACATGATCAAAGCTCATGAGATGACTGAAGAAATTTACCAAACTTTCAAAAGAGAATATCTGCCTGAAGATTCAAAGGCAGAAGGATTTTTCAAACCTCCAATAAGCTAAACACATTTTGTGACTTGAAAAATAAAGAGAATTTGAAGTTATATAAATCAGAGTTTGTTGCCAAGACAAAAGAAAATCTGTTTACGCAGATGACGATCCCTGCAGTGCGAAAAGATTTGGATATAAGAAATGACTTTTCCTACCATCTAGGGCTTCTTCAATAATCCTTATCAACACTTGATGGTTCAATACGAAAAATTTAAAAATCAAACTGGTGGATGTTATGACAAAATTGCGACTGCTGAAAGAATGCAAATGATGGTGGTGTTAATATAAATGATAGAATGTGCTTTGTTCAAAGCTACCATAGTAGTTACAGTTATTTGGAAAAATAGCAAATAAACTGTTTTTTTTTTTTTAATAATACATGATTTTACATCCTCTCAAAGGATAGATGTTGTATTTGACACACACAGGCATTTGTCAATAAAAATAAATGAACGAAAAATATGAACTATTAATGATGTTATAAATATTATATACTCCTGGACAAACAGTACGAAAATGGAAGCAGATTTTATCTGATGAGGAGAACAAGAAAGAACTTATGCATTTCATTTCTCATGAATCGCAAAAAAAAAAACAATATTTGAAATATTTGAATACACAAGTGCTGTACGTTATCTACGGAGAAAAATATTATAAATTCAAGAAATAACTGGTTGAAGAATCAACTAAATTGACCTGCTTCCAAGAAGCTGTGGTACACAACTCATATTTTGCATACACCATGCTTTAGTGTCTGGATTTATAAATATTATAATTATTTCAACATTGTTTTCTTTATAAAACGATTTAAAAAAACTAAGAAGGATTAATATTTGTGAAATTTGGATCCAATGACAGAGTAAAAAAAATATTGCAATTTGAGTGAAATGCATGAACTTCTGTATAAAGAGATATGTAATGCATCCCTTGAAATGATTCGCTGTCAGTGCAATAAGTGCTTTTGCAGACAAGGAAAAATGATGAATCAGAACACAAACTTCGAGATGCGCTTAAGACGTTTAATACTGAAGCTGATTTATCAGAGGAAACGAAGAAACAGCTTGAGTCGTAATTTTACCATCACTATTATGGAAAGCAAGAATACTCAAACGTTAAGGAATTGCGCTATATTCTATATATTTTTTCTGTAAAACAAAAAGTCTGTGGAGTCGCATTGCCTTTTGTCATGTAGTAATACGCTCTACTTATAAATATTGCAAGCCAATTACAAAGGTCTTGCTCGGAAGAAGTGCCTACAGGCTGATCCTGATCCTCCATCCCCAGATAAATATGGTTGGATTTTTGGAAAAGATAGTGGGGGAAAGGACGCTCTCAAGAGATCCAGTGGAATCGCAGTCCTCTTGCTCCTGAAGCTGAATTGGAACTGATGTTATTTTCTTGTTCAAGAACATGTGTCACACTATCATGTGCGTGTCTGTTTAATAACCTAATGTACAAGCATATCTAGAACATAGAACTGTTCTATGACGATTGAAGTTATTTGCTTGCAGGAATGTGAACATGATAGAAGTGCAGAAGTCTAAGATTTCTGTTGTTTATTATCCCGTTCGAGACCAGCATCTTTTGCAAGAGTTTAATTCAATTGACACCACTTTTTGTCAAACAATTAAATTTAGTTTAGCAAACAAGAGAATGTTTTAATTAGATAAGGAAAATTTCACTTTTTTAATGGTATCGAAAACAAGCGATGGAAGCATTTTTAGAAGTTGCATATATGCACCCGTGATCCCGAAAGGGTTAATTCTTAACAGACTAAGTACAGTAGTTTCACCAATACTACTTTCTCCTTGAATTGCTGTGTCTTATCTACATGAAATTAATATGCATTAAAATGCAAAACAGGATTTCGATTTTCTTTCATCGGAGATGTCTTTTGATCGGTTTATCCAATTGAAAATGCTAATAATCATACTGAAATAAAATCTTTACAAATATATAACTTGTATAGCGTTATATGTTCAATAATATTTGTCCTCCGCAATTTTTCATTGAAATTTTATTATGTGATAAGGGGCTGTGCATATATAACGTTATCATTTTAGGGGGGAGGGGGGATTTGTCTTTTGATATCGATATCATTTTTGATCTAACCAAAATTTTCTTTTTTTATTTGTAACATGGATTTTGGTACAAAATAATGAGATATCGTTTTTTAGCTTGTTAGCTATTTTTATGAAAATACAAAGTTTTTAGTAAAATCACTTAAGTATTATAAAAATATTTAATTCTAAAATTTGGAACACCCCAACATTTGACATTACTATTCTTCATATGCGTATCCATATACAATCACTGTTCGAGATACTATATGGGAAATAGATTTGAAAAGAAGCTTGTGTTTACTAATAAATAAAAGAAAAAGAATGTGTCCCGCTTGTTTTGTTGATAAGAATCTTACCACTCCACTTTTTGTGCGGAGCAAGTGCAACAAGACATATTATTACTACTGAATGCATTATGTAACAAAAAGCTATTATAAAATGCTTTTAAATAATAGCAATTTCTTTTTAAATGTTACATAATTTAAAATGACATTTTATTGACTTCTCTTCATTTGAATCTATAAAGTATGTGAAAAAAATGTAACCAGTTTTATTGTTTTATATATCACTTCAAATAAAATAAATAATTTCAAAAAAAAAAAAAAAAAAAAAAAAAGATACTGATAACGATATCATTACCGGGAGTGGGGGGGGGGGTTCTGTGGATAATAACGTTTGCTATCGGAAGGGGGGGAGGGGGGTCCAAAATTACCAAAAAGTTGATAATGTTATATATGCACAACCCTTAATGGTTAAAGAAAAAAATAATTTGTATCTATGTGCGGTAGATGACGCTCATTTTTTCAATATGGCGTCTATAAGCTACCACAAATTTAAAAGTATCATCATAAAAGGAACTCCTTGGACCATTGTGAATCAAAAAATGTATATATATAACCAAGTCCCCAGAGATGAAAACAAAAACCCTAATTTTGGCTTCTGGCTCAACGACTGTTACAGGACATATTTATTTCCCACCTTTGGATAATTTTTTTAACTATTGTTGAGAACTTTAAGGTGCTGCAAAAAAAATATACTTACTTTCGACAAAAGTATTTTCACATGAACTATAAAAAGAAATAATATTTCGAAATAATAAAATCAATATGATTTAAGACAAGAAAATACAAGAAATTACGTCATATTTAAAATATCCAAACAATAATATTGCAAAAAAATTAAATGTATAATTTTTTACACAACACATTCATTGCTTATTTAGAGATGGTCTTTTTCACAATTGTTGTGAATTCTAAGCGAGAGCAAATAACATTTCTTTTCTAACAAGAAAAGTACTTTTTTGTGAATATTAAAAGAAATAAAGAAATCTTTGGGGATATTTAAGACAGATAATAAAACAACACATTTTTAAAATATCATACTTAAAACAGATTTTTAATTGTGTTGTTCAAAAAATATAGGAATGCAAAGAGTCTGTTTATTTATTTCAATCTATATTAGCTTAGTCGCGAATGTTTAACTAGACTTATTCAATCGAAGACGACAACAGACATTTTATTTCTGAAGCAGAAATTGATTCGGCCCTTTAAATTCTCTAATAATAGGGAATGGAAACCCGTTTACAAGAAGATCACGTCTGTTTTTTATTACAATTCAATCTTTTTTTATTTTTTTAACCCGCGAGTAGTCGCGACTTTTTTCACAACGTCATTAGTCGCACTCGGTCTTTTCGCCGCTGGCCCCCCTCATACCAAATATGTAAAATAAGAAATATTTTTCACCTAATATACGAAAATAACATTACAACGAAGATACACATTTGTTGACAAGATATTGCATTTTATTCATGAGATTTGGAGTAATTGGAAAAAGTAAAAATGTACTGACATTAAAGATTTTTACGTAGACTTTTTCGCCAATTTCAACTTTATTTCTAAAAATGTCCTGAAAGAAAAACAGAGGTGTCCTGTTACTTCACTAAGGTGGTCAAGAATGCCTCAAAATCAGTTACATTGTAGATCTCCGTTGTATTCGTTATGTGATACAAGTTAGGAGAAGATATGTTATAAGGGCAGCGAAAAGACCCAATTGCGACTACTGACGGGTTAAGTCAATCAAATTAACATGTTTTTAGAACGGGGGTTGACAAGCGAAGGTCGCAGGGAGAAGAGCTTTCTTATATATTATATAATTTAAAAATTTTTTTAAATATAGTTATAAACTTTTAATAGCGATGTTTAAAATAATGTTGAAGTTTGCACACTGCATTAGGAAAAAAAATAAGATAATTACTTTAAGAGGATAGTTTACTTTTACAAGAATTATACTTGCTTTTTAAAATACTCTTCGAATGTTGAAACTAATGCATTTGAATGCATTTGAAATTCTATTAAAAGTACAATTTGAAAATATATATATATTATTTATATTTTTTAATTAATTTTTTTTAAATGCTAATTACATTTCGAAGTATTTATAATGTTGCCATTTTAAAAAAAATATCAATTGTATATTACACAACACAATATCTATGTTACACATTTGCATACTGTACATTATACCATTGAATTCTATATTACACAAGACTGTGCATGGATTGTTAAACAATTCTAATATTACATTTAACACACACTCACACACACACACACACACACATATATATATATATATATATATTACTCATATATATATATATATACACTATATTGCCATTGATTATGGGACACTTGCGATTTTAGACATTTTACTAAATATCTAGAAAAATACATGAGGAATCATCTCGAAACTCTTAGTGTATAAATATAATAGTATAAGTCATACATCTCCGTGAAGTTTTTTCCCGAAACTCCAAAGGGGACCGTCAACAAATTAAAAAAGAATGAATATCTTTTGAATAACCCTGTCAAAACTAATGTAGCAAAAGCGCTCAAACTCTAGATTGTGATTGAATGCCTTATTGTAATAAGCCTTGTTCGTTTTTATGCAAATAGCATGCATACTCGCAGAGTAATTAAGGTTTTTATAAAAATGATCCCAAATTTTTCCAAGTTTTTTCCTTATAATTTTCAGAGTTCTAAATATAAAATATTATTTTTTTCAGAAAATATGACAAACAACATTGCACACAGTACCCTGTAATCAGAATTAAAAAATAATGAAAATTGTATAGAAAATGAGTTGGTATACTAAATAATTTTTTACTGCGCATGCGTTAACGATATCAAAATTTCATTTGCATATTATGTTAGCTAAATGTATAGAGCAACTTTTGTGAAAGTCACAAAATCATAACTTGAAAATTCTGACAATAATCGTCAATTGAATAAGTCGAAAATCCGTTATTCTCAAACTGAAGCAAAAACAAGAGGGGTTGTATCCATATATTCATTGATTAGTGTCAATATAGAATACACAATATGGGATGTACTACTGCATTTGGATAAAATCCCTCATTTTTTTGCTTCATTTTGGAAACAACGGATTTTGTCCCGTTTCTATAGACGATTACTTTCAGAATTTTCAAGCTATGATTTTGAGACTTTTACAAAAGTTGCTCTATACATTTAGCTAACATAATATGCAAATGAAATTTTGATATCTTTGACGCATGCGCAGTAAAAAATTATACAGTAAACCTACTCATTTTTTATGCAATTTTTATTATTTTTTAATTCTGATTACAGGGTACTGTGTGCAATGTTGTTTGTCATATTTTCTGAAAAAATATTATTTTATATTAAGAACTCTGAAAATTATAATGAAAAAACTTGGAAAAATTTGGGACCATTTTTATAAAAACCTTAATTACTCTGCGAGTGTGCATGCTATTTGCATAAAAATGCACACTGTGTATTACAATAAGACATTCAATCATAATCTAGAGTTTGAGCGCTTTTGCTACATTAGTTTTGACAGGGTTATTCAAAAGATATTCATTCTCTTTTAATTTGTTGACGGTCCCCTATGGCGTTTCGGTAAAAAATTTTCACGGAGATGTATGACGTATACTATTATATTTATACACTAAGAATTTCGAGATGATTCCGCATGTATTTTTCTAGATATTTAGTAAAATGTCTAAAATCGCAAGTTTCTCATAATCAATGGCAATATAGTGTATATATATATATATATATATATATTACTCATATATATGGTGTTTTGATTTATTTCAGAATATATATGTTATTTGTAACAAGCAATAATATTTCTCTCAATATTACTATATAGAGCCTTTTAAATACATTTCGAGGTTTTTTTAAATAAACATTTCAATTAAAAATTAATTAATTAAACTAAAATTTGACACCTTAAGAAATTGAAACGTAATAAAACCGTTTCTTTAAATTTTACATGTTAAAGGAATACAGAACTTCAATTTATTTAGCATAGAAAATGATGCAAAGCAATGAAAATATTTAATCACAGCTGAAAACTTCAAAATATTATAATTCAATTTTATAAATACGAAATCAAAAATGTAAATTTTAGTTAATTATTTCTCCCAAAAAACTATAAATAATTATTAAAATCAGAATCGCATTTGCCGTTCTGGGAACCATTCTGTACTTTGTTACAAATAATTGAAACAAAGAGAATAATTTATTGAAAAAAAAAACAAAGAAATCATACTTTCAATAGAAAAATCAAAAGCGCATTTTCTCTTTAAAAGTAAAATCTCCTGAGAAAAATAAATTGGATGCTCTTATTTTATTTATTTTATAAAGAACCGCAAAAATGTTAATAAAATTAAGTTGTGAGATTTTTTAAATAGATTTTGCGATCGTTGATTTTTTTATTAAATCAATTTAATTTACTTGTTTAAAATTGTTTAAATTCATATTTTTTATAAATAATGTTTAAAGTATGAATATTCTTAGAAAAGATAAAATAACATTATGAAGAAACATAGGTATTTGAAAATCATAATTTTCTCTATTTCAAACATGCTTATATACTTTTATTAAAGTTTTTTTAATAATGTTGAAGTTTAAATACAGTAATATGAAAAAAATAATGACCTATTCTAAAGTACGTTTCACCGGTCCACCTGGTATAAAACTTGTAACTTAAATTATGTGCTTGTAAATATGTAAATGATTAATACCTTAAAATATTATGCTATTTCTAATTGCTAAAAAAAGGTGTAAGATTTATGAATAGTAAAATAGTTTTATTTGATTGTTGAGATATTTCGATGTTAACCGAATTATTTTAGCTTATTATATGCTTGTCATTCAATAAATAAAATTCTTTATTACAAATTTATCCCTAAATATAATATCAATTTCTTAACGTGTCCTACTGTAAGTTTAATGACGTGATACAATTCTACAATTAAATTTTCAATCTCCAAGTACTGCATATCTATTAAAATGAAAATATCTTCAAAATAAAGTAAGAAAAGCTTTGTTCATGCCTCGCATACATGTGAAAACATGATTTTTAGAATGTACATTATTGACAGTAAAAGACTGTTGTGCGTTCATCTCACCGAATTCTACATTTATGTGAAATCGTATTAGATATTAAAATCGTATAATTGGAATAAAAATATGTTTTAATGTTCCAATAGAAAAATGTTATAAAGAATTTGTTTAATCGATAACAAAAGGAAAATTTTTGTTTTATCGACAACTTTAATTTTGTCTCTACCAGAACAGCAATATTCAATACAAAACCTTTTGAAAAAAACTTATTAAACGTTAACCATAATTATAAAATTGCGAAAAATCTCGTTAAAGAATAATAATTTAACATAGATGGTGATGTTTTTTAATAAGTAATATGTTTAGATATGCTGTAAAAATAATAAATAATAAGCAGTTGGGAAAATGTTCATAAATTCAAGCGGTTTTTCTGTCTGTTTGGCCATATACTCGCAAACAAATCTCTATGATTACCATGTAAATTTTAATTTTAACAATGTTCAATATATGTAGCTATATGATATAATATTCACATATAATATCCATTATTGTAAATTAAATTATATCATTTTTATTTCCTTTACAGAGGCACACAGAAGTATTCTCTTGAGATTGTTTTCAATAAGGAAAAAATATTGTAACTGTTTTCTTTAATATTTAATTCTACTACTTTAAAAAAATCTCATAATAATATCCTGATAGTGTTCGAATGTTTTTCATAATCTGTAACTTACACATGACTTTTCGTTTTAATTTATTTGAACTTAAATTATGTGTGGAATAATAGAATTTTTTTCAATCCTATTTCAATCCCTTCGTGATGTGCTTGAATTCCAGAAATTGTGTATAGTTATGTGCCCTTGATTACAATGGAATATTTTCAGTTTTTCGGAATTTATTTATCAATTAACGTATTAATATTACATAATTATGACCAAAAGTGTATAAATCAATTGAGAAGTCGCGAATACACAGTTTAAAAAAATTCTTTTTGTCATATCTTAGAACATAATTGTGCAAAAAATATAAAGATAGCCTCTAATAATATAAAATTTAAATATAACGTCTTCATGTTCCAAAGTTTACTTTTGTACTTAAAAAAAATCAGTTATGGATTTATATTAACAAATTTATAATTAAAAAAGATTAAACATCGGAAAAAATACAATTTATTTTTAGTACATAAGACTTGGTTATAAATCGGAACTCCAAAATTACGCTCTTTATGATTTCTTATGATTTATTTATTTATTTATTTATTTATTTATTGCATTACAAAAAAAAAAAACCCGAAAAACTTAACATAAATACATATTTAATGTACTTTAATTACTAACTATCTGACACGCCCGGCGTTGCCCGGGTCCGTATTAACAATATTAAACGAACTTGAAATTTGTATGATTTTTATCATTAATTCGAAACATGCAGAAATGCATTGTTTGAAATACGTGGCCGCTGACTGTTATTAAAATAGGTTTAAAAAACAACAACTAATATTAAGCTCTAAAAATACTCAAAATGAACAGTGGGAAACGCGGGAGGGAATATGTGTCCAACAATTGCGTGATTTTTGTGTTAAAGTGTTGGTATTTATCCGTAAAAATCACTCTTAAGTCATGTAAGCGATTTTTTTTTCGCATAGAAATCCCAAGTGAAATATTTTGAATTTTAATCTAATTATGGGTGATTCTACGATGAGAGGTAATTAATACGGCAATTCGTTTAAAACAGATTTTTTATTCTATATGTTGCTATTTTTTGCAATGACTCGCATCACCTTTGTACTTTATCAAATAATATCACGATTGAATGCCTAATTAAAACACATTTTTCTGAAATTTTTTACAAAGTCTAAAAAAGTCTCTACCTTGGCATGTCCCTTTGCTGGTTCGATTTAACTTTCAAACAATACATATATTTTTTCCATAAGATGCTTAACTAAAGTATGTTTAATTGGAATTTAAGTAATTATACTTACGTATTATAAAATAAAAAATAAAATAATTTTGTTAATTTCTAATAATTTTTAAAATTAACTGTTGTCCCCTTTTTTCTATATCTACCCTGTCAAATTTCGTTCCGCTGAAACAAATATAAATTCAAGGATAGCTACATTGGAAGTAGCGCTTAAGGACATCTATCGGCTTGAAATTAGCAATACTAAACGCGCAAGCCATTTAAGCATCGTCATTTTTAGTTGTTGCGACGCGACCGTGCGGTATAGTGGTTTCGCGAGGTGATCGGTTATCTCCCCTGGTAAGTCATAAAGCGTATAATATTTATTTAATTCAATTGCATTTACTGCCCTAATTAAACAATACAGTAATAATTAAAGTGAAATATAGAATTAACCCAAAAACTAATTCAGTCTGTTAAAAAATTTGAATGTATCATGAAAATATCTCTCCCCTGCCGTTTTCTCCTGTCAAGATAACTGCTAGGGGAGAGAGTCACTGACCAAAAAAAGTTATAAAATATGTATAAAGTGACTTGTCCTTACATGAAAAGGTAAATAAACGGGACAAAAATCATAATTTAAAGATTTTTTATCAAACTCAAACTTTTCTTTTTGGCCGTATCATCTATGTACTTGAAACCTCTTATCGTAGAATCACCCTTATGTCACTCTTAAATCCGACTATACCATGAATGAAATCGATACTCGATGTTAGCTAAAAGGTTTGCATATGGTATTATAATTTCATAGCCACTTAACAGAAATAAGTGTTATTTTCAATCAAAGCATGCGTAATGTTCACTCTGTGGACAAATTCCTAACCGCAAACTTTTGTACCAAAACCATAACCTGTCTGTAACCTAACTGTGACTTAACAGTACCCTACCGTAACTTCAATATAACATAATTGTGACATAGCCGTCACCTTATTGTAATCTATCCTTAAACTAACCATAACAACCATACCGTAATGTAATTGCAACCTAATCGCAACCTAAATGTTACCTAACCATATATTTTGTTCATGTCCCTGGAAATTTATTTGCCTTGTTCGGATCATGTTATGGTTCTTTAGAATATTTTCGTCGGGTTCAAATTTGGTTCGATTCAGATTTCAGGTATTTTTTGAAATTTGATTTTAATGTTCGGGTCGAATTCATGTCCATTGAAATTATTTTGCCTTGTTCGGATCCAGTTATGGTTCTTTGGAATATTTATGTCGGGATCAGACTTGGTTGAATTCAGATTTCGGCTTTTTATTCAAATACTAGCTGACCCGCCCGGCGTTGCCCGGGTCAGTATTAACAATATTAAACGAACTTGAAATTTGTATGATTTTATCATTAACTCGTTTCATGCAGAAATGCATTGTCTGAAATACATAGCCACTGACTGTGTGAAAAATCGGTTTTAAAAACAACTAATATTAAGCTCTAAAAATACTCAAAATGAGCAATGAAAAACGCGGGAGGGAATATGTATCCAACGATTGCATGATTTTCTTGTTAAAAAGTAGATATTTACCCGTAAAAATCACTGTTAAGTTACGTAACTAATTATTATTTTCACATACAAATCCCAAGTGAAACATTTTGAATTTCAAACTAATTATATCACACTTAAATCCGACTATACCATGAACGAAATCGATACACGATGGTAGCTAAAAGATTGGTATATAGTATTATAATTTCAGAGCTATTTAACAAAAGTAAGTGTTATTTTTAATCATATCTTGCGTAATGTTCACTCTGTGTATAAATTCCTAACCTTAAACTTTTGTACCGTAACCAGAACCTGTCTGTAACCTAACAGCGACTTAACAGTACCCTACCGTAAATTAAATATAACAGAAATGTAACCTAGCCTTCACTTTATTGTAACATATCCTTATTCTAACCATAACATAAATGCAATTCAACTTTAACCTAACTTTAACCTAAATAATATAATAGAAAAAAAAAACATTTTAAAAAATTACTTTTTCTTCGTAAAATAATATGCTTCAGCTGTAATTCATTTCTTTCAATTCGTTTTATTAATACAAAATTCCTTCACCGTGCTTTTGTTTGCTACATTAAAATTTCAGCGATAAATGGTTTAATATTGCAAACCTTTTTTTCGGTTTACTTCGCCTCCACGTATTTTATTCTCCATGGTGTACAGCAGCTGTGATTAAAAAAAATCCTCATTTAAACTGACAGTTTGCCAGTCTATGAATTTTAAAGGTCTGTCCCAGCTTTTTTAATTATTTCTGCGAAAATTTAATGCAACCAATCAACCATAAAAAAATGAAAGGGAAAAAAAGCGAAAAAAGGCGATTTTTTATGAGAGTGAGCTTTGGAATTTAATTAATTACACAGTTAATAAATAGAATTTTGAAATTCTGAGCTTCAGGTGCATCAGAAGAGACATTGGGCTACTCTCAATAAAGTTTTGAGCTTCGTACGTGCTGTAGATTTTGCTAGCCATCGCAGACACACACACAGACACACACACAGATACACACACAGACAGACAGAGCGTTTTGTTCTTTTATTAGTATAGATAATTTTGGGGTTCTTGTCTTCTTGCGTGTCCACGGAAATTATTCTGCCTTGTTCGAATAAGAACAAGCTTCACTGAAATATTTTTGTCAAGTTCAGATTTGGTTCAATTCAGATTTCGGCTTTTTTTTTAAATGGAATTTTTTGGGTTCGGGTCTTCTTGCGTGTTAATGGACATTATTCTGTCTTGTTCGAATAAAGACATGCTACACTGGAATATTTTTGTCAAGTTCAGATTTTGTTCAGTTCAGATTTTCAGATTTTTCCAATGAATTTATTTGGGTTATGATTGGGTTCAAATCCGTGAAATTTTTTTGTCTTGTTCGGATCGTTTTGCGGTTCTTTGAAATATTTTTTCAGGTTCAGATTTGGTTTGATTCAAATTTCAAGTATTTTTTCGAATGGGAGTTTTAGGTTCGTATCGGGTTAAGGTCCATGGAAATTATTTTGTCTTACTCGAATCCGATTATGGTTCTTTCGAATATTTTAGTCGAATTGGGATGTGGTTTGGGTCAAATTTCAGGATTTTTAAAATTGAATTTTTTAGGTTCGAGTCGGGTTTATGACTACGGAAATTATTGTGTCTTGCTGTGAACGGGTTATAGTTCCCTGAAATATTTTTATTGGTTTCAGATTTCGTTCGGGTCATACATCGAGGTTTTTTATTAAAATTTTTAGGTTCGGATCAGGTTGCATGCCCACAAAAATTATTTTTCCTTGTTCGGATCGAATTATGCTTCATTTGAACATCTTTGCGGAATTCAGATTTGGTTCGGGTAAGTTATCAAATCCATTTCAAATAGAAGTTTTAAGAAGAATAATAGTTTTTCCAAATAGAATTTTTAGGTTCGGGTCGGTTTTATACTCACGGAAATTTTGTCTATCAGAAATCAAAATGTAGCCTTTTTTGGGGGGGGGGGAGATCGGGTTCCATTTTAACTAGTCTAAACATTAAAGTTATAACCAGTTTTGCTACCATTCTTTTTATGACAATTTCTGATAAATAATTTACTTTGCTATTTGATAGTTTATTATGGTGTATGAATCGTTTGCGGATTCAAACAATTGTACGCCAAAGGGCCATTTTATTTTCGTTTTAATAACAAATTAAATCCATAATAACATTTTAAATTGAATAGAATACATTTAAGTTTAATCAATGACTTAAAAAAACCGCATAGAAAAGTGTTGTATACTTTTTTTACTGCAACACAGCTAATCGCTCATACATTCTAATGTTCGAAATGCCAAATATCTACATACAACCGTTGAGTAAAGAGAAATTAATAGAGTGGAAGTATAATGTTTTGGGGTGAAGCCAAAAACATATCCCTAAAATCCGCTATATTAAGTCTAATTAAGCACCAACAAAACCATATGCTTTGACACGCCGATCAATTCAAACTGGTTTAAATCCGTATATCTTTATTTTTGAATTTATCGTTTAAACTGTTATTGAACAGATCACTAAAATTTTGGTTAAAAAATGATGATTTGTGCTATTATTGGCTGTAATACACGATCGGAATGTATAAAAAATACAAATAGATCAATCATTGGCAAGAATTATTTGATCATTTTTATCATATAACTTTGAAATATCAATATAGAAGCATCATTTAAGATTTTACTTGAAAAGTTAACTTTCTTTCGTTAATGTCTTAAAATCGTCTGCACTCTAAAATCTGAATTTGAGAGTAATATTGTTATTTAAGTTTTCATGCATGATTTTAAAAGAATGTTTTCATCAATATATTTTATATACTGACATGCAATTATTTATATATTGTTAAGTCATAAACATCTTTCATCTGCGTTATAAAGTATTAAAAAGTTCTGAAAAAAATAAAACTTTTAGTAATACAATTTTTAGTTGGAATCAAATGTTTTCAATATTTTATTTTATTTCATTTTCACATTTAATTATTTCTAATTTTCCAATTTCAATTATTTTAAAAGCAAACATTTGTTTTAATAAATAATACGATAGAAAAAAGACGATTTAAAAAAACAAGCTTGAAATTTCACGTGAACGTAGCAAATGAGGTGCGTTCGTACGATAACGAAGTTTTAAAAATATTAAAATCTTGCTGATATAGTAGAGCGTACTTCGGATACAGTATAGTAGTCGAAATCTTTTTTTGTGTTCCTGTAAATATACAGAAAGTAATTTTTATTACACCTCAGAAACGTATATCTTATTAATAAAATGTGAAATAGTTGAATATAATTAAAACACGCCCCAAACAATGTTTCCCCGTATACCATTATGTAGTGGAATACTTTTGTGTGGCCCTGTAATTTAATAATAAAAATTCTTTGCATCACAGATTGTACAGAATGCATATTTTGGTATATACTTGATAGATTCATGCCAATTCTATTATTTTCGAATGAGTGTAACATCATAAAAATGCATTTGAAACTTTTTTCTCATTGGCCGTAATGTAATGGAATACCTTTGATTGTCCCTGTAAATGATCTATGCGTCCGACTTTCATAACATTTGAAATGACTCGATAAAATTACGTAATAATTATATGTTTTAAATTTCAAACGATTAAAATGCATTTGAATTGTTTTTTCCCAATTGACCGTAATGTAACGGAATCCTTTTGATTGTCAATGTAATTGGTCTATGCATCCGATTTTCATAACAGTTGAAATGACTCGACAAAATTACGCAATAATTATATGTTTTAAATTTCAAACGATTAAAATACATTTGAAACTTTTTTCCCCATTGACCGTAATGTAACGGAATCCTTTTGATTCTCCCTGTAATTGATCTATCCATCCGATTTTCATAAAATTTGAAATGACTCGATAAAATTATGTTATAATTATGTATTTTAAATTTCAAACGATTCGGTTGTGTAGTTTTTTCGTTGTAATATGCGGACGGACAGACGGATAGACAGACAGACAGACGGACAGACAGACGGACTGAGCGACAACAATAGGTGCTACGTATTTACATAATTACGAACGCACCTAATTACTATTTCTTCTTAAAATGTGCTTCATCTGTATTTCATTTCTTTCTTTTCATTTTATTAATACAAAATCCCTTCTTCGTATTTTTGATTGGGTCATTAAAATTTGAGCGATAAATGGTTTCATATTGCAAATCTTTTTTTGCGGCTTGCTTCACCTCCACTTAACTTTTTCCTTCATGGCGTACAACAGCTGTGATAAAAAATCCTCAGTTAAATGACAGTTTGTTAGTCCATAAATTTTAAAGGTCTTTTGAAAAAACTCTCACTTTGGAAATGTTAAACACTCAAATTTGTTTCTTTAATTCAGTCCCAGCGTTTTTAATTATTTCTGCGAAAATTTTATGCAACCAACCAACCATAAATAAATGAAGGGGGAAAAGTGAAAAAAGGCGATTTTTTTATGAGAGTGATCTTTGGAATTTAAATAATTATTCAGTTAATAATTGGAATTTCGAAATTCTGAAGTTCAGGTGCATCAGGAGACATTTGGGGCTGCTCTCAAAAACATTTGATCCTTGTATGTACATGCTGTAGACTTTGCTAGCCATTGCAGACACACACATACACATGCACACACGCAGACAGACATAGCGTTTTGTTCTTTTGTTAGTATAGATGGACTTTGCAAATGGTATCGTAAAGCACAGTAAAATTATGTATGTTTGCATATTCCTGTACTTGTACATTTCTGCTGCAAGTCATTTTTATACAACTTGTTGTCTCCTAAAAAAGAAACAAATTGCTATTTTATATACCTTTGCTATCTTTTAGCCTTCGTACACAAATAATCTCTTCGTACAAAAATATCTCTTTTTCTAACGTTATGCGTGTAAAAACATGTATGCTATAGGATAGAACTGAAGAATATAGTACCCCCATAAATAATCGTCTATTTCCGCTCGAGATTTCCTGGAATCGACTTTTTTTCTGTTGCCACTTAGTAAAGGAAACATACACATTTTTTTTTCATGTAAAATTCACACTTAAGAAGTCAAAATGTCTCAAGGGGAAAAACACAAGGTTTTGTATAAAAAAAATATTTTAAAAATTAATTTAAAGAAATGAATTAATTAAAAATTATTATTAATTAGAAATATTTAAAAAAAATCAAAAAAGTCATAATAATTATTTCCATCATTCTCGATATTTCAAATCCAATTATTATTTTTTAATATATTTAATATTATCTACTACACTGACAAGTTTTTTGTTTGGACAAACTCTTGTTGGAAAAATATTAAAAGTGAAAACAAAAGAAGAAAAAAGGATGGAATTTTGACAATACACAAGGTATCAGATCCACTTCTTTTTACGATAAATATTGTTAATATTATCTACAACTTATCAACTCATCTCCTTTTGGTTTGCGTCTGGTTAATAGATACAAATCTTTATAGTATATACAGGGCTTCTCAATGAATTTCGATGATTTTCTTATTATGGATGGGAATTTCTGAAATTTGTGCTTTCAAATGTGTTACGTCTTTTTAAAAGGTTGAATTACCCATTATATTTCAATTAACGGAACCGCGAAGTTTTGTTATATTATTCTGAAATTGTTAGAAAGTGTTTATAATATTTTCATCTTACCGTTTCACAACTTTATTCCATATTCTATTTCGGACACATGATTTTTTTCTTTATTGTTTTATATAATTCGTAGGTTTTAATTATAAAAACAGTAAGTTTTATTTCATTCCAGAACATTTCCTTCAAAAAAGATTAAAATCATCGATTCATTGTGGTATAAAAATATGTATATTAGAAACTGATATGATGCAATAAAACCTTAATCTTGAATTTAAAAAAGAATCATCAGTATTGAATTAAAAAATCTTGGACTTTTTTGTAATGAAAATAAGTATATATTATGTCTTTTTCATTCAAGGATCTAGCTAAATATCATTTATTCTTAAATCTAGGTTCATAGAGGAAGGAAATAATGCAAACATAACAGATGAATTATTGTTAATATTTCTAACTTAACCACAGAAGGCATTGATTTCCTAATGACATCTACAAAATTAATAAGGTACCCTGGGGTAAAAACGCCAGGCGGGGTAATAACGCCAGGCGGGGTAATAACGCCAGGCGGGGTAATAACGCCAAGTGCTTATATTTTGCATAATTATGAAATAATCAGGTAAATGACACCCATGTGCTCTGCGCAGAAGGGTTTTGAGTCATATAAATCGCAAAAAACAGCTTCAAGTTAATTTGTTTCATTTTTAGGTCTTATTGTTTTTACAAGCAACTAAAATTAACGCTTGATCTAAAATTTGCGAGATAAAGTTTTTAATCTGAAGACTATATTTTTTATCCAGAAATACTTTGTTTATTACATAAATTTGTAGTGTATTTCATGTACTTTCAAATTGTTGTAGAAGATTTTGGATATCTTGTCGAGATAATTTGTAGTTTAGGATTTATTGTGCAATAAGTATCCCGGGGTAATAACGCCAGGGATTGGCGTTATTACCCCGGTTGATTCCCAACAGTGGCCGAACTATATCCGAAGGGGGTTTATATATTAATATGGGAGAGCATTATCATCATTGTTGAAATGGTAAGATTAAGGGGGGGGTGCCCAATACTTAAAAATAATCTCACTATTTTATTTTTTTTTATATTATTATTATTTTTTTTTTTTTACTAATGTAAAAAAAAGAAAAAAAATAACTCTTGTAAATAAAACTATATCAAAATGTTTTCGAGATTCAAATTCGAACATCTTCAAAATCAGGTTTCTATTAAATTTCCACTAGATTGTTCAATTGAGTTCGAAATTTTAACTGTACGCTTTCTCAGCGTTTGGTTTTTCAAAACTTTATAAATTTAACCTTTAACTGATGTGACAGAAATTGTAACGTCTGAATGTGATGCGGTTTGTGAGACCACAAAATTGAAAGATGAATAAAATGCGGGAAAAACTCATAGGATTGTGTTTTTGTACTAAACTTTTTATACAAGAGTAGTATACTTAATATTCATCTATTTAGTCTCTGGTGATAGTACTAAAATTTTAAATGAAACAAAATTTCGGTAGTGTTTGCAGTTAAACTGAAAATTACAAGTTAAACTAAAAAATTAAAAGAAAAATAGTGGTCTACGAGGCCGGTAACTTTAGTTAAAGGTTAAAATGCGATCCATGATGAAAAATCATAGAATACTGTTCCGGCGATAAACTTTTTGTACAGAATTAATTCTAATTAAATTTAATCTATTCAAATATTTCTAATAATATTACGAGAACTCCAAACGAAAAAGAATTCCAGTTGTAAATATAGTTAAACTGGAAAATACAAGTTAAACGCTATTTTTTTTTGGGGGGGGGCGGTACAGTGTTCAGTCAGATTGCTAACAGCAGTTAAAGGTTAATTTTGTTGCTAATATAGAGATAATGATATATAACCATATGAATTATGTATAAAATTGAATAAGAGATCTCTTTGGGATAATATTTTTTAATCAAAAATTTTATTCAATTTATTAAAAATTTATTAAAGCATGCTCTTTAAAACTTCGACAATTTAACTGTAGGTTTGGAGAATCCGCATTAGTGTGGAGTTATGGGTTAAAAACTATTTACTAGATTACTATAATAGTATTAACCCTTAACTGCTGTGACAAAAATTGTCGCATAATTTACTGTGAGTGGCCTGTCAGACTGCTTAATCTAACGATGAATAAAATATTAAATTAACTTTTAGAATATTATTTTTTGTATTGAACCTTATATGCAGAACTATTATAAATAAAATTCAGCTATTCAAAAGTTTCTAGAGATAGTAATAGGAGTCCAAATTAAACAAAAATTTCCCGGTATCTATAGTTAAACTAAAAATTGCAAGTTAAACTCTGAAACTTGAAAAACTCAGCGGTATGTGAGACGCTAATAGCAGTTAAGGTTTAACAAAAATATTTATTATATATAACTCTAGTTATTATAAAACTTTACATGATTAAAATATTACGTTATGAATGCTTAAAACCATGCAATGTTTCTTATAATCATATTTAAGCGGGAGTTTTTAAGCAAAGAGAGACACAGGGTGTTATATTTTGTTGAAGCTCCCTCTCACTCCTTTTTCTTTCAGTTTCACAAAAAAATCAATATTTTCTATCGCATAGAATGCATACATGGGAATATAAATACTGATTCAAATAATCCATGCAATGTTTCTAATAATTCTATTTAAATAGTCATTTTTAAGCAAAAAGTAGCTTAAAATCTTTTTTTTTTTTTTTTTTTTTTTTTTTTTTTTTGCCTCCTCTTCCCGCCATTACCACAGCTTTCTTTTTCTTTCAGAGTCACAAAAAAATTGTACATTTTCAATAGCTTAGATTGCAATTTGTCTATTTGTAGAGCTGTAGAGTTTGTATTTTTAGAATTGGGCAATTTTCATGCCATTATTCCATCTTATTTTATAGTTTTGTTTGCATGGCGTTATTACCCATATAGGTGGGTATTAACGCCAAATAGCATTGGTCAAGAATAAACGCCATTACATTTTATGAATACATATCTGTTAAATTATTTTATTTTATATAGATAGTCAATGAGTTGCTGTATCAGATCCTATATTTGTTTGAAAAATACAATCTAAAACTAAGCCGTGAAAATTGGTAGAACCTTAACGTGGCGTTATTACCCCAGGGTACCTTATTACCTGCAGATCATACAATTTATGGATTTCGTGCATTTAATCTTAAACGTGTAAGATCATGCTTTTTCCAACAACTGATGACATAAATGCATTATCTTGTATTCAAGCATCTCATAGACATTGACAAAACTATTGTAATTATAATCTCACTTCAGCGTGTTTAATTCGTCATATCATATTCAAACTAAATGTTTAGTGATACTTTTAACAATAAATTTGTATAATCTAACCTTATCATAGCTTGATATTCTAAATCTAACATTGTACCATTAAAGAAAGTAATTTATATACATAATTATAACTATTTTGCTGTTTAATATCATTTGTCACGAATGATGAAAAACATTCTCATTCCATCAAGATATCTAATTTTCCGTCTTACATTCGTCTTATTGATGTATACAAGTCGATTATAATTATGATTCCAATTCAGTTTGTTTGAAACGTAATATTATGTAAAATATATATGCTTACTGTTAAAATTAACAATATCCACGTACATCAACTGACACTTTTGATATTCAAATTGTGGCGTAGTACAAGTGAATCTAAACAATTTATATACATAATATTATAATTATTTTACTGTTTTAAATACATTTGGGATGCATGATGAAAAACTTTATTATTCTAGGAATGATATCTTATAAAGTAAATGGAAACATAAAAATAAAAATAAATAAAAAAAATACGTACATTAGTAAATTTGATCTAATATTTAAACATTTTAATCTAATTAGTTCCACATAAAAAACATTTAAATTTTAAGACCTTTTTTTAATTTTTAAGATATGTAACTCTAATTGAAATATAAAATAACAGTAAATGATAAATAAACAAATATACGTCAGCTGTTAATAATTACTGGGTTATTAAATGTTGTGGTTTATAAAACTATCCAATATATACTATTTTTATTTTAGATGTATCATTATTATTATTTTATTATTATAATTTATAAAATTAAGGAAACAAGCCTAGCCATATTTTTATGATAATGGAAAGATTTAAAATAATGCTTCAAAATTTCAATCTCATATATATATATCTATTGTTCTTATAATTATTATTGTTATTGTTATTATTATTTAATTTTAACAATTTTCATAAGAACTAATTAGTAATTATAAAAATATAAACTGAAAAACGACTACTGTAAAAACATTTTTTCTTATTAACAAATAGGCAGCTATAATCTCGACTTTTCCTTATGTAATTACAAACATTCAACTTACAATTGAATTTAATAAACATTCTCAACTTTTTTGTATATCATGTTTCATAAAATATCACATTTTAAAATATTTAATTAATAACGTACAATTTCTCAGTCAATTTTTAATTACTACGTACGTAAATAAAACAAGAATAAACATTCTGAAAAAAGAAAATACTAATTATAATAATTAGGAAAATACTTATAAGTATTTATGTTATGTACATGAAATCAAATTTCAAATGAAATTTTTTTATCAATTCTAAATTAACATCCAGTTTCACGTGTTATTCTTTTTTTTTAATTTATAAGAATCAAAATATTTCTTACAATATTTAATTAAAATTTTGGTAAGGAAATCTGTGCATTTCGAAAGTGATAACATTTTTTATTATATTTAAAATATTAATAATTTACTAAACTCGCATGTACAGTTTAATTGCAGGGACAATCAAAAGTATGCGGCCAATGAGAAAAATTATATCAAGCGCATTGTATCGGTATTATATTCTTTCAAACATAATAAAATTGATGTGCATCTATGAAGTGTATACTAAAATATACATTCTTTGCACTCTGGGGTACAAAGAGTATTTGTTATTAACCTCCTGACTACCGCGACTGGATATTTTCACACAGTAAGCTGCAGGTTTCACCGCAACATAAGCAATATTTAAATTAATGTAATTCTACAAATAAAACCCAGGTTTAAAAAGTTAAGTTATGATTAATACTTTCAAAGATTATACACCTATCCGTAATAACATAATTTGTATCAGATTGGAAAAAACATATTTTTTTTATATTTTTAATAAATTACAGAGAAAACAACACTACAATATTGCGCTTTAGCTGGGCAGTCAGGGGATTAATTTACTGGGATACATAAAACTATTCCATTACATAATGGTGCATGGGAAAATATTGTTTGGGGCGAGTTTTATTAACATTAGCCTGTTTCACATTTTATGAAATTAATATATGTTCCTAAGTTTTACTACAAGTTATTTCCTGTATAATAGAAAACATATAGTATTTGCAGGAATAGACAAATGATTTCGGATATTCTTAGTGTATCCGAAGTACTGTAAACTATTATCCTAAGATATGAATATTTTTAAAACTACCTTATAGTACGAACGCACCTTATTTTCTATGGTTGGTGTGCAATTTTTAACTTGTTACATTTCTAATAGGCTGGAAAAAAGATTTCCTTTTGCTAATTTTGCGCAGACTGCTTACCATGATTACTGTAATTCTGCCAAAAACATCCATATTTTATAGAAACACCTAGATGACTGTTTAGTTTTTTTGTCGCTGTTTAAGAGCTTTAATGCTCTTTATTGTTTTTCTTGTAATATACTCTTTTACTCTATGCTTCGTAGGCTCTATAAAGTAGCTTCCTCGTTTATAGGTGAATTGGAGATCAACAGTTGTTTACGTTTTAGATCAGCCGTGATAACTAAAAATTACTTTGCGTAAAAAAGCAATAACTCAGATAGGATAGACTCAGAACCAAGATCTAACTATGTATGCGGAATTTATTAATGGAAAAAAAGAGTATTACACTCTTACGGGGTGACCCCCGGTAAACAGACAATACTGGGATGCTACATCTTTACAGCAGAGCGTTCAGAGATAGAATGAAATTTTTACCATCAGAAATCATAGCAAAAATGCGTCAAGCTAAATGTAGTTGCCCTGAAATTATTGTAACCCCATACGTACAGTTCATAAAGAAAGTTTAAATTAAAAACGTGCCAATCGGACCGTTAATTTGGCATTTAATATATCAAAGTACAAAAATGCATGCCAACACCGATTGCTGGGAACAATATTTCTAATCGCATAAAACATATATCAGACGCCGATTTTAATATAAACAGAGCGTTAAATTTTAAGTCGAAAAAGGTGTTGTATTGACTATTAATTTGAAAAGGAATGCAGTAAGTGACTGAGTAACTGCCACAAAAGAGCATATGGTTTTTTAAAATACCTTTCAATGTACTCTTTGAACAAACAAAAGTATTCAGGCTCAGATAATAAGTTTAGGATGAGAAAAGATTTGTTTTTTATTTATTTCATTAACGGCTTCGCCTAAGCATGAGAAACCTGCATACTTGAATTTAACGCGCAAGAGAAAAAAGATAAATAAATTCTTTTTAGAAAGTAAAAGGGAGGTTTAATTAATTTGAAATTGCGAAAAATAATTTAAATTTTAAACTTGAGAATTTAAATTTACAAAGGGATCTATGTGATGTTATGTTGCTTTCGACATCACAGGCTCTAAAGATGGAGCTCTATGCCAGGTTAACCATAGGGTTAAGTTTCATTGCCTCTTAGCCAAGATACAGCTAGAATGCCAGAAATCATTGATAACTAAACTAGATCTCAATTATTTAGCTCATTAGTCATCAATATCTGGCAAGGCGACTTTTCCATATGCCTTGACATTTCTGAGAAAAAAGGTAAATAGTTGTAGCCTCCATGAACTTGTAAAAATTCCATTTATAGCTATGGCAACGAAATGACAGACGATATCTTTGTTATTAAAAAGAATAAAAATGTGTGTTTATTGTTGATATGCAGAAAGCTTTCTATTCATTTTCATTTTACAAATAACATAATATAGTGAAATGATTTTAATTAATTTTTGATATTATGTATAATAGAGTGATTTTAATTAGTTATTTGATATACTGTAAATAGATACAACGTAATACCGGGATATCACGTAGTAATTACAAAAATAATTAATATCGGAACTGATGAGCTAGATATTTCCGTCCGGTCTGGTTGGACTGAAGAAGCAAAGAGAGAATTGCAAGTAGCAAAGACGGTGCTGTATGTTCGTTTGAAAAACAGCTCAGACCACTGCATTGACTTCCTCGCGTATATTACAATACGTTTCGGCTGAAACATATTTTCGTATAATTTGATAAATGGACTACGCGTTATCGAGCACATTGGTATCCAACTGGTAAAATCCTTGCCATCGAGGTATCATTATCAATTGCAAGATTTAAGCCAATTGAATTTTTTCGCCTAGCTGTTGGTAAAATTTATTTGTAAACTGAAAAGATGTATATGTTTAAAAAATTACTATCAGTGTCAGCAGGTGTGTGTTCAACTAATATTTCTTGACGAAGTCCTGGACCTATATCTTCAGCAAGTCTGATCACTATTCCTAATCGAATTTTCCGACTATAAGTTAGAACACTAAAATACTTTTCTGAATGTCTGATGTTATCTGAAAAACTTTTGAGAATGTTCTACATCATTTTTTTGCAATTAAATTAAATCCACCGTGTTTTCACGGTTTGCATAATCTGCAAACCATTTACCAAAGAGTAAACATCCTATAATTTCAGGAAATGTATATTTCACTGATCAACGATATCTTCTCATTAAAAGGTTACCAGATAAAGGAGAGAATATCGAAATCCCAGCCATGAATAGAATTGACAAAACAAGAAGTTCCATGTAATCCAATAGTACTTTCCGACATTTCACAATGCTACAATTTAAAATGCCTCCACGGGACCTTTTATATGATAATGATGATGAATTATGGAACTAACCAAGCAAACTTTTACTATAAAACAGTTTTAGAATTACTGTTATTATTAAAAAATTGTGTAATACGTCTGTAAAGTACTTAACTAGTCTATTTACCTATATTTATTATCTATGTTACCTATAGTTATTTCATTATCTCAATTTTTTTTGTTATCTACCTTTATATACTGTATAATTGTTCTGTATTTTTTTAAATAAACATTGCTGAGTGGGGCTTGTTGAGCTCAAACCAATTAGTAGGCCTCCCCACCTAGCTGAATCTGAATCTGCCACAATTGAACTTTGAAATTAAAAATAGTACCGATTTAATCGACTGTCAATACTGAAAGCTAAGGGCCTTATCGACTGGAGATCTCATAACTGTGTTGAGTTTTTGAAAGTTAAATTAAAGATATCAAATGTTATAAATTTAATAGTCGCGGTGAATTAGCAGAAAAATATGTAAAATAAAGTCACTGAAGTAGCTGCTAAAGTTTGAGAACCGAAACAGAGGATACGTTACAGCATATCAACGTTACCTTCTCAAGGAATAATGACTTCATCTGAAAGTAAGTCACATTACAAAAATTTTTACAATAAATACTATTTTATTTTAAGTTTATTTAATCCATTTCATATAAACTTTGTATTTCAGTTAATAAAATGCTTCGTTCATTTTATTTTATGTTTGTTATTTGTAGTACGTTAACTTCTGTCACGTGCTTACATGTAGTAAAACAGAAGTACGTGAAGCAATAATGAGGAAAAAAGAGAGTTATTACGTTTTTTTAATATTTTCCAGTCTAGTACAAATGGTTATCAGAATTATTATAATTTAAAACATAATAATATTATAAAACACATTCATTTAATCATAGACATACTACAGAAGTTGTAAAAATTCAGAAAAAAATGAAAGTTTATCCATTTTTTTCTAATGTGGTGTCTTCGCGACAGTAAAAAATATGATTTCATCATAATGAACTTTTAGCTGGAAATTTCTAATATATTTACGAAGATATTGTGTACTGTTAGAAAATGTAATATTGTATTTAAATAATTAAAAAAAAAGTTTTTTCTTCAGTCCTTTCAGAAATATAAATCTTTTCGTGCGCGGCGCTAACAGATTTAAACCGATCGGTGTAATATTTTACGAATTTATTATTTATAACAAAAAGACAACTTTTCCGCTATATTAAGTTTCGATTATAAATATATTGGTTTTTTTGACCCACCCTAATATATAAGTTAAAAGTGTATAGTATGTATCAGAAAACTGAATACTGCTTGTATTATAAAACATTCATAATAAACATTTAATGTATATATATATATATATATAATTATTTTTTAAGCAGAATACTAACAAAAACTTGTTCGCGAAAAATCATATTTTGTTGTTTTTGTTGTTATTGTTCTTAATATTTTTTGTTGAAAAGTAATCAAATGATTTTTCAAATTTCTGTTTATTAGCATTGAGCTTCTTATAACATTAATTTAAAAAAAAAATTATTTATTCTTGAAGCTATTATCACTAGTACATCGAACCCGGAGTTCCCGGGTCACAAAGTAAAGGTGAAAAACTTTTTTTAAATTTAAAACTGGAAAGGTCTAATAATTTTTTTCTGCGTATTAGGCTTTTAAAACTGCCAACTAATTCCAAACAGCAATTTTAAATGAAGCATATTATTTATGTAATCATATACAGCTTTAAAAATTAACGGTACTTCCGTGTTAGATGCAAGATAGAAGTTATTAGCCAAAGATTTCGCCAAAGAATAAAATTGCATTCTCAGTTTTTAAAAACAACTAAGAAAATATGACACCCAGATATCTTTAAAATACATTTTTGTAAAAGTTAATTGATGTATCTTTTGTAAAGTAAGTTTACAACCAACTAAAAGTCATTAAATTCATTGATAAAAACGAAATAAAACCAACAACATTCACCGGGTTTTATAGCCGACGATATATTGACATAACAGGTTTTTAATTACAATATTTTTCAGTTGCTATGAAAAAATGACAACTAAAATATACAGTGATCTGTTATTTTCCATGGAGAAAAGAGATAGATGAAGGTGCAGTATGCGATTAAAACGGTTTAATGGGCGTTACTCTTCCAATTTAAGTCTCTCATTCGGCCCAAACAAAACAATCACGTGGAACAGAGACCGAATACTTTAACATCATTTTTTCTCTAAACGAAAAAGATCTGATTATATTTTAACATTATAAAATGGAATTTCATTGTATTATGAATTAAAACTGCATCGCTAAAAGTTTTCCTTTTTGTGAAAGCACGCGGTTGTGTTTGATGAAATGCAGCGAATTTTAGGGTTACACTTTTGGCATCAACTCCATCCACTAAACTGCATCTCGGTTTTTTTTCCCTTTTTTACTCTATGGCTATTTTTCCTCTCTTTCCCACATAAATGCGATACTCAAGTTGCCACCATTAGAGAAATTGAACCAAAAACTACAAAAAAATTAATATCTTAAAAAGAAATTGAGATACAGTTTTCTAACAAACGGCATTTAAAAGTGCATTTTTTTTCTTTAAACGATGGTATAAAGATTGACAACGTGCAATGTCTAGAAATTTAAAAGTTTACAAAAACGAAAATTGCAAAACCGAAATTTCACCGTAAAGTGTTGCCATTCAAAACATGACGTATGCGTTACGCACAGATACGTTTGGCCTTTATTATATAGATTTCCTTTTAACAAATATTCATGTTGTAATCAAAAAATTCTTAAATAATCTCTAGCTATGCGAAAATTATAGAATACTACAGGAATTAAAAGAATACAGAAATTCAATAAATTTAGCACAAAAAATTATCCTAAGCAATGAAAATATTTAATGATAACAGAAAACTTGCAAAATATTTGAATTCAATTTTCGAAATTTGCAATCAAAAGTGTGTACTAAAATTCGCCCACAAAGCTTTCATTTAATTCTTTTTCCCTTTTAACTTTAAGTAATTATTAAAATGACAATCGCTTTTGCCGCTCTGGGAACTTCCTGCACTTTGTTACAAATAAATGAAACAAAGAGAATAATTTATTGAAAAAATAAAAGTAAAGAAATCATGCTTTTAATAGAAACATGAAAAGATAATTTTGTCTTTTACGAGTAAAATCTCAAGCGTACAATAAATTAGATATGTTTTTGTTATTTATTTTATAAAAAACCGCCGAAATGTGAATAAAATTAACTTGTGAGAGTTTTAAAAAAATTTGCGATAAATAAATTTTTATGAAATCAATTTCATTTATTTTTTTAAATGTATTAAATTCAATTTATATAATTCATAAGTTTTAATTACAATAACAGCAAGTTCTATTTTATTCCAGAACATTTCCTTCAAAAAGAATTAAAATAATCGATGCTTCGTGGTTTAAAAATATGTATATTAGAAATTGATATAATGTAATAAAACCTTAATCTTGGATTTTTTAGTTTATTTTATTTTATTTAATAAAAGTAGGTATATATTGTGCATGTATTCATTCAATGTTTTAGCTAAACATCATTTATTGTTGCATCTGAGCTCACAGAGAAATGAATTGATGTAAACACGCAGTTGAATTATTGTTAATACGTATACGTAATTTAAATGCAGAAACCGTTGATTTGATAATGACATCTACAAAGCTATCATTATCTTCAGTTCATATTACTTATTAGACTTCAAATGTTAACATCTGCCATTCGTCAGAATTAAATATCTAATTAAAATCTCAAGCATTCAAGATCACATTTTTTTTTCAACAACTCATGAGAGAAATATAATATACCGGCATTCAACGTATCTTATAGACATTGATCACACGATTATAATAATGATCTCATTTCAGCGTGTTTAATAGGCATTATCATATTCAAATTCGATGTTTAGTGGTAAATTTAATAATACATTTATATCATGTGACATTTTCATAGCTTAATATTCTAAATCTGATGTTGTGTCATTAAAACAAAACAATTTGTATGCATAATTATAACTCTTCTACTATTTAAATTCATGTATCACGAATGATGAAAACATTCTCATTCCGTTAGATATATAATTTTCCGATTTACATTGATCTTACAGCACTGGTCGTACAGACAAGTAGGTTATATCTCTATTGAGCTTGTTTAAAACTTAATATTATGTTAATTCTGCATGATTTAGGATTAGAATTAACAATTTCCCCGTATATCAACTTGTATTGGTGTAGTTTGATATTCAAAACGTGGCGTACTGTAATTCAAAGTAAAGAATTCATATACAGGGTGGTTATAAAATAAGTATTAAGATTTGTACCTACTTGTACCTTGAAGGAATAACCCAAGTGAAACGAAAATCAGTGCACTTATTATTCAAGAAGGCGGAAGAACAATAGAACAATAAAAAGTATTAGCAATAAGGTAGCGCCAAGGATCCTTTTTGAGCAAACATTGTAGCAATCATAAAACAATAAAGAAATGTTCATTTAAGTCGGTTATTTTTCTCTCTATGCAAAATAGTTTTAAAATTAAAGCTCGATCTATCAAACTGAGAAATATGTCGAGCAAAGTTAATGACGTAAATGACACTTTTTGATTTTTCTGAAGATCACAACGAGTTTTGCCACGATAGGACCCGTTGCTCATTTTGTTGATGGTTATTACTACTATTTTGTATTGTTTTTCTGCCTTCTCGAATATAAAATGCATCAATTTTTGTTTTATTTGGTTTATTCCTTCAAGCTACAGAACAGCTCCAAATAGAGGAAGTACCCGGTACATATAAATATAACTATTTTACTGTCTTAAATATTGCTATAACTACTTAACTGGATTTTTCAATAATGATGATAAACGTTATGATATACGCAGTGTGCTTATATAAAATGAATAAAAATAGTTAAAGAAACGCACAAAAAAATAAAATTTATTTTCAATGAATTGTTAAATCCATTTTATTTCAATTTAAACATTTTAATATAACCAATTTCACATGAAAAGCATTTATATTGCAAGATTTTTTTTTTCAATTTTATAGGTACAGTCGGCTTATGTTAATTCGAAATCATATAAATAGAACATTCGCTTAATTCAAACTAAACATGAAGTCCCAAAATTTTCAATGGTAAAATAACGTCAAAATTTTTCATTTATTCGAAATAATTTTCTCTTGACTTCATTTAATTCGAACTAAAGGAAATTCAATGTTTCGTTTTTACATATTTTCTTACGAACTTAAGATTATTTAAATAACTTTCTTTCAATTATTTTTCTCATAATTGTTCTGAATTTGTATACATATGATCTTATGCATGTGATAGACGCTTTCTTGGTGCCTCGTCTGTCCATCAATGACACCTTGACTCTTTCTTCTATATAGCTTATTTCTAATTCTTTATTAGTTTATCTATTCATATCTTTTAATTTATTATTAAGTCATACTCTAATGATAACAGCCTAAACAAATAGAAAAAAAAAATACTATAACATTAATACAGTTTTGTAATACATTATAACAGTTTTGGTATCCCTTTAAACATGTTTTACTCTCATACTTTCCGTAATTCGAACCGACAAGTTCGAATTTTTGAGAGCCAACTGTATATAATTCTATTTACAAAATAAAACATCTGTAAATGAAAATTTAACAGATGTGGATCAGTTAATCATTATTGAGTTATTAAATTCTGTAATATCAAAATGTATAAAAGGTGTAATACTTATATTTTAATCATATCAATATTGTTATATATTAATATATCGTTATAACTATTATTATTATATTGTTACAATTATCATAATTTACAAAATTAAATTAAACAAGACTATCCATATTTTTACGAAAATAAAAAGATTTAAAATAATGCTTCGACAACTAAATCTCATATATATATATATATAGTATGAATTTTACTACTTTTCATAAAAACTAATTAGTATTAAAAGTAATATAAACTTAAAAAGGACTACTGTAAATGCTTCTCTATTATTAACAAATAGCCAAACATGATCTCCACTTTTCCTTTCATAATTATAAACTTCGAATTTATAATTAATTTTAATAAACATTATCAACTTTTTTGTATATCACGTTTCATAAAATATTACATTTAAAAATATATAATTAATAAAGTATAATTTCACTGTCAGTTTTTAATTAGCATTATCGTAAATGAAACAAAGTTATAACATTGTAAAAAAAGAAATGAATAATTATTTTAATTAGGAAAAAAAATCATTAGTAATTCATATTACATACTTGAAATCAAATTTCAGTCAAAAGTTTTTTACCACTTCTAAATTAACACGCAATCGCATAGATCTTTTAATACAAGCATGGTTTTAAGAATCAAAATATTTCTCACAATATCCAATTAAATTTTGGTAAGAAATTCTATACATTTCAAAAATAGATACTTTTTTTTATTTATATTTTTAATATATTATTTCTTTTTTTATGCTTTTAAAAGTAAAAATCTAATGTTTTTTCATACTTCCGGTGGTTCTAAAGTACTTTACTTACTTTAGTACTATAAGCTATTTGGAGTATTTTGAATTGGCTTTTTCTAATTTATCATAATTCGACAAAATTTTCATTTATTATTAAAAAATTATGACATAGAGCCACTTTTTTAAATAACGAAATCTTTTAATACAGAAAATGCTGTTATAAAGAATTGAAATAATTTCACATGTTTAAACTGTTTTTTTCTTAATTCATATATAAAATTAAGTTAATATTTTTTTAATGAAAAAAATGCATATGACCTCTTCAAACACATTATTACTATAATTTTATTTATTTATTTATTTATTATTATTATTATTATTATTATTATTATTATTATTATTATTATTATTATTATTATTATTATTATTACCATAATAATCATATTTTTTATTATTATTATTATTATTTTCTTTAAAAATTAGATAGCAGTGAAAAAGCAAATTGGATGCAATAAATCAATTTTTAAAAAACTACTGTTACTAAAAATATTCTTCTGTACTGTTCAGAACAAATGTTTAGAACGTAGCTTAGACCAATTGTCACGCTTAAAAGCAAAATATATCTTGTCTTCTCTTCTTAAATTTCTAGAACATTGAGATTTGTTACAAATCTGTTTCATACATCAATACCACGTTGCAAGGGTCTAGTATTTATATGTATATATCATTACGTACATGGAATTTTATGTACTGTACATGATTTAGGACTTTTGAAACAGGCATGATACTCAATTGTGAATGGTATTTTCTATGAATGTTGGTTTTCAGCATTATATAGTCGTTGTATATATATATAATAGATATGAGGTACATACATTGAAACAATTCTTATATTTCGACTCGTTTAAATTAAATGTAAAGCTTGATTACTCTTTTATCATTACTACATTGCTAAAAAATTTATAGCTACAAAATATGAAGCATTTTTAAGTGAATGCGATTTCATAGATAAGAAAATAAGTAATAACCCGTGTTTTCTATTTCAGCCTGCTCTTTTATGAAACGCTTTAAATAAAAGTATAATATTGTTACAAAATTCCGTATTACTTTCGAGTAAAACATTATTTAAATTTAAAACTCTCAAAAGCCTTGTATTGTTGCCATAATTATTGAGAAATTAATCAGATTTATGTTGAAACTAAGATTTATGTTGAATCAGATTTATGTTGAAAGTATTTAGATTTGAAGCTATGAAAAATGTATAATTAGGAATTTAAGGTGAACCCAAAGATTACGTTAAATAATGGATGGTTTATTTAGATCTTTCGATAATATACTTGATGTTTTAAATTAATTGTCATATGAATATTTCAATACATGTAAATTTAAATAAACTTGTAAACATTAAATGTAAATTTATTTCTTTATATTTCCTTGAATTATAATCCCTTACTAAGCAGCTTTAAATTGATCTTAATTTAATTATTGAAATGACATGTTTGACACGTCATGTAATTATACGACTGAGTTACTACAAAAATATACTACACGATCTTTTTTTGATAATTTATATGCATTAGGTGAATTTTAATATCTGTTAATTTTACAAACTGACTAGACATCACAAGATGAAACAATTGAATTATTTAATACATTATAATTAAGATGTATGGAAGAATTTTTTTTTTTATTTCCTAACTAATTTCTTGTTTGTATCATAGTAATAAGTGACAAACAATATGATATACCCCATTGATTTCATTATTGTGACACTTTGGCATAACTACTTGTAACATGTCCTCACGTCACATTACAATGAAGTGACATTGTGAATCTTATGTGAATATCAATTTCAGATCCGATTGTAAAGTCACTGTATGCGTTTCATTGCTAATTATCACCAAATAACGTAATAATTGACTGACATTGGAACTGTACTGCCAATTTACCGCGAACTCTGAAACTACAAGATGATTTCATGTTGCTTTTATAACACTATTAAAAATCTGCAGCCATAGGTGCATAGGCACTCCACCGCTTTTATAGAACATATCTACACTGCTCAAAACAATTAAAGGATATTGCAGTTTTAGGTGGATTTTGTATCTGGGAAACTTTTTAGATGATTGATACATGGTCGACAGACATAGTAGGTTATATGAAAATATAACTCTACGGAAAAATATAACTATACGGAAAAATATAACTATGAAAATATAACTATAAGGTTATATGACACATGTTTAGCAGAAAAAAATGCATTTTATTGCGCATTTGTGTACAAAAGGAAAAAAACACAATTTGTGCATATGAGAAAAAAAGAATAAGAAAAGGTGTTTTCTTCAAAGAAAATCATTTTCAGTAGGGGGTATGGTTTCCACGGGCGGCCAGCAACGTTGAACACCTTTGAGGCATGGACTCAATGAGGCTATTAATGACGAGTTGGGGTATTCTGCCCGAATCTTCGAGAAGAGCTCTTTCCAGTTCTTGGAGAGTTTGTGGGGGTTGTTGGTGGCTAGAAACTCGTCTTCCTAGAGCATCCCAAACGTGCTCGATTGGATGCTCATGTCTGGAGAACACGCTGGCCATTCCATTCCAACGATTCCTTCCTCGAAAAGGAAATCCTCCACCAGGTTTGCACGATGTGGCCTGCAGTTATCGTCCATTAAAATGAAGTTATCTCCGATTGCTGCAGCGTAAGGGATACAATAGGTCTGAGGATCTCATCCCTATATCGGCGACCAATCAGAGTTCCATCTCGAATGATGTAGAGGTCAGTGCGCCCGTCAATGGAGATGCCACCATACACCAACACTCCTCCACTGCCAAATCTGACACTTTCGTGCACGAATGCAGGATTATTCCTACTGCCATGGTCCCTCCAGATGAAAATACGCCTATTATCCGGATGCACAGAAAAACGGGACTCGTCAGAAAACAGAATATTGCTCCATTCATTTCTCCTCCAGTTGACATGCTCGGTTGCCCACTCCCTGCGGTCGCGACGATACTTTGATGTTAATCTAACATATACCATCGGTCGGCGAGCATACAGACCTACAGCATGGAGCTGGTTTCGGACAGTCTGAGTTAAAATGGTGGTGCCTGTAGCCGAGCGAAGGTATTGTTGGAGAAGAATAGCGTTCATGTTTCGGTGTCTCCGAGCTGTTAACGCTAAATACCGATATTCATTGGGCGTTGTTGCCCATCTACGACCTTGCCCTGGTCTTCGGTCTGCACATCCACTCTCCAAAAAACGGTTCCAGATCCTGGAAATGACACTTTGTGACACTCCAATGGCTTGCGCTACTTCGGCTTGAGTTTGGCCCCCTTCTAACCTACCAACAATTCTCCAAGCTTCTGAATCTGTCAAATGACTTCGCTGAGACATCGTACTCATCGAAACAAAGCAATCACTGACTGCCTTGTCTTCATTCTCTTTTATCCAGTCGAAAATCAAATTTCATTCGTTGCCACTGAAGCGACGTTTTTGACGTCGAACTTAAAATTTGCATACTCCAGAAAACCATACTTGAAAACCAGAAACATTTGCATTTGTGATTCTCTTCTTCTATTTTCGGCAAAAAAAAATTCGTTTATATCTTTATTTTATATAAAACTTCAAATATCCTTTAATTGTTTTGAGCAGTGTATTTTGAACAATGAAACTGCCTCATAATATATAGTCGGTTCTCATTAATTCGAACTCGTTGGGACCACAAGAGATGTTTGAATTATGGAAAATATGAAAGAAAGCATGTTTATAAAGGAGTACTATTACGGAGGACTAAAAATTATAGTATTTTTGAAATTTATGTAGTATGTTATGATTAGAGTATGACTTAATATAAAATCCAATATATAAATAGATAAAAAAAAATAAGGAATTAGGAACAAGCGCAATAGAAGAAGAGTCATTGATGGACAAACGGAACACTAAGAAAGCGGATATAAATGGATGGGATTATATAAATACAGTAAAACCTCTAAATAACGGACACCTCGGGAACGCAGAAATTGTCCGCTATTCGGAGGTGTCCGCTATTGGGAAAACCTCAGAGATTTAAAGATCGCTAAGAAATGCTTAATGTTTCATTAATTTACTTTTATATGTCCTAAAACCTCTATTATTTAATTAATCAGAAATTAAAATTATTTTTTAATCAATAAAATTGAAATAAGTTTGTGCACACTTTTATCCACTGTTTATTATATTCTCGTGAAATAATCTTTTACAAAAATTTACTTTTGCCTTGCGATTATATGTAATTTGTTTTTCTATGTGACGTTATTGGACATTGTAGAGTTCCGGGCGGGAAGGAAGGATTGCACTTTTTGACCTTTAAAAGCGTAAAATCTCAAAATATTCTTGGGTGACATTTCAATGCTCTGGGAGATATTCCTCCCCGGCAACGCCTTGAGTTTAGCACTGAACGTGTGTGTGTGGGGGGGGGGGGGTTCCCCAGCTCTTTATCTACATTTATCTGTGATCACAAAATTTGTGACATGTTGTCCTGATAAATTCAGAGGCCTTTTTGCTTTTATTTCATTTTGTTTTCTCTTTAAAACATACTTTTTTTATCCTTTTTATCGCCGAATAAAGTGTCCGCTATTCGGAATGTCCGTTATTCAGAGGTTAAACATACAAAAATTTAGGTTTTGGGAGTGGGGATTGGAAAACTGTCCGTTAAATAGAGGTGTCCGCTGTTCGGGAGTGTCCGTTATGGAGGTTTTACTGTACTAGTTCTGAAGAATTCGGATAAGAATGAAATAAATAAAAATTTTCAAGAATATAAAATCCCTGAGAAAGTATGTTTATGTTTATGTTTAGTTCAAATTAAGCGAATATTCGATTTATCCAATTTCGAGTTAACGAGAGTCGGCTGTAGCAAAGCAATCTTTTTATATAAATGCGATGGAGTGACAATGCAGTTATGTCTGCATATTTTTAAATGTGTAAAAAAAAACTATCGTGGAAACCTTACAGCGAGTTTTTTCAAATAACGGTCACATCGAAATTAAAAGATAAGCTTGTTGTAACGCCGACTGGACACTTGGCACAAAGCAATAATAATTATTCCGCAGAATCATCAGAAGACATTACTTGAAACCAATAACGAGAACAATGAAAAACTAGTCGTTGGGAGCCACCGTAATACTTACCCACCATGGATATGTATATGAAAATAAAACATGTGAAAACTATTTATACAATGCATTGCAATTCATAAACAAAATTTAAATATTGTTAATATACATAGTAATGCTTTATTAAAGAACTACTGATTACCGATTTCGACAAATTATATAAAACGCCAAACTACTCAAGTAGTACCGAACTGCGTTAAAGAAACATCCTTATAACTCCAAAAATAATAACTCTATTAACTAACAATTAAATGCATCGGATTAAGCGTCTCATTTTCAATTAAAATATACCTCTGAACTGAAATTTGAATGAAATACAGGGTCATGAAAAATCGAAGAATGTGGAAAACAGGATTACAAATATCTCGGCAACTAATAATCCGATCGACTTCGTTCTATATGCAAAATGTGTGTTATTTTATTGCCTTTTACGTCCATTCCTTAGAATAAAAAAAATCGAAAATTTTTATATACCTTTCATCAGAACGAATTTTTCGAGAGTCCGAAAAAAATAGATCCGGATAATCGAGGTTGCTGATATTAAATAGGATTCGTCCCATTCTTACATACTAACTACATACAAAATTTCAAGTCTCTATCTCAATTCGTTCGGGAGATAGAGCGTTTACAGACAGACAGACAGACAGACAGACGGACGGCAAAATTTTTTTTCTAAAAATATGTTTTTCGGAATCTCCACTATCTAAAACGTGTAAATCCGTCAAAAATTTTTTTTCGATTTTCAAAACGATTGCAAGACTTACCCTATACTACGTATGATGGGTAAGTAATACCGAATTTTGAATTTCCCAGATGCGTTTTGTGTCACATGACTTTTGTGAAGCTAATTACCAATTTGAGATTTTAAAGAGATACCATACCTAATGGCTTTCATAAGGGATAAAATCAACATGACTTTATATATTATACGCAGTGTTCTCGCTGACATTTGACCAACGTTAGTAATTTGGCTAATTAAAAGTAAAAAACATTCGCCAAATGAAAAAAGTATTCGCAAAATAGATTCGCCGTGTAGCACAAAAAAAATATCTTTAATCCTTTAATGTATTTTACTAAAGTACCTTTTTTTCAATATGTTCTAAAATAACCTAAGTTCCTATAACTGTGACAGCGATTGTTATTAATCTAATTTGAACTATCCGCTACAAATATAAAAAATATGTATCTATTAAATATATATATGTATGAAAAACGGAAAAGAAAAAGCAAAAATTGAGCACTAGCAATTTGGCGAATCTAATCGCTTGTTTACTCGCCAAATGAAAAATTTAGTCGCAATTTGGCGCATTGGCGAGCGACAGCGAGAACACTGATTATACGGAGTGACTTTATATGGCATATTTTTTTTGTTTCTTAACTTTCGAACACCAATATACATATAAGTTAAAAGCATAGAGTATGTATCAGAAAAATAAATATATTTTTGTATTACTTTCTATTTAATATACTTACATGATTATCCTTTTTAAACAGAATAATAGTAAATTGTTTCTCAAAAAATCATGTCTTTTTAGTTGTTAAAATTTTTTAAAATAATTTTTTATAATTTATGTCTATAAACATTGAGCTTCTTATATGATTAATTAAAAGATTTGGCAATAACTTTATTAACAGTTTGAAGTTATTATCTTTTCAGTTTAACAATAAAAAAAATTTTAAATAAAATTTAGTTATACGGAAATAAGTTTCTTGAAATAGTATAAATTAATTTATTAAATATTGCTGCTTTTAAAGTTAAAAAACATATTATGGCATAGAGTACATAAATCAGCAAAAAATTTTTTAAAAGGATTCTCCTTTTGCATTTACCATATCACTTATACCATGCAAAGGCTAAAAAAACTATTGAAACCATTTTGAATTCATTGAAGTTTGAATTTATTTTTATTTTTATTTTTATTTTTATCAATTTACATTAATTATTTCTGATTGCAAGAAAAGACTTGTATGCAAGATTATGTTACGGTGAACTTGGTTATCAACATTTAATTTTTTGTTTGAAGAAAAATGTTTTTTTAAATAATAATTATATTGATATTAGCTAAAGTTTACATTTTAAATCTCTTTACTTTTAAATTACGCATAAATTTTTTGACATTTTTCTAGATTTCTATTCACTATTTCATTTTGTGTGAATGCAATTTATAGTCACGTGTATTGCTCGCTTTTATTTGGTACTGTGCCTACTCTTATATTAACGAAGAAAAAGATATTGGGAATCATAATTTTCGAAATAAAATTACAAATTTTCCTTCTGATAAAAATATATTTCATGACATTTTGTGTATTTTTAATGAATTATATAATTTTAATGAATTATCAGTGATTGTTTTTAAAAATGCTTATATATATATATTTTTAGACAAATTAAATTCAGTCCTTTTGTTTTTTTATTTATAGATTTTCAATCTTATTTTGTAAGTGCTTTCGTAATTATGTAAATACGTAGCACTTATATTTGCCCATCAGTCCGTACGTCCGTTTGTCCGTCTGTCCGCATATAACAAAGCAAAAACAACACAAACTAATCGTTTGAAAATTAAAATATTTAATTGTTGAGTCTTTTAGTCGAGTCTTTAAGGTAGATTTCGTATGAACTACTACAGATTGCGTTCACACCAGTGTCCGAATTTCTGAAAAATTTTTGCAGATCTACGCCGAACATGACCCCTAGACCCCAAAACTACCATTAGTAAAAAAGTTTATATATATATATATATCACTTTTTCATGGGCAAGATAACTTCTATAGTTTTGCTCCAATCTCTTCCAAATTGATACATAAAATCAAGGGTTATAAAATCTCGGCTAAGTTCGTTAATCGGCAAAATGCGGTCCTAGGGGGTGGAAATAGGGAGTGTTTTTGTGAAAATCGAAAAGAGTTATAACTTCTTAATTGTAATAGATATCGAATCGGTTTAAAGTTTATATTACTTCTTAAAAATAGTCCAAAAGTTTATGCGTGACAGATTTTTTATAAATTTAGAAATGAACTCAAGGGGCGAAAAAAACAGGGTTTTGGGAGACAAAAATTCACAACTTCGTCAATTCTCAAGATATTAAATTCAAATAAACTTTTTATAAATGTTCTCAAAATTATATAAAACTTTTGTACTTACAAGTTTTTGATAGGACCAACTTTTACCGACGAAAAAAATAAAAAACTAAAAGATAAAGGGGGGTGAAAAAAGAGAAAAGTCCAAACTCCGTCAATTTGTAAGCTATCAAATCTAATTAAATTTATTTTACATCTTCTCAATAATATCTACAACTTTTATATTGACAAGTTTTTCATAGAACCAATTCGTATAGCAAAAATAAATTAAACAAAAACAGGAGTTGGAGAAAAAATCTGAAATCCAAACTGCTTATATTCTGACTCATTTTTAAATTCATTTTTGATTTTAAACGCATCCAAATGGTAGAGCCTCTTATTTAGAAACTGTATAAAATGACGCATTGTTCACGTTTTTGATAAAGACAGAATATATTTAAAAAAAGGCTACCAAAAAGGGTATTTTGAACAGAAGTCATCGTGACAGAAAATTAAAGAAAGTATTCAAATAACAAACTGCGTTTTTTCTGACTCGTTTTTGAATCCATTTTCGCTCACAAACGCATCCAAATTACAGATCCTCTAATTTAGGAACTATATAATGTGACGCATTCGCCAGTTTTTTGATAAAGATGGAATATAATTTTTAAAATGCTGTCAAAGTGGGCATTTCGCACAACATTTTTCGAAGCTATCATGATTAAAATATTAAAGATGTATTCAAATAACAAATCGGTTACTTTATGACTGATTTTTAAATTCAATTTTGCTCTGAAACGCATTCAATTTGTAGTTTTTTGTTATTTAGGAAGTATATAATGCGCTGTTTTGGTCGATTTTTTTATAAATTCAGAATATATTTCAAAATATGTTGTAAAAATGGGCATTTGAACTGAATTTCGCTTAAGATGATTCTGATAAAACCAGTTCTTGCGCTAAAAAGAAATTAAATTTTTTTCATAAACGGCCAAATGAAGTTATTAAACTGGGTTTTTCTCTAATCATACTTTATATTTTGTTGTTGAAATGAGCACTCTTCGAAATGTACCTCTGCCTATAGGCCAAGCCGACAGGGATTTTTTAAATTTTATGACAGTAGAAGCATAATTTGATTAGAAGAACAATCAAAAGTATTCCACTACATTACGGTTAATTGAAAAAAAATGTTTCAAATTCATTTTAATTGTCTTTGAGTTTTTCAAGCAGAATAAAATTGACATAAATTTACTGAAATGTAGTAAAATGTATATTTTGGGTGATATGCGGTGCAAAAAATACTTATTATTCATTTACCGAGCTACGCAAAAGAATTCCATTACATAATGATATATAGAAAGTGTTGTTTTCGGCGTAATTCGAATACTTTAAACTATTTCATATGTAATGAAATTGATATACGTTGCTGAGATTTATTGCAAGTTACTTCTGTATAAGTATTAAAAGTATTTACGGGGTCTCCCAAAACATTTCATGTACTATACTGTACCGAAAAAACTGTGTTTCAGATTTTTGCTGGAAGTGCCTTTTTAGTTATAGTATGAGTTTTTAACTACATTTTTGCACATTACGCTGTGTGTATAAATGCTGTAAATCATATACAAGGTAATACAATAGAATCTGTAATAGTTACAGTGTATGAAGAAAAATAGTTTAAAAGTGGTTTCCAAATAAGTTACGCATTTTTACGATATCCCATTTTAGGTAATGATTCTATATTTGCGTGTTGATTACGCCTTATTGATGATGAATGTCTATTATTTCCGTTTTATTGAATTGAACATATATAATCCTATTAAATTTTGTATTCGTGCATTATTGCATAATAGTTTAACAGCTAATGTATCAAGCTCTGATTCTTTATAAAATTAATTATATGACGAATGCACTTCATTTGCCACGTTTGACATTCAATTTCCAACTTGTTTATAGTTTATAACACGTTTTGTTAAGCATACAAATATTAAGTTTATTTTAAATAAAATTATATCGAATTAAGTATGACAAGTTCAGAGTATAATAAAAAAACCAATCTCTTTCCATCAAGAATCAGATTTCTTCGTTGGTCAGATGATTTTTTTTTAAATCTTTCTTTATAAACAATCGAATTGTATTTTTCTGTGTAAAATTCGATTCCTCAATGCTGAATGGTTACATTTTGAAACAAATTTATCAATACAATATAAATTATAACTATATAATAATATAACTAATAAAACTATCAAAACAATATATATAAAAACAAATCCCCAAAAACTGAACGCTTATGCTCCAGTCGTAAGTTTAAAACATAATGCGTTTTAAAATCTCTGATATTATTTGTCACAGTTACAGTGTTCACTGTGAGCAGCTATAAGGACATTATAATCTCCTGTTACCGGCTGTTATGTAAAGACTGGGTTGCTTTAATCAATGCGGACCAATACCAGTAGTACACCATTGTCAGGTTTTGAAAAAAAAAAAAAAAAAAATTTTTTTTTTTTTTTTTTTTTTTTTTTTTTTTTTTTTTTTTTTTTTTTTAAGTGTGTGTAGGGATCCCGATTACCAGTAAAATCTCCGTAAAATAGTCCGTTTTATTATTATTGTTATTGTTATCATTATTATTATTATTATTATTATTTTAAAATGTAGAAGTGTACATACAAAGTGTTACACATATCTATACATATACTGTGCGAAAAATTCGCAATCGGTCAGAGGGTTAAAAGTCTTTATTTCTATTTACCGAAAGGATAACAACTTTTTACGCCCTCCAGTGAAACCGAAAATAAAAAAGGGAATTTCCATGAGAAAAAAAATATATATACGTAAGATTAATTCTTCTGTTAAAAAGGAAACTTACTTGGTTTTGTAAACAGTTAATATGCATAGCTTTAATTTGCTTTTGTTAGCGATTTTATTATTTCAGAGCTAGGGAATTGTTGTTTAACAATTAACTTTCATGACTTGCAACCGAATTTATCCTATAGCGCCTAAAGATGTTTCATTTCAAAAAGCTTGGAGAAGACAGGAAAAAAAAGTATCGCCCGTGATCGATCCTGAAAATTAGACAATTCGGTTAATCGGAGTCCAAAAAATTGGTGTTCTTTTGTGTATCTTATTAGTGTCACATATAAAATTAATATAATTAATCCATGAACAAAATTGAATAAAATAATAAATCTTTATATAAACAATACACCAACAATTCAAAGCAATTCGCAGGTTACGTTTGAATCTGGAAAATATAACTGTCTGTCATCATCTACACTCTAAAAAAATTTCAAGAAGTTACTAAAAATTTCTTAGTAAATTTGTATTCCACAGAATTTTTTAGTAATCATTACAATTTTTTTTTTTTTTTTTTGCAAGTGAAACAAACGTTTCTTTTGAAAACTGAACAAAAGAATTTTTTTGTATAACTAACTGCTATTTTGACATGTTTCTAAAGGGGAGGGAAAGTTCATAGATCATTACCTATGGTAAATGCTACGACAAGATTTTCATAATCCCTTTATTTAATAAGTACATACATTGCATACATTCGGTGCATATTTGGTGGCGGCCAGCGTCGAACCCATGTACTTTCAGCCTGGAGTTAGGTGCTATGACCACTAGACTATCACGGCCACACCAAGTGAGTTTTAGTAATAGCTATTAAAAAGTAAAACTATTAACTCTATCCGTTGCTAGCTTTTTTCTAGTAATTCTTACAAATTCCTTGTAACCGAGTAAAATTACTAAAAATTTTTTAGTAATTACAAGGATCACTAAATTTTTTTTAGTAGACCGACCCTTTTTTTACAGTGTACTGCAAATATGTGTCTGCAAGGAGTGTTTTTTTCTAATTTTAATAGTCTCTGTTTATTAATAATCAGTATTAATTATCTTTTTATTAATAGTCACATATCGTTTTTAATAAACACATACAAATAAATTATCAATTGAAGTAATAATATTATTATTGGCGTTGTTTTTACAATCAGATACAATTAAAAATAATAATCCATTCTAAAATGTGGAAATAAAATCTGTAGAAAAGATTTTGATTAGAAATATAAAAAAAATATCGAATTAATAATATTTAAAGACAGTACACTGGAAATTCATAATGTATATCTTAGGAAAAAATGATTGAATTCCTATGTACGATTTTTGTGCCTATAAAACTTTTTCAATGGAACGATTTTTGTTAACTTTAACATTAATTATTTCTTAAATTTATTCTTCTATTTAAAAACTGTCATCTTCTGCATGTTTATAAAACATCTCTCTGTAATAATACAAATTTTGGTACTACTAGGTTATCCCGTCGACCAAAAATTCATCGCCAAATTATAAGATTAAATGCCAATTATGGATAATCGTAAATGTCTCATACAGTGACATTAAATGAGATCCACGTGTTTAAAACGCCATTAAGCAAATGTATTTCGATTTTTTATTTGAATTTTTATTAACATTCTACTGATTATTTGATTTTTCTATATTTAAAAAAAATTATGTCAATATGTTTAATTTGGCTAATGAATTTGGCGATTTGTATAATTTGGCGAAATCGGTCGACGGGATCAAATTTCTATATTTTTTGTCCCACGAAGAGAAATATTAGATCATAGAAAATTCATTTACGGCAACGGCGACAGCAATAGTTACCCTCTTTTTTAAATAGACAGAAAAGGCATCTTTTTTGTTTTAACAAAACAAAAAAGGTTTCACTAAGTAGTTTTCACTAAGTAATTAGAAATTAAATATTAAAGCAATATTTATTTGATATGACAAAAAATATTATTATCATTATCATAATTATTATTTTTATTATGGAGCCTTTAATAATGTTGTATGCTTGGTTTTGTAGGAAAATTCCTTGAATTACGGTCGTAGAGGTCATAAACGTTGTGTCGTGAAGAACAGCTAGCTGCATTTACAAAGAGCATATCTTTACAATCAGTTATCTTAAAATATTGTTTTGCTGTAGCTTTGTATCGACAAGTTTTCAATAAAATTACATGGTCTTTTTTTAAAAAAGAAAAATTAAAATCTCTACAAAGCAAATCGGAATAACCATACATTTTGTTTTTAAGTTATAAGAATAAATATGATTAGTTTTTTATTTAATTATTTTTATTGATTTTTTTTTTTAATTTCTTTATTTGTTTTTAAATAATCCAGAAGAGCAGTAATAATATGAATAAAAAAATATCGATTCGAATATATTAAATTTTAATTTCAAAATCGTATCAAAAATATTTTTGATTTTTTTAAATAATGATATAACATTGTACTTTAAAATTATCATTTTCTATAGTTTGACATGTTTTTAAATTCTATTAAACATAAATAAAATTATGTAAAAAGAAATAGTGTGTCTATTTGAGCTACAATTTTAATAATCAAAGCTCAAAATTTGTCAATGTTCGCTTGATGAAACCTTTTTCTATCCTTTTATATGAGCGGATAAAACAATTTGCAATCTTTTCGAATTTCTTTGCGTTCTTTTTTTCTATTTAGAAACTTATAAAACAAAAAGCTTTCCTTAAAAAAGAAAAAAGAAAAAGAAAAATCTATTACAAAGGATTATTTCGTTGTCCGTAATTTTAGGAAACGTATAGACTACATTTTACAATGTATTAGTTTTTTCAAGCGAAATCGATTTAAATTTCTTTTATTAAAATTTTGCAATTTGTGAAATTTTATTATCAAGTATAATCGAGAGAAACTATAATAATATACATAAAGAAAAAGTGTGGACTGCTACTAAATTGATTTCAAAATCGTATTAAAAGTATTTTTCAAATGTACACAACGAATTAACATATTGTATGGTGAAATTATTTTTCTATACAATTTAACATGTTTTTAAATTCTATTAACATATATAAGTTATTTCAAAAAATAAATGTCGTAAATACTCGTGTACAAATCGACTCATGTATAAGTCGACCCCCAAATTTTTAAGCAAAATATTTGAAAGAAAAATAACGTTTTGTATATAAGACGAACCACATTTATTCTAATATGTTGAAAAATGATTTGATATATAAAATAAGATAAAAGAAAAAAAAAGTTAAATTTTCATTTTTTTTCATTCAATGTTTTAAAATTGTATAACTATATATAACCAACGAAGCTTAAATTATTTTGAAATCGATTCACTTTAATTCAATGATACTATAAAAAAAAATCAAAAATCTATTTAAGCTTTATTTATAAGAGTAAATAACTTATTATTGGACTGTTGAAGTATAGTACTTCTTTTTATTGAAAGAATTTAAGGAGCGATACATGGAAACTATCTCAAGCCGGACTTTTTACAAGTGTATTAAAATATTGAAAGGAATGCTCCTATATTGAAGGAAATTCTGTCCTATCAAAATTGGGTACATAACAATACAGAGATATTATTGTTGAGCTTTTTTTTTTTTTTTTTTTTTCGTCAATTACGGGGAAAAGACCATTGTCTGTTTTTATTCCTCTCTCCAACCTTAAACCAAACGTGATTAATACCTAAAAGATTTGCCCATTCGCTGAATATCTGTGAAAAAATTATTTACTTGTTTATTTATTTATTTATTTATTTATTTACTTAATTGAGTATAAGTCGATCCCAATTCCCAAGTCTTGTCTAAAATTCCTCGATGTATAAATGAGTATATGCGGTAATAATTTACTATAATAACAGATTCATTAATCAAAACTAAAACTTAATAAATTTTAGTTTGTTGAAATCTTTTTTTGTCCCTTCAAAGAGTCCGGGACAATTTTAAAATATTATTTTTTTATTGAAAATTTTGAATTTTTCGTGATGGTTAACAATATTATTTCTAAGCAAAATCACATTATAAAACTTTTTATTATTTCTAAGAAAAAGATAAATTTAAATTTATTAAAACACTAAAGCAGTTTAAAATCATTTTACCTGAAACAATTAGTTGCAAAATCACATTTGTTTTTCATTTAAATAAACAAAAATACCTGAATTTAAATTTTGTTTCAGCATTTTTGGAAATATTAATTAATAAAAAAATATTTAAAGTAATTTTTTTTTTAAATGATGTAACTTTATTGTTTTTTATACACGATATATTAGGCATATATCATTATTATTATTATTCATTATTGATTTTTAATTTAAATTTCTCTTTTTCCTATTTTGAATTCGTTTTTTCAATCTATCCAGTAGGGTGTATAATGGGTCTTTGTGCAGCTTGGCCTATTACAGAAACTGGCTGGATAATTTACTCTTCTATTAAATTATGCACCCCTGACGAGTTGTTTAAAATAAAAGCTTTTTTCGCCTATTTATCCATCTGCTTTTCATAATCTTGGTAATCTACTTTCTATAACAGTTCAAACTTCAAATGTTTTTTTAATAGGAATTTATTTTTTATGTTCATTATACATACATACAGTATAAATACTGTTTTCACTTAAATTTTGTTTTGATATTATCTCATTTACTTTGCATTTATTTGAAAAAGTATATATATACAGGGTGATTCTAAAATTTATTTACAATAAAAGAGGGGTGATAGTACACATGAAGACAAACAATCTTAAATAGGAGACCAAAGGTCCAAAACGTTTTCCAAAGGAGATAGCCGCCATTAAAATTTAGGGACCAAAATTTCAAATAAACATAAAACACGGAAAAATCGGTCGATTGATTTGCGGTTTTCAATAAAATTATTCTTAATGTCGATATTTTTCTAAAATTAAATTATAAAGATAAATTTCAAACAATGCCGATAGAGGGCGCTTTAGACTTTGGAGTAACGAACAACTATTTTTTGCCGGTATTTTTTGCATCTCATTAAATATTTTCGTAAGCTTAGACTCAAACTTAAATTTTGAGCTCAAAATCTGAAAGTGGGAGTGGTTAAGTAGCACAAACTGAACTGTGTTCAGAGGGTTCAAATTTCAAATGATTATAAAAAAACGGAAAAATTGGTTCATTGATTTGCGGTTTTCACTAAAACTATCCTTTATGTCGGTATTTTCATAAAAATAAATTATAAAGATAAATTTCAAAAAATGTCGATAGAGGGCGCTTTAGACTTTGGAATAACGAACAACTATTTTTTGCCGTTATTTTTTGCATCTCATTAAATGTTTTCGGAAGCTTAGAGTTAAACTTAAATTTTGAGCTCAAAATCTGAATAGTAGGGAGTAGTTAAGTAGCGCAAACTGAAGTGTGTTCAAGGGGGGGGGGTGTTCAAATTTAAAATAATTATAGAAAATGGAAAAATTTGTCGATTCGTTTGCGGTTTAAAATAAAACTATTCTTTAAGTCAGTATCTTCTTGAAAATAAATTTTAAAGATATATTTCAAAAAGTTCCATTAGAGGGCACCTTAAATTTCGAGTAACCAACAATTAATTTTATTTTATTTATTTTATTTATTTATTTATTTATTTATTTATTTTTTTTTTTTTTGTTCTAATTAAATGCTTGGAAAAACTTATTAAATGTTTTCGGAAGCTTAGATTTAAACTTAAATTTTGAGCTGAAAATCTGAATAATTAGGAGTAGTTAAGTAGCGCAAATTGAAGTGTCTTCAAAATTGAAATTTAACCCTCCCCCCTCATCGAACACAATTCAATTTTTTGCTACATAACACGTCCAACGATTCAGAATTTGAGCCTAAAAGTTAAGTTTATGCATATGAAAGCATTTAATGAGATTAAAAAAATAACAGTTAAAAATAGTTGTACGCTACTCAAAAGTCTAAGGCGCCCTCTATCGGCATTTTGTGAAATTTATCTTTAACATTTATTTTCAAGAAAATGCTCATTTAAAAATTAGTTTTAGTGAAAACCGCAAACAAATCGACAAATTTTTCCGTTTTTTATAATCATTTGAAATTTGAACCCTCCGAACACAGTTCAATTTGTCTACTTAACCACTCCCAACTATTTAGATTTTGAGCTCAAAATTAAAGTTTAAGTCTAAGCTTGTGAAACCATTTAATGAGATGCAAAAAATAACGCCAAAAAAGAGTTGTTCGTTACTCCAAAGTCTAAAGCGCCCTCTATTAGCATTTTTTGAAATTTATCTTTATAATTTAATTTTAAGAAAATACCGACATAAGAATAATTTTATTGAAAACCGCAAATCAATCGACCGATTTTTCCGTTTTTTATGCTTATTTGAAATTTTGGTCCCCAAACTTTAATGGCGGCTATCTCCTTTGGAAAACGTTTTGGACCCTTGGTCTCCTATTTAATATTGTTTGTCTTGATGTGTACTATCACCCCTCTTTTATTGTAAGAAAAATTTGGAATCACCCTGTATACATATATATATATATAACGGGTGTCCCAAAAATTACTGATGGATTTAAAATTCAATAACTTGCAAACGGTGACAACTATTTAAAAAAATTTTGCAGGAAGGTTCTGTATAAGGTCAGAAGTTTTTTTACCGTAATTTTACATTTTAGCTCGCATCTCAAACAACAGGTGGCACCGGCGGCGATTGAAGGCCAGGTGATCAGTGCTGAGTGAAGCGTCGACCTGGCCTTTAATCACTGTCAGCGCCACCTATTGTTTGAGATGCGAACTAAAATAAAAAATTACGGTAAAAAAAAAAAAAAAACTCCTGACATTATGCAGAACCTTCCTGGAAATTTTTTTTTTTTAAATAGCTGTCACCGTTTGCAAGTTATTGAATTTTAAAATAAATCAGTTATTTTTGGGATACCCGGTATATATATATGCATACACACACACATGTATACATATATTTAGATGGAAATTTGTAAAATTCTTAGTAACACGCTGAACTGGGACAGTATAAGATAATTGTTTCCATCAAATATCGGTTTATGCGATATTGTTCGTTTTTTTTTTCTCTTTCCTTAAAACGCTCTGACAAAGTATAAAATATAGATTTCAAGGCAATCTTTCAAAGCAAACAGTTTCTAACCTTCTCCTTTATCTACGACTTTATAACCTGCTGCTCTTACTTGACTTATTTTCACCTTATATCGCAAACATAAAACAGCATTTCGTGGAAGATATTGGTTGCTGAAAGATTGAATTCATAAAATATTTAGAAAAGAAAACACTTGCTTATCATGTTACATTTATTGTGCGTATTTTGATGTATGCTCATTTAAATAAAGGCAAAATGTTTCCTTTTTAAAAGGTGTTAAAAATGTACCCTTTTTTGAAGCAATTAATCCGATAATTAAAATTAAGACATATTAAAAAATTTTTAGTTTAAAATAAATTCCGTTTCTTTAGTTTGTGCAAATGCAGCTGTATTCCGAATTATCATGCCGTTGTACTTACTAAATTTTCGATTTCATGTTATTTAAAAACTATTTTGTTTTAGAACTTTATAATAAGTTGGCATTATATTTCATATCAAAAATGTGTTCAACACAATTATTTTATTTGTTTCTGTGCATTAAAAAGGGTAGGTCCTGGAATTTCAGTAAGAAAAGTAAACGCCATCAGCAAAAAAAAAAAGATAAAGAAATTATAGTCGCATTAAAAGCAAATGAACCTTCTCAATGCACACAGTTTTTGAAAAGAAAACGGTAACAAAGAATATAAACAGATATGTCTGGAAAAATTTTTACCAAATGAAAACGAAGAATCTTCCTGTCATGGGACTTCTATCCCGGGTTTTTCCAAAAAAAGAGAAAATCTCAGAATTCGAAACATCACAAGGATGGTTGATTTGCTTAACAAGTCGACGTAACATTTATTTCAAAATAATCAATGATGGAGCTGCGAAAGTGAATATCGACAACGTAGAGGAATGAAAAATACAATTTCTAAACTTAACGAAGGATTTCTACACCGCTGGCATTTTCAATGCCGACGAAAACAGCATACTTTTTATAGCTCTTCTAAATAAAACTCTATCAGAAAGAATTGAGAAATGCGTAGGAAGGAATATATAGAAAGACTGACCGTCGTACTCTGCGCTTTTTTTATTAGGGAGAAGACGAAAACACTTATGAACGTAAAACATGAAAATTCATGACGCTTCAAAATTGTGAAAATAACATCATTGCTGTTGCACTATAAATCAAATAGAAGAGCAAATTCACAATTTTCTAACAGTTGTTGGAGAACATTAACGAAATTATCAACAGAGTAGGAGAAAAAACTCTTTTTTTTTGTGAATACTGACAGATCACATAAAAACGTGCTACGGAGGAACGTGATCCTGATATTTCAGCCACCAAATTGTACTTCTACAATCCAAATACTAAATCAAACAGTAATTAAGACCGTTTAACCTCACTACCGAATCCATTTTCTCAAGAAATTGTTCCTGTTAATGAAAGAGGCAAATTCGCCAACAGAACCTACGAAGAGAATCACCGTCATGGATGAAAGGATCGTTGAATATCAACGGCATGGAAGTAAGCAACCTCCTACAGCATCCAATAATGTTTATACAAAGCTGGATTCTTGTGTGAGAATGAGTAATAAAGAATAGAAAATTAAGAAGCAGCCGTTGTGAATGTTTTGGGGTCGGTTCTTCTGGAATTTTCATTGAACTTGAAACATTGAATCTCGAATTCGGTGAAATTTTAAGGTTTGTAATGATATCGTTGAAGAGGGAAAGAGTTGTAGAAGCAGAAACCAACGATATAAGAATAAAAATAAATATATTCAAGCAATATGGCCAAGGGACTCATTCAAAACCTATTGAACTATGTGGCTGTAAATCACCAAGAAACCTTTCTACTTCTTAAACAGCTAGATAACATGCACAGTACATTGCACGAGATCACACAATAAAGAAGTTTACTTGCTTTTTTACACAATGTACGATTATGTAACGCTATAATGTTATAAAACGCTATTTTCTTAACACATTGACTGGATTGGTGACTGACACTGAATTCTCGTTCAGGCTACGTCAAACAACGGTGATTGAAAGTGCAAAATATGACATAAAAATTAAAAAATATATATTGTGTTAAGCAACTGATAAGAAAATATAATCCTGTAATAAACACATGTTAAGAAAATTTTAAATAAATTTTCAGTAATAACTTAAAACGATATTTTTTTTAGTTTTATTTTATATTTTAGACTGTCATCCATCGTTGACTGAAGAGGCCTAACCGGAAAGATCGATGTCCATCACCAGTGATTGACGTGGCACTGAACGTGCTAACTGAGTTGGACTGTATTTTTATGTAAAATATAACTATCATTTTAATTTTAAATTAAAACTATCCAACATTACAAAAACAGTTACTAATTGATTATACATTTTCCACAGTCTGTTAGTGGAGCTAACTATACAAGTTATTTCGATTCAAATTCGTCATCGATATATCTCAACTTACTAAAAATGCAATTTCATTTGAAATGTTTTTATCAATGAAAAATACAACAAAAAGGAAAAACGAATTTCATAATTTAATATATATACTTGACATTACTTTTTGCAATAAAATGAAAAGGTTTTCTTTAACTTGATACATATCTTGACACTAAAAAAACTAAGAAAAACAAATCACAAAAAATATTTTTTTATTGACAACTGTTCAGATAGAAATTTCCTAACATAAAGAACTGAGAAAATATAGCATGAATGTTTCCATCAAATATCGGTTTTTGTGAGAAAGATTGATTTTTTAAGCGCTCTGATGAGGTATAAAATATAGATGCCAAAGCAATCTATCAAAGCAAACAGTTTTCAACCTTCGAGATTACCTACGAGAATCTCGAGGTTACCTCGAGATTACCTTCGAGATTTTTGATGCAATTATTACCTGCGGTGCATGATTGAAAGTATTTTCATCTTATAACCCAATTTCATCCCAAACATAAAATTGCGTTTTGTGGAAGATATCGGTTGCTGAAAGATTGAATTTGTAAAATATTTATAAACGAAAACATTTGTTTCTCAGGTTTCAGTTGTTTCGCAGATTTTGAGATATGTTAATTGAAATAGGTGCAGATTACTTTTTATGAGGATTTAAAAATGCAAACATTTTTTGATGCAATGTCTAGAATAAGGAAAAGTTTACATGTTTTTGTATTGTAAAATTTCTGTTTAAATCAAATTTTGTTTAGGTGTTTTGTACAATATCCATACCAGAAATTTAAAATAGATATACTTGCTTTATTGAAAAAGATACTGAACAATTAATCGTCTTTCATGGGCTTCCTAGTTGCGGTCAACTTCATGGCCATAAATATAGGGTTTCTTGAAATTGTATGATTTATTGGAAAATAATCAAAATGTAGTTAAAAACTACTTAAAGGGACTTGGTATCCTTCATTCGGCGAAAAATTACGAAAATATTGATGTTCCTTTGGGCACAAAAAGCTATGTCATCGCGCACAAAAAACAAATCTTTATTTTATGGAAGAGTAGTAATAGGGGAATCTAATGTCCCATGTCTCCCTGAAGTGAAGTAATGCATAAGCCAAAAATTAATACCACTAGTGGTTAACTCGTAGGTTCATCATTGTGCTTGTCGTACAAACAAAAGTATGAAAACGTGGAAAACTGGAGCAGGAAAACACAATATTAAACCTACGAGTGAACCACTAGTTGTATTAATTTTTGGCTCATGTATCACTTCACTTCCAGCAGACATGGATCCTTAGATTCCCCTATAACTATTCTTCTAGAAAATAAAATTTATTTTGTTGTGTTCGATGACATAGGTTTTTGTGCTGTCGGCTCTTGGACTTTTAGTACATTTTGATGAAGTTTCGTAAAGATCCAAGTATTATGAATGTAGTATAAAAAATTTTTATTACATCTTTGTCCATTTAAATGCAACAATCAACTTAAAAATGGTTCTTCTCAGTTTGTGTTTTTTTTTTTTTCGACGAACAGGCACGTTCAAAGTGATCAAAATTTTATATTTATTTTTCAATTTACTCGATTTTTTTGCTGCTTCTCATGGTTCATTTCATAAAACTGTATCAAATTTACAATAAAGTATTTTTTTCACATAAAAATGCAAAATAAATTAAGTTTTTACTTCTAATTTTACATCTATTTGCACATTCATTTTTTCCCAAAACTAATTAACTTACGAAAAAAATCGAAGATACTTTAAATATTTTGAATTCCGCAGAGTATTTCCAGGAATACCGTTTAAAATATTCAAAACTGAAAGAAATGATGCATTTTTAAATTTACTTTCTTTGAAAAAATAAATACATTTTTCGAATTTTGGCAAGAAAATTTAACAATTTCTTAATAGAATTCCTTTCCTTGATTGAGTCCTTTATTATGATGTCATATATATACCTTAAAATGCTCAAATAAAAATAAAAGTAATAATAAAATAAGAAGTAAAGTTCAACGAATGCCTAGTCTTTTTTAAAAAGTTTAAAATAAAATATTTATTGAACAAAAAAAAAGAAAAAAACACTGTGTATTTAAATAAAAAAAATCAAAAATAACATAAAATAAAAACTTAGAGCTATGTAAAGTATATATTTCAATAAAAGAAAGGTAAAGCTATGATATTAAAGTGCTAATTTAACTGTAGTTATGAAAATGCGAAGTTATAAAATGCTATTGCATTTTTAATAAGGAGTATGCCGTCATTAAAAATAGTGAATTATATTGTTGAAATTTTCTGGTAGGCATTTAGTTTCTTTGAGTTACTGGATTTCTAGAACGTATTTTGCTATGGTAATTAGAGGTTAATGAAAATTTAGTTTATTTAAATGCTTATTTGGGTAATTTAAATGCTTAAATGATTTGTTATATCGAAATAAAAACATACCATTTAAAAATTGACTTTTTAAAGATATATATATAGAGAGATATATACATATGTATATATATATATATACAGAGTGAGTCATAAATATCGAAACAATAGGCTATCTCCTTAAATATTGCTCTTAGACCCATATTTCTAATTGCAAAAATTCTTAAAAAGTTTAAATTTTTTATAAGATAATTAGCAACTCCATGGGGGGGGGGGTCTATTTGAAAAAACACGAACATTAAATTTTTATACGGCCCCCGTAGGGCAAAATTCCCAATTAGGAAATTATTCCTTATCCATTTCTAAATTGAACAAAAAAAATTCCATCTCCATATCTAAAAATCTGACTGAAGTATTAAAATTTAAAATTCTCAAAATTCGTGACATACACAACTTGACCATGCCTGTAAACAAGAGTTTTTGACTGATTTTGAAAGGAAGTGAGGAATCGTCCACATTAATTGTCCGTTAATAATTGTCGATTTAAGACAGTGCCTCTTATTTGGATATAATGAAGCAACGTATTGATTTAAAGCTAACGTGTTTTTAAAATATGTTGGTAGTCTGCACTGGAGATCTGAATTGATCGAAATATCTAGGTCCGGTCCCAAACTGACCCATAAGGAAAAAAGTTCGACCCGGCTTAGAAAAATGTTAAAATCATAACCCGGACCGCCCTAGAAAAAAGTTTAATTCATAGCCCGTCTCTGCCGAGAATGTTTACATAGTTTTTTTTTTTAATTCGGTGTGGTTAAAAATTGTTTCGTACTGAGGAATTCTGACCAAAAATACTTATTATAGCGTTTCGTTTTTTTATATTTGTACTTTTTATTATTCAATTAGCGCCAAAGGCTTTGATATATTTATATTACCAATGAATCTCTATTATTACCACGCTTTTATTAACTTCACCTGTATGTTTGTGAGTTTGTGAGTTTGTGAGTTTGTAACTCTCCTTATTTTATGTATGTTTACCTATTACTCCGAAACCATGCAACCGATTAACTTGGTTTTGGTGTTAAATGAAAGACGATACTTTCGAATTGGTACCACTTCAGTTTCATCGAAATTGGTTCAGTACTTTTTTAGTAATTAGGCAAAAACTAATAAAATTAGTGATTTTTCGCTAATTAAACTTGTTGAATACGTTCACTGAATGGAGTGTAGACAGCATGGCCGAGCGGTTTAAGGCGCCGGATAGAAGCTCTGTTTTTCGAAAGAGATTGTGGGTTCGAACCCCACTCCTCACATTATTTACATCTATGTAAAATAAAAAAATTAATTCCGTATTACAATTTTTATTTTTAACCGGCTTCAGAAAAGGAAGAGGAAATTGTCAATTCGACGCTTATGTATTTTTTTCTATGTATGATCACCAATTATTCTGAAACTATCCAACCGATTAATTTGTTTTTTGTATTAAATATAAATATAGTTTAAAAAAACTAAAAACCACGTTTTAAAGTAATCAAACTAAAAAGTGAAAAATAAATATAGTTTAAAAAAACTAAAAAACACGCTTTTTAAGTATATCAAACTAAAAAGTGAAAAATAATTCGTACTATAAGCTGAAAACGAAAATAGATGAAAAATACTATATTACTATAAAATCATGGTTATTATAGAAATCAATTAATAAGCAATAAATAAAATTATCGTGGAAAAAAAGCGTGGGGTGCTTCTTAAGAACTGATAGATGGAGCATGGTAGATGGAGCACCCCACGCTTTTTTTCCACGATAATTTTATTTATTGCTTATTAATTGATTTCTATAATAACAATGATTTTATAGTAATATAGTATTTTTCATCTATTTTCGTTTTCAGCTTACACCACGAATTATTTTTCACTTTTTAGTTTGATATACTTAAAAAGCGTGTTTTTTAGTTTTTAAAACTATATTCATATGTAAATGTTTCACTATATTTTAATAGCTTTTATCCATATCCCATGTGTTGGAGACATTGAAATATGTTATAAAGTAAAACCTTTTAAGACGGAATCACATAGGAAAGAAAAAATACGTTATAGACAAATGCCTTTCCTAGGAAGTGTAAATGGGGTTTATTTTTTTCTCAAGTATTATTATTCTCAAGTATCTCAAGTATTTTGCATGATCAACACATATTCCGTTTAAAATAGAATTCCGTCATAGGCAAATTTTTTCACTGTTTTTATTGTATTCAACTGTTTAGCCTTTAAATATACTATTCTTTTTAAAAAATTATTTATTTATTTATTTATTTATTTATTTATTTTGGTAAAATAAAAGCGATTTTAAAATCTTTGTGGTTTTCGTAAAAATTTTGATTGAATCAAATTTTACTTTTTTTATGCACGTATTAGGTCAGTCAGAGACAGTGATTTTAAAAGAAGTGTTCGAGACCAGGATTGAAAAATTCGTCCAGTGCAGACCTAGAAAGAACGAAATAGTCCCCACTGGTATAAAAAAAATACTTCAGGCCCGGCCAGGTGAGTCATCAGAAAAAAGGAATATCCCGGTCCAGGACCGGCCTGGTTTCAGAATACAGATTTTTTAAAAGCTTCTTAAGAACAATAAAAGCCTGAAGTTGTGAGAGCTAAGATTATACAAAATACATAATCTGCATAATAAAAAAGCATTGTTTTAAATAACTGGCGGACATTTAAACAGTAAACGTCGTTTTTCTGCATAATGAGTTTTTTTCACTATTCGCTGTCTTTAAATTATCAAAAGTTAAGAATTGTTAAAGAAAAAAGCTACAAACTTGAAACATGTCAATTTTTATTATTTTACATTAGTTTTTAGGTAAATTTGAAAAAAAAATGCTTTTTAAAATATGATTTCTTTAAAGTTATATTATTTTTTAAATAAATATTTTAATAGTTTTAAAATTAATATTGAAAAACAAAAACCCTGGAACAAAGTAAAATCAGATGTTCATCTTTAATCGAACGGAAGGAAATTGAAATCCGATAAATAATGTTTCAAGTGATAACGATTTTTAATTATCCCATTTAAACCAGTATTAATCATATGACATTTTTATAAATTTTATGAGAAATTTTAGGATGTCATTTTCTTAGGAAATTATATGTCTAATCATCACAAAAGAAAGAAAAAAATCAAAATTCTAGATGAAAATATATGTTTTTTACTTGTTTCCTGGAGATGTTAAAGTAACATTGTTTTTTTAAATGCTCGCCCTTCAATTTGTGTCTAATCCTTTAAAACCAGATTAACTATTTAAACGGCTATAAATCTGCACGTTTTGAAGATATGAAGATGCAACTTTTTGTGTCTTATTGAGGAATGTATGAGGAAAGTTTTCCTAATTGGAATTTTTATCCTGCGGGGACCGTATAAAAATTTAATTTTCGTATTTTTTCAAATAGGCCCCGTAGAGTTGCAAGATATCTTATCAAAAATTTCACCTTTCTTATGAATTTTTTCAGTTGGAAGTATAGTTCTAGGGGCAATATTTAAAGAGATAGCCCATTGTTTCGATATTTATGACTCACCCTGTATATAACTATCTTTAAAAAGTATATATACTATATATATATATATATATATATATATAATTTTTGCTTGACATACCAGATTACTTTATTTATAAAATGACGAATTTAACCACTCTAAGTGAAACTCCTTCAAATGAAACATTAATTGTGATTTCCCTTTTATATAAACTAATTTAAACAGTTTGGTTTTTAATAGCATAAAATACTTCAACTTTTTTCTAATTATTAAACATATATAGAAATTATTTTATTATGAATAATTATTAAAAGTGTCATTTTATATATGCATTTAAATTATAGTTGCGTTTTATATGTTTATTTGTTGTAAAACCTCTCTTGTAAAATAAATATGTTTGCACAAACATCCACTTCTTTCACTTTTTTTTCTAACTATGATTAATTTACCCCATTAGGATATTTTCGAACTACAACTAATTTTCTCCTTCAACTTCATCTATAAAAAAATAATAATTGCACGTTTAAAAGGAGTAAGAAATAATATAAATTAAAAACAAATTCTTTTAATGGATCAATAAGTACTTTTGTTTGGCAAATTTAATGAAGAAGTTTATTCTCTCTTAATATACACCGATCCTTAAGATTCATTTAAAAATATTTTGAATATTTTTTTCTCCCAAATAAAGTATAAAAACTTTTTCTCTCGACCAAAGCCAATTAACTTTTTTTCCAATTGAAGTTAGTTTGTTTTGTAGCCATAGTTATTTAAGCTGAAATCTTATTATCATTAAAATTGTTAACTATATGATTTTATGAGAATATCAATTAGAATTATTTCAATGTGTGATTGTAAGCACGCTTCCTGCATACCAATGATTATTTAAAAATTTATGCAATTAACATTTAAATGTTAGCATAAGGACGCTGACATATACTTGGAAAGTTTTAATTGTGGCATATTTTAATTTTAAGTGGCGTTATTAAGCTAACTTTAAGGAAAATATTTAAAACGTAATTAAATTGGCAAACAAAAAAGTAAATATATTTTTAATTAATTCTTTTTTTAGCTACTATTATTAGGATTTACAAATACTATTGCGGTTATTTACATCCCTGTGATTAATTTAGTCAAAATTTAAGAAAATTAATAAAATGAAAAAATGAAAATAAAATAATTATAAACAACTTATACTTTTATATATCAATATGTATTAAAAATAATGCATACAAAGTTTTAAAACTTTGCAATACTACAATAATTTATATTTACTACTGAAAGAATTTTTAAAAGAAAGTATTTTAAATACGTTTCATTTTCTTCGATTGTTGAAAACAAGATTTAAGTTCACAATTTAATTATTTATTTTATTTAAAAGTGAAGAAAAACTAAGTTCACGTTATTTATTTTAAATATACGTGTTATAAAAGTTTTTTAATTGAAAAATTCTATATGAAATTTTAAAATCTTTATTAACAATATGAATTGAACACGATCCGAAATCTAAAAATAATTTTAATTACATGCAGATTTCGGTGTACGAAAAGTTTTGTATTACACTTTCTTGACAAAATAAAATGTTTTCTTTAACCATAAAATACCGAAAGTGAACCAACATTTAACAGATAAGAAATTTTGGGGGTTTTTTTTAAATGGAGAACTTACATGGAAATCTTTTGTGAAAAAGATGAAATAATTAGATGTGGGCGGAAGTATATTTGGAGTTAATGAAAATTTTCAGGATTTATGTAATTTGCAAAATAAAATAAAGATAAGAATTTCTAGCTTTGGAAATTATATTTTATATTAACTAGCAAAAGTGCTTTCCATTAACAAAAATAATAATTTAATGAAACAAATTTACATAAAGAAAATAACTTATATTTGAAAAAAATATGATAAAAATTATTAAAATTTAAACTGTGAATATCGATTCTATATTAAGGCATGAAATAAAACTTCAAGGAGAAAGGGGGCTTAGAAATGGATTTTTTTTTCAAAAAAGAAAATATTCAAATGTATAGAGGAGCTCTCGTGCCATTGTGGCGTTTCCCATTAATATCAAACGGTTTTATAAACATGCTACCAATCTTCAAAGGGTTAAAGGGGGAACAATTGAATAAGTGTTATCGTTGATCGCACAGAGGGTTTCGTTTACTATCTCCTTTAAAACACTTTATCATTAAATTAATAAAGAAAAATTGTCAATAGAAAATTAACCATTCCTTGCATAAATGACAGCACCATTATATCTAGGAATACACCTCCTGGAAATTTTGTGTTGGAAAAATTGTTGACACATTCCCACTTCGAACTTTTGAAAGAGATTGTCAAACGGTTTTCGTTGCTATTTTGCGATTTCTTCGCCAATCGCAACAAGAAGAGTGTATTACTGAATTCTTCCCCTAAATGCTGCCATGATCGCCTAGATTTGTTGAGAATCTTCAGATTTTGGGAAGGACGCAAGTAAATAAAATTATGAATAAAACTAAAATATTGTGAAGCTTAGCATAAATTTATGGGAGACCAAACTGATCACCAGTTTCAGCTAGTAATTTAAATGAATAGGAATTTAATAGATAAAAAAGTATTTCCCTTCGTGTGTCAAAATATATGATAAATATGATGTAAGAGGATGAAGCAAAAACAAGTAGGTGCGTTTTTCACGTGATTTATTTAATCTATTAATTTATGTTATATATGTAATAATTTTTATATCTATCTATACTTGCGTGCAACAATTAGATGTAAACAGCAACAACAAAATGAACTGATGATATTAATAAAATATTTTAATTAAATAATAGTCTTTTTCAAAATTTTATGATTTGTTGTGTGACTAGAGGCATTTAACTGTACGAACACAAAATTTTAACTCTCTGACTTATATAGTTTTTGTGTACGGACTCTGTGACAGACAGATGGACAGACAGAAGATAGAGTCAAATAGGGTTTTGTCAGATGAACGAGAACCTAAAAAACGAAAAAAGGAAAGTAATATTTATTACAATAGTATAATTTGTATATATATTTAGAATAATAAATACATTTTTTATAAATTTGGAAGAACTATGTGAAAGATTTTATAACATTATTTAACTGTATTTAAGAGCAGTAGTACATCCAAGTGATCATTTTGTACCAACATTTATTCAAAAGTTTTATAACACAGTTTAAACATGTCAGAATAAAAAAAAGTAGGCAACATAGTAACAACATTATTCTTAGATGTCAGCGTCAACAAAACTGAATAACTGAATAATATTTAAAAAATCCATTTTTTTCATAACTAGATTAAAATAACCATCAAACACGTTAAGTTACATTTTTAATTATTTAGTACAGTCGAACGTCGTTAACATGAACCTCAAAAGGAACCAAAATTTTGTTTATGTTAACAATAATTAATGTTACCAGTATCAAAACTTTGTATTTGTGTTTATAGGGGACTGTGAAAACAGTTCATAATAAAAGTATCTCGAGTTAAGTGTGTTCATGTTAACGAGGTTTGACTGTATTAATTTTATAAATATATCAATAACAATTAGAAAAAAAGACCTACAGTTTAAAGTTTATCTAATCCTATTAGAATCTCGGAATTGTATTTTCAATTAGAAAAGAGATTTTGTCTTTAATGGAAGAAGTGCTATCTTAGATAATTTAGATTTTCTTTTAATTGTACAATGACAATTAAAACATATTTTCACGTAAAATTTTGGCTGCTGATCTTCATTTCCATCAAACTATTTTGTTAAATAAATCTTTGGTCCGAATGTTCAACTGCACCCACAAAATATGAAAGAATCATTATAAGTGGATTTTAAAATTTGTAAAGTGTCATATAAAAATGTCACTTTGTTTTGGGAAAGCCAATAATTATTAGAAATGAATTTTGAACTAGCAGTCCCTTATTTTATTTATTGCCTAAGTGAGGAAGAACCGCCAGACCTCAAATGTCCGATGTAGACTCTTTTTGCCCCATATGGAGTGTTCCCCGATACGCGGGGATTCGTTAATAATTAACAAACAAAAATTAAAAATTAAAAAGAATATATGTACAAAACAAGCTCAAACCGCCGGGGCTCAGGCTGCTCCCTTGCGACAAGGGGAGGACCAGCAGAATGGGGGATGTAGTTGTACGAAGTTGCGTAAAAACAGTAGGTTGGTACGTAGTAAAAGCTCATGCACCATACAGGCCTATTAGGTGGGATTGGTTAGTTCCATTTGGAAATTAAAAATACTATTTAATTTGCCTATAAGAAGGGTTCTTGAAAAAAATATTAGATAGTCAGTTTTTCGGAAGGATGTTGTAATTTGTGTGTGAAGGTGTTTAATATGCCAGGCTTGCGTCTCAAAGACTGAATTAAGAAGAGAAAAAAAAGTCTTAGTGATTTCGGTCTTCACTTCCCAAGGTCATCATCACAGAATATTTTGATAACTAGTTGCTCTTCATTTATACTAATATAAGGTACCCTGGGGTAATAACGCCACGTTAAGGTTCTACCAATTTTCACGGCTTAGTTTTAGATTGTATTTTTCAAACAAATATAGGTTCTGATACAGCAACTCATTGACTATCTATATAAAATAAAATAGTTTAACAGATATGTATTCATAAAATGTAATGGCGTTTTTTCATGACCAATGCTATTTGGCGTTAATACCCACCTATATGGGTAATAACGCCATGCAAACAAAACTATAAAATAAGATGGAATAATGGCATGAAAATTGCCCAATTCTAAAAATACAAACTCTACAGCTCTAGAAATTGACAAATTGCAATCTAAGCTATTGAAAATGTACAATTTTTTTGTGACTCTGAAAGAAAAAGAAAGCTGTGGTGGTGGCGGGGGAGGAGGCAAAAAAAAAAAAAGATTCTAAGCTACGTTTTGCTTAAAAATGACTATTTAAATAGAATTATTAGAAACATTGCATGGATTATTTGAATCAGTATTTATATTCCCATGTATGCATTCTATGCGATAGAAAATATTGATTTTTTTGTGAAACTGAAAGAAAAAGGAGTGAGGGAGCTTCAACAAAATATAACACCCTGTGACTCTCTTTGCTTAAAAAGTCCCGCTTAAATATGATTATAAGAAACATTGCATGGTTTTAAGCATTCATAACGTAATATTTTAATCATGTAAAGTTTTATAATAACTAGAGTTATATGTAATAAATATTTTTGTTAAACCTTAACTGCTATTAGCGTCTCACATACCGCTGAGTTTTTCAAGTTTCAGAGTTTAACTTGCAATTTTCAGTTTAACTATAGATACCGGAAAAAATTTTGTTTCATTTGGACTCCTATTACTATCTCTAGAAACTTTTGAATAGCTGAATTTTATTTATAATATTCCTGTATATAAGGTTCAATACAAAAAATATTATTCTAAAAGTTAATTTAATATTTTATTCATCGTTAGATTAAGCGGTCTGACAGGCCACTCACAGTAAGTTATGCGACAATTTTTGTCACAGCAGTTAAGGGTTAATACTATTATAGTAATCTAGTAAATAGTTTTTAACCCATAACTCCACACTAATGCGGATTCTCCAAACCTACAGTTAAATTGTCGAAGTTTTAAAGAGCATGCTTTAATAAATTTTTAATAAATTGAATAAAATTTTTGATTAAAAAATATTATCCCAAAGGGATCTCTTATTCAATTTTATACATAATTCATATGGTTATATATCATTATCTCTATATTAGCAACAAAATTAACCTTTAACTGCTGTTAGCAATCTGACTGAACACTGTACCGCCCCCCCCCAAAAAAATAGCGTTTAACTTGTATTTTCCAGTTTAACTATAATTACAACTGGAATTCTTTTTCGTTTGGAGTTCTCGTAATATTATTAGAAATATTTGAATAGATTAAATTTAATTAGAATTAATTCTGTACAAACAGTTTAGCGCAGGAACAGTATTCTATGATTTTTCATCATGGATCGCATTTTAACCTTTAACTAAAGTTACCGGTCTCGTAGACCACTATTTTTCTTTTAATGTTTTAGTTTAACTTGTAATTTTCAGTTTAACTGCAAACACTACCGAAATTTTGTTTCATTTAAAATTTTAGTACTATCACCAGAGACTAAATAGATGAATATTAAGTATACTACTCTTGTATAAAAAGTTTAGTACAAAAACACAATCCTATGAGTTTTTCCCGCCTTTTATTCATCTTTCAATTTTGTGGTCTCACAAACCGCATCACATTCAGACGTTACAATTTCTGTCACATCAGTTAAAGGTTAAATTTATAAAGTTTTGAAAAACCAAACGCTGAGAAAGCGTACAGTTAAAATTTCGAACTCAATTGAACAATCCAGTGGAAATTTAATAGAAACCTGATTTTGAAGATGTTCGAATTTGAATCTCGAAAACATTTTGATATAGTTTTATTTACAAGAGTTAATTTTTTTTCTTTTTTTTTTACATTAGTAAAAAAAAATAATAATATTATAAAAAAAATAAAATAGAGAGATTATTTTTAAGTATTGGGCACCCCCCCCCCTCTTAATCTTACCATTTCAACAATGATGATAATGCTCTCCCATATTAATATATAAACCCCTTCGGATATAGTTCGGCCACTGTTGGGAATCAACCGGGGTAATAACGCCAATCCCAGGCGTTATTACCCCGGGATACTTATTGCACAATAAATCCTAAACTACAAATTATCTCGACAAGATATCCAAAATCTTCTACAACAATTTGAAAGTACATGAAATACACTACAAATTTATGTAATAAACAAAGTATTTCTGGATAAAAAATATAGTCTTCAGATCAAAAACTTTATCTCGCAAATTTTAGATCAAGCGTTAATTTTAGTTGCTTGTAAAAACAATAAGACCTAAAAATGAAACAAATTAACTTGAAGCTGTTTTTTGCAATTTATATGACTCAAAACCCTTCTGCGCAGAGCACATGGGTGTCATTTACCTGATTATTTCATAATTATGCAAAATATAAGCACTTGGCGTTATTACCCCAGGGTACCTTATATATTTTTTCTCTTCTTAAGGGGGCTCAGGGGTTGAAAACTTAAAAAAATCGATTTTTTATGATCTAGTTTGATTATTTAATTAATTCTTAACACAATGCAAAAAACCACATAAAATTATTTGCATTTTTAACGGAGTTATAAGCATTTATGTACCATCACTTTCATAGCCGCACCCATATAATTTTAACTTTAAGTTGCGTTTTCTCATAACTTGATTTTTGACGACTAACACCAAGATTTTATACAAAATATTAAACTATCTAAAATATATTAATTCATTCTATAGATAATGACGTTATTTGCATGAAAAAAAATAAGCCGTTCCATCAAATAGCTTTTTTTTTTTATCTTGGTGTAAGTCGCCAAAAATCACGTTTTGAGAAAACGCGACTTCAAGTTGAAATTTTATGGGTGCGGCTATGAAAGTGTTGATACATAAATGCTCATAACTCCGTTACAAATGCAAATATTTTTATGCGATTTTTTGCATTGAGTTCAGAATTAATTGAATAATCAAAATAGATCATTAAAAAAATTGATTTTTTCAAAAAGTTTTCAACCCCTGAGCTCCCTTAATTCAGTCCTTAGGATTGAATTAAGAAAAGAAAAAAAAAGAAAATATGTATATTTAGTGAAATTAGTTATTATAATATTCTGTGGTGAGGGCTTTGTGAAATGCATGTCAAAAGAAGTAAGACGTTTTAAATAAAATGTATATTTTTTACTTGTAACATTTATTTTGTTGTTTTAGTCGTATTTTAATTAAAGTGGTGTACTGTTTAAGCTTCAAATTGTGTATTTTATGATCTGATCAAGGTGAAATATTGGAATTTTGTCTTGTTTTATTTATTTATGAACATATCTTTATAAATTAATTTTACAGTGGGCTCTCGTTAATTCGAATTCTTCGGGACCACAAGAAATGTTCCAATTATCCGAAGTTCTAATTATGGAAAATATGAGAGGAAAATATTCTTAAAATGGTACTATTATAAAGGAATTAATGTTATAGTGTTTATTTTAATTAATTTCTTCTATTATTATTAGAGTAAAACTTAATGTTAAATTATAAATACATAAATTAATTAAGGAATTGGAAAGAAGCATAATGGAAGAAATTTTTCAGGTTCACAGATGAACAGACGGAGCACTAAGAAAATGGATATCAAATGCATGGGTTTATATGTATACTCGTTCGGAACAATTCTCACAAAAATGAAACAAAAAAATTATTCAAGAGATCTGAATTCCGTTAGAAAGAAAGAAAAAATGAAAAATTGAAATCCTCGTTAGTTCAAATTAAACGAACTAAAGAAAAATGAGTTCGAATAAACGAAAATTTTAATATTATTCTGACATTGGAAAATTCGGAACTACATGTTTAGTTTGAAATAAGTGAATATTCGATTTATCCGATTTCGAATTAACGATCCCTTGAATAGAATTAAATTTCTGTTTTAAATAAATAATATTAAAAAATAAAAACCACTTCCAAATAACTACTTTAACAAAATAGCAAACGAAATCATTAAGAAAATAAATCCTTCAAGTGAAATTTTATTATGCAAATGAACAACAGGAAAGCATCTTGATTTTATTTCCACTTATGTGATAAAAAAAATTTACACTGATTCCATTGCCTTTCTTATCATGAAGTATCCATTTTTCTGATAGACTGATTCCAATTAGAAAACTGTTATTTAAAAATTATTAACCAATGTTTAATTTTATCTGCGTAAAATAATTGCTGTTACGGTCTTTATAATTATTACCTTTTTTGCGTTATTTTAAAATTCTATATTATTTTGCATAAATATATCTCTACTTAGTTATTTTTACTAATTTAACTTTTTTTTTCTTATTAAATTCTTATTTCTTACTTCAACCTAATTCATGAAACAAATAATTCAGAAAAGTTTGTTTAAAAGGAATAAGAAGTAACGTAAATTTAAAATATTTTTTAGATAAAAATGAAGTTCATCTATTAGCCCTGTATAATTGAAAATTAGTCATTTATTTAATTTTTCTGGGCTCAGTTAGATACTTAAAAATAAATTCAATGATATTCAAAGTAAGAAAAAACTTTTTTTCTGGATCAAGACTAATTAGCGTTTTTGCATACGGACTGTAATTGTTTTATGTCAATAATTTTCGATAGTGTGAATTAATTAATTCGAAAATAAGTAACCCAGCGCTTGAGACATTTTCTTTTAAATAAGTGTTATTTTATAAGAGGATGATAATTAAAATTGTTTAAATTTATGATTGCTAAAAAGTATGCTTAATAGCAAGGATTATTTAACCATTTATGCAATTAAATCAAAATCTTTGTATTAAAATAAAATGACATGAGTTTAAAAATATGCATTATATTTTTCATTTCTAAAGTAGGAGCAAAATAATTTGCCAAATCATTAATGTAAATAAAATTAATAATAAAATAAATTATAAAATTTATACGAAGTATATTATATTATTTTGAAATTTTGATTAGTATTTAAAAATAGAATGTACAATTAGGTTTATAATTATTTGTATTCCTTTAATTAGTTCTTTGGATATTTGACATAAACCCTCAAAATAAGGAATGATATGAAGTAATGTATGATATGAAGTCTATTATTATTTTAATATTTTTATAATCTAAAATGTATCCTTTTTACTGAAGCTATTTGTATACTTTGAAGCATTTTTTTTCTGAAAAAAAAATAGTTAGAAAAAAAATCCAATTTTTTGTAATCAATTGGATTTTTAAAATCTCAAGATTTAAAAGAACTTCACCTTTTTTATAAAAGTTTTATTAAACATTTTCCATTACTTAAAGAAGATGTTACAAAATATAATAAAAACAAATCCTTTTTGACATGCTTCGGTTCCAATCAAGATAAGAACCATAATCATAATATAAAAATTATAATCCTCTCATGTTCAATACAAATGACATGAGGCAATGAGATGTACACAAAAACATGCGCTCTACTATCAAACATAAAATTGACTATGATATAAAAATTATTTTCCAATTTAGTTCCTCCTATCCACGCTTTCCACAAGGAATTTATTCATCAAATCTAACCATAACTTGGAAATAATGTTTAGCAATGATACTGTTATTTTCACTTTTCTTAAGTTATGGTTACAGTTGATGAACAAATTCCTTGTGAAAAGCGTGGATAGGAGGAATGGAAAAAAAATTAAGTCATTGCCTATTTTTTTCGGCTTCACAGTAGAGAACATGTTTTTATATATGTTACAGGCCAAACCCGATTTTAGGCCAAACTAGAATGGCCTAGGTGAAACTAGTCTATCCTAGTGACCATCGGATAGACTAGTTTTTCCTAGGCCAAACTAGTCTATCCTAACGCCCATCGGATAAGCTAGTTTTTCCTAGGCCAAACTAGTCTATCCGAATGCCCATCGGATAAACTAGTTTTTTCTAGGCCAAACTAGTCTATCCGATCGCCCATGGGATAATCTAGATGTTCCCAGGCCAAACTAGTTTGGCCGAACGGTCATTATGATAAACCAGTTTAGCCTGCTATTTATTGGCCTGAACTAGTTTATCCTAGGACGATCTAGTTTATCAGCCAATTGAATTTGGCGTGTTTTTATTGATCCCAAACACCGCTTCGGCGCCAATCTTCTGGTTTAGCCTAGTCCAATCTAGTTTATCCTGGGCCAATTCAATTTGACATGCTGTAATTGATGCCAACTACTGTTTGGCACGCTCACAAAAAAAAGAATTATTTCAAACTCAAAATTTATTTCTCAAAAATTAATCAAGTTCAATCTCAAGTTAAAAATATTTCAAACGAATCCGCTCATCTCAAACATATCTATTAAAATAAGCAAAGTTAATTTAAAATCCATTCTTTATTTATTTTACTTTACAATAAGTGTTTGATTGGTGAAAATTTTTCAATTCCGGCTTTTGACGCATTTACACGTTTTAAAGATCACAGATTCCAAAAAATATGTTTTTACAAATTGTGAGTCTATGACTCTGTCTGGCTGTCTGTGACATAAATTTTGTAGGTTCTGTATCTGAAGAACAAATGCACGAAATTTAATAAAAATTTATATTCAGGTAGTCTCTGATCTAAATTGATGCTGTTTAGTTTTTGGTGTAAATCGCTCATCAGGTGGAGCTCCTGTTTTGTATTTTTTATCATTTACGCATCAGCTTTATCTTAATAACTAATACACAAATTTCCATCAAACTTCAGATTCAGTTCATCCACGACGTGAGTTGGTGTTGTTTCTATTTTGAAATAAATCACTCAACATGTCTATTCTATGCTGTATTTTTCACAATTTTCACAATAGCTGTATCTCTAAACTAATGAACGGAATTTAATAAAAATTTATATTCAGATAGTACCTGATATAAATTGATGCTGATTACTTTTTCATGTAAATCATTCAACAGATAGCGCTTCTAAACTGCATTTTTACCGATTTCCAACAACACTATTTCATTAACTAATTTACGGATTTTCATCAAACTTCTGGATTCAGTAAATCCGTGATATGAACTAATTATGTTTACGTTTTCATGTTAATTGCCCAATAGGCGGCGTTCTTGTGCTCATTTTTCCCGATTCCTGAAATAGCTCTGTCGCAAGAATTAATGTACGAATTTTCATCAAACTTTAGGATCAGTAAGTCCCTGATATAGATTAGTATTCTGTAGTTTTTGGAGTAAATATCTCGAAAAGTGGCACTGCTATACGGTATTATTCGTGATTATTGCAATAGCGCTATCTCAGGATCTAATGCATGAATTTTTAAACTGCAGATTCTGTTAGTCCTTGATATAAATTAATATTCTTTTATTTTTAGAGTAAATGGCTCAATAGGTAGCGCTTCTATCCAGTTTTTTTTCATGATTTCTGCGATAATTTTATCTCAAATATTACTAATACACAGATTTTTATCAAATTTCAGACCGAGTTAGAATTTGAAAGACGTTGTTACAGATTAGATTTTGTTGTAAATCACCTACTCGGTGACGCTGCTGTTTCATTTTCCTGGACCTGTTAACGTGTGTGAGATAGAATGAAGTTTTGGAATTGGCGCATCCGACTAGTTTTTCTTCTGTCTTTACAAAAAAAAAAAAAAAAAAAAAATATTGGTTTTGTGAAAATTTTCAAATTTTGTTATTGAAGAATTTACACATTTTAGGAGTTATCAGGATAAATCTATGTCCAAAATTTGAAGCAAATTGGATATTTGTATCAGGGGTTATCGCATTACGTACATAAGTACATAAATATGTACATGGTTACATACACACACACAGAATCTGCGAGCACATTAGCTCTCAGGCTTTGATAGTCTGTGAGCTAAAATCGGATCAAATTGCATCGGCGTAGGATAAATTAGATAAAAACTAGAAAGTTGGCGCCGTGGCAATCTTTAGATTCAATAAAATCACGCCAAATTGAATTGGCCTAGGACAATCTAGATCGGCCTAGGATAAACTAGTTCAAACCAATGAATAGCAGGCTAAACTAGTTTATCCTAATGGCCGTTCATCCAAACTAGTTTGGCCTAGGGAAATCTAGTTTATCCGATGGGCGTTCGGATAGACTAGTTTGGCCTAGGAAAAACTAGTTTATCCGATGGGCGTTCGGATAGACTAGTTTGGCCTAGGAAAAACTAGTTTATCCGATGGGCGTTCGGATAGACTAGTTCGACCTAAGAAAAACTAGTTTATCCGATGAGCGTTAGGATAGACTAGTTTGGCCAAGGAAAAACTAGTTTGGTCTAAAATCGGGTTTGGCCTGTAACATATACATGACATTGCCGCGTGATATTTGCATTGACCATGGGACAAGTTGTATTTTTGCATTATGATTAGGGTTCTTAGCTTGATTGGAACCAAAATATGTCAGAAATTATTTGTTTTTAATATACTGTACATAAGTTTTTTTAAATAACAGAAAATATTTGATAAATTGATTAAAATATATGATTTTCTGAATGAAATTCATATCAAAGTGGGTTTTATATTATCAAAGTGAGTTTTATATTATCAAACTTCTTACATTTTACACGGTAAAACATATGATTACATACGTAAACTGTGGTCTACAATCCATGGGGTATTTTAACCTCCCTTAATATATGTCGCCAGACCTTCCGATCTCTGGACATTAATTTATAACTTTTATATATATATATATATATATATATATATGTATGTATATATATATATATATGTATTGTGATAGTTCTTTCTCTACAGCTTCAGTCTAATTCTTCATGGATTTACTACAATTTCATTTTCCCTGTTAATTTTCCATTATACATTTTCTCTTTGCCTCTCTCATCCTTCATTCGAATTAAATGTCATAACCCTAGAATTCTTATTTTAATGGTATTTATTATGTCTTTTTCACTGTACAGTTCGTCACCTGAGAATAATAAAGTTCCATCTGTGTTTTTGATAAAACTGACTTATCGATATAGATAGGTTCTATTTGTATCTATGAAGGCATTTTGTATCAAAATGATGTTATATATAATTTACACAGACCCTAGAATTCTTATTTTAATGGTGTTTATTATGTCTTTTTCACCATACAGTTCGTCACCTGAGAATACTAAAGTTTTATCTGTATTTTTGAAAAAAGTCTTATCATTATAGATAAGTTCCATTTGTATTTACGAAGGCATTTTTGTATCAAAATGATGTTATATATAATTTACATATGACCTTACAATCATAATATGACATTTTATTCCAGAAATACCTTCATAAATACAAAAAGAATCTTTCTATAAAGGTAAAATATTTTTTTTCAAAAACACAGATAGAATCTTATTATTCTCAGGTTCAATCACTATAATCAGTTGTTCAATCACCATGTTTAACCTAATACGCCATGAATTTCTTTATTGATCCCAAAATTTGTCTTACAAACACGGGATTGTAGTAAGTTATTTAATTTGTTATTTAATGCAATTATCAAGCTGATTTCGTATAAAAAATTCAACGTTGACACTAATTATACACTAAATAACGTCGCAAAACTAATTTAACCTGACACTTAAAAGAAAAGCTAAAGTTCAATAAAAGGCATTTTCATTAATTATTTGAATAGCGGACCCCAAACTTTGTTCTTCTACTTATTCTGGCTTAAACCCAAAACGTGTACTGCAGTAATTGCAACTATACATTGGGAAAAAATTATACTCTACACCTAGTATGAATAATTAGCCATTTTATGAATCCATAAACTAGAAGTATAGATATCCAAGCAATGCGAATAGTGTAAATAAATAAGCAGAATAGAAGAAATAATCTAGAATTATTAGTCTCTTATTTTTTAGATTAAGAAATGATAACTTATGATTCCAGTAACTATAATTTATCGCTTTTTTCTGGAATGGTTTTATAAATTAGAATTATGGTTATTAAAACAAACCTCTTGTGCTGGCATCTATTTCCAGAGATTTTTGAATAAATTTGACCACGAGAATATACGAAGACGTTCTTCAATTCTAGTAGAAGACTCCCCCACTAAAAATAATCATGAGGCCCCACACTAGGCACAGAAAAAGACCCGGATGATAATGTAAAGTCAATGGGAGCGTTCTTTTCAAATATATCGCTCAAATTTTAATATTTTTACATGATTTTTTTTGCATAGGATAGCTGAGGACAATCTACAAACGGTCTAGTTTTTACTTTTTCAATTTTGCTTATGTACTTTATATATTACGATAGTTTTAGCTTTAGAACCGGTTAAAACCGGTCTTGAAAGTTAAGGAATTAAAAAAAAAATCTGAAACCAAAACTGAAAAAGTAAGAACTAGGCCGGTTGTGGATTGTCCTCAGCTATCTTTAGTAAAAAAAGATCATGAAAATATATTAAAATTTGGGCGAAATATTTCAAAAGAACGCCCCCATAGACATTACATTATCATCCGGGTCTTTTTCTGTGCCTAGTGTACTCCTTGAAATAATCTGAAGAAATCTCCACGTTTTTCAAAAATTTTACAGAGAACTGAAGAATTTTTGCAGATTTAGTTTTATCTTAAAAATATATGCAGAATGGGTCAATCGCCTACGGATTTTCTGCAGATTTTTGGGCCAGTCAACTACAAATTTTCTACAGATTTTTTTAGTGGAGTCTAGAACTCTCTAGAAAAGGACACTAGAATTTATAGGGATGACTTGGAACTATTTTTTTTTAGAGTCACAATTTAGATTCTTAGATGCCAGAATTATATTTAATTTTCTCGGTGTAATATTGAGAAATCTCCTTACAACATTTGGAGCTTTAATTAAGCCATTTCTCAAAATCTGGAAACAATATTTACCCATACTCTGATAGCTGCCATTGCAACGCAGAATATATATTTTTAAGTATATTTTAATGTAATTACGATTTCATAATGTATACATCGCGGATGTCTCAAAAAGAAATGATAGATTTTTAAATTCTGTAACTTGCAAATGGTGGCACGTATTTATAAAATTCCTGCAGGAATATTAAGTAAAATGTCAGGAATTTTTATGTTGCGATTCTCAGTTTTAGATACAAACAGCAGAAATAGGTGGCGCCGCAAACAATAATCGATAAATCCAGGTGCGATTTTTCACCCTCTTTCTTCACACATGCTAAAAAAGGATATTAAAATACATTAAATGTAACTCGAAATACCTAAAATCTCCCTATTGTTCTCAGTACTATCTATTGTTTATAATTCGAACTAAAATCAAAAATCACACAAAATCACAATAAAAAACCTTCTGATATCATGCATAACCTTCCTGCAAGATTTTTTTTTTTTTAGATATCTCTCACCGTTTACAAGTAACTGAATTTTAAAATTCACCTGTCGTATTTGGGAGATTCCGGTTTGTATTACACATTCATTAAAACACTTTTTCTTTACCGCGCAAAGTAACTGCAATTTTAAAAATTTTCGCAGTAGACTTTTGCATATATTTTTTTTTTCTTCGTCAAAGCAATCACTTTAAGCGCAAGTAACATTTTAATTTAAACAATAAAGAAAAAAGATAACCTTATAATTAAAACTAAATTTTAAAACTGTAATTAAAATGGATCAAGTTTAGACATCATTAGCTACGATGTTGCATCTTTTTTACCGGCAATATTTAGCAGTCTTCAAGAACAATACCGAATTAATTACAACAAAAATTAACGCATAAAAGTTAACTCTTGATTAAACCTAATTAAACTTTTTACACTTTTTAAATTTAAGTGAATTTTTTGTCTAGTTATATCATTAATTTACCCAATAACTTATTTCATGTATCTAATTAAATAGTAAAAATAATAAATGATTATTCTTTCAGTTTCAAACTAACCGCCAATATTAGTTTTAGTAAAGGTAAAGATGAATTAATCGAACATACAGAGACCAAAGAAATATATATTTTTTGGGTTTTTTATTAATATGTTTGTATTTTAAGATTAACAGAAATATAAATCATTCTTGTTTAATCAAGAAAAAAAAAATTTTTTTAATATAAAAAAGGAATTTTAATAATAATAATAATAATAATAATAATAATAATAATAATAATAATAATAATAATAATAATAATAATAATAATAATAGGAATGCTATGTTAATAATAATAATAAATGCATATGATGATAAAAATACTTATAGTTTCAGTTAGAAATAATATAAGATTTTGCAGATTTCAATAAATATACTCACGGCGAAATAAAAAATAAATAAAAAAAGGTGAGATGAAAGAAAACACCTTAAGCACTTTAGCCACAACTATATACAATAAGTATCGAAAAGAGTCATTCAGTTTTAAATAATATTTTCTTTAAACATGTGTTTAACTAAGTAGGGGCTGTGTTAACGTTATCAAATTTTTGGTAAATTTTTGACCACCTCCATCTTATCCGATATCGTACTTTACCATATCTCGAATCTCCCCGCCCACCGGTAATCATATAATTATCAAAGTCTTATTTTTTTATCCGTAGAATTTATCTCTTTTATTTGGAGTGATATACAAAACTAGTAACATGCTTTATTGTTTCAAAGGAAGAGAAGTCAATAAAATATCGCTCTATATGATATAACACTTAAAAGAAATTGTTATTATTTAAAAGTATTTTATAATAGCTTTTTGTATGATAATGCATTCAACAGTAACAATGTCTTATTGCACATGCTCCGCACGAAGGAGGGAGGGGTGGGGGGTGGAGATATAAAAAAATTTATCAACAAAACAAGTGGGCAACATTCTTTCTCTTTCTCTATTATTTATTAGTAAATACTAGCTTCATTTCAAATATATTTTACGTAGGGTTTCTCAAACAGTGATAGTATATTAAAATAGCAAATAAAACCTTTGTGCAAAAATGTTTAAAGATAGAAAACCAAAGATTATAAATGCACAAATAAAGTAAGAAAAGGTAGCAAACAGCCGATTCGAATCTACTATGGAGATTCTTCATCAGTGCAAAACTCAGCGAGCTAGAAAAAGCAAAACTGAGCAAAGAGACACACCACTTGTCCACCCAGTTGTTAGGCTGCTCTCTTCTCATTGGTTGCTTTCCTTTAGGCGGGATCGTTTCCGTAGGGGGTATATAAACATGCGTCTCTCTGTATCTTTGCTCAGTTTTGCTTTTTCTAGCTCGCTGAGTTTTGCACTGATGAAGAATCTTTATAGTAGATTCGAAACGGCTGTTTGCTACCTTTTCTTTCTTTATTTGTACATTTATAATCGTTGGTTTTCTAACTTTAAAGTGATAGTATATGCATATATATATATATATATATATATATATATATATATATATATATATCTGAAGAAGAAAAATAATGTTAAATATTGAGCTATTCTATATTTTAGAATCAAATACTTTTATAATATTTTGGTAATTTTAATAGAAGCTTGGTATTTTCATAAAAACATATAACAGACTAAAAAACGATAACATACTACTTTGAACCAAAAACTTTGTTAAAAATAAAAAACGAAAATTTTGGTTGGATCAAAAATGATATCGATATCAAAAAACAAAGCTCCTTCCCCCAGAGATACCTTGCGATATCATTTGCCTTAACCCCCTGTTCCCTAAAATGATAACGTTATAATTGCACAGTCCCTTAACTGATTCTTTTTTTACGTACAACAATTTGTAAATATGAATTAACACCACTTTTTTAAGCTAAAATATTCATAATATTTAGTCTAAACATTTCTGCAATTATGAAATTATAAGATTTAAAAAAAATTATTGGTGTCAAAAAGCTTTAAGTGATGAATCAAGGAAATTTTTCTTGTCTGTAAGACGTACGGGCAAAACAGGGGTGGGTTTAAAAAATATTTTTTCCTGAGTGCAGAAAATCTAATATGATCTGAATAAGAAAAAGATAAGATTACAAACCCCGCCATTAATCTATTTCAATTCTATCTTTGCCTAATGCCACTGCCCCCTCTACAATGCCTTTTCACTGAGCAGACGACAAGCGTGAAACGTCATGAAGTGGAGGCGAAATCACTAACCCTACTGGTTCCACAATCGCCATGAAACTCCGAACGCGATCGTTGTCAGGGAAACCGCCTCCACTACGTCACAAGCGAGAAGGCATTGTAGAGGAGGCAGTGCTAATGCACAGAAGGAATCGTCATGATGACCTAGACCAATCTAATCACAGGCAACATTTTTGCCGATCCCACCGAAGCTAGCACAATGAAGAAAATACGGGCTTCTGATTGGCTGAATAATTTAAAGAGCATTTTGCTTTCGTTCATTTTTGGGTTTGTGTTTATATAATCATCAGTTTCTGTTTGAAAACCTTTTAAAAGATGGATTTTTATTAATTTCCTTCTTATTTTAGATATTTAAAAGATAGACAAAAAGAAAGATTTTCTGGAATTTAGAATTAAAGAAGTTAATGATGATTTTTCTCAATTTTTCTGTATTACTTAAAAACAAAAATTATTAAATTGGAATTTCTTCTTAATTATTTCAATATGATATTCACATATACGTCTCTAATGCGTAAATCCACATTCAGAACAATTTATTTATAAAGAATAATCACATTTCTTTTTTAAGGCTTTAATTACGCAACATTTGCAAACCCTTCTACATTACATTTTTCTTTAATTGCTATTTCATCTTATTATTTTAACATGGTATACACATATATGCCCGAATATGTACATCTACATTCAGAATAATTTATTTACAAACAAAAATGGCTCTTTAAATCATTCAACCAATCAGAAGCTCGTATTTACTTCCCTATGCTAGCTTTTGTGGGATCAGCAAAATTGCTCACAGGCATGTTAGTCATAGGCCAATCACATTGCCAGAATGCTGGTGGACAGATAAAATCGTAAAGATAAAAAAACTGTCAAGATATCCTTTTTTCAGCATTGACGAAACTATTATTTTCATGATTCGTACTTACATGCAAACACCTACATTTGACATCAACTCTGAACACATTACACAACTCTGAACTTCATTACATTATACCTTAGAGTATGACACAGAAAGTAATTCACTAAAGGGGTTTACAAAATATAGTGTCATTAAAAAACAATCTTGCCAGATAAGACATAATCTCAATGTTCGAATGTTTTATCTAATTTTTTTTTTTCAATTTTAATTAGAAGAGGCGTATGAAAGCTTTTATCACTTGTTAGTTACGTGGAGTGGTGACTCTTTCATCTTAACATGATTTAGAACATAGGTTCCCAACGGGGGCGGTACCGCCCCCCAGTGGGCGCTGGAACCTCCCAGGGGGGCGGTGGTGGGTCCAGAGGAAAATGGGGGACGTTAAGACAGTCTAGGGGGGCGTTGTCGTGACGTGCCTATCAATTTAATATATGTGTAGTAAAACTAGCTTACCTTCACGGTGTTGTTTGGGAACGTGATAAAAACTTAAAATATACCTTTAAATATAATCTATGCAATCAAACCAAGAGCTGAGTCCCAAAAATCTAATTTACTTTAGCGATATGCGATATCAAAAATTTTGTCTAATGCAACTGATGGTTCTTCAGCAATTACGGAGCGTTATAAGGGGTGCATTTGAAACAAGCAGTATTATTTGTACTCTATGTACATTATTCATCGTCGGTTATTGGTTACAAAGAAATTTAATGAATGACTTCATACACCATTTCATTACATTATTAAGGTAGCCGATAAAATTAAAAGCATTTCATTACATGACAGATTATTTCTTTAACTCTGCAGGAAAATGATGAAGATTACAATCGCTTGCAATTGCATACATAAGTTCATTTGTTCACAATATTTGAATCGTGTTTAAATTCATTTGGACTCTATACTTGACTTCTTTGAAAACGTAGATGAAAAATAGAGCGAATACCTGATTACATCCAAAAATGACGTAGCTTATTTAACAGACTTAAGGGAAAGTGGGAATGAAAGGGACACTCAAAATTTCAAGAAGAAAATAAAGTGTACAAAGTTTCAATTTTGGCTCAATTAATGACGATACTTGTTCTGTCTCAATAATCCTTACACCTAACGTCCGGAATTATAGTGTTGTAGGTGCTGAAAGCAAAACCTATTCTTGATAGAAAAAATCAAATTTTGAATTTACTTTTCTTTTCAAAAAAAGTTTAATATTGAGTTTAACATTATAATATATGTGTTATTTAGCAGTGTAAAGTATGCATTTTAAGTGAGTGCCAGTTTATTTTGTTAGCTAAAATACAGTCATGCTTGAATACATTTTTAATTTCGCCGGATGGGTATGTAGCTAAAAAGGACAATAACTGAGAGGGTTAATACGGACATGGAAAAAAAAGTCAAAAAATGTGTTAAATACCAATATTTATAAAGAGAAATTCGTTTTCTTTAATTCCTTTATATTATTGGAATTATTTTCTATAAGAAAATCCGGTTTGCTTCCTCTTTTTTGACTGTGTTTTTCCTTGACCACTCCCCATCCTATTAATATATTTGATGAAGTTACCTAAATTCATAAGTGGTGCTGAGATACTTTTTTTGTCTTATCATATGTTGCAATACATTTTATTTTTATTTGTTTGTTGTTATCTTTTATTTTTGAATAATAATCACAAATAGAAAGACAAAATGTCCATAAAAGTGTTTTATTTGTGGGTATCCCTTTCATTCCCTACAATGGGATTAAAAGGGACATTTCTCCGATTTTTAGGTAGATTTCGTAAGAAATACTACCTATTGCAATCGCACCAGTTTATATATCTATCTATCTATATCTATATCTATATATATATATATCTCACTTTTTTATGGACACGATAACTTCTATAATTCTTCACCAATCTCCACCAAACTGGTACATAAAATCAAAGGGGGTAAAATCTTGGCTAAGTTTGTTAATGAGCAAAATCGGACCAAGGGGTCGGAATAGGGGGCGTTTTTGTGAAAACCGAAAAAACACCATAACTTCTTAATTAAAGTAGATATGGAATCGGTTTAAAGTTTATATTACTTCTTAAAAATGGGCCAAAAGTATATGCACGACAGATTTTTGATAAATTTAGAAGTGGGCTCAAGGTTCGAAAAAAACAGGGATTTTGAGTGAAAAAAATTCATAACTTCGTCAATTTTCAAGATATCAAGTCCAACTAAATTTTTCGTAAATGTTCTTAAAATTATCTAAAACTTTTGTATTTACAAGTTTTTCATGGAACCAACTTTTATCGATAAAAAAATTAAAAACGAAAAGATAAAAGGCGCTGAAAAAAGAGAAAAATCCATAACTCCGTTAATGTTCAAGATATCAAATCTGATTAAATTTATTTTATATCTTCTCAAAAATATCTACAACTTTTATACTGACAAGTTTTTCATAGGACCAATTCGTATAGCAAAAAGAAATTAAACAAAAATAGGAGTTGGAGAAAAAACCCTCAAATCCAAACTGCTTATATTCTGACTCATTTTTAAATTCATTTTTGCTTTTAAACGCATCCAAATGGTAGATCCTCTTATTTAGAAACTGTATAAAGTGACGCATTGGTCAATTTTCTGATAAAGACAGAATATATTTCAAAAAAGGCTACCAAAAAGGATATTTTGAACAAAATTTCCGAAAGTAAGCGGGACTGAAAATTGAAGGAAGTACTCAAATAAGAAATTGCGTTTTTTCTGACTTCTTTTTAAATCCATTTTTGTTCTCAAACGCATCCAATTTACAGATCCTCTTATTTAGGAACTATATAATGTGATGCATTGGTCAGTTTTTTGATAAAGACGGAATAAATTTAAAAAAAGGCTACCAAAAAGGGTATTTTGAACAGAATTTTCAGAAATCATCGCGACTGAAAATTTAAGGAAGTGTTCAAATAAGAAATTGCGTTTTTTTCTGACTCGTTTTTAAATCATTTTTGCTCTCAAATGCATCCAATTTACAGATCCTCTTATTTAGGAACTATATAATGTGATGCATTGATCGGTTTTTGGATAAAGACAGAATGTATTTTGAAAAAGGCTACCAAAAAGGGTATTTTGAACAGAATTTCCCGAAGTCTTCGTGATTTGAAAATTTAAGGAAGTTTTCACATAGCAAATTGCGTTTTTTATGACTCGTTTTTAAATCCATTTTCGCTCTCAAACGCATCCAATTTACAGATCCTCTTATTTACGAACTATACAATGTGACGCTTTGGCCAGTTTTTAGATAAAGATAGAATATATTTTTAAAAATGCTGTCAAAGTGAGTATTTCGCACAGAATTTTCCGCAGGAATCATGATTAAAGAATTAAAGATGAATTCAAACAACAAATTGGTTCTTTTATGACTCATTTTTAAATTCAATTTTTTTCTCAAATGCATTCAACTGACAGTTTTTTGTTATTTAGGAACTGTATAATGTACTGTTTTGCTCGATTTTTTAATAAATTCAGAATCTATTTCAAAATGTGTTGTCAAAATGGGCATTTGAGCTGAATTTTTCTTAAGATGATTCTGATAAAACCAGTTTTTGCAGAAAAATGAAATTAAAAATTTTTCATAAACGGCCAAATGAAGTTATTCAACTGGTTTTATCTCTAATCATATATATATATATATATATTTGTTGAAATGAGCACTCTTCGAAATCTACCTCCGCCTATAGGCCCAGCCGACAGGGATTTTTTATAAACGCGTACAGATTTTTTATTGCTTCACTTGGGAATAAGAGGATTTACTAGCATCAAAGCCAACACTTTTAGACGAGAATTAGGCACAAATATGAGGATATAATATCATTAATTTCATTATTTTATGAGCTTATAAAAATGAAATGTCCCTTTTAATTAAGAATATTTAATGAAGTCAAGTTAATTAAAACGAAAAAAGACATAGCTGCTTTTCTGAGAAAAGTTCTGTTTAAACGAAATGTAAGTAGTTGAAAATTACAAACTCCTTCCTACATTTTAGCAGTTTCTGCAAAACTGGAATATTTATTTGCTTTGCTTGCTGCTAACATTTGGACGTCTTCATGGTGAATTTCCGAAGCGATTCCAGGATATTTGAAACATGAATATTCCGAGTTGGATTTTAGATCCTTTTGCAAATGCAGATACAGCAAAATGATTAAATTTAGTGGAAGAACTCGTAGAACTCACAACTAATGAAATGGTTATCAAGAGTTCTGGCTACAAATATCAATACTTCAAACTCTCTACTCTGAATTATTGGAGAGTACAGACATTTTTAATTGCCAGAAAGTTTCCCTTCTCATATTTGGCTGAACATTTGTTCAATGAGTTAGCTAATTTACTGTCTTAGAAAAGGAACAAATTGCACATGACTAAACATGGCAATTTGCGACTGATTTTAACTAAATCGGAACCCAATATTAACAAATCGTTAATCAGCCTCATCCCTCTTATTTTTTTTTTCTTACTGATTTTGTGTTTGTTTGTAAATATTTGAGGAAAAAAAAAATACTTCATTTGATTGTCGATTTAATTAATTTCTACGTTGTGATTCTTAATATTAAAAGATAAAATTCGGTATAGATAACTACAATAATTATTAATTATTACGGAAGAGGGGGGGGGGGGCGATGGAATATTTTTTCTTGTAAAGGGGGGCATTGGTCCAGGAAAAGTTGGGAATCTATGATTTAGAATTTTCTCTGTATTATTTTAGTTCTGGTAGTGGTTTGAAAAGAGGGATTTTTTTTAAATTATTTCACTAGTAATTTAAATTTTTCTGGTGTACATAATTAACGCATAAAGCTTAGAACAGTTGAAGAGCATTGTCTTTTTTTTTATTAGAACAAAATGTTCTCGAAAGTCGGAAAACTTTAATTTTACAAGTATCGGGGCAAACTATCTATGCCCTAAGAAAGGCAACATTGATTTACCACTAGGCAGTACACCAAAACGACTTGAAACAAGTGTACTACTTGTTTTAAAACATGATGTACCGTTAGTACCAACTATAGCAAAAGCAAAAAAAAAAAGAGAGAGACATTAACAAATGAACGTGATATTAAAGACCATCTGAGACAAACTTCATATTTTTAAATGAGTATCAAGATTTATTTTGCTTGCACTGTATATAAATAATTAGCATTTGTAGCTTGAATCGATATATTTAAATAATTTTGTGCAGTTAACATTAAAAAATTAATACCTTATGTTCGAAATTCGTCTTTATTTTTAAAATTTAAAAATTTTATACCATTAATTACAAAAAGCTGCCCAGAAAAGCAAGATTATCAAAAATAAAGGCAAATAAATGAAGTCTAATATATTTGTTCATTTGTAATGCATTCAAACTATCCATCAAATTTTAAATTAGAAATTTTTGTTTCCATTTTTAATCTCTCTTTGAAATGAGGATGTTATGACCGTATTTAAAATAACGTGGATACTGAAGTAAATTGCCTCAAAAATAAGCCAGATAAATAGTCCGCTGAAAGATTCTTTTGAAATAGTATATTAGTGAAAAGATGAAGCTTTTCACATTCCCTTAATTAAACCCAGTACAAAGGATGGAAGCTATAAATAAGTTGTCATGAAAAATGTCCTTTAAAAGCAAATATATACTTATTTTTAATGTTAGTTTGTATCAGCAATGAAAACAGGACTGTTTTATGTTTTTCTTTAAAAAAAAATTTTCCTCTATCAAATTACAGTCGGCTGTCGTTAATTGGAACTCGTTGGGGCCACAAGAAATTCGAATTATCCGAAGTTCGAATTATGCAAAATATGAAATGAAAACACGCTTAATATGGTGCTATTACAAAAGAATTAATGTTATAGTGTTTTTTAAATTTATTTTATCTGTCATCATTAGAATATGATTTAATATTAAGTTAGAATCATTCATCTGAAATACATATTATTGTTTGGAATTCAATTTCTTTCTATTTTAAAAACTATTGCAAAATATTATTAATTCAGTATTTTAAATTTCATTTAAACATTTTGTTTCATTTTTAGAAATTGAAAAAATTATTTATATCGCTGCTATTTTTTTAATTTCAAAATTTTAAAAACAATCTAAATTTGGATTATTTAAATAATTTAATATGTACATTTTTTATTCGATTAAAATAAATAACTTCCATTTTTAAATAATTTAAAAAATAAAATTTATTCCTTCTACCATCTATGTAAGAATTTATCCTAACTGTATTAATAATAAGATTGAATGGAAACATATATTTAACAGTAGTTTTTATGTAAGAAGTTTTTAAAAAACAGATATCACATCTGAAGTAATTTTTAAATGACATGCATTTTTTTCTTTCTTTTTTTTCCGTCTTGGGTTCTGATGATAAAAAATCTTTCGGGCTGCGACGGCCCGGACTCAGAAATGCAATTATGAACTGATCTCTGACATACACAACGCAATTTGTCACAAACGAAACAGGAGAACACCACGCTTCACGACGGAGGGATAGATCGAATTATTTTCCCCCTTATGGAGGGAAGAGGGTTGGTTGGTTGGTTGATTTTTGACGTCCGATTATCTACGCTAGGGATATAGGACCAGGGGGGAGTGCCCTTCGTGGGGGTCTTTCTAAGGGAACCTAACCCGTATTTACGCAAGGTTCGAAGAAAACCACGAAAACTCCGAACGGTTAGGCCGACAGCCGCGATTGGGTTCGAACCCAGCACCTGCCGTCTACCAGTTGAGAGGTCCGAACCTCTCGGCCACTGGTGGGGCGGAGGGAAGAGGGAAAATAGGAAGAATGTTTGAAACAAGTTGTTAAGGGGTGTCTTCACTCGCTTAAAAACTTCCGCTCCGTAATGTTAAATCAATGGGCAGGTTAATTTCGACTTACTTGTTTAAATTTAAATATTTTTAAACGGTTTTTTTTCATAGGATAGATAAGCTTGATCTTCAGTATGATTGTTTTTTAATTTTTCGATTTTGGTTTTCAGATTATTTTAAAAAAGGTACTTTCAGTTTCAAAACCGGTTTCGAATTTGAAAGTACCCTTAAAAAAATTTGCAACCAAAATTGAAAAAATAAAATATACTCATACTAAAGATTAAGCTTAGCTGTCCTATGGAAAAAAAATCGTCTAAAAATATTCAAATTTAAATTTAAAATTCGAAATTAACCTGCCCGTTGGTTTAACATTACGGAGCGGGAGTTTTCAAGCGAGTGACGATTCCCCTTAAGTGTAATCGCAGGTCGCACAGAGGGTTTTATTTAATATTTCTTTCGAAACAACTTCGGAAAAAAAATCTTCACAGAAACGTGCACTGTTAAAACTAAAGGTGACATATTGCAACTTTTAGGGGTGAAATGCTTGTCTCACTGGTGACACCCCTACGGGAACCAGAATGACACCTTTGATTGGGGTGAAAAGATGGCACCTCTAATCCAGAGTGCCAAAAAATAATAAGAACGACTTATGAAAACGATTTTGGCCCGCGAATTATTCGAACCCACAACGTCCGGTTGCTAGCTGAGCGATTTAACCACTCGGCCATCGAGCTCACCTTCAAAGTCAACTTGAAATGTTCAAATGTCCTGAAAATCAAAGGTTGCTTTTTATAAAAAGCTCGCCAAAAGTTAGCCATGCGAAATTCTAAATGAAATTTGGATAGCGAACAATCAGCGATAGTCTTCGAAAGGAGAAACTGCTGTTTTGATCACGGCTTACTTCAGGAAGAATACCGAGCTGAAGGAGGATTTTGATCCACGTGTTTTGATCCACCAGTGACGGCGAGTTGAAGGGGAAGTCGTAAATGACTAAGGGGTGAAAATATTCCAACAATATGCACTGCGCGGAACCCTAATTAGCGTGAATCACCCATTGGGGGATCAAACGACACCCCAAACACATTTTCAAGCCCGCGGGTGTCAAATGGTAATTCCTTTTCACCGCTGGGCGCCAAATGCAGCTGGTTTATCACCTTTATTTTTAACAGTGTGTAACCTGTACTATTATATTTACACACTTAGAGGTTCAGGATAATTCCTCGTGTATATTTCTGTACATTTAACAAAGTGTCTAAAATCGCAAGTGGCCCGTCATCTTTAGTCATACATTGTTTACACATAAAAATATCCAAAATAGAAATACCATAGTTTTAAAATAAAGGCAAATAAATAATACCCAAAACATTTGTTCATTCTGGATGTAACCAAACTTCCCATTCTATTTTTAAATTAGAAATTTTAGTTTCATTCTTAAACTTTTGATGTGTTCGTTACGACATTTTTAGAAATAACTTGGATTCTGAAGTAAAGTACCTCTAATATAAACCAGATAAACAGTCTTATTGAAAGATATTTCGAAATTGTGCTTATGTGGGAAAAGGAATCTTTTCACGTTTCTTTAATTAAACCGAGTACAAAAGAGGGAGGCTAAAAAAAGTCAGAAAAGCGTCTTTTAAAATCAGAGATAGACTCTTCTTGTAAGTTTGTAGTATGAATGAAGCAGAACTGCTTTGTACATTATTTATGAATAATTATTTTTTTACTTTAACAATCAAATGTTTATGAATAGCATCTTGTAAATATTAAGACTAGAATAATTTAAAAACTCTTTTTCTTTTTTATTAATATTTTGGGGAATGGTTGTTTTCTTCTTTTAAAAATTATGGGAACATTTTATATGCAAGAAATACTTTATCAACACTATTTCTTTTACGATTATATTCGATTATATTCAACTATTTACTATATTTCGATAAAACCCCTGATTTTTTGCTTCATTTTGGAAAAAACGGATTTTCAGTTGATTCTATAGACCAGGGATGGCGAACCTTTCTGAGTATGCGTGCCAAAAATTTCAAATTTATTACATGCCAACATTCTAACGTGCAAGGAAAAATTTAACGTAGATAAAATACAATTATTAATTTTTCTAGGATTTTTGCTTAAGTATTTTTACAGTTATGCTGAATTCGATCCCTAACTTATTTATTACGCTGTATTTACTCAGCAATGTAGCATAAAATTTCGTATTAATAATCTTTAAATGAGTCTTTTTTTAATGTATACTTCAAAATCAGATAATTTTCAGTTCTTGAGGCAGAAGTGATTTCAATAGATATATAGTTATTTACACAAACAATTAATGTTCAATTTTTAAAATTAAAACTTATAAATAGAACTATAAATAGAATAAACGTAAAATAACTTAATACCCTAAAACCACATAAAATAAACACAATCTGAAGAAGAAAGCGTATCAGTTACATTAATATGCAAACTATCAAATACAATTTTCAAAAGTACAAGTTTGATAAAGAATCAAAAATTTTTGGAAATTTTATATGTTGAATTGTTTTACAAGAAAATAACGCTTCAAGATTCTTTAATTAAAATTTATAGTACCTTAATTCTTTTAAAAGTAACAGATCATTTTAAAGTAGATTATATACCTATTACACAAAACTATACTTTTTATTAAATAAATAAAAACTTAAGATGGATTGAAGTTTCTATAAACTTTTTCGCGTGCTTGAGATGTTTTCATACGTGCCAGGGTCGGCACGCGTGCCGTAGGTTTGCCGACCTTGGTACAGACGATCACTTTAAGAATCTCCAAACTATGTTTTTTAAACTTTTACAGAAATTGCTCTATACATTTAGCTAATACAATATGGAAAAGAAATTTTGATATCGTTGACGCATGCGCAATGAAAAATTGCTCATTTTTTTTATAAAATTTTTTTAATTTTTTTTTATTTTGATTACAGGGTATTATGTATAATGTTGACAGTAATTTTGTGAGAAAAGAACATTATTGTAGATTAAGAACTCTGCAAATTATAAGCAAAAAACGTGGAAAATTTTGGGGCTGTTTTTATAAAAAAATTAGTTTCTCTACGAGTATACATGATATACACATAAAATCGATACACAACAATATATTACAATAAGACACTTAATCATAATCTACAAATTGATCGCTTTTGCTACATTAGTTTTGACAAGGTTACCCAAAAGATATTCGATATTGCATAAGATTGACCCAAAAGATATTCGACTTGTTGACGATCTCCTATAGAGTTTCGGGAAAAACTCTTCACAGAAACGTGTGACCTGTACTATTATGTGTTTCAGGATAAATCCTCATGTATTTTTCTAGATATTTAATAAAATGTCTAAAATCACAAGTGTCCGGTCATCTTTGGTCATATAGTGTAAACACACAAAAAGATCCTAAATAGAAATGCCATAGTTTTAAAATAAAGGCAAATAAATAATACCCCAAACATTTGTTCATTCTGGATGTAATAAAACTTCCCATTCTATTTTTTGAACTAGAAATTTTATTTTCATTCTTAAACTTTTGATGAGTCCGTCACGACATTTTTAAGAATAACTTGGATTCTGATGTTAAATACCTTTAAAATAAGCTAGATAAATAATCTTATTGAAAGACCTTTCGAAATAGTATTTATGTGGTAAAAGGAATCTTTTCACTTATCTTTAATTAAAGTGTATACAAAAAATGTAAACTATAAAAAAGATGTCAGAAAAACGTCTTTTAAAATTAAAGATATTTTTTCTAGTCTGGTAGTATCTTGAATAAAAGCAGAAGTGTTTTGTGCTATCCTTAAAAGAAAGTTAATTTTTAATGTAACAAATTATAAGTTTGCAAATATTTAGTTACTGTAAATAGTAGGACTGAAACCATTTGAAAATTATATACTTTTCTTTCTAATAAATACACGGTAAAGTGTTTGTTTTCTTCTTTTCAATATTATGGTAGATAAATTCATTATTTATAATTTCAATATTATGCTAGATAAATAATCTTATTGAAAGGTCTTTCAAAATGGTATTTATGTCGGAAAAGTAATCTTTTCACCTTTCTTTAATTAAAGCGAGTACAAAGGATGAAAGCCTATAAAAAATGTCAGATTTTAATATCAATAATATACTTTTTCTTGTACGTTTGTCGCATGAATGAAACAGAACTGCTTTGAGCATTCTTTAATAGCAGTTATTTTTTTTACTTTAACAAATCAAATGTTTACGAATAGCATATTGTAAATGTTAAGACTAGAATAATTTAAAAATTACATACGTTTTCTTTCTTATTAATATTTTGGGGAATGGTTTTTTCTTCTGTTCAAAATTATGGGAAAATTTTTTATGCAAGAAATATTTTATCAGTACTATCTCTTTTTCGATTACCTTATTTTTAATATTTATTGTCTGATACACATGCAAAAACTTTTTTAACAACGGATCTTGTGGACATTTTTTCTTTTCCAGAAATGATAGGTACTATTACTCTCTACAAGCTTAAGATTTATTAATTACAGGATTAAGAAAAAGGCTCCGGCATTTAAATTAATGGTTATATAGGCAAATAGGAGAAGTCCCGTAAACAAATTTGCACATTTACGACAAGTTTTATGACGAAATAAAAATAAAAAAACACAACTAAAAAGTTTGTTAAAAGAACGGAAATTAAAGTGTCAATAGGGAATCCTCTTGCTTACAGCTGATCGGTGCGGAGTTTCGGCACAGCGACAGCGCCTGCACATATGAAAACAACGTGATGTGGCGTTATGTAAAATACGGCATCTCATCTCACGTTTTTCTATTATAAAAAAAGACCTATAAATCTGTTTTACTCATTTAAGCTTCAAATTAAAAAAAACTATAATTCTTTCAGTAAAGTTAATTAATTTGCTAAGTAATTTTAAAGTGTATATAACTCAATAAATGCATGAATGAATGTGTCCAAGAGCAAACTAAAACTTTGATACAGAATAATCGAAATTCACAAACAGTATACACATAAAAAGATCCTAAGCAGAAATACCATAGTTTTAAAATAAAGGCAAATAAATAATACCCAAAACATGTGTTCATTCTGTATGTAATAAAACTTCCCAATCTATTTTTAAATTAGAAATTTTATTATCATTCTTAAACTTTTGATGTGTCCGTCACGACATTTTAAAGAATAACTTGTATTCTGAAGTAAAATACCTCTAAAATAAGCCAGATAAATAATCTTATTGAAAGACCTTTCTAAATTGTATTTATGTCAAAAAAGGAATCTTTTCACATTTCTTTAAATTAAAGCGAGTACAAAGGATGAAAGCTTATAAAAAAATGTCAGATTTTGAAATCAATTATATAATTTTTCTTGTACGTTTGCAGCATGAATGAAACAGAACTAATTTGTGCATTCTTTAAGAAGGGTTTCTTTATTATTATTTCAACAAATCAAATTTTTACGAATAGCATATTGTAAATATTAGAATAATTTAAAAATTATATACGTTTTCTTTCTTATTAATATTTTGGGGAATGGTTGTTTTCTTCTTTTTAAAATTATGGGAACATTTTACATGTATGAAATGTTTTAGCAACACAATTCTTTTTCGATTTTAATTTTTTAATATAAGTTTTAATATATAATATATATATAATCCTTTAAAGGTTAAAATTATGATCCTCAAGTTTTCTTTTTTTTTTAATTTAAGCTTTAAATAAAAAAGAAACATTAAGAAATCGCTTAGTAATGTTTACAAATTTGTAAAGTGTTTTTCTATTTTATATAACTAAATACCTGTATGCGGGAATATGTCCAAAACCAAACTAAAATTTTCATACAAAATAATCGAAATTCACTAATAATATAGACATAAAATGAACCTGGACTGAGATACAAGAATTTTGTAATAAAGGCAAATAAATAATATCTAAAACATTTGTTCATTCTGGATGTAATGAAACTTCCCACTCTATTTTTAAATTAGAAATTTTAGTTTCATTCTTAAACTTTTGATGTGTCCGTTAGGATATTTTTAATGATAACTTGGACTCCGAAGTAAAGTACCTCTAAAATAAGCCAGATAAATAATCTTATTGAAAGGTCTTTCGAAATAGTATTTATGTGGTAAAAGGAATCTTTTCACTTATCTTTAATTAAAGAGTATACAAAGAATGTAAACTATAAAAAAGATGTCAGAAAAACGACTTTTAAAATTAAAGATATTTTTTCTAGTCTGGTAGTATCTTGAATAAAAGCAGAAGTGTTTTGTGCTATCCTTAAAAGAAAGTTAATTTTTAATGTAACAAATTATAAGTTTGCAAATATTTAGTTACTGTAAATAGTAGGACTGAAACCATTTGAAAATTATATACTTTTCTTTCTAATAAATACACGGTAAAGTGTTTCTTTTCTTCTTTTCAATATTATGGGAACATTTTATATAGAAGAAAAATTTTATAAGAAATATTTTTTTTCAACTGTCTTTTTTTAATATTTAGTGTGTCATACACATGCATTTTTTTTTTAACTGCGGATCTTGCGAAAAATTATGTTTTGCAGAAAGAGTACATAACAGCGCTCTCTAAAAACATAACATTTATTTTTCTGGTATTTAACCTAATACTTATATAGGCAAGTAAGGTCAAGTAAAACAGTAAGTGAGAAAAAAACTAAACAAAAAAAAACAAAAAAAAAACAAAAAAAAACTAGTAAGTGAGGTCAAGTAAAACATTTTGAACAAATTATATTAGCACTACTTTTTTCAACTGTCTTTCTTTAATATTTACTGTCTTATATACATGCAAAAAAGCTTTTTAACTGCGGATCTTGCGGGAAATTATGCTTTTCAGAAAGGCTTTTGCTTATGCTTTTCACTCTCCAAGTACATAACATTTATTTCTCTGGTATTTAATCTAATACCTATATAGGCAAGTAAGTGAGGTCAAGTAAAACATTTTGCACATTTACCAGAAATAATAAGACGAAACTACAATAAAAAAGCACTACTAAAAAATTTGTTAAAAGAGCGCAAATAGAAATTAAAGTATCAATAGGGAATCAAACTAGAGGTCTGCACGGGCCGGGCCTCGGCCCGAAGCCCGAGTCCGACCCGGCCCGCGGGCCGGGTTCGGGCCGATTTTCATTAAAGGCATTCGGGCCAGGCCGGGCTCGGGCCTTGCTTCTGAAGACTCGGGCCGGGCCGGACAGGCCTAGTCACTAATCCCTTCGGGCCGGGCCGGGCTCGGGCCTCAATTTTTTTCCTGGAGTATCGGGCCGGGCCGAGCCTAACTTATTTTTTCCGTATGAAGCCTAGACTAATTTCGTCCTTCTTTGTCTTCAGTGACCAAAATAATCAGTTCCTGTTGAATCTTCCCGTGTGAAAATCTTTTTCTCGACGTGGAAAACTCAGTTTATAAATCAGTAAAGTTTGGCTTGGTCCAAAAATTTTTGAAAAATAAACATATACTTTTAAGTCGTCATTATTCTACAAATAAACATTAGAATTTATTTTTTTTAAAGAATCGTTGATTACTAGGCGTCTTAAAATAGAATTAAACACATAAAAAAAACACGATTATGACGGAATTTTTGTTTAAACTGAAAGCTGCAAAATTTTAAACTGTTCATTCATGCAAAATGAATACAACAATACGCGAAATATATATGTATTAAACATTTACATCTGCTAAGAAGGAAACGTATTTTTTTCTTTCCTATGTCTTAGATATAGGGATGCACAACCTGTGGCCCGCGATGGGTTAACGTGTGGCCCCTGGACATCTACAATATACAAGTGGAAAAAATTGCAATTTTTGTGCATAAGTCTCAAAAAAAGAAATCGTAAAAATCGGCAATTCACCGCGGAAGAAATAAAATTTCGTCAGTCACTTAAATATCGCTTCTTATATCACTTAAATTTCGTAGGTGGTGCACGGAAAAATCGCGAATTTCATTAATCAAGTGCGGGAAAATAGAGAATTTTGTTGGAGGCTCGGAGAAATAACAAAATTCGTTCATCAAGTGTAGAAAAATCGCAAATTTTGCTCATGAGGCTTGAAAAAAAATTTCGCCGATCAGGGACGAAAAATCGCGAACTTTGCGATGATGCGCGGAAAAGTGAAATTTTTGTTAATCGGCTGCAATACAATTGGAAATTTTCTGAGTTAAGCAAAAAAAAAATCGCGAATTTCATCTTGCTGCGTCAAAAATGCAATTTTGTTTAAGTCAGATAAAAAGTCGTGAGTTCCGTCGATTGGGCGAGGAAATATACGTATTTCGTCAATTAAAGGCGGAAAAAGCACAAATTTTGTCGATCGAAACAGAAAAAACGCGTGTTTTTTGATAGAGTTCCAAAAAATCGCAAATTTTATTGGTTGAATTTAGAATATTGCGCATTTCGTTGATCTCATGTGGGAAAAATTGCAAATTTAGTCGATCAGAATTAAATAAAAACGCAAAATTTTTTTATTAAAAAATCGCGAATCTTGTCGAACAAACGAAGAAAAATAGTAAAAATAAAGACTTTGTAAAAATCGCAAATTTCGTCGATCAGGTTCTTTAAAAATCGTGAATTCCATCAATCGGCTTTATAAAAATTTCAAATTTCATCGATAAAGTTTTAAAAATCGCGAATTTTATCAATCATGCAAGGAAAAATCGCGAATTTCACAGATAAAATTTGTAAAAATCGCGAATTTCGTCGATCAGCTTTGTAAAAATTGAGAATTTCGTCGATCGATTTCGTAAAATTCTATAATTTCGGCAATCGGCTTCGTAAAAATGCGAATTTTGCTGATCAGACGTGGAAATATCGTGAATTTTATTGATCGGCTCCATAAAAATCGCGCATTTTGTAGATTAGGTGCGGAAAAATCGCGAATTTCGTCGCTCACCTTTGTAAAGATAGCGAATTTTGTTGATCAGCTTCATAAAAATCGAGAATTTCGCCAACTGGCTTTGAAAAATTTCCGAATTTCGTCGATCGACTTCGTAAAAGTCGCGAATTTTGTCGATCATGCGAAGGAAAATTGCGAATATCGTCGATCAGCTTTGTAAAGAAAGAGCATTTCATCAATTGGGTTCGTAAAAATCACAAATTTGGTCGATCGGCTACGTAAAAATCGCAATTTTCGTCGATCGGCTTCGTAAAAATCGCGAATTTCGTCTATCAGCTTTGTAAAAATCGCGAATTTCATCGATCAACTTCTTAAAAATCGCGAATTGTGTTGTTTAGGCACGAAAAAATCGCAAATTTCGTCTATCAGCAGCAAAATATCGCGAATTTATCGATCATGTGAATGAAAAATTACAAATTTCGTCAATCGGCTTTGTAAAAATCACGAATTTTGTTGATCGTTTTTGCAAAAATCGCGATTTTTTTGTCGATCAGCTTTGTAGAAACTGAATTTTGTCGATCGGTTTCGTAAAAATCGTGAATTTTGTTGATGATGCGGGGAAATTTTCATGAATTTTCTCTATTAGTTTCGTAAGAATTGCAAATTTTGCTGATCAGGCGCGGAAAGATCGTGAATTTTGTCGATCGGTTTCATAAAAATTGCGAATTTTGCCGATCGGTTATGTAAAAAGTGCAAATTTCTGTAATTAGAAGAAGAAAAATCCGAAATTTCATTGATCAAGCACTTTAAAATCTTCTTGATTGGCTCCTTCTCTTTCTTTCATTCGTAAAGTTTTTTTTTTCCGCCAGCACCATCCTCTTATGATTGTTTTTTAGCACTTTTAATAAAAACAAAATTTACTCCCCTCAATAAAGTCAAGGAATATTATTATATAATGAAAATAATCCATGCTATATCTGTTATATATACAAAACGTAAAAACTGCTGTATATCCTTTACCAACTGAATTGGATATTTCGACTGGATAAGTGAATTTAAAAGGGCAACTCCCCACTAACCTCTGAAACCATATTTTTTATACCATTATAGGCCACATATCATCTCCTCAAAATCTAATTCTCTTCATGTTATTGATGTGGCCCTCAACAGCCCAGATATAATTGTAAGTGGCCCTGTTCTTGAAAAGATTGTGCACCCCTATCTTAGAAGATTTTACTTTTACCATGTACCATTTCTTAGATTTTTTTTAAATGTATTAATAATACTAATGATAATTGAAACATTTACATATAACAAACAAAGGTTCATTAAATTGTAAAAATCGCAGCCTATGGCACTTCTGCATAAATAGAGATTATAATAAACATGAAAGAAAAAAAAGAGACTAAGATAAGTTTTTTTGGTCTGAACTCTTTCGCTAGAGTAAAGATCAACGTTCTGTAGAAATTCACGAGAACCGCGCCGGGTTCGGGCCGAAATTTTAACTTTCGGGCCGGGCCAATATTTTATTCGTTCGGGCCGGGCCAGGCCGGGCTCGGGCCAATATTCTATTCGTTCGAGCCGGCCCGGGCCCGGGCCAAAATTTTAACTTTCGGGCCGGACTCTGGCCTGGAAATTTCGGCCCGTGCAGACCTCTAAATCAAACAGCTGAGCAGAGTGCAATTTCTTTACAGCAGCGCCTGCATGTATGAAAAATACGCGATACGGCAGATTGTATAGTACGGCATCTCACACCAAGTTAGAACAATGGACAATATTATTTCTCTGATTTAAGCTACAAATTTCAAAGAATCTTTCATGAATCACTCCGTTACAGTTACTAAATTTGCAAAGTATTTTTATAAGGTATACAACTGAGTACATTTTGTGTTAAAACGTACAAACTAAAATTTTTAAACAGAAAAATTGGACCCCACTCATAATATACATACTAAAAGAACCTGAGTAGAAATACGAGAGTTTTAAAATAAAGGCAAACAAATAATGCACAAAAAATGTATTTATTCTGGATGTAATCAAAATTACCATTCTACTTTTAAATTATAAATTTTCGATTCACTCTTAAAATTCTGTCTATACGGCAGAGTTAAATATACGAGTCTATTTAACTCTACAGTCTATACGAGTCTGTTACGGCATTTTAAGAATAACTTGTATTCTGAAGTAAACTACCTCTAAAATAAGCCAGATAAATGATTTTATTGAAAGGTCCTTCGAAAGTGTATTTATGTGGAAAATGGAATCTTTTCACATTTTTTTAATTAAATCGAGTACAAAGGAGGAAGATATCAGAAAAGCGTCTTTTAAAATCAAAGATGTACTTTTACTGCACGTTTGTAGTATGAATGAAACAGAACTGTTTTGTGCATTTTTTAAGAATTTTTTTTTTTTTTTTACTTTAACAAATTAAATGTTTACTAATAGCATGCTGTAAATATTAAGAGTAGAATAATTTTAAAATTATATGTTTTTTTTTCTTAATAATATTATGGGGAATGGCTGTTTGCTTCTTTTTAATGGGAATATTTTATATTATTATTATGGGAACATTTTATGTTCAAGAAATATTTTATCAACACTATTTCTTTTTCGATTATCCCTTTTTAATATTTATTGTCTGATACACATGCAAAAACTTTTTTACAAAATCCGTTATTCCCAAAGTGAGGCAAAAAGATAATGGGTTGTATCCGTATATCCATTGATTGATGGTAATATAGAATACACAATATGGCACGCACTACTAGATTTGTATAAAACTTCTCTCTTTTTTTTTCTTCATTTTGGGAACAATGGATTTTGAGTGGATTCTATAGATGATCATTTTCAAAATTTCCAAGCTATGTTTTTGAAAGTTTTGCAGAAGTTTTTCTATTCATTTTGCTAACACAATATGCAAATGAAATTTTGATATAGTTGACACATGAGCAAAGGAAAATTACTTAGTAAACCTGTTCATTTTTCAAACAATTTTTATTATTTTTTAATTCTGATGACAGTCTAGTATGTACAATGTTGTGGTGTTCTTGTAGTATTGTGTGTTGAGGTGTAAACAATGTTGTTGTGTGTACAATGCTAGTGTGTCATTATTTAAGCTCCCAATTTCACAAAATATGTCATAAATCTCTAAGTAATGTTTACTAATGTGTAAAGTAGTTTTCAATTATGTATAACTGAGTACATATATGCGTGAATCCGTCTAAGGACAAACTAAAATTTACATAAAAAATAATCGAAATTAACAAATAATATACACATAAAAAGATACTAAATAGAAATACCACGGTTTTGAAATAAAAGCAAATAAATGATACCTAAAACATTTGTTCAGTCTGAATGTAATCAAACTTCCCATTCTATTTTTAAATTAGAAATTTTAGTTTCATTCTTAAACTTCTGATAATTCTAATACGACGTTTTAGGAATAACTTGGATTCTGAAGTAAAGTACCTCTAAAATAAGCCAAATAAATATTCCTATTGAAAGGTCTTTCGAAATTGAATTTATGTGGAAAAAGGAATCTTTTCACATTTCTTTAATTAAAGCGAGTACAAAGAATGGAAACTATAAAAAAGATGTCAGAAAAGCGTCTTTTAAAATCAAAGATATTATTTTCTAGTATACTTGTAGTATGAATGAAACAGAACTGCTTTGTACATTATTTATGATTATTTTTTTTTTCTTTTGGTTTAACAAAACAAATGTTTACGAATAGCATGTAAATGTTAAGACAAGAATAATTTGAAAATTATATACGCTGTATACGCATTAATATTTTAAGGAATGGTTATTTTCAAAATTATGCGAACAATTTATATACAAGAAATATTTTATCTACAAATCATTTATTATTATCTTTTTTAATATTTATTGTCTCATACACATGTGGAAACTTTTTTTAACAAAGGATATTGCGGACATTTAGGCTTTGCAGAAAGGATAGGTATTAGTAGCTTCTGAATACATAAGATTTATTAATTACAGAATTAAGAATATGGCTCTGCTATCTAAATTAATGGTTATATAGGAAAATAAGAGAAATCACGTAAAAATTTTTGCACATTTACCAGAAGTGTTGAGACGAAATAACAATAAACAAGTTGGAAATTGCACGTGAAGCGTAGAAAATGAGGTGCGTTCTTACGATAACGAAGTTTTAAAAATATTCAGATCTTGCTGTTACAATAGACAGTACTTCGAATACAGTATAGTTGTCGAAATCTTTGTGTTCCTGTAAATATACAAGAAGTAATTTTTATTACACCTCAGCAACGTATATCATATTCATAAAATGGAAAATAGTTTAATATAATTAAAACACGCCCCAAAAAATATTTACCCGTATAGAATTATGTATTGGAATACTTTTGTGTGGCCCTGTAATTTAATAATAAATATTCTTTGCATCACAGATTGTCACAGAATGTCTGCATCACAGAATATATATTTTAATATATATATATTTCATAGGTTCATGTCAATTTTATTATTTTTGTATGCGTGTAACACCATTAAAATGCATTTGAAAAATATATCCCTAATTAGCCGTAATGTAACGGAATACTTTCGATTGCCCCTGTAATTGATCTATGCATCCGATTTCCATAAAATTTGAAATGACTCGACAAAATTATGTAATAATTATATATTTTAAATTTCAAACGATTAAAATGCATTTGAAACTTTTTTCCCCTTTGACTGTAATGTAACGGAATTCTTTTGATTGTCCCTGTAATTGATCTATGCATCCGACAATTTTTATAAAATTTGAAATGACTCGACAAAATTATGTAATAATTATATATTTTAAATTTCAATCAATTCGATTGGTATACGTACAGGCAGACTGACGGACGGACAGACGGTCGGACTGAACGACAACTATAGGTGCTACGTATTTACAAAATTACAAACGCACCTACAAAGTACAACTAAACAATTTATTAAAATAATTAAAGTATCAATAGGAAATTCTTTTGTTTACTACTCAGCGGTGCGGAGATTAATTACAGTGCCTGCACGTATGAAATCTATGTGATATGGCGTCTTGTACAATAAGATATCTAAGAATCTCCCAATTTTAAAAAAATCTGTCATAATTCCCAAAGTAATGTTTACTAATGTGTAAAGGGTTTTTCAAGTATATATAAATGAGTACACGTATGCGTGAATCCGTCCAAACACAATCAAAATTTTTCATACAAAATAATCGAAATTCACAAATAATATACACATAAAAAGCACTTGAGTAGAAATTCCAAAGTTTTAAAATAAAGGCAAGTAAATAATACACCAAAAATTTGTTCATTCTGGATGAAATCAAACTTCACATTCTATTTTTAAACTAGAAATTTAAGTTTCATTCTTTAACATTAGATGAGACCGTTACGACATTTTTAAGAATAACTTGGATTCTGATGTAAAGTACCTCTAAAATAATCCAAATAAATAGTTTTATTGAAAGTTCTTTCGAAATGGTACTTATGTCGGAAAAGGAATCTTTTCTTATTTCTTTAATTAAAGCGAGTACAAAGGATGAAAGCCTATAAAAAAGATGTCAGAAAAGCGTCTTTTAAAATCAGAGATATACTTTTCTTGTATGTTTGTGGCATGAATGAAACAGAACTGCTTTGTGCATTCTTTAAGAAAAGTTATTTTTTTACTTTAACAAATCAAATGTTTATAAATAACAGATTATAAAACTTAAGACTAGACTAATTTAAAATTATATACTTCTTCTTTCTTATTAAAAGTTTGGGGAATGGTTGTTTTCTTCTTTTCAAAATTGTGGGAACATTATATATGCAAGAAATATTTTATCAACACTTTTTTATTATCTTTTTTTTAATCTTTATTATATAATACAAACATGCAAAAACGTTCTGTTATTTATTTTTTAACTGCGAATATTGCTGATATTTATGCTTTAAAGAAAGGGTAGGTACCAGTACTCTCTAAAAACATTATATTTAATAATTATAAGATTAATACTCTGGTATTTAAAATAATGTTTATATAGACTAGTAAGAAAAGTCACGTAAACATTTTCGCACATTTACCAGAAGTGTTAGGACGAAATAGCAATAAAAAGGCAAAGTTAAAAAATTTGAAGAACGGAAATTAAAATAAAATAGGGAATCAATTTGCTTACAACTGAGCTTTGCGGAGTTTTCTTACAGCGCCTGCACATATGAAAACTACGTGATATGGACTTGTACAATACGGAATCTCACCTCAAATTACTCTAATGTATATTATAATCCATAAATCTTCTTTCGCTGATTTCATCTCCAACTTTAAAAAAATCTATAAATCTTTCAGTATTGTTAACTAATTTGCTAAGCGTCTTTATAGTATATATATTTGAATGCATGTATGAATGAGTAAATCCAAGAGCAAACTAAAATTTTTATATAAAATAATCGAAATTCATAAATAATCTATAGATAAAAAGAACCTTTATTTTAATTAGAAATTTTAGATTCATTCTTAAAATTTCTATGAGTCTGTTATGGCATTTTAAGAATAATTTGGATTCTAAAGTAAACTACCTCTGAATTAAGCCATATAAATAGTCCTATTGAAAAGCCTTTCGAAATTGTATTTATGTGGAAAAAGGAATCTTTTCACATTTCTTTTATTAAAGCGAGTACAAAGGATGGAAGATATAAAAAGGATGTCAGTGAAGGGTTTTTTAAAATCAAAGATATTCTTTTCTAGTATATTTGTAGCATGAATGAAACAGATCTGCTTTGTGTATCCTTTAAGATTAGTTATTTTTTACTTCAACAAATCAAATTTTTACGAATAGCATATTGTAAATGTTATGACTAGAATAATTTTTAAAGTATATACTTTTTCTTTCTTATTAAAATTCTGGGGAATGTTTCTTTTGTTCTTTTTCAAAATTATGGGAACATTTTATATAAAAAAAATATTTTATCAACATTATTTCTTTTACGATTATCTTTTTTTAATGTTTATTGTCTTAAACACATGCAAAAATATATTTTAGCAGCTGATCTTGCGGACATTTAGCTTTGTAGAAAGAATAGGTACAAGTACTCCATGAAACATAAGATTTATTAATTATGAGATTAAGATTGAGACTCAGGTATTTAAATTAATTCTTCTATAGGCAAATAAGATAAGTCACGTAAAAATGTTTGCACATTCACCAGAATTGTTACGACAAAATTACAATAAAAATGGGCAACTAATTTTTTTTAATAACAACGGAAAAGTGTCAATAGAGAATCCTTTTGCTTACAGCTGAGCGGTGGATTACTTTAATTACACGGCTTACACATATGAATTCTGCGTGATATTGTTTCTTGTACAATACGATAGCTATTCCCAAGTTACTCTAATATAAATTATGATCAATAAATCTTCTTTCTCTTTATCCAAAATTTCAAAATAATCTTTCATAAATCTCTAAATAATGTTTAGTAATGTGTAAAGTATTTTTCAAGTATATATAACTGAGTACATGTGTGGCGTGCATACGTCCAAGAACACACTGAAATTTTCATACAAAATAATCAAAATTCACAAATTCCATACACATAAAAACTTCCTAAGTAAAAATAAGGACCTGAGTAGAAATACCATAGTTTTAGAAATAAAGGCAAATAAATAATATCCTAAACATATGTTCATTCTGGATGTAATCAGTCTTCTTATTCTATTTTTAAGTTAGAAATTTTAGTTTCATTCTTTCAGTTTTAAACATTCGTTCACTTCATTCATTCCATCTAAGAACAAACTAAAATTTTCATAAAAAATAATCAAAATTAACAAATAATATATACACATAAAAAGATACTATATAGGTTTTGAAATAAAAGCAAATAAATAATACCAATAAAATAAAAGCAAATGAATAATACACAAAACCTATGTTAATTCTGAATGAAATCAAACTTCCCATTCTAATTTTAAATTAGGTATATTAGTTTAATTCTTAAACTTTTGATAACTGTACTACGACGTTTTTAGGAATAACTGTGATTCTGAATTAAAGTACCTCTAAAATAAGCCTATAAACAGTCCTATTGAAAGGTCTTTCGAAATTGTATTGATGTGAAAAAAGGAATCTTTTCACATATCTTTAATTAAAGCGTATACAAAGGAAAAAGACTCTAAAAAAGATGTCAGAAAAGCGTCTTTTAAAGTAAAAGTTATTTTTTTCTATTCTTGTAGCATGAATAAAACAGTACTACTTTGTGCATTCTTTAATAACAGTTGTTTTTTTACTCTAACAAATGATATATTTGCAAATAGCATATTGTAAATATTAAGATCAGAATCATTTAAAAATTACATACTTTTTCTTTCTTATTACCATTTGGGGGGAAATAGCTTTCTTCGTTTCAAAATTATGGAAACTTTTTTTTTTTTTTTTATAAAAGATGTATTTTAGCAGCTCTATTTTTTCGATAATCTTTTTTTGAATATTTACTGTTTGATATACATACAATATTTTTTTTTAATTATCGAAAAATATTTTTTGTTTAAAATAACTAAGCGTAAGCTATTACCATTCAGTAACGTACTTCAGATTTACCGAAAATGTTAGCCTGAATTTATAAAGGCAAAAAAGGGAAAATACTTTTTGTTATACATATGAATATTACTAAGTTATTTCTTCTTAATATGAAATACATAGCGTCTTTCATTACATATTAAAAATAATTAGAATCAATTTTAGTTATTAAAAATTAACATTGATTTTAACGAACAAAAAAAAACATGTTTTTGAATATGAATATAAACCTGAGCATAGATAAATAACCAATTTATCTGAATAAATTGGTTTAAGGATACAATTTTAGTTTATAATAAATTTGCGAATAATTTATCTTCATTTTATTACGGAAATAACGATAAAAATTGATTTGCGTGGATTTACATTGCTTGGAACATTTATGAATGGTTAAAAGCATTTTACGGCACAAATGTCTTACCAAGTCAACTGAAAAGCATGCAAGAAACATAATTTATTGCACATGCAGTACATGCAGCCAAATTACAAATCACATTATGAAAGTACAATTTTCTGAGATGAAACAGGTAACCCACAAATGTTATAAAAAATAGTTTTAAAAACAATTTTTCGATCAATACAGCAAGAAAATGTAGTTGTTCATGCTTAACAGTTAGTAAATACTAGACATGGATAAAATGGATGATTAAGTATGTTATGAACTATATGTAGGTGTTGCCAAATTCGAAAGACAAATTTAGAGAGGTGATAGTAGATATCAAATGCATGAAAAATTACCATAGATGATTGGGTCGTAAACAACTTATTCCATAAAAAATTACAGTCTGTTCTATCCTAACTCATTTGACAGTAATAACTTTCCGAAATTTAAAGTGCATTATAATTAAAACTTTTAATATCCATTCTCACCTTTGTTATAACTGTGATAATATGAATAAAGTGAATTATGTTTTCATTATATGGGTTAGTAGTATACACTTGATGCTCCACATTTTGGATTGCAATTGTCATTTCTTACGGTACCATAGATTGCTTAAGCACACTGCTTTTGGGGAACTTTTCGTGATATTACAACATTTCACACAAAACAAGTTATCGTTGCATATCGTACATATCGTTGCAAAAGTATTTTGATGCAATTTCATCGCAATATTTTTATTTTTCACAAAATTATTACTACTAACCCAAATTCAGTTAAAATGAATCATCCTGAATTGGTGATAAAATAAATTATTTGTGACCCAATGCTTTTCATCATTTTGATCCCTTCTATCATTCCTCTAAATTTGTCCGTAGCAATCGTCAACACCCTGAAGAAAGGAAGATCAAGAAATAGACTTCGGCCCATCTTTTTTTCAATGATTTAAAAGCGTTTTAATGCAATATGTAAATGTATTTTTAAAGTAAGTATTTTTTTCTTTCTAAATTTAATGCGTGTGTGTTAATAATAACACTGATAAAAAAATTTAAACGAATTTTCTGTTTGTCTTTATATATGTTGGGTGTTTCTAATAGATTTCAAGCTGCTGAAAAAGAATATGTTTGTAAAAATTTTCTATCACCCTCCAATTTTGAGAAATTTCATTTATACGTTTTGGAGTATGTTGGCATCGTACAGGCATTATATTATATTATTCTCTTTCATGTATTTTCTTCACAAAAACATTCCTTTTTCTTATTACAACGATAAAAGATACAGCAAGAGAGTAGAAACATATGTCCTCCAAATAAATTTTATGTTAGCGACCTTGAACAGACAGCTCTAGCCACCCCCACTGTATTTGACTTTAATGCAAATCCATGACAGTTGAATCTTTCGGGGCGAGTGTACTACTATTTCTTTGTTCTGTAAGACTTTTTAATTAAATTTTGATTATAATTATCCTATTTTCTTCTACAATATATAAAACATCTCTAGAGGATGCTTTAATGAACCCGCTTCTTTTTGCTATGTGCGCGTGGAGCTAACTTTTTAAAAGCAACGATGCCCTTTCACGCCGTTAATTAAGACTGCCTATCATATGTTCTTTGGATATAAAGTAGGTGAACAAGATAAGAAATCGGCACCTCATTCTTGTTGTACACGATGTGCTACAATCCTCCGGGCGTCGATGAAAGATACAAAAAAGTGCCCTTTGCTATACCCATGATATGGCGCTTGCCGAAGGATCATATAACTGACTGATACTAATTTATTACAAAAATTAAAGGATTATCTGAAAGAAATAAACATAAAATTAAGTACCCGAACTTAAAATCAGCAATGTGACCAGCATTACATAATGATCATTTACAAATACTGAAACCTCCAGAGAATTTTACATTTGACGATGCAGCAGTAGAAATGGAAATTGATGAAACTAAAACTTCCTCTACATCTGATATGAACCATTCTCTTGCCATGAATGTTGAACCACACCTAATTACTCAAAAAGAATTAAACGATTTTGTGAGAGACTTAAATTTATAAAAGAAAAACTCAGTGTTACTTGGATCAAGATTGCAAGGTTGGAATATCCTGAAAACAATAAAAAGATATATATTTATCGAGATTGACATAAGAAATATTCAACATTTTTTCAAGAAAAGATGATTTATGCTATTGTAATGAATAAGTGGCTTAACGTCTGCTTTAAATTGTCAATATAACTCAGAACAATGGCCTATAAGAGAGCAGCCACAGATAAGACAAATGCCGCTACTTAAAGTATGAAATTTCTTATTACTATCATTTCTTTTTACAAAAATTCTTCTATATTTTTCTAAAACGTTATAAACAATGCATACTTTTAGTGTTTTAAATATTAATTTTATGCTTTATAAGTGTTTATTTAAAAGTTTGTCATTACTAAAATACCAAATGATAAATTTTATAAGGTATATGTGTTGAATAAATACTACAAAATTCAGATTTTCAAGATTTTGAATTTTTTAAAAATCTGTGGGTGATCTTTTAAATGGCATATTCTTTCACAGTACCACCTAAAATATAAAAGTCACCACATACTTAGTTAGAAACAGAAACCTTGTTTATCAGTGTAATTACATAAAAAGTTCTAGGCATCCCAGTTTCCTAGAAAATTTTAGCAACTTTATTTTTTTAAGGTGTACTATCATCTCTCTGAATTTGCTGGTCAAATTCTGAAGCAGCCCCACTAGAGGTCAAAAATTCTATTCTCGAAACTGGTAGAGAGGAGGTGTCGGATTCGAACCCAATCCCGTTCGTCGACCAAATCGTTCGGAGTCCTTCGCGGTTTTCTTCGATTTTTTGTTTTTATGCATAAATATTGGTTAGGTTCCCTTAGAAAGACCCCGACGGAGCGCACCCATCCCCTCCTTAAGGCGTAAGTCCCTATTGTTGATAACAGGTCGTCATAATTACAACCAAATTCTGCAGAATATTGTATAGAAATAGATGTTACTACAGGGTTTGTATGCATTAAAGGATTCGTAGAACTTAAAGAATTTTAGTAACAGAAGTTTCGTGAAATACTGGTCGCTATATCTAAACATAGACTTTTCTTTCGTTAAAAAGTTGGTTTAAAATGTTATTTCAGCCATTAAACTTAGAGTGTTCATGACTGAAAAATTTAACATAAGCTACAGAAAAATGTGCTGATGAAACATTTACGAAAGACTGTCTGTATTTGGGAATAACATTTTTTATTAATCACCATAAAAAAGGGACATACAGTACCCGTTTCAAGTTGGAAATATTAACAGCATGTTATCTGCCGCTTTAAATACCCATTATTTGTAAAGAGCATATGTTAACTTGTCACCTAACGAGCACGTTTACAAATGTGCAGAAAGAACAGAGAAGGGTGTTTGGAAGGAATACGACAGATGTTTACCTCTCAGCTAATGTCTTTTATTGCATTATTTGTCAAATTTCTTCTCTGTCTTTTCAGTCTATTCATGAATTTGTCCCTTTATGGACATGTGTTTAGATTGGCTAATATCTATCTGTTAATATTTCCATCCGGAAAAGCTGCCTGTGCGTGTTTTTATTTTATGATGATAATTACAATGTTTTATTTAATTACAGAAATAAGGTGTCAGAAAACTGAAGCGAAGCTATTGAAAATAAAGGATTTATAAAATGACTGAAACAAGTTACGCTGAAGGAAGTTATGTGTCAGATTGCCAAAACACAAAAAGTGGTTACTACAGGAAAAACTTTAGAGAAATCGTGGTGAAAGATTGTAACACTCGAAAACGTAAATGAAGCTGATGATGACGAATATTTATTGAAACTAGCAGAAATGTATTTTTTTTCTGATGAAGATGAACTAAGACGAAATACTAAAAATTACACATGACATTATTGCCGGCATAGTTGTAAATTGTGAACAACGGAAAGATGATGACGGAAACTCTATTCATAAAAAAACTTTAAATTCCAAAAACCTCAGTTTGATAGTAAATTTACCGAATACATTGAGTAGCAAGGAGAAGCTTCACCAGCTATTCTAGTGACAATAATATAATGTCGCAATAGTGCCGTAAGGACATTTCTTCATCTAACAAACATAAAAATTAGCAAGGTTCTTCAAATGAACAATGTTAATGAAACAGCTACATATGCATTATATTGACACTTGTGCAATGACGTTACATTGCGGTAAGGAGACTTTTTCATCTAATAGCAAAAAAACTACCAAGTTTCTTCTTCAAATGAACACTATCAATTAAAAAACCGCATCTGCTATTCTAGTGACACTAATACAATAGCGTAATATTGCAGAAAGGAGATTTTTTCTTATGAAACAAACAAAAAAGCTAGCAATGTTCTTCTTCAAATGAATATTGTCAATGAAGAAACTACAAGTGCAATTCAAGTGACAATAATACAATAAGGTAAAATTGCAGTAATGTGATTTTTCAACTAAGAAATTTTAAAAAAAATAAAAAGTTTCTTCTTGATATGAACAAATGTCAAAGAATAAATTACACGTGCGTTTCTAAAGACATTTTTTTTCATCTAACTAGCAAAAAACTGGGAAAGTTCGTTTTTAAAGAACAATGTCAATAAATGAATTACACGTGCATTACTAATATGTTTAATACAATGGCGTAACAATACAGAAAGGAGACTTTATCATGTAACAAGTAAAAAAACTAGCAGGGAACTTATTCAAATAAACAATGTCATTCCACCTTTTTATAAAAGAATTGGAAGCGTACATCAATAAACTGTAAGGAGTGCCTTAGAAATTAATACGCTTTGTGTAAATTTATTATTAATTTTTTTAAATAATAATCATTGGTGAAAATCCGGTAAGTATCAGTTTTTGGCTTATCATAGATAAGCTTGTTCCATATTAGCTCAAAATTTGTATTCGATTGTATTCATTTTGTACGGTATGCAAACTACAAATTCATTAATAAGTATATGAGTATATCAAAAATTTTACAATAATTACCGGCAATTTGTGATCCCATTTCATATTTTAGAATAAAAAAAAATTACTGATTTTAATATGAAGTTTATCCTATGTTTCATAAAAGATATTCTTAAATAGAAATCTAAAGGAATTTAGCTACACAATTAAAAAAAGGTGAATATCAAAGCGTATTAGAACATCAGTTCACCATTTTATATGTTCAATTTGTTTAGTTCTTTTATTTATTTTAACTGTTTAAATTATTTCAGAACAATTTAAAAGTTAATTACATAGACTTCTTTATTTCCTTGTAATCTATATTTATTCTTTCTAGAGCCACAACAGAATAAAAGAATGGCGATACTAAGCTTAATTACTGAATCAGCAATGAAACTTTTATTTTAAGCCATTGTGTATCATTAGGTAGAATATAAAGTAAAATAAAGAAAAGTGTATCTCAGTTTAAAAGGAAAGACAAATAAATAAAAATTGGATTAGATGTTTTAATTTTTGACGGACGCAAACAAAATAATTAGAAATCTAAAAGAATAATAAAAGTATTGCTATTATCACTAAGTAAGTTACATAAATATGTATTTTTGTTCATAAATTCCTTTATTATATTAAAAAATATATATTTAACTTTGAATTCCATTTAAGGGTACAGTGGACCCTCAAAACTATTTTTTTTAAATTTTCAATGATTTTTTTTAAAAAATTCTTGAAATAGTCATAGAACATATATCTCTTATTTCACATTTTGGTTTAAAAATATATTCAATAGTTTTTGAGATACAGATTTTTCTTTTCTTTTTTTTTTTTTTTTTTTTAATTCACGAAAAATGACAATATTTCAAAATGCTCCATGCAAAATCCTTTATGCCCAATTTTTCTGATTTTTTGTTTAAAATGCTCTCTTTGTATGTGTTAACAAATGTTACTAAGCATTTTTAGCATATTACTTGTAAAACATTAAAAAATTATTTTAACTTAATTCTTTTGTATATTTCGTTACAAAAATCACTAAAAATTCCATATAACAGAAATTTAAAAAATTTAAATACGTCTAAAAAAGTTTATTTTTAGTAAAATTTGTTAACACATACATGGACAGCTCTTTAAATGAAAAATCAGAAAAATTGGTTGTAAAGAATTTCGCATGGAGCATTTTGAAATCATGAAAACGACGAAAATATTCATTCTGAGAAAAACAGATTTTAGTAACTACAATGATTATAATTGCTTAATATTTTCCTAATGATACAGTTTCAGCTATATAAAAGGGATATAATAACATTTCTAACTTATATGTAAGTGTTTTATGTTTTTATGGTAAATTCACGTAAAATATGTGACTACGACAGTAATTAATGCAAAGGAAAGTGAAGTATCTGAATTTTAAAAAATCCTCTCAAAAATAACTTTTTGTATTTTCTAATGAATTTTCTTTTTAATTTTTCTAGAAATATTCATGGAAGAAATACCTCTTATTATACATTTTTTTTTAAATATATTAAATTTTTTAATGTATGAAATATATATATATATATATATATATATATATATATATATATATATATATATATATATTTTTTTTTTTTTTTTTTTTTTTTTTTTTTTTTTTTTTTTTTACGGTAACAGATTGGGGACAAAAAGCAACTCCTCTAAATACATTATAAACAAACGCTAAAAGAAACAATTAAAAGTTACAGTTAAAGTATTGTTTTACGAAATCACAAAATTAATAAGTATTCAGTGAAAAATAATAACATTTTGTAAGGTAAAACTAAAAACTAGGCTAAATTTTACGGATGCGAATCGGCAAAAAAGTAAACAAAGGGTCGTGGCAGAATCAGCTGATTGGACAAAAATGCTTGTAACTCCAGTAAAAATAGTCGAAATTGAAAAATTCTTTTTGTTTTCAATAGCAGGGAGTTCATATAACGTTATTATGCTAAAAATGAAAATTCGACCATTTGATGATTTTTTGCGATTTTGAAACTCCACTGTACCCTTAAAGAGCCATTTGTGATTTTTTTTCTCTTTAATAATAAAACTTTATTATTTTTGCAGTAATAATTCTAAAATATAGAAAGAAAGAAAAGCAAAAGATAAACAAGTTATAAATTGCAAGTGAAGGGTAGCAAATGAGGTGCATTCGTACGATAATGAAGTTTTAAAAATATCACTCTCATATATCAATCTCATAAAATCGTAAATAGTTAATTACAATTGAAATGTGCACCAAACAATGCTCTCTCTATACTAATTATAAAATGGAATAATTTTGTGTGGACTTGTAAACCAATAACAAATGTCCTTTGCACAACAGATTATGCAAAATCTATATTATAATATCTACTTTATGATGCATATCAAAATTATTATGTTCGAATGAGTGTAATATTATTAAAATGCATTTGAAACTTTTTTTCCATTGACTGTAATGTAACGGAGTACTTTTGATTGTCCCTGTATTTGATCTATGCATTCTATTTTCAAAAAATTTGAAATGATTCGATAAAATTATGTAATAAGTTTGTTATTTAAATTTCAAATGATTAAAATGCATTTGAAACATTTTTCCCCATTTAGCGTAATGTAACGGAATAATTTTGATCGTCCCTGTAATTGATCTATCCATCCAATTCTGATAAAATTTGAATTGACTCGACAAAATTATGTAATAATTATATATTTGAAATTTCAAAATATTCGGTTGGGTAGTTTTGCGTTGTTATATGCGGACGGACAGACAGACGGACAAACAGACGGACAGACAAACGGACAGACGGACGGACTGAACGACAACTATAGGTGCTACATATTTACATGATTACGAACGCACCTAAAAATTGAAAAAAAGACAAGTTTGATACAAATTTTGCTAAGTTTGAACTGCCTCACCATTTAACGATGTCATATGTTATCCTTCTTTAAACCCCACCGTCTTCCTTCAATGATATTGATAATGTTATCAAAAACAATATATATATATATATTTGTACTACTGTGTTATCCCGTCGACCGATTTCGCCAAATTATACAAATCGCCAAACTAATAGCCAAATTACACATATTGACGTAATTTTTATTTTAAATAATAATAAAACAAATAATTATAGAATACTAATAGAAATACAAATAAAAAGTCGAAATAAAAATCACTTAATGACGTCTTAAACACGTGTATCGTATTTAATGTCATTGAATGTGACATTCACGATCATCCATTATTGGCATTTAATCTTATAATTTGGCGATAGTATTTTAGTCGACAGGATAACAGAGTAGTACCTATTTTTTTAAATGCAATTTCTTTCGTTTTATGTGTTTACATTGATGTACACCTAAATTAATTTTTTATCAGTTTCATACTTTATAGATTCAAGAAATCAATAAAATATCAATAAATGAAATAAATACATATCAAACAACATCTAATAGAGTTGTTTACTATTTAATAACATCTTATAGTTACATAATGCAGTCTTCTTGCACTTCCCACTAGCCCTGAGAATTTAAAAGCAAATCTTATCTGCGGTTAACAAAATAGGGAACAAGAATCGTTGTCGTTCTTTACTGGCAAATACAAATATAATTTTCTACATATTATGCTGTTAAATTTCGCTAACCACAAATTATAGTGCATGCAGTTAAAGAAGAGAAATAAAAAACGTTTTGATAGTCCAGATCTTGATTTTGTTAACAATGGTTTTAATAGTTGCTTTGCATTTTTTTTAGAATTAAACAATTTGGGAATTGCGAAGAGTTATCGCATTTCTCGTTGCTCCAGGCTTTGAACAGATTTCTCGCTGTTCTTCACAAGTCAAACTTTGCAGAGAGCCGCGATGTCTTCCCGTGCACTGCCAAGTCAATTGGACGGAACACACAACTGAAAGCTCCTTTCTTGCGTCATACATGACACCTCCTTTATGGCTCCAACCACGACGGACAATCATATCTCATCGCTCGATGTGTAATTATATTATCGTAAAGATACATAATTAAATTACAATCGATTAGGTTGTTGCAACGTTTTGTACCTTTTCATTTGAAAGCCCCTTTTATAGATATATATGGGTCATTCACTGATAAAGGGAAATTTTGGCTTCGAAAAAATGATTAGACTCTAATATTTTAACTCTTGATTTCTGACTCAAGTTACACCAGACATTTAAGAAATGATAATTTTTGCTAACGAATAGCAATGACGTTTTTAAAATGTCTAAATTTGTCATTAATACGACCTTGAAATCATAAATATAATACGCCATAATAATGAACATGGTAATGATATTTTTAACGTTAACCTTGTTTTACAACTAAACTATAACAATTTAAAACTTATGGAGTATTTATTCTGAAAGAAATCCCAAACTGCCTTTGTACTTGATTCTGTAAAGTTAAATTACTTAATAAGCATTTCAACAATAAGGAGCTTGTTAATGACACATGGTAAATACACAGACAATAAGTTTGGAACAAAATCCATAAATTGAAGAAGTTCTTGCATATTTAATTAAAAATAGATGCTACAGCTCGTAAGACGACGTGGAATTATACAGTCTAAGAGAATTTTCATATAAAAATAACATATAGGGGAAAATTAAATGAAAACTTACTGTGGAGCATGGTAATGTCAGTTAATGCTAGACACAAACTTTAAATAAGCATAATCAATAAAAATGTTTTCTGTTTTGTGTAAGGTGTTAAATGTATAAAAAGTATAATTATCAAATATACTCCTATAAGCATTACATTTGTTCTAAAGTTTTTTAAATCTTAACAATAAAGGTTTGAATTCAAAAATTTGAATTTTGGGACAAGCCATGGTAATGACATTTGCAACTTTACAGTTTTATTAGATATTGAAATTATTTTTATTTCCATATTTAAGTTAGTGCACAATGTAGTGTTCAAACAGAAATGTTCACAAAAATGCAAATATTCATAGCTGACTTGATTAATTCAGTTTTTTGCCAGGGACATAAATATTTCCCTTTATCAGAGAATAATCCATATATTAAGAAAACATCTTGTGTGAAAAAGGTGTAGATATACTCTGATTGCAACTAAACTTCCCGTTATATTTTTTAAATAGAAATTTTAATTTCAATAAGTAAGTTAGTGCTACATTTAAAATAACTTCGATAGTGCAGTACTTTTAAAATGCGGTACATAAATACAATGTAAAAAGATTTTTCTTTTCCTTACGAAACAAAGGAAAACTGTTTATATTTCTTTACTTAAAGCTGGTACAAGATGATGAAACTATATATACAAGAAGCCAGAAATGTATTTCTTAAAAAAGAAGGTTTACTGTGCAATTCTCTATCAGTGAAAAGAAAGATGTTTTATTTGTTCTTTAAAATAAATTACTATTTCCTTAAAGAAGTTAAATGAATCTGTATGGCAAATTATAAATACTAAAAATTTCAAACATTCAGAAAGTTTGTGACGTGTCGATCTAATGAAGACATATTCTGAGTACAATTAATAACGCAAAACTTTTATTTACTGTAATTGGGAAACGGGGAGTGGAGCAAAGTTCGGTATTTTTGAGAATCAAACACGCTATTATGAGAATAAACTTTAGCTTTACTCACATTACAATTAAGTCTTGCTCAAATCACTAATTCGGCTCTTCTCTTCAGGACGCGGACTACTTTTACAAAACTGTAAATAAACAGTCCATGGCTGCACAAATATCTTTATTTTAAACAACCACAGTGCAAAATTACTCTGAAATAACTCTCACCGAATTCCTATACTAAGGCTCTCTACTTTCAAAAAACCGCTGTTAACAGTAGATCGAGGGCGCCACATATATTAAAACATAGCGATCTCACTCAAAACACAGAGTGCCTTTATTAGGGACACTCCCTCACAAGTTTTATAATTTTTGTAGACATTAATATTTGACACTGTCTATTTTTAACAGTAAATCACGTACTATTTTATAAGTGAAAAACATGTTTTCGTTATTTGCTATTTATTTGTAAATCATAGAATAAAATTTTCACTAGTTCAAATTGTACAGGGAGAGGACAGTAAAAATTTAGACCTTCGGTGGGGGGCACTGCATTGCTTGCACGATATACTGCTTTTCTCTCGATTACTATCCTTATATTTATATGATACAGTAATTTTCTCAGATATTAATGTTAGACAAAATGATTCTTTCTCTATTTAAAGGTAAATTCCGCCGCTTTTTATGTGAATAGCAGCTTTTATGTCATTTTTATGTGTATGCATATACACTAAAATGTATGGCACCAATGTTACCAGTAGTTTTTTACGTTAGTTTAACGTATTTTTTGTGTGTGGGTGTGTATTAGTGCTCGCGATAGGATACATATAGCAGCTATACGTTTAAACGATATACGTATATCCGTGTAATATGTTTTTCTGCTATACGGATACCTTAAAATATACGTTTAAACGTATCCGGATACGTATAAGGCATATCAGTTAAACGTATATTTTAGAATACGTACAGTTAATGTATACGTATATTCCACGTATCGTATCTAATTTAAATATTGGACTTCATCAGTCTTATGTCACTGAATGAAGAATAATTTGGAAATCGGTGGCGTTACGACAGGAATCCGTATAGTATGTCTTATATACAGTAAAACCTCTAAATAACGGACACCTCGGAAACGCAGAAACTGTCCTCTATTCGGAGGTGTCCGCTATTGGGAAAACCTCAGAGATATAAAAATCGCCAAGAAATGCTTAATAGTTCATTAATTGACATTTATATGTTCTTAAATCTCTATTATAAGATTAAGAAGAAATTAAAATTATTTTTTAATAAAAAAGATTTAAATAAAATTGTGCACACCTTTAACTGCTGTTTATTACATTCTTACTTATAAAATAAAAACCTGTTAGAAAAGTTTACTTTTGCTTGCGATTACGTGTAATTTGTTTTCAATGTTATGTTATGGTCATTATAGAGTTCGGAACGGGGATAGGGATTTTCAGTTTTTGACATTAAAACATAAAATCATAAAATCTTCCGGGGGGAAATAGACATTTGAATGCTCTGGGATCTGTCCCTCCCAGACAACTTCCTGAATTTAACAGTGAACGTAAAGGAGACATTTCCTCAGCCCACCTTCTTCATTTATCTGTGACCACAAAATTTGTGACACATTGCCCTGATAAATTTAGAGACTTTTTTACTTTGCTTTTTTTTAATTTTTTTCTTGTTAAAAATAATTTTTCATCCTTTATCGCCGAAAATACAGTCCGCTATTTGGAATGTCCGTTATTCAGAGGTTAAACATACGAAAATTTAGGTTTTGGGAGTGGGGATTGGAAAACTGTCCGTTAAATAGAGGTGTCCGCTGTTTGGGAGTGTCCGTTATGGAGGTTTTACTGTATACAAGATCAAGCAATGAAAAGCGTATATATTTTAAAACAGTTTGCTAAAATTTCACAAAATATGACTCCTGATTGGCCAATCTCGTTTCACTAACAGTGAAATATCTATTTTCAAAATAGCAAGTTGTTACCGTGAATTGCAAAAGTATTTTGCAACATTGTACTTTGAATTTATTTAGATTTTTTTTATTCATCTCAAGGTAATGAGCTCAGATATCCCTTTATTTTACATTTTTTGTAGGTAATGTATACAAATTGTATCCATTCTAAATAACCAGCAAAATTAAACACTTTTTGAGGAAAGAATGAGAGTATAAATATTTCAGATTTATTGTGAAATCTTGTTAAAATTATTTTTTTCTTTTTAATTATTTAAAACAACATTAAATGTAAAACAATTTTTTGTCCTTATTTTACAGGCAAATAAGGCAAATATAGGAATGAGAATCTTTCGCCTTTTGGTAGTTTTCCTATAAATATTATCCAAATGCCCCCTCCCCAAAATCTCCCTAAAAAAAGTCCTAAGCAAAATTTAAATTCTTTAATTATTTTCTCAAGTTAACTTCTTCTTCTTCTTTTTTTTTTTTTTTTTTTTTTTTTTTTTTTTTTTTTGTTATATTGCAATAATATTTGATCAATTATCTAAGCCCCCCTCCAAATCTACTTATTTTTATTTTATAATATTTTGCTTAAACATATAGCTCAGAAACTAAATAAATATACATATATTTTTCTTTATGGTGAATTTAATAAATAATACAACTAATGATTAAGGTAACATACGAAAAAGATAATAAAAACATGTCAAAAAAATTTTTCCTTGTGTTCACATGTTTTCCTTATGTGTTAACAACTGCTCTTTCGTTGGGGCACATATGAACAATTTTTTTTTAAAATTCAATAAATTATTAAGAAAAGTAAGAAGAACTGTAAAGTTAATTTTTTAAAAATACCATGCGTAAAAATAAGTTCTGTTTACTATATAGAGTAGTTTTAAAGTTTTTAGTAGTTATAAAGATTTAGAAATTATTTATTCACTTATTGTTTTACACTCAAGATTGCAACCAAGCGTAAATGCTATTCTTTTCATGGAGCTAATATTTTCTAACTCTGTTAATGTATAATGAAATTTCATTTTTTTAACCTTGACATTCTCACCAAAACATACATAGAATCACTTCATATCAAGCATTAACTGAATCTGTAGTTTGATGAAAATCCGTGCATTAATTCTAGAGATAGAGCTATTGCAGGAAACGTAAATAAAATACAGCAAAATAGAGCCACCTGTTGAACGATTTACATACAAAACTAGTCAGCAACAATTTCTACCAGGGACTACCTGAATATATAGCGGAGACTGGGATGCATGTGAACAGTTCACATAAAGATAGCTTTTTGTCATAACTGGGTTAATTTCTATAAGCAAAACTACTCTATATAGTAAACAGAATTTTTTTTTCACGCATGGTATTTTTTTAAATTAACTTTACAGTTCTTCTTACTTTTCTTAATAGTTTATTGAATTAAAAAAATGTTCATATGTGTCCCAACGAAAGAGCAGTTGTAAACGCACAAGGGAAACATGTGTACACAAGGAAAAAAATTTTTGACATGTTTTTATTATCTTTTTCATATGTTACCTTAATCATTAGTTGTACTATCTATTAAATTCACCATAAAGAAAAATATATGTATATTTATTTAGTTTTTGAGTGATATGTTTAAGCAAAATATTATAAAATAAAAATAAGTAGATTTGGGGGGGGGGGTTAGATAATTGATAAAATATTTTTACAATATAAAAAAAAAAATAAAGAATTAAACTTGAGAAAATAATTAAAGAATTTAAATTTTGCTTAGGGCTTTTTGTTTGAGGGAGATTTTAGGGAGGGGGCATTTGGATAATATTTATAGGAAAACTACCAAAAGGCGAAAGATTTTCATTCCTATATTTGCCTTATTTGCCTGTAAATTAAGGATAAAAAATTGTTTTACATTTATAAGCTTCCTCCAAATTTTATATCTTTTGTTTATAAAAGAAAGGGGGGTGTCAATAATGGAGATTTCACGGTAGTTATAAGTTTGAAAATTTTATTTTATTAATATATATATCTATTTTCAAAACACCAAATAAAATAGCTGTTTTAGAAATGGAAGTAAACTAATACTACAAATTTACAACAAATGAGACCGAAAATTTTGCAAAGTTATTAAACGTAATATTTTTTGCATTAATGATGCATAAAAAATAGTACTGAAAACTGTTAAATAAAATAATGTATAGCATTTATTGCAATTTACAAAACATGAAATTTATTTAAATTACAATTGAATGTAAAAAGCTTGTTGCTTTTTATGTATTTGCTGACAGTTGTGTTTGTAGAAGTTTCTATTATACAAAATCAACTTTATATGATAGAAATGTCTTCTATTTCTATAAAAATATAGATAATGGAGTTGGCATTATTTTCACGAAGTTAACTAAAAGGAATAGAATCACTGAATGATTATTGGGCAATTTAATGACGTATTCAGATCTGCCCCAACTAGACTCTTCATAAGTGTCCCACTTTCCCACAAGAGTTAAAATGACAAATCATTAACATTTCTCAATTTTAAAAATAAAAAATATAATTTTATTAGTATCCATAGTATATGTTAAATAAAGAAAAAAAGAATAAATAAATAAAATTATTCTTTTATCAAGCTGGAGATTTTACTTTTGAGTACAGTAAGCAGTATTTTGGGGACAAACAAAATGTCGAAGAGTTTCAAAAAAAATTTCCATATGTCTATAGGTGCTCCCATCTTTGGTAATTTTTTGAAAAAAAACATATAATAACTAGGGAAAAATGGCAATGTTCTCATATGCCCCATTTTCACATGTGCCCCAGTCTCCCCCATATATGTTATTTAATTCTGTGTATTAGGTCTTGAGATAGAGAACCCACAAAATCCATGTCACATACAGACAGACAAAGTCACAGACTCTTTCTTTCTTTCTAACCGATGGCCAGGCCCCTACCTGCCGAGTTATCTCAGCTTAACGGGTTAGATACCTGGTATCGGGGCGGTCGACTGCCTAATTGCCGCGTAGCGGCAATAAACCTGATTTCTTTGCTTCGCATGCCATCATTTCTGCAGTACTTGCTTGTCGTTGAGCATACTTTGTTTCGCCTGTTAATTAATGGTACATCCTGTTGTTTGAACTACAAATGGCTTCGCAAGATGGTCTCGTAATTTAGAGTCTTGATCAGATGACGAGACCTTCACCTGGCAAGGCACCTCCAGAGGTATAATTCACAGGTAACTTGGAGGACTTTGCACCCACGACGGATTTTACATGCACCAGGCGCCATTAGCGTACATGATGTAATTTTAGCCGGCAAAGTGGCGAACCACTAAGACAAGTACCCGGGTCGGCTGTTTAGGTTAAGTACTTTGTTGGTAATCTTTGTGGTTTATTGCACATTGGGTTAACTTTGTGATTTGTTGCCGCACACCTTGTACTCATCATACCAGACGAAATGGGACTGGATGTTTTTGGGGCCTAAACAATGGTACTGAACTTAGCTGAATGAAGGGGAAATTTTGAGAGAATTAAGAGAAAAAAAACAGAAAATGGCCGAAAAGCTAAGTCGTACCGCTGATGGAGGAAAATTTTTGCGCCAAAGAGCAAGGCAAACGAGAGCGTTGCAGAGAGAGAGACAAAAACCCACCTTTCTACTGTACCCCACCGAGAAAAACTGGCTCCCTGGGTTGCCCCATTAGAGCGGGTCCGATATTTTGTGCGGACAGAGTCCTACTGCACCAAATAAAGAGGCGAGCTGTCAAAAATAAATAAATAAATAAAAATTAGTAATAATAGATAAAAAAAAATAGTTAAATAAAGAATAAAAAAAAATAAAATAATAAATGAAAAAACTTCAAATAAAAGCAGTTTTTAATTTTTTTTTTCTGGCATTAGGGGATTCCTAGACCTTTTATATATAAATTTTATTTTTTTTTTTTTTATTACACAACACAGTGGACGGACAAGCAGTGTCGGGGGCGTTTGAAGCTTCTTACTATGTCATATTGCACAACTTGCTGAACCGTCATTGATATTCTTTATGCATGCAATTCATATGTTGCGGGGCTCCTATTGCGGGCCATGGTTACAGCTGTTGTTGTGCGACTACTGCACACTGCTAAAGGACATAAGACATATACAAACATTTTTTTTTTTTTGGCAAAAGAAAAAAAAATCCTAGGCCTTTTTTTTTTTTTTAACATACAACATATAACACATAACATACAGCATTATGTTTCTTCTGGGTTACCAAAATGAGAGGGCTTTCTGTTTTATATCTTTATTTGCTTTAATGTTGTGATACTATCGCAGTTTTCTTGGAGCCACCTGATTATTGTTTTTCTTTATTTTGTATGTTTTTGTTTTTACCTAATTGTTCGTGCCACAGTTTATCATTATTTGCTGTTATGTTTGCCAGGTGGTACTGTTGGGTGAGTGGGCATTGGAGGAGATAATGTTTAGGCGTATCCTCCGTGCCGCATGCACAGTCCGGAGTGTCCGCTTTATTAAATCTGTGGAGATACGCTGGGAATGCTCCATGTGCTGTGTAGAGTTGTGAGAGTAAAAAGTCACTTATGAGTCTGCTTTCACCTACTGTTGGAAAATACTGATGTGTTTCCCAACCTGTATCCCCGTAATCCCACTCGAACTGCCATTGTTTCATTGTTAGCTCTTTGAGTGTCCGTTTCAGTTTTGAGATTGGCTTTTTGATATAGTATTTGTTTTTGTTATTTGTGTTTTCTGCTGCGGTTTTGGCTAACTCGTCTGCATCCTCGTTTCCTTGGATGACCACGTGCGCCTTGACCCAGCTGATTTTAAACTTATTGTTGGATTCTTTAATTAAGTTTTGTATTTTATCTACTGTTTCATTGACATTAAATGGCTTTTTTAGTGATTCTATAGCTGATCTGCAATCCGAGCGTATGCTGTATGGCTCACCTGTTGTGTTGCCCCATTCCGCTGCTTTTTGTATTGCCAGTAGTTCGGCCTGAAAAACGCTGTTGCATTCTCTTAGGGGCACTGACCATGTCATTATTTTTTGGTTATTTTTGTATGCTACAAAGGCCGAACCTGTAGCGCCTGATTCCAATTTGGATCCGTCTGTGTAGGTGACTACTTCGTGCATGTTATATCCAATCCTTGGTTCAATTATTTCGGCTGGGTGATTTGCCCATATATTGATTTTCTTTTCATATTCAAGTTGGTGCAGAACCTTGTTATGTATTTTTGTGTTTTTTCTAAGTCTTGCGATTGTTCCATAGGCTGCCTCGTAATTGACTTTGAGGTGGATTGGAATCAGGCCCGAGAGTACCAGAAGTGCCGAGGTGAGGGCAGTTCTATAAGCTCTGACTATGGCCAGTGCAAAATGCCTTTGACAACGAAATGTTTGTTTCACTTTAAAAAAAAGTATGGAATGGTTATTATTTGTACTGTGAATAATGGTTACTAAAAAATTCTGTGTAATACAAATTTACTAAAAAAATTTTAGTAACCTCATGATTTTTTTTTTACAGTGTAGTAAATAACAAAAAGATGTTTTTTACATTAAAAAAGTGTAAAATTTACTGTTTAACCCGGCAGCGCGCGCGCAGGACCTAGAAGGCCCGCAGGTTCGAAACATTACCAATCCTATCACCCCTTTTCGACTGAAGTAGGCGCGGTCCGGTGTAGCTGTATTGAAGGTCACCCTCTTTCAAAGGAAAAACATTCCTTCAGTCTAGTGGATTCTACTGTAGGAGAAATTCAGTCGACGGGCCTTTAAGACCCTGCGCGCGTCGTGGTGTAATTTTTATGGAGGTCAAATTTTAAAAATATCAGCGTCAAAATACTTCGTCAATTGAATTATGCCGATGAAATTAAACGTTTAGAAACTTTATTAGCTGAAGTATCTACTGGGGAATCGTCTTTAAGTGAGGAAAGTGAAGAGTTAAGCGATTATGAAGATTTCAATCCCCATGAAACTTCTTCTGAAGAAGATATAGAATCAGAAGATTTATCCGATAATTCGGACGAAGAGTACATTTTAGGGAAAGATAAATGTACAAAGTGGTATAAAAAGAAATATCGTCTGAATGTTGGAACTCCCGCTAGTAATATTATATCGAAGTTACCGGGAAATATAGGGAAAGCTAAAAGTGTCAACTCCAGTTGATTCGTTACTAATGCTAATCGATGAAAATATGTTGTCAAATATAGTAAAATATACAAATATTTGTATCGAAAAAATAGCTGAAAAGTTTCAGAAAGATCGCGATGCTAAAAAGAACTACAGTAATCGAAGTAAAAGCACTTATAGGTTTACTATATTTACTTACTAGCGAATATACTATTCCAACATGTACTTATGTTATTAAAATGTAAGTATTCCTTATATTTTGTTTTGATTGAATACATTAAATCTTAAATACATTTTAGAAAATGAATTTCTTGTTTTTACAGAAATGTCAGTGCTTTAACTCACGAAAAAATATTCTCGGGCCTTTTCGACCCTGCGCGCATACTCCTGTTACTAAAATAAGCGCGCGTCCTGATGGGTTAATAGAGATGCAATCATTTTGTAAAATATTGTTACGAATTTTGTAAATAGTTAGTGTTTGTACTATAAAATAGTGTAAAGAATCTTATTAAGCTCCATTCCTTTACTAATATTAGTTTTTGTTACATTGTCTCTGTTATCAAGCAAACTTGTCCATTATTTTCAGTGTATGTCTACGGCAGATTGGCGAAATAGTAAAGATATCGCCAAGTTGGCGTCACTTTTGAGTGAGAGTATCTCTTTGCTCCTTTTATTGAGCTCGTGCCCCCATATTGGGGCCGCATAAGTTAGCGTTTTTTCCACTACTGTTGTGTACCATATCTTGATAATGTTAGGTTTTTGTCCCCAGCCCTTTGCCGAAAGTCACAGACTCATAAACTGACTGGTAGATATTTTGCAAGAACATGTTTTTCGGACTCTCTAACCCTTAAAACGTGTAAACCTGTCGAAAGTATTCCCGAATCCAATACTTTCTCCTTCTAAAGATACAAGAAAATATAAAAAACTAAGTACTGCGTCGCAGAGTTTCCAAAGATTAATTTGATTCTACCCACAACTAATGTAAGACATTTTATAATAAATAACTTAGTTTTTTGGGAAAAAAAATATCTAAACTGAGGAAGTATTCAGATTTTTTTAAGTACCTGCATAACAAGTAGTAGTTAAGTAAACATATCGTAGTTCTTTGAACAAAGAATCGCGATCAGGATACTCTACCGGATATTTTTCAATGTCTCTAATCCGCAAAAAAAATATTGAAACATCAAATTTCATACATTGAATGAAAAACGTTTAAAAGTTTATACGTTTAACCGCTTGGGTAAAATCTGTATATACGATGTAATACGTATAACTGCCGATGCCGAATTATACGTATAGCAAATACGTATTTCGTATAATACGTATTATACGTATACTCGTATAAACGTATAATCGGGAGCTCTAGTGTGTATTAATATTAGACAAAATGGTTATTTCTCTATTTAATAGTAAACCTCATGCATTTTTATGTGAAAAACATACTTTCTTTATTTACTGTCCATCTGTCAACAATGCAACGAAATTTTAAGTATAGGGATTTAACTATAGGGACATGATAAAGATTATTTATTATTTCGACATCGCACTTCATCGATTTTTAAATGAGGTACTGTTTAGCACTCGATTCTTACCCTTTTATCTGTATACAATATATTAAATAGCTTGATTTTTTGACAATTTTTAAATATTAATATTGTTACAGCGTATATAGGGTTCTTTTGATCTTATGGTTAGACAACTTCAAACTGTTATCTCTCAGAAAAGTAGAAAATAATTTATTTACAGATCTTCAGAACAACAGAGTCTTCGAAACTCACAAATATTACTAGATATTCAAAAATAACTGCTCAAATCTACCGTACAAGTACAGCTTTAGATCCCAGAGACACTTTATACAATGTCTCAACACTTAATAACATTCAAAACAACATAAATGAAACTCAAGCAAACTTGCTTAACAAACGCCTTGTTCACTCAATGACTAACTGGTAAATAATAACAACAGGAGCTCGTATTGCTCTCCTTATTTAGGCTCGCAGCATGTGCTGGAAATTTCTACAACCTTCTCGAAAAATCCACGGAACAACATTCAATGTATCAGCATACCTAAGGGGGGGGGTTACCATAGAGAGGTAAGGGTAACCATCGCCAACAATCGCCAAGTTTGTCGCCAACTTGGCGATATATCGCCAAATTTGGCGACCAAAATTAGTCGTCAAAAGTGACGCTAACTTGGCTATATCTTTACTATTTCGCCAATCTGCCGTAGACATACACTGAAAATAATAGACAAGTTTGCTTGATAACAGAGACAATGTAACAAAAACTAATATTAGTAAAGGAATGGAGCTTAATAAGATTATTTACATTATTTTACATTACAAACACTAACTATTTACAAAATTCGTAACAATATTTTACAAAATGATTGCATCTCTATTAAACAGTAAATTTTACACTTTTTTAATGTAAAAAACATCTTTTTGTTATTTACTACACTGTAAAAAAAATCATGAGGTTACTAAAAATTTTTTAGTAAATTTGTATTACACAGAATTTTTTAGTAACCATTATTCACAGTACAAATAATAACCATTCCATACTTTCTTTTAAAGTGAAACAAACATTTCGTTTGTAAACTGAACAAAAGATTTTTTTTGTATAATTAACTTAAAACTTCTTAGTATGAGCCACAAAGCAAAATTTAGTTACAGCTCCAAAACTTTTTTTAGTAACCATTACTCACAGATTCTTAGTAACTATTCCAAACGCAATTTTAGCAAGTGAAACAAACATTTATTTTGTAAACTGTATAAAGGAATTTTTCGTGTAAAAAACTTAAAATTTTTTGGCGACCAAATGAGTTTTGTTGCAGGGCAGGAGATCCCTTCGAACTGCATCCAGTGGACAGACTTCTGCAGGGGAGGTTTTTCGGCAAAGCCTCAATAGACGGCAGCATCAAATATTGCCACCTGCTCAATTTTGATATGCTTCTGAAGGGGAGGGGAAGTCCTGAGAACATTACCCATAGAAACTTCTCCGACAGGATTTTCATAACCCCTTTATTTAACGAGGACTTACACTCGGTGCGTCTTTGGTGGTGTCGAGCATCGAACCCGGGACCTTTCAGTCTGGAGTTCGGTGCTATGACCACTAGATTATCACGGCCACACCAAGTGAGTTTTACTAATAGCTATTAAAAATTTAAAACTATTAACTGTATTCGTTGCTAGCTTTTTTCTAGTAATTCTTACAGATTTTCTTGTAACTGAGTAATATTACAAAAAAAAAATTTGTAATTGCAAGGATCACTGAGAGAAACTAAAATTTTTTCAGTAGACCGACCCTTCTTTTTATAGTGTATACATGAATTTATATTTCGATACGTCCACACAAACAACATTTTTTCATTTGTTTTTATACATATAAGTAATACAAATTCACATGAAATTCTATTATCTTAATTTGCTAAATTATAATTATTGCACAAGAAATTCAATTATGGAGTTACAGATACCCAATCTCACCATTTATGCGAGAAAGAAATCATCTCACCACTTAAGCATTAAAACAAAGAACATAAAATTAAACATCATTTTAGGAGTTTGTAATTTTTCTAACATCAAAGATAAAAAAAAATCTTTGAAAATAATAAAAATACATAATAATAAGTGATTTATGTCCAATCCCCTAGTTCATTCTAAATGTAACCAAATTTCCCTTCCTAATTTAAAATTTGAAAATTTAGTTTCATTTTAAATCTTTAAAAAGAGTACGTTATGTCTTTGTTTAAAACAGCTTGGATATTAAACTGACTCTAAAATAATCTAGATAAATAGAGTGATGAAACATTCTAAGATCCGTTTGAAATTGTATTTATGTAAAAAGAGGAATCTTTTCACATTTCTTTAATTAAATGTAGTGAACAGGAGGAAAACTATAAATAAAATGCCACAAAAGCGTCTCTTAAAAACGAAGATTTAATTTTCTTGTGTGTTTGTATCCACAGTGAAAGGAAAACTTTCTTGTGCTGCATAAATCAGTTATCTTTTCTGCTAAGAAATTCAGTATAGCGCAGCTACATTTTAATGTTTCAAAAAACTTACTTATTGTTCTTTTATATCAATGTTTGAAGAAATAATTATTTATGTTTTTGCAATTTATGAGAAATATTTTTTGTAGTCCTTTTTTACTGTTTAGTAAAAAATAAATTATTTACAGTCTGGAAAAAGTGATAAAAATTTGCAAATTATTCTGTTGATTTGCAGCTTTGTACTATTATTTGTAACGTTATTTTATGTTTTTGCTATCAAAAAAATGTGTAATAATTTCACATGTGGTACATTTTTAAACGCCTGGCTCCAGATATTATGATTACAGTTCAATTTACTTGATGCATAGTTTGCATGATCTGCCTTGTTTTAAATTTTTTAAGTTATTTACACTTTTTATCATTAAAGAAAAAACAAAAATGTTTTTAAAACTAAGAACCTAGGCAAATATTAAATAGATATAATAATAAATATTTGCTGCCTAAATCCTTTATTCACTCTAAAAGTAATCAAATTTTTCATTCTATTTTAAATAAGAAATTTTGGTTTCATTCCTGAAACTTAAAAAAGAGTATATTATGTCTTTATTTAAAACAATTTGGATGTTGCACTGACTTTAAAATAATCTAGATAAATAGATTGTTGAAAGTTCCTAAGGTTTCCTTTGAAATTATATTTTTGTAAAAAGAGTATTAATTCACATTTTTTTATTAAATACACAGAAAACAAACTATAAATCAAATGCCATAAAAGTTTCACTTAAAAACGGATATTTACTTTTCTTGTATGTTTATATCATTAAAGAAACAAAATCATTTGTTTACTCTAAATGTGATCAAAATTTCCATCTTATTTTTAGCCCTTTAAGCGCCCTGCAAAATTTTCCATTCATGTTTAATGATTCATAAAATAGTACACTGTAAAAAAAAAATTCAAGAGGTTACTAAAAATTTTTTAGTAAATTTGTATTCCACAGAATTTTTTAGTAACCATTACAAACTTTTTTTTTTTTGCAAGTGAAACAAACATTTCTTTTGTAAACTGAACAAAAGAATTTTTTGTATAACTAACTTAAAAATTTTTAGTATGAGAGACCAAGCAAATTTTAGTAATAGCTCCAAAATTATCTTTAATAACCATTACGTGCTCCCGAAGGGCAGGAGGTACCTTCGAGCTGCATCCAGACTTCTGAAGCGGAAGATTTTCGGCAAAACTGCAATAGATGGCAGCACCAAACATTGATAACTGCTCTGACAGGATTTTCATAATCCCTTTACTAGCGAGTACTTACACTACAGACATTCGGGGAGTATTTGGGCAGAGGCAGGTACCGAACCCGGGACCTTTCAGTCTGGAGTCCGTTACTATAACCACTATGCTATCAAGGCCACACCAAGTGAGTTTTAGTAATAGTTATTAAAAATATAAAACTATTAACTCTCTTCGTTCCTAACTTTTTTCTAGTAATTCTTACAGATTTTCTTGTAACCGACTAAGATTACTAAAAATTTTTTAGTAATTACAAGGATCACTAAAGTTTTTTTAGTAGATGGACCCTTTTTTTTTACAGTGTAGCTATGAAAAGTACTACTATAGGAATTTTTATTTGGTAACATTACATATTTATTTATCGCTTTATCTCCAAAAAATTAGTTTTAATATTGATTTTGTGAGTAAAAGTTATTGTGATTCTAAAAGTTAAGTGGCGGAAAATCCCGTTTACGACGCTTAAAGATTTAAATTAGAAATTCTCGTTTCATTTTTGATATTTTAACACGTTCGCTGCCACTCACGCGAAAGCGCGTGATATGGTGTCAACGTTCAGGGGCCACTCACGCGCCAGAGCATGATGTGGGATGATGCCCAATAGCCAGTCACGGCTATTGGAAACTCACTGTAACTGATTCTTTGTTATAAAAAGTTAATCGGCTTCTGGGAAAAACCCATTTCTACAGTGCGGCATTGACTATCATCACATTTTCACTTAAGGGGCAGCGAACGTGTTAAACTAAGTAAGTTGTGTATTTCTTTAACACAACATAGATTTTCAGAGATGTTATACTCTAAAATAATCTAGTTAAATAGATTGTTGAAATTTTATAAGACTCTTTTGAAATTGTGTTTATATTATGTTATTAGGTTATATATGTCGAATAAAGGATAAAAATTCTAAATAAAATGCTTGAAAAGTGTTTCTTAAAGACGAAGATTTACTTTTCTTTTATATTTTAATCGTCATTGAAAGAAATTTTTTGCTGTTGCTTAAAAACTATTACTTTTTACGCTAACAAATTTAAGGATTATGTGCGGCATAGCTAGTTTTTAATGTTTCAAAAAAATTTAGAATCTTGCCTTTTATATTAATGTTTAAAGAAATAATCATTTCCGTTTTTCAAAGCTATCCAACTATTTTTTTTTTTTTGTATTGTTCAATAGAAATAAGAAAAATTAATCTGAAAATATTTTTTAAAAAAATTGAATTTTTCCATTGTTTTATAATTTTGTAATATTATTTATTCATGAAACGCACAAGAGAAAAAAAATCATGTGTCAATCATAAATTATAAAGAACTTTCCAGTATTTTCTGAATACTTTAACAGTGTTTCGATATTTAATAAGAAGATGCCTAATTTAACATTTTAAAAACGCATAACATATTACTATCCATACATTTTTAACTCCGCCTTTCGGAATTTTAATATTAAAATCTAAATTTGAAAAAAAAAATTGTTACTTTCTCTATAACTTTCATTCGGTTCCTTCATTCTCCTTAATTTTAAAATTGGTTTACAAAAGATGGTTCATTATGTAAAATTCGCATATTTCAAAATATTTGTGTACTTAAACTATTCTGCAAAGTGCAAAATAATTGTTTAATACAAAAATATTAGAGAGGAATATTTTTTTTTAGAAATTTGAAAATTTTCTGACTTTAAACATAATAAGTACCCGAAAAATAATAAACAGATGTAATTAGGGTTCTAGCTGTCACTCGCCATTGTGCCAAATTGCGACTAAATTCTTCATTTGGCGAGTCAATAACTGATTAGATTCGCCAAATTGCTAGTGCTCAATTTTTGCTTTTTTTTTTTTTTTTTTTTTTTTTTTCATACATATGCATATAAACATAATTTTAATATATACATATTTTTATGATATTGATTGTTGAATTTAGATTAATAACAATCGTTGTCGCAAATATAAAAACTCAAGCTATTTTAGAATATATTGAAAAAAAGGGTAGTACATTATTATTATTATTATTTTTTTTATTTTTTTTTGCAACACGGTGAATTTATTTGGCTAATACTTTTTCCATTTGGCGAAAGTTTTTTTTTTTTTTTTTTAATTAGCTAAACTACTAACGTGAGAACACTGGATGTAATAATAAATATTAAAAGCCTAAAGAAGCATTTGTTCACTCTAAATGTAATCGAATTTTCCATCCTATTTTTAAATTAGAAATTCTGGTTTTATTTTTCAAATTTTAAACTGAATACGTCATGTCTTTATTTAAAACAACTTAGATCTTGAAATAACTCTAAAATAAACTAGATAAATAGAGTGCTGAATTTTTTAAGGTTCTTTTGAAATAGTATTTATGTGAAAAAAGAATTCTTTCCACATTTCTTTAATTAAATGTAGTACAAAAGATGAAAACTATTTATAAAATACAAGAAAAGCGCCTCTTAAAAACGAAGATTTACTTTTCATGTATGTCTGTATCCTCAGTGAAAGAAAAATTCTCTTGTGCTGCGTAAGTAAGTTACTTTTTCCGCTAACAAATTCAGTATGGCGCAGCTACATTTTAATGTTTCAAAAAACGTACTTATTTTTCTCTTATATTAATGTTTAAAGGAATAATTATTTCCAATTTTGCAATTTATTCGAAATATTTTTGTAGTCTTTTTTGTTCTGTTTAATAAAAAGCAATATATTTACTGTCTGGAAAACGGGATAAAAACTTGCAAATTATTCTGTTGTTTTATAGCTTTTTACTATTATTTGTAAAATTATTTTATGGTTTTGATATAAAAAAATATGTAATAATTTCACATGTGGTACATTTTTAAACGCCTGGCTCCAGATGTTATATTATAGTTCAATTTACTTGATGCATAGTTTGCCTTATTTAAAAATTTTAAAGTTATTTACACATTTTATCATTAAAGAAAGAACAAAATGCTTTTAACTAAGAACCTAGGAAAATATTACATAGATGTAATAATAAATATTTGATGCCTAAATCCTTTTTTCACTCTAAATATGATCACATTTGCCATTTTATTTTAAAAAAGAAATTTTGGCTTCATTTCTGAAATTTAAAAAAGAGTATGTTATGTTTTTATTTAAAACAATTTGGATGTTGCACTGACTCTAAAATGATCTAGATAAATAAATCGTTGAAAGATCTAAGGTTTCTTTTGAAATTGTATTTTTGTGAAAAGGGGATTTATTCACATTTCTTTTATTAAATCACAGAAAACAAACTATAAATCTAATGCCATAAAAGTTCTCAACGGATATTTACTTTTCATATATGTTTATATCATTAAAGAAAGAAAATCATTTGTTTGCTCTGAGTGTAATCAAAATTTCCATCTTATTTTTAAATTAGAAATTCTGGTTTCATTTTTCATATTTTAAACTAAGTACGTTGTGTATTTCTTTAACACAACATAGATGTTGAGCTGACTCTAAAATAATGTCGATAAATATAGTGTTGAAACTTTCTAAGGTTCTTTTGAAATTGTATTTATATTAGAAGAGGATTTTTTTAACATTTTTGTAATTTAATGTCGTATAAAGTATAAAAGTTCTAGATAAAATGCTTGAAATGTCTTAAAGACGAAGATTTACTTTTATTGTATGTATATGTTAATTATACCATACATTCAAAATCAGGAAGGAAAATAATAGAAGTTAAAAACTTACTTAATTATACACTACATTCTAAATGAGAAAATAAAATAATAATAAGAAGAAACTGACTAAATTATGTGATTCAAATCTTATAAAAAGACTCAATCTCCTTTCTTTTTTACCTCCACCAGAGCATATCTGTGATTGTCGACATGCACCGGTGAGGGTCCGAATGTACAAGAATGTAATTAAATATTCGTTCTTTCAGCGACGTATTTGGTGTTTGTTGACATTCACCGGTGAAAGTCCACATTCTCCAATTTCGGTCTTTCACGGTAACATATATATCATTTAAGAAAGAAAAAACGTTTTGAAGTATGAACCTAGGAAAATATGAAATAGATGTAGTAATAAATATTTGTTGCCTAAACCATTTGATCAATCTAAATGTAATCAAAATTTCCATCCTATTTTTAGATTAGAAATTTTAATTTCATTTTTGAAATTTTAATATGAATACATTATTTCTTTAAGACAATTCAGATGTTCAACTGGTTCTAAAATACTGTTTACTGTTACTTTTTATATTGTATTAATGTGAAAAGATTATTCTTTTCATATTTCTTTCATGAAATGTAAAACAAAAACAAAAACTATAAATAAAATGCTAGATACTTTTGTATTAAAACGAATATTTAATTTTTTGTATGTTTGTGTCATTAAAGTCGGAAAAAAACTTAAGTAAGAACATAGACAAATACGAAATGAATATAATAATTAATTTTTGCTGCCTAAATATTCGTTCACTTTAAATGTATTTAAATTTTCCATTATATTTTTAAATTAATAAATTTGGTTTCAATTCTCAATTTTTCAAAATGATTATGTTAAGACTTCATTTAAAACAAAATTAAATATTGAATATACTATGAAATAATCTAGACAAATATATTGTTGAAAGATTCCAAGGTTCTTTTGAAATGGTATATATGGAAAAATAAAATTCTTTTCACATTTATTTAATTAAATGTTGCACAAAGGATGAAAACTATAAAGAAAAGTGATGAAAGCATCTCTTAAAAACAAATGATTTTGTTTCTTGTATACTTGTATCATCAAAAAAACAAAAAATCAATAATTTAGAGTAAGAACCTCAGAAGATGAGAATTGGATGTAATAATAAATATTTATTTCCTAAGCTTTTGTTTGGTTCACTCTAAATGTAACCAAATTTTCCATACCATTTTAAAATTAGAAATTTTAATTTCATTTTAAAAACTTTGAAATGAGTACGATATGTCTTTATTTACAACAATTTGGATGCAGAAATGACTAGAAAAAAATCTAGATAAATTAAGCGTTGAAAGATTCAACGGTTCTTTTGAAATTCTATTTATGTGAAAAAAGATTCTTTTCGCATTTCTATAATTAAAAGTAGCACAAAGGATGAAAACTAAAAATAAAATGCCATAAAAGTTTCTGTTAAAAACGAAGATTTACTTTTTTGTGTATTTAAAACTTAAAAGAAAAAACCTTTTAAGTAAGTTCCTTGGAAAATATGAAATACATGTAATAACAAATGCTTGCTGAAATAGTAATAATACAATATTTGTTCTGCCTAAATGTAATCAAAATTTTAATCCCGATTTAAATTAGAAAATTTTATATAATTATTGAAATTATAAATTCAGTACGTTATGTATTTATTTAAACCAACATGGATGTTTTACTTACTCTAAAACTATTTAGATAAACAGAGTGTTGAAATTTTCTAAGGTTCTTTTGAAATGATATTTATGTGAAAAAAGGATTATTTTCACATTTCTTTAATTACAGGTCGTACAAAGAATGAAAATAACAAAAAAATTCCATATAAGCGTCTCTTAAAAAAGAAAATTTACTTTTCTTGTATGTTTGTTTCATCAATGAAAGAAAAAACTTTTTTGTGCTGCTTAAAAACAGTTACTATTTCCGTTAACAAAATAGATGATTCCGCATGGCATAGCTAGATTTTAAGATTTCAAAAAACTTATATATTTTCTTTCATGTAACTGTTTGAAGAAATAATTATTTCCTTTTTCGAAGCAATGCAAGCTTTTTAAAATCAAATTTAACACAGAGGTGTAAAACTATAAATAAAAGGCCAAACGGCGTCTCTTAAAAACGAAAATTTCCTTATATTGCTTATTTGAATCATAAATGGAGTAATTATGTGCTGCTTAAAAACTGTTACTTTTTCTCTACTCGATTTAAAGATTCCGTATGGCATAGCTATATTTTAATGTTTCAAAAAACTTACGTATTTTTCTTTTAAATTATTGACTGAAGAATTAATTATTTCCGTATTTGAAAACTGTGCAAAATTTTTTGTAGACGTTTTTGTAAAGTTAAGAAAGAAAAAAAATCAATCTGAAAAAAAGAAAAAAAGTGAGAAATTATTTGTTGCTGTACAACTTTGTACTATTTTTTAATTATTTCCTTTTAATGCTCAACTCTGAGTACGAAAAAATATGTGCTAATCTCCCCTTAATTTTCATTTGTTTACAAAAGAATATTCGCTATATGAAATTCGAGCATTTCAAAGTATTTTTATGTATAAATTATTCTATAAAGTACAAATAAAAAGTTTAATACAAAATAAATTAGAAATGAATATTATTTTAGAAATTTGAAAAAGTTCTAATATCAATCAGTAAAGTACACCTCCCGAAAAATAATAAATAGATGTAATAATAAGTATTTACTGTAAAAACCATTTTTTGACTCTAAATATGGTAGAATTTTATATCCTATTTTAGAAATAGAAATTTTTGTTTCATTTATCAAATTTTAAACTGAGTACGTTATGTCTTTATTTAAAACAACTTAGATGTAAAACTGACTCTAAAAAAACCTAGATAAACAGTGTTAAAATTTTCTGAGGTTTCTTTGAGATTGGGCTTATTTCTACATTTCTGTAATTAAATGTCGTACAAAGGTTGAAACTATAAATCAAATGTCATAAAAGTTTCACTTAAAATCGAAGATTTACTTTTCTTGTATGTTTCTATCATTAAAGAAAGAAAAAACGTTTTTAAGTAACAATCTTGGAAAATATGAGATAGATGTAACAACATATATTTGTTGTCTAAACATTTGTTCATTTTAAATGTAATAAAATTTTCCATCAAATTTTTAAATTAGAAAGTTTGATCTTATTTTTTTAACTGACTATGTTATGTCTTTATTTAAAACAACATGGATGTTGAGCTGACTCTAAAATAACCTAGATAAATAGAGTGTTAAAATTTTCTGGGGTTCTTTTCAGATTTTATTTATCTCTACATTTCTGTAATTAAATGTCGTACAAATGTTGAAAACTATAAATCAAATTCCATAAAAGTTTCACTTTAAAACGAAGATTTACCTTTCTTGTATGTTTTTATCATTAAAGAAGGAAAAAACGTTTTTAAGTAACAACCTTGGAAACATATATTTGTTGTCAAAACCATTTGTTCATTTTAAATGTAATAAAATTTTACATCAAATTTTTAAATTAGAAAGTATGATCTTATATTTTTTTAATTTTAATCTGACTGTATTATGTCCTTATTTAAAACAACATAGATGTTGAACTGACTCTAAAGTAATCTAAAAATATAGAGTATTGAAAGTTATAAGAAAATGTTTTCAAGTAAAAATGTAGGAAAATATTAAAAAGATGTAATAATAATTATTTTTAGCCTAAATTATTTGTTCATTCTAAATGTAATCAAATTTTCCATTCTATTTTTAAATTAGAAATTTTCGTTTAATTTTTCAAATTTTAAAATAAGTATGTTATCTTTTTATTTAAAACAGCTTGGTTGTTATAATAGCTCTAAAGTAATCTAGAAATATAGCGTAATGAAGTCTAGAAATATAGAGTATTGAATAAATATTTTCTGCCTAAATCCTTCGTTTATTTTAAATGTAATCAATTGTTCTATTTTTTTAATTAGAAATTTTGATATTATTTTTCAAATTTTAAACTGAGTATTTATGAACGTATTTGAAACAACTCGTTGTGAAACAACGATGTCGTAATGACTCTAAAATAATCTAAGAACATAAAGTGTTGAACGTTTTTGAGATTATTTTGATTCTTTGTATGTTTGTGTTTAAGATCATCAATTATCTGCACGAGGAATATTTGCCCAAGGGGAGAATGACCTCCGTGGGGGGGGGTCTTTTTAAAAGAGCCTAACCCATATTTATGCAAGGAACTCCAAGATTCGAAGAAAACCCAGTAAGCTCCAAAAGATTACGCCGACGGGCGCGATTGGATTCGAACTTAGCGTCCAGCGTCTACCAGTTTTGAGTGCAAAACCTCTCACTCACTTATGGAACCAAAGTTTTTATTTATTTATTTATTTTGAAATTGCATTTATGCGAAAAGAACACTCTTTTAACATTTCTTTAACTAAATGTAGTACAAAGGATATCTATATTATAAAGGCCAAACGTATTTCTGCGTAACGAATACGTCGTTTTGCGAATGGCAACCATTTCCCATGCAATTTCGGTTTTACAGTTTTCACTACTGCATATTTTATACTTCCATACATCACACATTTTAATTTTCTTATACCGTTGTACAGAGAAAAAAGCGCACTTTAAAATGCAATTTGTTTGAAAGCTGCATCACCATTTATTTTTGAGATACTAATTTTTATATAGTTTTTAGTATCAATTTTGTAATTGTGGCAACAGAATCACCCTATTTTCTCTTAAAATTGAAAAAAAAAATAGAAATTCAAATACGTATACTATTTCAAAAATATTGTTTGTTATAAAATCCGGTGAATTAAATATTATTAAAATAGTTAAAATATTATTTGTTTAAGAGTTGGACTTACCAATATAAGGAGCATTTTTTATTGTAACTTATTTTGTAGGCTTATTATAAATCAGTGAAACAGTTTCTCCTTAAATACAGGGTGTCTATAAAAGAACTCCGGGGTTTTGAGGCAAAATATTTTAAAGAAATAAAAAACATACATACATGTTTTATACATGACTGAAAAGCTTACATTTTCAAGTTTTTTTAACACTTAGTAAAGTTTTATATGAGCCCCTTTAGTGGCACCGCAGACGTCTAAACGTTATTCTACCTCTTCCCATGTCCTGGCGAGCATGTCTGGGGGGATGGTTGCCACACAATTGACTATTTGTTCCCTGAGATGTTGAACATCACGAATTTTCTCTACATACACAAGATTCTTGATATGCCCCCAGAAGAAATTTCGATCGTTTCTATGAGCCAAATAACACATTGAGCCATTTGTTGCGGAGTCGCCATCATTTCAAGGTCAACGCCCTGCAGCGCCACCAACAGTTGATGGAAACATTCCCAATTCGTACGAGTAAAATATTTTGAGCTACTCTTTTCAAAGAAATCGACTAAATTTTGCTATCTTTTATAGTTAGTGAGATATGAATTTTTAATACCCGGAGTTCTTTTATAGACACCCTGTATTTTCATTTGTCGAAATTCGACGGGTTTTATCTTATATAAATAAAGTGACAGAAAATCGTCTTTTTAAAAACGAAGATTTACTTTTCTTTTATGTTTTAATCGTCAGTGAAAAAAAAAATTGTGTTGCTTAAAAACAGTTACTTTTTCGGCTAACAAATTTAAGGATTACGTATGACATAGCTAGTTTTTAATATTTCAAAAAATTTTAGAATCATGCCTTTTATATTAATATTTGAAGAAATAATCAATTCCGTTTTTCAAAGCTATGCAACCATTTTTTTGTATTGTTTAATAGTAATAAGAAAAATTAATCTGAAAAACATTTTTAAAAAATTGAACTTTTCCATTGTTTTAAAATTTTGTAATATTATTTATTCGTGAAACACACAAGAGAAAAAAATCATGCTTCAATCATAAATTATAAAAAACCGTCCAGTATTTCCTGAATGCTTTAGAAAATTTCGATATTTAATAAGAAGATGTCTAATTTAACATTTAAAAAAAACGCATAACATATTACTATTTGTCCATTTTTAACACAACCTTTCTGAATTTTAATAATAAAATCTAAATTTGAAAAAAAAATGTGTTACTTTCTCGATAACTTTCATTCGATTCCTTCATTCTAATTAATTTTCAAATTGGTTTACAAAAGATGGTTCATTATGTAAAATTTGCATATTTCAAATTATTTGCGTACCTAAACTATTTTGCAGAGTGCAAAATAACTGTTTAATACAAAAATATTAGAGAGGAATTTTTTTTTTTTAATTTGAATATTTTCTAACTTTGAACATAATAACTACCCGAAAAATAATAAATAGATATAATAATAAATATTAAAAGCCTAAAGAAGCAGTTGTTCACTCTAAATGTAATCAAATTTTTCATCCTATTTTTAAAATGAGAAATTCTGGTTTCATTTTTCACATTTTAAATTGAGTACGTTATGTCTTTATTTAAAACAACTTAGATCTAAAACTGACTCTTAAATAAACTAGATAAATAGAGAGTTGAATTTTTTAAGGTTCTTTTGAAATAGTATTTATGTGAAAAAAGTATTATTTTCACATTTCTTTAATTAAATGTAGTACAAAAGATGAAAACTATTTATAAAATACCAGAAAAGTGTCTCTTAAAAACTAAAATTTACTTTTCTTGTATGTCTGTATCCTCAGTGAAAGAAAAATCCTCTTATGCTGCTTAAGTAAGTGACTTTTTCCACTAACAAATTAAATATGGCGCAGCTGCATTTTAATGTTTCAAAAAACTTACTTATTTTTATTTTATATCAATGCTGAAGAAATAATTATTTCTGTTTTTGCGAAATATTTTTCTTGCGTCTTTTTTTGTACTGTTGAGTAAAAAATAAATTATTTGCTGTCTGGAAAACGCGATTAAAACTTGCAAATTATTCTGTTGTTTTACAGCTTTGTACTATTATTTGTAACATTATTTTATGTTTTTGATATAAAAAAAATATGTAATAATTTCACATATGGTACGCTTTTAAACACCTGGCTCCAAATGTTATCATTACAGCTCAATTTACTTGATGCATAATCTGCATGATTTGGCTTATTTAAAAAATTTTAAGTTGTTTACACTTTTTCAAACACGATCTGATTTCCTATATTAAACTAATAATAATAAGAATTGTGTATAACAAGAATCTGCCTGGTCCTGTTACTCCATTCGGAACTACTTTGATATACCCCCCCAAATCGTAAATTTGGCGACTTTTTTTTCTCGCCAAGCAAAATACCCATTAAGTTAAATTAAGTTAAATACAAAAAATAAAATTAATTTAAATTAATTTAAATACATTAATTAAAAATACATTAATTAAAAATACATTATTTAAAATAATAAATTAATTAAAAATACATTAATTAAAATTAAGTTAAATACAAAAAAGGAATACCTAAAAAATACAATGAATACATAAAAAATACAAATGAAGGAATGAAGCTGAGTAACAGCGAACCTAAAAAGTCCGTAGGAAAAGTGCGTAGGGAGTGCCAGATTTGGCGCGTAATTTTTTTTTTTTTTTGGGGGGGGGGGGTATATCAAAGTAGCACCCTCCATTTTTGTGGTACAATTGGATTCATGAAGAATGAAAGGTTAAACATATATACGAGGCAAAGATAGCAGTCAATAATGGCAACATTATCTTACTGTAGGATATCAATTTTGAATTTATGTGACAATAATTTTACATTATGATCAGGGTCATTCAAACACGACCTAATTTCACATAGTAAAAAAATAATAATGAAAGTAAAAATTTTGTGGAACAGAATCCTGTCCGGTCCTGTTTTCCCATTTTTTGGACAATTGGATCCATGAAGAAATATAGTTTAACCCTTTCCGGCGCAAGCAAATTCTATTAGTAAAATGAGAAAATTGTCGATTGACACCGGAATTTATAAAGGACTTGTTTAGATATTACGAATTCTTCAATTTAAGCTTTCATTGTAAAAGCAAAATTATATTAAAATATTACTGGTGCCGTTTGCAAGTTTGGAATTAAAGTCAGGTGTTTCCGGCCCGGCAGCACTGCGCAAGAAAGGGTTAATTATATATACGAGGGAAATTCAGCAAGTAGATCACAAACCGATGTCACAAGTCGGAAATCACTAGTAAATATTTTCCATTTATACCAACAGGTAGCAAGATTGTTCTACTGTAAGATGTTAATTTCGAATTTATGAGGCAACATTTGTACGAGATGAGCAGGATCTCGTCTACGAGTTGGTGACGAAGAACAAAGTAATCATCTTGTTAATATTGCGATAGAAGAAACAGTGAAAAAGCTAATGGAAATGGTTAGAGGTGACCGGTAAGCATATTTCAGATGTGTATATTGCTGGGACGATTACTGTTTCTAAACCAATAGGAGACCGTCATTATCACGGTCAAGTACACGCCCACACAGTTTGATTGACAGGAACTCGTGGACAATTGATCGTGTGTGTTTATTATTTATTTGTACTCGGATTGTTTGAATTTGTACTCGGTAATTAAAAATTAAAGGTACGAAAAAAAAATTTTTTTTTCAAAATGATTGAATTTTATTTACTTCAATTAGAAATTATACTTCCTCTGATCCTGAAATAAATAAATAAATAAATAAATAAAATTAAAGTAAGAATTTTGCTTATACGGATACTTTCGCAGAATACTTTTTTCCCATTTGTTTAATATATATATAAATCATTTTGGAACGATATTTAGAATATTAAAAGGGTTTGAAATATTTTTTTAAATGTCTTATTTATTAATAAAAGACAGCCTCCAATAATTTAAAAAAAAATCACCAACGGACTCTCGGCCCGCGATGGACTCGAACCCACATCCTCCGGTTTCAAGCTCGACGCTCTAACCATTCAGCCAGTCAGCTCACTTTCATCCGCAACAGATTATCGTTATAATTAGCACCGTCAATTGTCCACGAGTTCCTGTCAATCAAACTGTGTGGGCGTGTACTTGACCGTGATAATGACGCTCTCCTATTGGTTTAGAAACAGTAATCGTCCCAGCAATATACACATCTGAAATATGCGACCGGTAAACAACAATAAGCATTATAAGAAATTATAATAAGGAGCTTATGTATAGCCTTCAGCCGACGGATCTAGATATTGCACGAGAGGTACATAGATGGCTGAATAAATGGCTGAGAGAGCAAACCAAAAACGGTTATGCAGCAGGCATTGCAAAACTCATATAGAGATAAGAAAAAAGTAACAATGGATTGTGTAAGCAATAATAATAATAATAATAATAATAATAATAATAATAATAATAATAATAATAATAATAATAATAATAATAATAATAATAATAATAATAATCTTCACACTTAAGCTATAATCTCAATGTTCGAATGTTATATTTCATTTTTCCAAGTTTTAAACAAAAAAGGCTTCGCGAGTTCCCACCACGCACTGGTCACGTGGGGTGATGGCCCATGACGCTTAACACGATTTAGAGTTCTCCTTTTATTTTCTTAAATTCTGGTAGTAGTTTGAAAAGAGGGATTTTTTTTAAATTGTTTCTCTACAAAATGGAAACTCTCCTGGTGCACAAAATCGATGTAAAAACCACAATTGTTTAAAAATATCGTGCTTTGAATTTATTCGGACAAAATACTCCTGTAACTCGTAAAGCATTAGATTTACAATCATCAGAGCAAATATCTATGTCATAAAAAGGCATTGCCCATTTATCAAATGGCAGTACGCAAAAATTAATTTTTCTTTTCAAAAAGACCGAGAAAGGCTTCAAGCCAGTTCTGATATTTGTTTAAGACGTGACGTGCTTTTAATATCAACTATAGCGACTCCAGAATTAGAAAAGCAACATTACTAATCAGGGATATGTTTAGAAAAATTTTAGGTTCTTTAAAGGACCCTTAAAAAGATTATTTATCTTAAAACTGGATCCTTCACAAAATTTTTTATCCCCAAACAGGACCCTTGAAAAAACATTTTATCCCAAAACAGAACACTTCACAAAATTATTTTTCTCAGAATTTTTTCACCTTCAAATTGAATTTTTCACAAATATAATCATTTAAATCTCGCTTGTAAATAAGCAGTTGAACCCACCAAAAAGCATATTACTTAGCCTTTTATATATGAAAAATAAAACCTGAAGATATCGATAATTTTAAATTCTGATTAGAATTTTCACAAATATAAGAAAAAATTCAGTTTCACAAAAACAGGACCCTATGAGAAAAGTCTGGACAGACCCCTACTAACAAATATATTATTAAGGACCACCTATCACAAAATTCACAGCTTTCAATAAATGTCAAGTTTTTAATTATAGATGACGATTATATAGAGAACTAAACATGCTTTTCAAGTTTGTTGCTTGGGTTTTCCCTTTTTATTGGCTTTTGTGACCTTCTTACTGATTTTACATCGTACATATATTTATTTTTAAACATTAAAATATAATTTTGAAAAGAAAGTTTCTGTATAATAGAGAGAGAATCTATACGAAAACGTTTAAAAATGTGCAAACTTTCATTCAAATGTGTTTGTCTTTTGAAATATAAATTCCAGGAATTTCCAGAGATACAATGTAAAATTACGGCCCAGTTACTTCACATAACTTTATATCTTTGAAGAAATTATCTATATAGAAATTATCTTAAAAAAATATCTATATATTTTTTCTATCTATATATTTATATATAAAGTGGCTGTTTTTTCTCTATCTCAAAATAATCAGTTTAAATTGTCGATACAAAAAGAATAATTAAAATTTAAATAAAAAATAGTTAACTAAATAAAAAATAACAAAATTGATTAAAAATTGAGTTTAAATGTTTTAAGATGTTTCTGTTTGATGCAAGAATAAATATTCACAAAGTAATTTAAAATTATCTTTATTTCGCAGGAGTTCATATTGTTTATCATTTCAAAATTATATATTCTGTAGAATATGATTTACAATAAGGCTCAACAGATATTACAAAGAATGTAGTACAAAGAAATTACAAAATATGAAAATATCTGCAACGAACTGTTGAAGATTTAAAAAAAAAGAAAAAGAAGAAATGTAATATTTTTTATTTTGTTTTTTAATACAATCATTATACGAGAAATGCTTTTAAATACGAAAGAAAGATAACTTAAATGTAAGATTTGTAAGCATACTTATTTTGCAACATGAAGACGGAAATTATTTAAGATAGAATTTCCGTATATACTCGTTCATACGTTGACCTTCAAAATTTTGAATACAAATTCTGCAAACATCAAAAACCCATGTATAAATCGATCGTCTTACTTTTTACTTCAATTTTGCACAAAAGCAAACCAAAGATATCACTTTCCAATGAGAAAAATTAGTAAGCAACAAAAAACATTTCTATTATTATTTGTATATTTTAGCTATTAAAGCTATTACTATTTGTATATTTTATTAATATTTTATTTTACATACATATAAAAAATCAGAAATTTGTAGCATTCAAACTTTTCTTTCCATTTTTTATTAACTCATGTATAAATCGACACCCCCCCCCCAGTTTGCTTGCCGAAAATTTTCAGAATTTTATTGACTTCTACACGAGTATATACGGTACTTTGTATCCTGATTTATGAATACAAAGAATGATTCACATAAATAATTTTTCATTGTAATGTAAGAAAAACAGCACAATATGCATAATAATAATTTTATTTTTGGATATTTTTTTAATTATAACTGATTTAATAAACAGATAGAGCTTTTTCTCAAAATATTTACAAAAATAATGATACAATAAAAAAATACTGTTATGGAAAATCACAAAATTAATGCGAGAACAATGTAAATAAATGTATAGTCATCCAATCTGTAACAAAAAAGTATTTTGTATTGAAATTTTTCGTATAACATTTTTAATAGGCTGACAGCAACACCTAGGTAAATGGTTGAAAAAATAAATACCAACATTAACCGTTTTATTCTGCTTTCTAAATAGGGTTAAGCAAATTATTTTGCATGAAAAGTGTAATATACTTTTATTAAATGACAGATTATATAAATTTAAGTTTATTTTATTAAAATGATACTTAAAAGTACAGTCGGGATATAAAAAGATTTAGTTTCAGTTAAATTTTAGTTATTAAAAGTATTTGTAAACTTTAAATAATATTTTTTCATCCATCATTATAAAAAACAAATGTCATAATTTATAGTTTTAATTACAATGTTTTGCAATAAAAAAATTACGATAAAAATTTTAAAAATAAAAAAAATCAACAATTAAAAATTCACAAAAAGTTGTTGAATACTTCCTAAAATCAGAAAAATTACTTCAAATTTTTCTTTTTAAAAATGAATATTTTCTCGTAAAGTAAAATATAAAATAACAACTTCCAATCTCAATTTTAATGTCTGTATAACAAAAGCACAAAACTCAAATCTATATTTATATATCTTTCGTTTTACAAACTGATATTCGCGTTTTATAAAATTATTCTTGATTTTGTTTGCATACTTCAATAATGTTTTCTTCAAACGAATTAGCAACTTGATAGACTAATTGATTGATTTTTTTTTTTTTTTTTTTTTTTTTGTAAATAATATATGTATATATATATTTCATAACTAATACTTTTTTACAAATAGTCTTTTTTTAACGCCAAGTTGATAGAATTGTGTGGGCGAGAAGCAAATCAAAGCGAAAATTTTCTTGTAAATCCTTTAAGACCTGAATATACCAGCTAAATAAAACAAACAATCGAAAAAACTCAATTTTAGTTTCTATACATTCACTGTCAAATACTTTCTAAAATCAGAAAATTACTTCGAATTTTTCCTTCTAAAAATGGAATATTTTCTCGTAAAATAAAATATAAAATAACAATTTAAAATCTCAATTTTAATGTCTGTACAAGAAAAACACAAAACTCAAATCTATCTATACTAATAAAATCCGTGCGCCTCTGTCTGTCTGTCTGTCTGTCTGCTTGAAGCCTATTACAGTTCGCAACGCGGGCGAGTTGGAAGTCGCGAGAGGTGTCTTTCGATTGGAAATATTCCGGGGAAGTCATTTCGGGCATTTTCGAGACCGTGGGACTAAAATTAAAAAAGTTATGAATTAAAAACCCCTTGGGAATCGGAACGAAAAGTGTCTCAAATCCGAAACGGCGCTCAAACGGAGCTCCGAGGCAGAACACTGCGCTACCTTGCGGTGAAGAACCTAACTTTTCCCCTTTGGCTAAAAGAAGAAACAGCCGAAAACCGCTTTTTCTACCGGCGCTAATTGCGTTTTTTCCGCTTTTTTTCTTAAACCATCATGCAGACAGTTTTTAAAGTAGAAAAAAACTGATTACATATTCAGGATCTGCGTAAAAATCTGCTTCTGATGAACTAAAAAATACGGAAAAATGTCTTAAGGGCGCGTAGTGCCCACCGTGCAAAACCAAATATTTTTAACGGGACTATGGGCGCGAAGCGACCATAGTTCCGATCCACAATCTTTTTTTTTTTTCAAGTGCACGTGGCCCACAGTGCGAAATCACATATTTTTAACGGGACCATGGCTCTTTAATTTACTTTTTTTTTGTGCTTGAGGATTCGAACACCAAGACTTGCTTATTTAATGAATTTTTTTGCTTATTATATACTGCTTAATACCGAGGTTCCTTTGGAAAAAGTGGCCCAGCTAGCGGGCGTAGCTCGCTAGTATTTATATATCTTTCGTTTATCTATCTGATATTCACGTTTTATAAAAATTTTCTTGCTTTTGTTTGCATGCTTCAATAATGATTTCTTCAAACGAAACAGCACCTTGATGGACCAATTAATTGACTTTCATTTTTCGTAAATAATATATAAACATATTTTTTCATATCTAATACATTTTTAGAAATAGTCTTTTTTTAACCCCAGTTTGATGGAGTTATGTGGGTGAGAAGCAAATCAAAACGAAAATTTTTTTGTAAACCCTTTAAGACCTGAATACATCAGCTAAATAAAACAAACAATCGAAAAAACTCAACTTTAATTTCCATACATTCACTGTCAAAAATATTTCGTCGAAAAAGCTGAGAATGCACAAGCAGAAAACTGGCAAAACCTGCTTATGATTGGAATAGTTTATTTTTCTTTTTTACAAGTAAAGAATTGTCTTTTGATTAGAAAATATTATGAAATTTCGTTGGAAAATTTTCATATTTTCATGCGAACAAGACATACGCAAAAATTCTGTTTCTAAACTTATTCAGATTCACCAACATTTCGTAAGACTTTTGAGCCCATTTGATTTCCTCCAACTTTTCTCGAAATGTCGTCCCAAAACTCAGTGTGATAGCAAACAGAAATGTTCCCCCAACATTTTTCTGCTGTTGCAAAAAAGTCTCTCCTAGTCAAGACTTTTCATTCAACATCGAACATTTCAACGAATCAGAGATAAGCGATTGGTACGAGTAGGCGATAAATATTAACGCTTGGTACTAGTAGAAACTGGTTTTCCAGTTTTTCCTCCAACTTTTTTAAAGACAATTGTAACCTTTTTCTCTCTTTGAACGGGAAAATGTTGGGGTTAAAATCGGCTTAAAAGTTTGTCTCGAATAAAGTCCGTGAATCTGATGACAGCTTAATACGAAATAGTTACAGATAGGACAGTTGGTGAAAATCCCTGAAGGCTTGTCTAAATCTTATGTATATAATAAAGGATTTCAGGTAATTTTGCATTGTTTTTGTGAATTCTTTGGAGATGAAGTGAAAAATAAAAGGAGAATCAAAGCAAAAGTTTTCTTGTTAACCCTTTAAGGTCTGAATATTTTTAGGACAAATGATAAATTTTGGCTGTTGAACCTACACTGATAAACAAGGTTTCTGTTTCTAACTATATATGTGGTGACTTTTATATTTTAGGTGGTGCTGTGAAAGAATATGCCATTGAAAAGTTTCCATCACCCTCAGATTTTTAAAAAATTCAAAATTTTGGAAACCTGAATTTTGTAGTATTTATTCGACGCATACACCTTATAAAATTTATCATTTGGCATTTTTGTAATGGAAAACTTTTAAATAAACACTTATAAAGCTTAAAATTAATATTTATGAAGCTGAAAATATGCATTGTTTATAAGTTTTCAGAAAAATGTAGAAGAATTTTTGTAAAAAGAAATAATATTAATGAGAAATTTCATAGATTATGTAGCGGTAAATGTCTTATCTGTGGATGCTCGCCTATAGGCACAATCACAAGCTTCCGTAATTAGGTTCCAACAGTAATCTTTGAGTATATTAGGGACCTACCTTTCTTGATATCGGGATTCCATTGCAGAAATATCCTAAAAAGTATATATCTTTGTATTGTTTTTCAGGAGATTCCAGCCTTGTAATCTTGATCCAAGTAATTTTGAGTTTTTTTTTTTTTTTTTTTTTTTTTTTTTTTTTTTTTTTTGATAAATTTAAGTTTCTCACGAGATCATTTAATTCTTCTTGTGTAATTAGGTGTAATTCTTCATTTATGCCCGGAGAATAGTTTATATCAGGTGTAGAGAAAGTTTGTTTCATCAATTTACATTTCTACTGCTGCATCGTCGTATGTATAATTCTCTGGAGGCTTCGGTATTGGTAAATCATCATATGTAAAACTGGTTGTATTGTTGAATCTAAGTTTAGGTGTTTAATTTTATGTTTACTTCTTGCAGAGAATCCTTTAATTTTTGTAATACAAAAGTAGCTGTCAGTTATATGATCCTTCGGCTTGCACATTTCATGGGTATAACATAGGTCATACTCAGTCTTGTACCTTTCATCCACGCCCGGAGGTTTGTAGCACATCGTGTACAACAAGAATGAGGTGTCCATTTCTTATCTTGTTCACCTACTTTATATTCTAAGACATGTGATAGGCAATCTTTATTAGCGGCAGGAAAGCGCATCGATGCTTTTCAAAGTTAGCTCCCCGCACATATAGCAAAAAGAATCGGGTTCTTTAACGCATTCTGTAGACATTTTTCACATATTTTACAGGAAAGTACGATAATTATAATTAAAATTTAAGTAAAAAGTCTTACAGAACAAAGAAATAGCAGTACATTCCCCCCCCCCCGAAAGATAAGTTTAAACTGCCATGGATTTGTGTTAAAACCAAATATTGTGGGGGTGGCTAGGGCTGTCTGTTCAAGGTCGCTAACATAAAATTCATTAGGGGGACATCTGTTTTTAGTCTCTTGCTGCATCTTCTATCGTTGTAATAATGAAAAAGAATATTTTTGTGAATCAAATGCATGTAAGAGAATAATATAATATAATTATAATGCCTATATGATGCCTACATACTCGGAAACGTATAAATGAAATTTCTGAAAAATGGGGGGTGATAGAAAATTTTTACAAACATATTCTTTTTCAGCAGCTTGAAATCTATAAGAAACACCCAATGTATATAGAGAAACAGAAAATTCGTTAAAATTTGTTTATCAGTGCTATTAATAAGATCAAGTTTAATTGAAAGAATATTTGAAAAATTATCAGATTCCTTTATGCCTAGAGAGGAACAAGGCAATTGGGTTTCTAAAAACTGGACTTTAAATCGCATAAACAGAGGAACCTTGTGTCAGTCAGACATTCAAAGCTTATAAAGCAAAGAAAAAAGTCCTTTTAATTGACGGTATTTTTTTATTAAAACCTTTTTAATGTAGTTTGAAAAAAATCTTTAATAAAAATAAAACAAAAATTTATATCACTTTAATGCATACATTTTTTACTTATTTGCGAATATTTTTAAATCATCTTTTTTTAATAAATCTTTAAATTTTCTTGAAGTTTATAAACAAATTAAAAGTCGTCTTACTACACTAGCATGCATATTAAAAAAGTCTTTATGTTATGGTTCTTTATTCAGATTAACCTTCTAAAAGATGTAATATATATACATTTTTACGATTATTTTTTTCCTGCTGTTATTCTAAAAAATCATTTAACTGAAGTCAAAGATACCAAAAACGTCGAAATAAAATATTTTTTTTTTCCTAAACTTTAAATGAAATTAGCAGAAACAATATGTAACTATGTATTTATATATGTATGATAAGAATAACAAAAAAAATATTTTCTTAAAATATAAAGTCACGTAATTGCATAACAGAATGATAACAAAAACAAAACTGGAAGAACGATTGGAAATCACTAATCATGCCTAGTCAAAAACCAGAAACAGTTTAATAGATAATCTAGAAATTAAATACATAATATAATAGACTACGTCAAATTCACAATCCTAAAATCTGCATATCATCATAGATGTAAACTATGATATTCTCAGTTCATATGTAGGATCAAAATTACAGAATTGTTTGCTCATATATATTTCCGCATGTATTTTATATGTAATTCTGGATAATATTACATTTATATTTTTTATTTTTTTATGAAGTAAGTTTAAATAAAATTTGAAAAAAACATTGATATTGCTGGTATCATTGCTAATCAGAACCTTTTTACCAAATATGTGTTTGTATTAATGAAAATTTTTTGACTATCATTAAGATTGGTTAAACATGAAATAAAACTTTCTTAAATTATGATTTTGATATGAATTATTAGGTAACTTTATGAAAAAAGTTTCATTGAATAATCCAAGGAAAATGTATCTCATTTTTTTTACTTGATCTTTACCTTTAATAATTTTACATTATAACTTTAATGAATTACCTTAATAATCTTCTGTATTGAAAGCATTCGTTGTAATTTTGATTGAATTATTACTTTCAACTTACTGATTTTAAAAATGTGAACAATGCAATGACCAGAAATTCTAACATTTGCTCCCAACTTGGTGGATATGAGTGAGTCTTTTATAAATAAACTGCAGTTACTATCCCTAGTAGCAAACCAATATTGATTCAACGTAACGCCAATATTTCATTTATTGGAAATATTGAAAATAAAACGTCAATATTGCTCCATTATTGGGATGTTTACATTTTGCCTTTATTTAGCCAATATTTTCAGCCAATATTATGACAATATTGGGTTTTCATTGGAAATATTTCAATAAAACGCCAATATTGTACAAATGTTGGCGTTACATTGGAAATATTTCCAATGAAATCCCAATATTTAACCAATATTGGAGTTTTGTTAGCAATATTTTCAATGAAACCCCAATATTGGTTTAATAAGGGCAAAATGTAAACACCCCAATATTGGAGCAATATTTCATGCCAATATTGCTCCAAGATGTAGCCAACATTGGCCCAATATTGTTTAGCTACTGGGAATGTATCATAATTATAAGTAGACGGACGTGTGTGAGTGTGAAATGGGGGAGGGGGAGGGAAGAGGGTTAAAAGCCCTCCAACAGCAGGGTTCTATTAGGAAGAATATGAATCAATTTCTTGTTTTAAGAATGATAATGATCAGATTATCTGCATTTCTACAAGACTTATTGTTTATCATTTGATTAATCTAATGATTATTTCCGTTTAAAATAAATTGTAAAATTTATTTTTTATAAATTCTACAAAATATAACTTAATTTGTTAGGCGTTGCAACCTCGTCCAATCTTATATTTATGATATATTATACAATATTTGCTACTCTTTCAATGTAAATTTCGAAATAGCATATCCACTAACAGTATATACATGCTATGACAAAACGGCAATAATAATAATAATAATAATAATAATAATAATAATAATAATAATAATAATAATAATAATAATAATAATAATAATAATAATAATAATAATAATAATAATAATAATAATAATTTACTTAAATACTAACTTATGAAAAAAACACGTCAAACAAAAATAAATATGAAAAATTGAAATTTGTTTGATGATATGTATTTAATTTTTTTTCCATTAACTTTTATCCAAAATTTAAGTTTCACTTTTATGTTTTTCCTACAATTGTAAAAGATTTAAAAAAAATATCCTTCAGATGTTTTCAAAGTTTTCCATTTTCACGCAGCACTATAATATGATATTAATAATATCCATATATGACAGTATTTTTTATGCAAAATAACAGATATGTTTTTCAAATATTCTTATTACAAATAATTACATTCATACATATAAACAGTGGCTTTCTTCCTTATATCTCTAACAAATATTAAGGCATTCACAAATAATATAAAGAAATTCATATATATTTAATATCTGTCAGCAGAATAATAATATTATTTTGTTCTAATCAATCGCTTACTTTGATATGAATGGTTATGATATGATTTATATTCAAAATCGTCAGCAAAACCTTACTTTATAGTGAAATACCTAACTGATGCAAAAATGATTGCACATATCAGTATGTTTAACCCGACTGACACCGGAATTTGAAAACAACTTTATTTGTAAATAAAAAAACGCGATGTTTCACGGTTTTAATAAACCGTAATTTTTTGAAGCAAAATTCCAATGCCAGTATGGCATTCGGGAATTAAAATTAAATGGTATATCTATGAAACCACCGTGCCACAAGGGGTTAAACAAAAAAATAACAATTTTTTGTAACAATAACAATAGTTTTAAAACAAAAGGAAATACATATTTATTTTATATCTATAAGCATAGAAATACGATTATCTTGTTCTAATCAATCCGTTACTTTGATATGAGTGGTTATGATATGATTTATATTCAAAATTGTCAGCATAACATTACTTTTCATACCTAATTGATGCAGAAATGATTGCACATATCAACATTTTTAAACAAATAAAAAAGCAATTTTGCTCTAATACAGTAAAGAAATATAACATCTCATTCAAAGAATGAAATTTTATATACATTTTTTCTGTGAGTACACTAATTTTAAACATTAATTACCACCTCACCGACATGTTTTTATTTTACATGAATTTCTTCTTATTATTTTATCTTAGACATTCAATAAAATCATAATCGCTTGTAAAAATATTAGTAAAAGTTAGTACGAACTGAATATTTTCAACTGAGTGAAAAATTGCCTTCGCTGGGTTCGATTCCCGGCCTGGGGAATTTTTCCCTCAGTTGCAAATCTTCATTTCGTATGATAATTTTACCAATCAGTTTGATTGTGTTTAAAAAAAAGCTAATATGTTACATATAATATAAAACATCACTTTAAAATATCAAATTATTTTTAATTGCTATAATTGATTTATTAAAATAACATAATATGGCAAATAGATATGTAGGAAAACTAAATATGTAGGAAAATTGATCCAATAGAACCACAGCAAGTATCTGGCGTATATGAAATACCATTCAAAAAACAAGGTGGAACAAAGCAATATTACATTGGTGAAACAAGCAGAAAACTCAGAACTAGGATTAAAGAACATGTAGCAAACATCAAATACAATAGAAAAACTACAGCTCTCTCAAGATTATATAGCAAAGAACCATTACAAATAGATTTTAAAAATAGCAGAATAATATACCCTTCTACATCTCATTTTCAATCAATCATCAGAGAATCAATAGAATCTTCATACCTAGGGACAATATTTGTAATGAATTTGCCTCCATGGAGCTCCCTAAAATTTTTAAGGAAATACTTCAAAGGTTTTTAAGATAACAATTTGTAATATTTCATGTTCACAATTATTTTTATTTTTATCCATTTTTACTTTTTTCAGTTTACTTTCACAATGCTCAAGTTCATGTGATTTAAGTTTTTTCTGTTTATTTTTAATTTGAAGCTATTTTGTTGAAGAATTTCTTTTATCATTTATTGTTTTAGAAAAAGTTGCCGTCAGAGCAACGAAATATGTAAAATTAAAAGGATTTTTTGCCATGATTTATTTTAATAAATCACTTATAGCAATTAAAAATAATTAGCTAATACCTTATAATTGAAATCAAATTAGATTTTCCTTTTTAATTGAATATGGAAATATAAACGGGACAAATAAACTAGTCTGTAAAGTGATACAGAATTTTAAGTGGGCTGTATATTAATAAAACATGTAAGGAGACATTTCTAAAACATCAGATTATTTCTATTGAAAGGAAGATCTGTGGATTTCTTGAAAATTGTTATTCCGTAAATGAACGTTAAATAAACCATTTTTTACAACAAATTCTATGTCTGATATGGCTCATTACATGTTAAATAGCCTAAATTTGTATACAACCAATGATTAATTCTCTTACCCCTTCACTGCCCGATTTTTTTCTACTTTTATATTAAAATATATATTTGAAATCTATATGCCGGTCTAATAATGGGAAAAATAGTAAAAGAAATTAAATTTCAAATTTCCAACTAAAATTAGATATTTTATCGCGTGTACCATGTATACACTATTCGGGTTATAAAATAATGTATTGCTATATATTGCAACTAAATGAGTATACGTTAATTAAATTTATCTATTTAACACTTTGCAACATTTTTTATATTAATATTTTCAAGTATTCATTAAAAATAATAAAAATAAGTTTTGCCTTAATAGCTTGATAGAATTTTCTTTTGTTTGCGAAGAGAAAGTTCCAATTTTTTTGCCTAGTGCAGCCATATGACATGTACAAAGTAAGTGTCATTCGATTCTTTGGACTATCCTTGGTCAGGTACAGAATTATAGGCATTGCCAAATGTTACTTACGGTACAAAGAAAAGTTAATTTTGAAGTAATCACTACAGGACATAAACATTAGGGTGGATCGATTGTCTATGGCGAAAAAAAAATTACCATTCATCAAAATCTACCTATGCGGAAAAGATGTTCTATTGTATGGAGATTAAGGGAAAAATAATAAAAAAAATTTAATTTAAAATTTAATACTGCCACAAAAGGGTTGAATTTTCGAAAAAAAATTGAAAAAAGACTGAATTTTGGTTTGGTTATTTTTGTCAAAAACTAATTATTTTAATAATTTTTAAAATCCAACAATGCGGAAAAGGTGTTATAAAGTATGAAAATTAAGCAAAAAATAATAATAAGTAATAAATTTGAAATTTACTACTGCCACAAAGAAGGAGAAAATTCGATAAAATATTGAAAAAATGGAAAAAGATCTAATTTGGTTTAGATTTATTTTTGACGCAAAATAATCATTTTAATATCAATCAAAACCTACCTTTGCGTAAGAAATATTATATTGCATGGATATTAAGTAAAATAAATAAATAAATAAATAAAACTAATTTCGAAATTTAATACTCCTGCAAGTGATTTAATGTTCCAAGTGGCATTTCCATTTTTTTTCAGTTAGAATTTGTCTGCTTGTGTATTGTGTAGCTTAGTGTACCTTGAATATTACTGTACCATGGCGTTGTTAAAAAAAAAATAAAAAGAGAGAGAGATATGAATTACACCCTAGTTGGGTCTAGCTTTGATATGCCAATCAATATGCTCCCTATTACAAAAAGTTATAAAATTTACATATTGGTATTTAACGAATAACCGAAGAAAGGAATCGATCAACATCTATTTATTTCCTGCCAGTGAGAAGGAGTTGCTAATAAGTTACTAGTGACCTGTAAATGAGATTCAATCTCAATAACTTACAACAGCAGCATTTTAAGAAAAATTAAACTGTTTAACGACAAATATTGCGCTTCTTAATTGTTGTAAAACAAAATAAGATACTGAAAGCTACTACAGTCTTTTGGACCATTTCCGAAAATACTGCCTATTTTTTCAGTTCAATAGATTTGAATATGAATATGAATATTGTGTGTAAACTAAACCGACGTATTGAGAGCAAACTAACTTTTCTGCACCATCAGCTATTATTGAAAAGCCAAAATGCTGCCGAGCTAGGTGTCACATCATCAGAATATTGGACAGTTTGGGCACTTCCGACCAAGCAGGTGCTGCCATCGTGTCTGGTGCACCTCAAGATGTGGGCATTATTTCACAAAACTATGAATCGAATGCTACTGACAGAAAAAAATCGGCTTGACAAAACAAAACAAAGACCACTCCATCGTTTTAGTCATTCTCTTTATTCATTTGTAAAAGATTATGATCATGGCCATTTTCTTTAAACTTTGATGGGTGTAAAGACAGACTACATCACTAGAAAACAACAGAAGAAAAATCGTAATAGAAGCAGACTTGAGCTTGAAAAAAGAACTGGGTTCCGAATACATCGGCCACATGTATGTAAATTCTGGGAGAGTACCAAACAATTTGAAAACACGACGTAAATTTTTTTGTCATGCGTTAACAATAATATACATGTAACAAAATTGGTTGTGACGGAATATCTATTAACATAGATGTTAAAGGATGTGTTATTCGAAATATGGAACTGATCTTCAAGTGTCTACTACAATGGTTTTTGTGCTAGTTACACACCAGTGAGGTTCCACTATGTCATCTTTTTGCAGCGTGGATGGAACCGCGGCTTGACACAAATGTTTCACTGGTGAAACAGAAAGATTATTCGCAGCATGTTAGAAGCTTTTTGTATTTTCATTTATGTCAGTATATGAATTCTAAAAGCGCGCGAGTGAAATCAAACGGTTTGCTGTAATCCTAATCATTACATTAAAAAATATCTATATTTTCCATTTACCAGGTTTTTGACCTTTTGCGACGGATTACATAGATTTAATTAAATAGGAAAATGTGTCGAACCTCCACTAACTGATGGATTTAGTAACGAAATGATTTCAGAAGCAAAATGTAAATCCAGCAATCATTCCAGTGGCAATAACATCTACTATCAATAATATCTATTCACGCAACGCTCATTCTACAAAACTAATAATCAAAAGAGTCACGGAAGTATTTCTGCTGTGTATGGACCATACATAAGAGACAGTTTTATAAAAATCGAATTGAATTACAAAATCTCATGTCGATTTTCAATACCGAACATCATTATCGGCAATTGCAATGTTGACGATTTTTCTGGATTCGATACTAATGAAGCTGTTAAATAAGAAACTAAAGTTTTTATCTTGTAATCAATTAAATATCCCCTCATTGCAATAAATGTTAAAAATGTCTAAAATTCATATTTTATTTTACAAAAAAAAAAAAAAAAAAAAAAAAAAAGTTGATTTTTTACCGTAAAAACGTTCAAATACATAAATTTGAGCCACATTGCGGCAGATTTAAATTTTGAAATTATTTTTCTCATACTCAGCATATAATATAACATCTTTTAAGCATAGGTAGGTTTTGGATAATTTTTTAAACTATTATTTTGAATCAAAAATAATCTAGCCAAAATTAGGTCTTTTTTTACTTTTTTCGAAATTCAACCTCATTGTGGCAGTAGTAAAATTTAAAATTAATTTTTTTAATTATTTTTCCCTTAATCTCCATCCAAGAGAACATCTTTTCCGCAGAGGTAGGTTTTGACACTGTGAAAAAAAAAATTTCGGTCCACCCTAATATACATAAGTCAGAAATGGACATATGCAAACTTTAAGAGTCACATGCGGCGAAGTTTAAGATCCAGCCTGCTTCTGTAATGTTCACTATTTCCGTTTTCCAACTAAAAAAGTTCAAATCATCAAGTTTAACATCTTATTATGCATAGTATCCTACTATTACATATTCCAAATATTTCGTTCTGGTGCACAATTTTGCTCTAAAAACTTATTTAAAATTTTAAAGATCAGTATTCAGTAAATTCATCAGAACTTTGCCTCCAATTACGCTCTATAGTCTACCGCGATCAATTTTTCTCTTATTTTAATAATGTATGACGAACACATTCCTTGGGATTTTTTTCCTTTTTATTAATTTATTATTTATTTATACGAAATAGGGTCTGTAAAAGGCGTTTTAAGCCTGCTTCAATGTTTATTAATTTATTAAACTTTCAAATAATCTCAATAATTTATTTCACAAATCTGAAAACACTTTCAAAAGCCTATATCTTCCAAAGTGCCACTTATGATTTTTATTACTGATAGAATCATTGAGAAAATTGTACCACAAATAAATGGAAAATGTTTGCTTGATCTTTCTCCACGACCTATCTTTTGTTTGGATAAATGTAGAATTGTGGAAAAAGTATCTAGCTTCATACTACGTACTATGAACTACAATGAATTTGTGCTATCACACATGTGTGATTGCTGCATTTCTATCAGGAAAATTTGGTGGGTTTGGTGGATATAGATTCAATCTCATAAACTATGAGAGACAACGAAAAGATTTAACGAGAGACGTGCAAAGTGTCTTCAAATCAAATTACATCTTTCATGTAAAAATAATTAGAAACTTATATATTAGAAACTTTAAATTGTTAATTTTTCTATAATTAATTACTTCCATAAATTCTTTACTAATCGTTTGCAAAATTTACAAAATTGGTATTATAAAACAGATATATATTTTCTTTTATAAATATTGCTTGCAAACAAGTTATATTTAAGTGTAATGATAAAAATAAAACCTTAAGTAAAACTGACGTGTACGTACATTACCTGAAGCAACACACAGGTACAAACATGCACCTGGGTCATTCCATGGTAACTTACGTTACATTTTGAACTGTTTTCAGTAATTTTAGTACCATAACACACACACAAAAATTATTCAAAATGTAAGTTTGACATAGTTTGCTAATTAAACTTATTCAAAGCACAATTTAGATGAAACATACTTAATTTTAATGTTATTTCTTAAATTTTGATAGTTTTATTTACTATCGTAACTGCCATTATTGAAAAAGGAATGTAAGTTATCATATAAAGTGTAATTTTCATTATCATTTTTTAAGTAATTTTCATCCGAATTGATCATTAGATAGGTTTCATTGTCAAATCAGGTTAATTTTACATTTGAATATTTTTTAGCGTTATAATACTAAAATTACTGCAATAAATTGTTTTAAATGTAACTTAAGTTACCATGGAATAATCCACCAGCATATATTTCTGAAGATGATGAACACACTCAGCACACATACCTTGAATTTCTTGTTAAAACAAATTTTAGTTTGGTTACATTTTTCACTTTTATTAAAATATATAAAATGTGTCCTACAATGCAACACTTACACAAACGATTAGTGACATATCTAAGTTGGTGTTTAATTATCAACAAAAAAACATATACGACCTCCGAAAAAACTTTTTTTACACGTAAGATGTCATTTCATTCTAAATACAGGCGATTTATTCTATTGTAATTGGTATTTTAGGATAAATATCGTAGTTTTATGGATGAAGGTGATAACTTTCAGTTTCAGCAGTAAAAGAGATGCAGCTACACTCATATTATGGTGTATGACCTTTGTTTTTTTTTTCTATAGTTACAATTCTATTATCACAATTCTAGATTTATTATTTGAAGAATATGTGCGCTTTACATGTTTGTGAATTTCACTCAAATGTGGATATTTAAATATTATACAATTTTTGTTGTCTTATGCTGAAAAGGATAAAAATAGAACAGAAATTTTCTTGTCAATCGAGTTGTTTTTTTTTTCTGTGGTACTATCTGCAATGAAATCAGAAGTGTCCCTATTGAGATACAAGCTTCTATAAATAGGGTTACATTTCTGAAATTATTTTTCAAAGACATTTCAAAGTGGGATAAATGAACGAATATTTAGGAAGGATCATCCTCTGTAGCTCTGTATCATGTTCATAAATATCTAACTTGTAAAATGGCTGATTTCAAAGACTTTTTTTTTCAGTATTTATGGCTTTTTAACATAAGGTAAAAAATCATACTGACAGACTATGCCGTATATTAATCCCAAGTGTTAATAAAGGCATGGATTTTTACCTTTGATATTGCAAATATATTTTGGAATAGCAAAAGGTGCACTACATAAGACATTAAGAAAACATATCATGAGCAATTAGAAAACAAAATTTGTCATTTTATCGTTTTAGCTGTAATAGAGGTATTTAGATCTTTATCGAATCTTCGCTAATATCACAATTATACCACTTATACACTTCTCTCGAACAAGTTTCAATATGCTCCTGTTTGACTTATATGCATGTTCTGTAATGATTACATCGGAAGTAAAGGTGGTGTCACAGCAACTTCTAGCTATTACTTATGTGCTAACTGCTAGGTCTTTTGATCAAAGTCTATGAACATAACTTTTAATGAAAATTTATTTGGTATGTTTTGTTAAAGCTTAACTGGGCACAATATATTATAACTGTGTATTTTATAATGGCATAATGCATAGAAATGTGCATAAACATTTCTTGCAATAAAGAAACAATTTCAAAACACTTACATCGACTGTAAGAGAGATGGAGCACCTGGACCATAGATCACACATATTCCAGTACATGTCATCACACCATGCGTCATCATAAGTTAAGTAGTGATGCGTCATAGTTCATTTTCTGATTATAATAAAAGACGTACTAACGTATCGTAATAATTTCAACGAAATGATTATTGAATGTTGTTTTAGCAAAAAAATGTAAATTAGAAACAAAACAATTGCATAAAAAATAATAACAATAAATAGCTACTTAAGCACTCATTAAAAAGAGTCATTATAAGCAGTGAGTACATGAAGATTTCTACAAATTTATTTTATTCTTTTTAAATGAGTTTTCTTGAAATATGGCATACTATTAAAAAAATTTCCCTAAGAACAATATGATTCAGACTGTCAAAAACTTGATTTTTTTTCGGGCTATTACAATTAATGTTGTAGGATACCATAATTAATATAATAATTTTCTTAGAGTAAATTTGGTCTTAAAAATAAAGACTTCACTTAGCTATTTCTTTATCTTTGTCTGTATTTGTAATACATATTAGCATTCCGACGGGTAAAAATGTTATGTAAAAGCAAAACCATAATTCACTTACTCAGGATTGTCTAGCAAATAAATCTGTCTCTACAATAAAAAGTGCCCTCTGAAATATCAATATTTGAAAGCCAACAATGCATTGAGTGTTGATACTTGCTCGTCTATAATGTGTTCAATTCCGACATTTGCACTGTTAATATTAATACAAACAGTATAAATAAAATCAGTCAGGAAGACGTTTTTGAACTATAAGGTGATTTCTTAAGAGGAACAACTATATACCTTACTTCAACAATTTTATTTGGCACAAGTTATCAAACTAACTTTTTTTCTAGTAAATTAAAAAGTGACAAAAAATAACCCGGATAAAATTCAATTTGAAATTATAAAAACTACTAACCTTCACAACAATTTTTTTTTGTTTTATAGTAGTGAAGTCACTCTATAGGGGGATAAAAAAAAATTTAAAAGATTCCCACTTAAACTGTGCACTGAGCTCATAATATATTTGCATCCACTATACGCTATACTCTTTTTTATGTGTATTATTCATTGCATAAGACTCAATCATTTTGAGGAAAACTGTAAAAAATAAAAATTATAAAAACAGATTTTTTTATATAATACATAAGAATAGTGTTCAATTGAGGAAAACTTTCTAAAGTAAACAGAGAAGTGCGTTTTTAGAATAAACCTGTATTCCAAATTGGAAGCAAATCGCATAATTCTGCTTAATGTCCTCAGACCTGATGTTGTTATGTCGGAGACACTAACTAACACTCTTTAAATTAATTTACATTTTACTAGAATTGCGAAAATTTATTTTAGACTTTTTTATTAAATGCGTGCATATATCACAAGAAACGATGCATAGACCGATACATTTTTGGAGATGATTTATAATAACTTTATTCCGGTTTTTGTTGTCCCTCGTAATATTTGTCGGTCGCAGGAATGAGGATAAAAAACCATTTAATCAAATAAAGATAGGGTTAGCTCAACCATTTTTCGCTTTATATTTAACCAATCAATCTCCGAATCTTTCCAGGGAAGCGTCTTATCAGAAAAAAACAGTTTTGAATACCAAATTTGAAGTCATCGCATAAGTCTGGATGGACAAACCAATTTCTTTAAACTAAGAGAAGAGAATTTAACGTTTCACTACTGTGCAGTGAACCAAAAAATGCTTGCTCTTGATAGTTGAAAAAATAAAAACAGGTTTGTATATGTTTATTTTTTATTATCATTATTTTACATGATTAATTAAAAATCCTTAAAAAATTTTATCTCGTGGCATAAACTCTATCGGAAATCTCATTTTTGTTATATTATGTGCTACAAAGCTGAAATTATACTAAAGAACAAAGAATCCCCCCAAAAAATCTTTAGAAAATGCTAGGTTACCGTTAAGTTTACAACTAACGTTTCGAATACAAATGTACTGAACGAAATAAATACGAATTGGAAGGCATTCCAACAAAGTATGAAAATTTTTGCTATGTGCCAATCTAAGAAGATAAAATAGGGCCATAAACTTATGGTTACCAAGATGAAGATAAGACTTTTGGAGATTAATAGTACCGTAGAAGATAGCCACTAATGATAAGATCCTAAAAATGTTTGAGAATTTTTGCAATTGAACTTAATAGACAGCACATCGAAATTGGCTGCAGGATATATATAAGAGGATAGAATGCAATGATATCATTTATGATGTCCATTTAAGCCGCTCCTGCAATTCTGCGTCTGTTATATTTTAAGTTACGGATCTCGCATTCGAAATGATGTATGCGGACTCAGGGAATATAGAAATATGTTTTTTATAAACTTCATATAAATCTCCATGAACGAAGTGTGATATGTTGTTCCCTGAAATTATATCACCCTAGAAGGAAATGCTTACTTTTTTATTGTGTTCCCCCGTTGTTGATAAAACTTAGACCCAACATATTAACAGATTTCACACTGGTTTCTGTGTGGGCTGGAAATTGTTAAACTAGGCAAATTCTACTTTTTTCCGTTAATGAAACATCAAACAAGCCATGAAAAACTTATTAAAACATCTGATGTATGTGGTTAATTTTGTTGCTGTATACGGTATGTATTGCGGTTAAAAAAGGTAATATTGTTGCTCTTTTCAGAAGTGAGTTAGGGATTGAAAAAGGAACTCTACAACAAGTTTCTGATTGAGAAAAAAGTACAAGAGGTTAGTAAGCATAATCAAAGTCACATCTTTCAGATGCCTTGAAAATCCAACAATTCCTCCTAAAACTTTTTTTTTCAACCAAAAAAGTTTTTTTTGCATGGTAGTCGTATTCGGTAAATTATGTTTTAGTTCTCAAAATAAGTCCCTAGAAATACCCTATTTCGTTGGAAAATTTTGCAAAAATATTTGAGAATGAGTTACACTCTTTCGCGGATTTTTTTCAAGAGATTGTAATTAAAATCAAAATGCGATTACTGTGGAAACTTGTGGATTCCCTATGTGTCACAAATCTATACTCGGTCTAATATTAAATTTTTTTCATCATGCCAATCAAATAAAATCTATATAAACTAAATTGTTTATCCAAGTTATTTTTTGTTACCATGTTTATTTAAACCAAGTATAACGTAAAAAACAACAATTCTTTTTTTAAATACACTATTTTGAATATAATTAAAGTAAAAGGAACATGATTTCTTAAATATTACATTTTTAGCCATATAATTCATAAACAGGGTTCCTTAGGTTCCAGGGAAAAATCCAGTATTTTCTTACAAAATGATTCGACATAAGTAATAGTGTGGTTGCATTAAGTATTTTTTTTGTCTTAGTAAAGACTTGTCTCTTTTTGACCTAAAGTCAGGAAAATTTCCCAACCTACAGGAACACTGTTAAACAATTTCATAATATCTTGTAATATATGTTTAAACAATACTCTATGAACTTTTAAACAATTAGTAAAGAATAGGAAAGAAACATCTTTAGCTATTTTTTTTAACTTAGAAAAGTATCAGATGAAACGACATTGAAATTCTGGCGATAAAACAGAGTTAAATCATTAATATTTTTATAAATCAACAGAAAAATATAAAATCACACAGGACGCGTTTCGAGCTAGAAAATTCACATATCGTCATCATCTACATAAAACACATGTCTACAAGGGAAAAAGTCGTACACGCACATACAAGACAAATTGTGACTAGATGCATTTTTGTGACATGTCCCCTTACGGCAATTTTTCTCAACCTGCATGTACCACACACCAGTGCTCGATGACAGATTTTCAAATGTATTGCGAGGTATTTTGACAAAAATAATAAATTACTTGGTGTAGTATCAGCGATAAGTCATTTTTTTACCATGTGCTATCTTCTTTGTGCACTCCTTTATGTTAGCATTTAGATTAGCAATTTTCAAAGCACCTAATTTGAAACAAAAATCAGAAAAAGACAGCTCATTGGTTTGGGACTGTTCAACAACACTGTTAAAAATACGCCACTTTTGTTGCAAAGTCATTCCACTGCTTTTATGGAAAATGATTACTTTATGATATTATGGAGCATTCTTATTGGTCAGAATAGAGATATTCTATAAAAACAGTGGAGTAACTATGGAACAAAAGTTGCAGATTTTAAATAGTGAATCTTTGATAAAAAATACTGATGAGTTTCGACTTTATGTAAAAAACGTATACCTTTCAATCGGTTTGAATGCTGTTAAGATGCTTCAGCCTTTTTCATAGTGCTGGGAATTTGTATTTTCAGCATTGTCAGGAGTAAAGTCCAAACAGTGAAAAATATTTTTTAAAATTAACGATGAAATTCGAATTTGATTGACGGTTTCTGAATTTCGTTTTTAAGTAATTTCCCCAAAAGTATAGGGTCAGCAGTCTCATTGAATAAATTTTGGAAAAAATATTTGTTTATTTATATATTTATGAGTATAATAGTGATTTTATTTTTTTATATCCAGTTGTCCGCAATCGAAAAATGTTAAAAAACACTGTCTTACGGACACGTATTTACCGTAGCTGATGATGTGCTGTTAATTTACTAGATTTCGATGCGTCCCTGTGTTAGTTAAATTGTGTTGGTGATTTATACAAATCTTAATTATTTAATTTAAAAAAGCATATTTTACAGAAGTCAGGTCATGAAATCTTTACAGTAATGGCTATTGGTTGAATATTGAGCATCTAATCTGTATACTATTTACAAATCAGAAAAGTTTTATGCTTCATCTAATACACTGTATTACTTGAAATCCTGGAACTTTGGCTTGATTAATAAATGTTTCTGAATTATTTAACTTCATAGTGCAAAGTATACAAGCAGTCAATAAATAGTTCTAAATATGAAGCGTAGAAATAGCTTTGGCACAAGATTGTTATTTTCAAAAACGTATGAGCTGTCCAAGAAGCTTTCAGTGTTGTCTACCACTTTCAATCTTTCGTTGAAGAAAACTTTTGCATTTCTTCTCATATTTCCAATTCCTTTTCCTTACAAATTCTACAAAATGATTTTTTTCAGGAAAAAGCATATTTTTAGATGACAATACTGTAGCTACTCAGGATTAAATATGCAGTACTTGGTAATATTACAAAATTCTTTACTTTTTCCTACTTCGCATAGTTCCCAGTCACTTTTTAAAAGTAATTAGGTAAATGTCTTTTTTTTTTCTTTTACTTTCCAATAAGGAAAATAGGAATATGTTTCATAAAGCTGTTGTTACCGATTATATATCAATATCCATAATACACACACATTACACAAGGCAATTATGACATGTGGATTGAAATAATAAGTTCTTATTGCAGTATCTTTGACATCATCAACAACTGAAAAAGAGAAAACAAAACATTTGTTATTCAGAGATACATAATTTAAGTATAATTTACAACATTACAATTTGCATTCTTTATACAATCAATGCACTTGAGTAACATGTAAAAAACTCACAATATAGATTTTATTTTAAAACTGTTGAACAATTCGAACTAATAATAAGCTCGAAGCAGCAGAGTTTATTCGATAGCTTCAAGGACTCAAACCCACTTTCTCGCTTTTTTCCCAATATTTTAATTTGTATAATTTTCCTCTAAAATTTGTCTGGTTTCATTTTTTTCAGGATGGTTTCCACTAAATTTTTGGCTATTTGGGAAGTGGGTCGGGACCTTTCAACCTGGCATTCGCTAAAGAGTCAGAAAAGCTGAAGTATATTGGACAACACGCATTCACCGCGCTCCATGAATTCAACAGCGTGCGTGTTCCGTCCGCGATCTTTTCGTTTTTCTTTTCTTATGTCGACTCTCTATCGAAAGCCAGGTTAAAATTTCCCAACTCACGCTCCAAATTGACAGTCAGAAGCGAGGTTGAAAGGTATCAACATTCATCCCAAATAACCGAGACTCTATAGAAAGCCAGATTGAAAAGTACCGAACCACGTCCCAAACAGTCTAGATTCTGTAGAAAACCAGATTGAAAGGTCTGGACCCACGTACCAAACAGGTGGGAATCTAGCAATCTGTAATTCAATGAAAAAATATTACATATAATATTATTGATACACTGAAGAATAAATCTTAGATAATTGTACACAAACATAAGATTACATTCCAGAAGAAAAATTAAATGTTTAAAAATTTTCAGTAAACTGCGATAATTATTGCATGCGAAAACTTAAAAAAGTTTTCCAACATGCTTGCAAATGTGTAAGGTTTTTTCCATAGTTAAAAGTACATTATTTATATATGAATCAATTTATGTGTTAGAAGATGAAGGAGAGTCACAAAGGGGAGTTTTCATAGTAGTCAAAATATAAATTATATTTAACAAAATTACTTGTAATATAATGTTTTCATATATCTAGAGCCTTCTCAGTTGAAGATAAAATCATATCTTAAAAAAAATCATTATATTGTTAGAGCAAACAACAAAGTTTTCTAATATTAATATAATACAAAATCACGTTGTATATTTCTTTAGTGTATTTAAAGATGAAATTACATTAAAGCACGAAAATTATTGTATTTCTTTGTTTTATTTTTATTACTGATATTTAGCTTTAAGTAGAAACTTCATTAGCTGTAAATTTTCACAAGGGAAATTTTGTCATTTTTTAAATTTCAATTTGTAAGTATAGTTCGATTATAATCAGTAGAATTAGAATTATTTGCTAGCACACACCCTACTGGTATATAGGATACTAGTAATAAATAACATTCATATTTTGGCAAAATAATTATTTGTAAATAATAATTGTTGCATACTGCAGATTGCTTTCTTTGATTTTTTTTAATTATTGTAAAAATTGTCTAGCAGAGTAAAGGGCTCTCACATTGAGACATTAACACTTTTAATGCATCATAGGCTGAGTTCGAAAAAATAATTGAAGATTAAGTTTGATGCATATTCGAAACTTTTTTACAGGGGGAGGCAGAATGTATAGACATTATAAAAGCGATATTGGAGATTATATTCTGCATGTTATATAGACTTCCTGTGTTACGCTTGTATGTATTATAGGTGATTCTTAACAATGACTTTGTCAATTGTTTATGATTAATATGTATTATATTAATATCATGATTAATATTTTATATCAAGCTACACTGTAAAAAAAGGGTCGATCTACTAAAAAAATTTATTTTCTCTCAGTGATTATTTTATATCAAGCTACACTGTAAAAAAAGGGTCGATCTACTAAAAAAATTTATTTTCTCTCAGTGATATTTGCAATTACTAAAAATTTTTTTGTAATCTTCTCTGTTACAAGAAAATCTGTAAGAATTACTAAAAAAAGCTAGCAACGAATAGAGTTAATAGTTTTATATTTTAATAGCTATTACTGAAACTCACTTGGTGTTGCCGTGATAGCCTAGTGGTCATAGCACCGAACTTCAGGGTGAAAGGTCACGGGTTCGATGCTCGATACCATCAAAGACGCACCGAGTGTATGCAGTGTAAGTGCTCGTAAATAAAGGGGGTTATGAAAATCCTGTCGTAGCTGTTACTATGGGTAATGATCTCTGCACTTCCCCTCCCTTTCAGAAGCATATCAAAATTGAGCAGGTGGAAATGTTTGATGCGGCCATCTATTGAGGCTTTTCTGAAAATCTTTCGCTGCAGAAGTCTGTCTTCTTACCCACTGGATTCAGTTTAAAAGGAAGCTCCTGCCCTTCGGCACATGTTAACAACAAAACTCATTTGGTGGTTCTCGCCAAAAAGTTTTAAGTTAGTTATACGAAAAATTCATTTATTCAGTTTACAAAATAAATGTTTGATTCACTTGCTAAAATTGCGTTTGGAATAGTTACAAAGAATCTGTGAGTAATGGTTACTAAAAATAATTTTGGTGCTGTTACTAAAATTTGCTTGGTGGCTCATACTAAAAAGTTTTATGTTAGTTATGCCACAAATTCTTTTGTTCAGTTTACAAAAGAAATGTTTGTTTCACTTGCAAAAAAATGTTTGGAATGATTACTATTTGCACTACTAAAAAATTCTGTGAATACAAATTTACTAAAAAATTTTTAGTAACCTCATGAATTTTTTTTACAGTGTACGCATGATGACTTATTCTTATTAGACGGTACTCTGGCACTGTAGCTTAACCAAATTATTTTGGTATATATTGCCTAAAAGAAACAATTGTTTCTGTACAAAATAAAAGTTCAAATAACTCTGTTATCCCTTTTTTATGGTGTAAGAACAATTTTAATAGAAAAAATTAAAGTGAAAGAATATCTTTTATCTATTTATACGTGATAATTAAAAAATCGAACAAATGAAAACAGAAAACATTACATAGAAATTTGTAAAATAAATATAAATACATAAGTTAAAAGAAAAGAAAAAATGAATTTTGCACTTTGTCGTATTCGGGTTTCAGCCCTAGAGTCAAACACTTCCTTGGAATTAATCTTGTCTCCAGCAACAAATTTAAGTTAGGTTTGCAATGAAAGAAAACAAAATACTTAATACAAAAAATCGGTATAAAAATAATTAAACATTATAATAATATATAGGCCTAGTGATCTTTCGAAGTCGTTCCTATTTTTTTTGCATTTTTTTTATTGTATACAGATACAGCCATTTAAATTGAATTATAAAAAATACCGTAAAATGGGGTGAATAGGAAAGAAACTTCCCGGTCATACAAATAAATTCATTATAAATGTATGTGATGATATTTTTAGTTGCCAATTTTTTCATAAGAAAGTAATAATATTAAGAGTTGGGAAATTCAGTTTTGATATGTTGGCACCACTACTGGTATATTTAAAAAAAAAACTTCAAGAGGATCTTCAAAAACCACCTTTTTTTTTTTCAACGTCTTCAAAACTTTGTATGTAAGCACAGTATTTTTCGTATTCTAAATCTAAGAGAGGGGATTTTTAATTAATCATAGAACTGTAACTGCTGCATTAAATTCTACTTATTTCTAAACTACAAAATGAAAAAATGAAAAATGACTTGTAACATCAGCGATATAAGATTTACGGGGTGAATCGGAACACGTTTTCTATCATGGTTTATTTTTCTATACAGTAATAGTTTCATGTAATATATGAAAATATGGAAGCAGGACGTTTCGGTCCTGCCATTTCGGTCCCGCCATTTCGGTCCTGAGATATTTCGGTCCCGAGCCATTTCGGTCCCTAGCCAATTCGGTCCCGAGCCATTTCGGTCCCTAGCCAATTCGGTCCCGAGCCATTTCGGTCCCTAGCCAATTCGGTCCCAAGACATTTTGGTCCCTAGCCATTTCAGTCCCAAGACATTTCGGTCCCTTCTCCTACAAACTGAAATTTTGTGAAATAAAACATGGTTTTATGGGGAACATTGCAGAGTTTTTAAACTGAAGGCCATAAAATTTTAGTATAATGCGATTATAAGTGCCCGAAAACCACACACACGTATAATTCTTATCTAAAATATTATTATTCACACAAATTTTGTATGGTAATCCTAATCATAATTGGTAATCCTAATGATAATTGGTAGTCGTAATTCTCAAAACATTTAGCAATTTTAATATAAAAATCAAATTAATATTTTATTAAATATATTTATTAATTAATAACATTACCAATTTACATAATAAATTTTACTTTAAAATAAACTCAATACTTAATCCATTTTATATTCAATACATCATTATGTTTCCTAGAAGTTCTAACCTGAAATTTATCTTTTTTCTTGTTTATTTATTGTATATTTAAAATTACAGAATTTTAAAACAATTAGTATACTTAAAATTAGTATTAAAATAAGAATTATTATTTTTTTTCTGGGAAAGTAGGAGCGAAAAGGTAATACAAATAAATAAATAAATAAAATCTTAGTAAAATCTTAGTTTTGTCACTTAAATATTGAAAATAAAATTATTTTAAATATTATTGTATTAATTATACAGGGTGTCCACTCTCAACGGTGGCCAATTGCTAATTTCTAAACCGTTAGTCATAGACATATAGTTTTAGTTGCAAGAATGCTTTAAAAAAGGTAAAGAATTGTTTTTCAAGTGATTTAGGTCAAAAAAAATTATTAAAAAAATTACGAAAATTAACTTTTTATACGGTCCCCCGGTCCTATTAGTGATATTTAGTAAAATTTTTCCACCACCCTATCAAGCAATATAAAAAGGTCCCATTCATCTAACATTAAAATTGACCGAGCTATGAAACTTTAAATTTCATGACTTAAACCACTTTCTTTAGCTGAAAACGAATGAGTTCGACTTAGTTTTCAGGGAACGTATACTAAGTGCTTAAATTATTATAAAGGACATCCATTTCCAACGCTGTCTAATAGCTAATTCCTAAACCATTTGTCACAGACGTTTAGTTCCGATTACAAAAATGTTTTAAACAAGGTAAAGAAATATTTTAAAAAGAATTTACTTGAAGGTGCTACCACTGTATAAGTTTTACGGTAGTGTTAATTTTTATTAATTAACTTCTAGATTAGTTAAAATAGTTGAAGACGTGAGTTTTAAAATTCTCTTTATTGCGAAAATAAAATTTTGGGAAATCGCGATTTTATTTTTAAAAGGTGTATTATTTTGATAAGCTTATTTTTTGCTTAAAACGTTCGTATGTAAGTTTCCTTAGTTCAAAATTTCTATTTAAATTTTAACTCACTTCCATATATCTGATCGAGGTTCAATTTGCACATTTATTTATATCCAATGACATTGTAATATTAATACAATTTTAGGTGCGTACCATTTATTTATTTTATAGGACTACACCAAATTCTGCTAGGTTAAATAATCTAATAGAATTTTAAATATATGTCATTTTGTAACAATTGTAACTATTGCTTTTCATAATTTAAATTAACAAACTTTCTGTTATTTTTTTACTTTTATTTTTAGTACAAATTTTGCTTTAATATGTAATAATCAACATAAATTTAATAATAATATTGTAAAAATTGTTATACTCTTAATGTTTATTGTTAAATTTTATATCTTGTGATTCTTTTTATTTCCTTTAAATTTGTGACTGACCCCTAATTTGCAGCAAAAGATATGCTTCAACTTTAAACAACTATTACTCGGTTTGTTTTAATCGCAGAGGAATGGGACTTTTTTGTATTACTTGTTAGAGTAGTGGTAAAAATTTACTAAATATCACTTATTGGACCGGGGGACCGAATAAAAATTTAATTTTCGTATTTTTTTAATACAAAGTTTTTTCGCCCTAAATAGCTTGAAAAACATTTTTTTACCTTTTTTAAAGCATTTTTTGCAATTGGAACGTCTATAAATAACGGTTTAGAAATTAGCCATTGGTCACCGTTGAGAGTATATTATATTTCATATATATAATATGAAACCACCCTGATAACCACCCTGATTATTTGATACACCCTGTGTATTATATTTCATATATAATATTTATATTATTATATTAATTTTATGTAAATAAAAATAAAAAATAATCATCTTATTAGAATAAAATAGGCCCAGTTTCAATAAAATTAACTCAACAAAAATTGATTCATGGCGTGAGAGTTAAAAAAATGCAATCAATAAATATAGTTACTATTTAAAAAAAAAAAAAAAAAGTGGCGCAGGCAAATTTCTAAAAATATTTTTTATAGCATGTTCACTTACGATATCGCTATTGTTTTTGCAATGTTAATAATGGAAACTAGCTTATAAAAAGAAATTTATAAGATGCAACTTTGTATTATATATATAAAAAAAAATTGTTCTTCATAAAATATATCTCATTTCTGAATCATAAAAAGAGAAGGTGTAGATGGATGATTTGAGGAAGTATGCATCTATTGTAACTTATAACTGTCTAATTGAATTATTAGAGACATTTATTGGAAAAAAAATCAAGCACAGTTTTTTTTTAATTAACGCTAATTTAAAGGATCTAAAAATGTATGTAAACAGACAAAAAATATTTTATATAAAATACCTTTTAGTTTATAGTAGTTTATAGAAGTTTACATGAAATACTGATACTGATAATTAATAATAAAATTTAAAATATTTATTCTGATTAATAATTATACTACTAAAAGCAAAAGACAATATCCCCTAAACTTAAATCACATTGTTCACAAAAAAAAAAAAAAAAAAAAAAAAAAAAAACTACTTGCTATGATTTTATTATTACGAGTTATAAAAGTTTAAATTTATTGGACTCTTACATTCAACTTTTTATAAAACTTGGGCGTAGGAAGGGGGAGAATAAAAAAAAAATTAAAAAAAGACATAATAATGTAGAACCTATATCATTTGGCAGATACACAACAAATAGAATCCGACTTATAAGGTAGCGAACAAAGAAATAACAAGGGACTAAAGTTGCTGAGGTCCAAAATGGCCACGGGCCGAATTGTCTCGGGACCGAAATGTCTTGGGACCGAAATGTCTCGGGACCGAAATGTCTCGGGACCGAAATGGCCAGGGACCGAAATGTCTCGGGACCGAAATGTCTCGGAACCGAAAAGGTGGGACCGAAATCGCGGGACCAAAGTGGTGGGACCGAAGTGTCGGGACCGAAATGTACCCTGAAAATATATGTATGATTATGTATTGTAATAACATTTTGTTTGTTCAAATTACTTGGATAGTCTAAAAGTGCCAAGAAATTACTTGGTTGAACAAAAATGTCAACTCCTAATCCAACAGACATGGAACACACAGTAAAATAATTTAAAAATAGCAAATTAGTTAGAAAAACTGCACAGAATTATTCTCTGACATCCACTACATTACACAAACATCTCAAAATGAAAAACCAATTAAAAAAGAGAGGGATGCTAACAATACTATGGGATGGGGATGTGGGCGTATTAGTAGATCGTATTAATACATGCAGCGATTGGGGCTACTCAATAGATTCACTTTCCCAATGACTACTAGTAAAGAATAACACAGAACAGGGCTAAATTTGCATTAAATTCTACTTATGAAATTCGAATATAATTTTTTAAAATAAATTTAAATTTTTCTTGATTTTAAAGTTGTTTTCTAATTTTTAAAAAGGCCTATCTTTACATGTATATAAAATAAAGGCTTGGTTTCATATTAACTGCGTGTTCCTATTCCTCCCTTATAAATATTACCTGTTTTTATTAACCCTATTAAAGTTTGAATCGGAATAAATAAAGTTTATAACATTTGTTCCGATTCACCCCTATCTGTGAGGTGAATCGGAACACCATTAAAAAAATAAATAATATATACATAAACAGTAAAAATGTTTCGTTTTTGCTTAAAAAGTAAAGAACAAAACAAGACCGAGGTTTCTAGTACAAAAATAAAAAAATTAAAAAATCAATTGTTTCTTTTTTTAACGTTAAAGTTGAAAAGTGATCCGATTTACCCCATTTTAATGTAGTAGTTGAATAAATTTTCTAAGAAATTTTATCTATTCATGTAGTGTCTCAGGCATCAGGCGAATAAATGTGCTAATACATTTTAAATGTACACTATTTTTTAAATATATCCCTGGAAATTACTGAACCAAATTTGTCTTTTTGAGAATATAATAACAGAGAAATAGCAAGTCGCTTTTATAAGATAAAAGTTATATGTTGTAGAAAAATGAAGATTAATTATTAATCATGTTATAAAAGTTTAGTAAGGAAACTGAATAAAAATGATTCTGAAAATTAGGTAAAGAGTACTAAAATTTAAATACATCACATACTCAAAATATTTCCGAATCAAATCTAGTACTCAAAATTCAAAATCGCTTGTACTTATTTTTAATGCCATGGAAGTTTCGAAATAAGAAACATCCCTAGTAGCAAATCAGTATTGGTCCAACGTTGCGCCAATATTTCATTTATTGGAAATACTGCTAAAAAACGCCAATATTGATTATATATTGGCATTTCATTGGAAATATTTCCAATGAATTCCCAATTTTTTACAAATGTTGGCGTTACATCGAAAATATTTCCAATGATTTCCCAATATTGTACAAATGTTGGCGTTGCATTGGAAATATTTTCAATGAAAACCCAATATTTAACCAATATTGGCATTTTATTGGCAATATTTCCAATGAAACCACAATATTGTCATAATACTGGCTAGAAATATTGGCTAAATAAGGGTAAAATGTAAAAATCTCGATATTGGAGCAATATTTCATGCCAGTATTGCGCCAATGTGCCAATATTGCTCCAAAATGTAGTCAATATTGGCCGAATATTGTCTGGTTTTTGGGGATTGGGTACAGCCTCCCTGAATACTCTCGCCCTTTGAGACACATTATACATTATACATATATATATTGTAAATGTATAGACACATTATACATTATACATTATACATTATACATTATACACATTATACATATTTTTACACATTATAATAAAAATGTTTTGATATTTGTTCCTCGCTCAAAACTTTTAACAAGAGACATTCAGCTGATTCTTTATTGAGGAAAAGTAACAAAATTGTTATCGAGACACCCAAAACAATAATTTTTACAACGAGAGAAATATTTTCAATAATTTTTACATTATTTTAAAACATTGTGCATATTTTAATGTTTACAAAAATGTAACTCTGCTTTGGGATTCTCCTCCGTATTGTTAAGTCTATAGACGTTTGATACATTCATATATTTCAAATATCTCTTAGAAAAATTAATATTTTTAACTTCATTTTCTGTGGACTCTTCATAATAGATGTTTCCTTTTTTTCTTAGTTATCAAAATATTTCTGAAATCTATGCTTAATAAAATACATTATGTGCTAAAAGCTGACATTTATATATTAAAAGTGCTAAAAATGTGAACATTTTATATAAAGCTCGTGTAAAACACGTATAATTTCCTGTGATGGCACCCATGTGGAAAATGCGTAATCAAAATAAAAGTTTTAGTTTCTCCGATCTGTATTGTAATCAGAGATTAGTGTACTGACTTTGTGTCATATGTAAATTTCCTCCTTGCGCTCCAATCGAGTTTTTTCTATGGGGGGGGGGGGAGGATTTCCAGAACGGTTTTTTGTGCGTGCATAACATGTCCGTTTCTTGCTATACACGTACGGTTCCAACGCTCTTAAAGGTTTTCGCATGCGATCAACATTTTGCGATGAAAATAAATGGGTGTTGCCATTGAGAATTTTCGAGTTTCTTTAACTATAACCGTAACGGTGAGTGCCATTTTGTTCTTGTTCAGAGAATCTCGAGCTCATACCTCTGAATAGCTATATCTGAAATTTCATTTCGATCGGTTGAGCGGGCTGGCCTCTAGAGCTCCGTATATCGGCAAAGTTTTTTATGACCACCCTGTATTTGAAAATCTTTTAAATGAACCTAGCTTCGAGGACCCCATTGCCTAGTGTGTTTTAAACAGTTTTCCTTCTATAGCCTTGGTAAGCATTACCTAAAGCAGCATGCGCAGTAAATCAAAAACCAAGTCGAGTGACCCAAACTTCGTAGTAATCAAGTCCATAGAATGGCCATTAATGTTTTATTTTTTGTCTCCTCCTAATTCAATTCTTCTCTGCCTTTTAAATGATCTTTTTTTTATTGCTATTGCAATAGAAGGTTCGTCTTTGAGGACTAGCAAAGCAGTACCTTTATATCGTAATTTTCGACTTCACTCAAAATATAAAGTACTGGCTTCATATAAGTTTGTGATAACATGCCATGTTTCAAAATGAGGAAAGCACAGATTCTGTTTTAATCCAAACATACTCAATTAGAACATTAAGTATACCGATTTATCACTTTTAAGTATTTCATTCTTTTTAGTGAATTATGTAAATGAAAAAAGCTAGATTTTTTTTAACTTATCAAAAACAGGCAAAAAGAACTTTTAGCAGATAAACATAATTAAAAATAATTTATGACTAGTTTTTTAATAATCTAGATAATTTCACTACATTTAGTGAAGCTAAAAAAAAATTCAATCACTTAACACTTTATGTCCTAAATTATGAATTCATGAAAATTGCCTCCAACGAATTTTTCGCGAATTTTTTAAACGTCATAAGACGATTTACGCAATAAGTTAGTACATTTCAGAGAGACTTTGTCAATAAAATTAATTAGTTAAATGTATATTTTTTGTAGTATTTTATGGAATTAGATAATATATAAATTTATAAATTTAACTCTCTTAAAATAGAAATATACTAGATATATTTTAGAATTGTAAATTTTTCCCCTTAATCTTTCAACCTCAAAAAAGCAAAAGCGATGCAAATGAAAGATAAATAATCCTTTTGAACACATTTTTTTTTTTAGTAACAAATAATAATTTCTGAATACGATAAAGTAAAGTATCTATAGTGCATTCTAAACAATACTGCTGAAAACGTATTAAATGGATTTTTGAACAATTTTTTCAATGGTACTTTAAAGTTAGATTAATTTTAAACACGATTATTTAATCCGTAAATCAATTATAACATATGTAAATTTTCCAATTCTGTTATAATTGATTTACCGATTGAATAATCGTGTTTAAAATTAATCTCATGTAATTTCGTATGCAGCGATTTTCTGCAGTTCCATATATTGACCTTCGATTTATTCTGTTGAGCTGATCCAGTGTATCAGAAACCAGATTGTGTGATAGTTGAGGTTAACTGGGTGAAATAGTCCTCCAGTGTTCGTGTCCGGGATGGCTCAGTTGGAAGAGCATTGGTGGCTTCAGCCAATACATCCCTTGTTCGAATCCTGGCCCGGACTTTATTCACCCCCAAAAAATATGGAAAATTTACATCTGTTATACTTTAAAGTACCGTCAAGGCATAAAACGGACATCAGGGATGACCACCTCGGGAACTCAGAGTACGCTTTAGAGTGATAGTGCAATTCGGAGAGGAAAACAAATCTACTAATTTATCATGTTAAAGTGGTTTTTACAATGCTTATAATACAGTTTTACAGCTACAATTGACTTATTATAGAGTATTATTTTATCAAATCATATTTCAGAGAATCTGTCAAGTTTAAACAAAATTGACAATTATTTACATATGATAGCAGTGTATAATAGGGTGGATCGAAAAAAAAATATTATAATTTCAAAACCTACATATCCCTTTAATTGGCCTGCAAAATATTACATTCATGTTTGTATTTATAAAAGATATTCGTATGAAAATTTTTATTTGACCAACTTACATATTTATTTATCACATTTACTTCTAAAAATTAAATTTAATATTGCTTTTGTGTTAAATCCGCCATTATTTCTAAAAGTTACATGACGGAAAAACCCGGTTAGGCCGCTTAAAGGGATGTATGGAAAAGAATTTAAAAAATTGTATTGAAGTTTTAATACTGCCGTAATGGGGTTCAAATTCCGAAAAAAAATTGAAAAAATGTCAAATTTTGGCTAGATAATTTTTGACTCAAAGCAATTGTTTTAATATAAATTAAAATCTACTTATGCAGAGAAGTTGTTCTATTGTATGGAGATTAAGATAAAAGTAGATTAAAATATAATTAAAAATTCAATAGTGCCACAAAGCGGTTGAATTTTAAGTATTTGAGTTTTTTTTAAGGTAAAAAGGTCAAAGTTATTTTTTGTTAAGTAAAACATACATTTTGGTACTTTTTTAAATTGTTTGTAATGAGAAGACACTTAAATAGTTACAAGACAGACTTCAGCTTCTCATTTAACAAATTTTTTTATTAAATAAAAAAAATCTAAAAAATCGTCTGAATTGCATGGGGTGAAAATCGCATTTGATGTTGAAGATTAGCTTGAGGTTTCGTGATTGTAGCGGATTTAATATAAAACCGTCTTTTCTATAAGGTCCACAAACGAAATGAAGATGATTCTGTGACTGTTTCGACTATTCGTTCTGTAGCTTGAGTATGGCACGGAAACCCCTTGAAAGTAGCAAGTTTGAAACCGGAATGATTGCTGGATTTACAATTGCTTCTGAAATCATGTCTTCACTTAATTGTTCAGTTAATAGAGGTTCTGCGACATTTCATTTCTCCACTTAATCAAACCATCATAATGAATTGCTTTAAGGTAAAAAGATGGTAGTTTGAAAATATGATTATTATTCATTTTAAAGTATGGGTCACAGTTGACCGTTTGACTTCGCGCATTTTTAGGATTTTCAAAGGACCGATTGCCTTATATGGGTCCTGTCATCGGCTAACATAGATATTAGGATATTTTCAGGATTACCAAAAAAACATTTCTTCAGATCACTAGACATATAACCCGAGAGAACGAGTGACTGATACAATTATTATATACCACAGATTACCAATGGTTTCATTTTGATCTTGAACCACATTGATGCTTTGCATTTTACGATGAACGTCGTTAATGTTACTAAAGCCTCAGATGGATTTCTTAAAGCTACATAGAGCTTCAGAATTCTGCTTGTGATTGTAAGCATTTCCAGAGTTTCTTTTCGATAGACTTCCGCTGCAATATCTGCATTGATGGCTTCACTAATTTCCATTAGGTACAGTTTATCAGTATTTAAGTCTTTCTTGATAGTTACTTCACATAGGGTACATTCTTTTGATATGGATGAAGCTACAGGTAGCTTCTCACTTCCAACCGACAATTTTCCAATTTCACCAGTGAATTTTCTATACTCAATCGTAGTTTCATCCACGTGCGCGGGAAGATGGTGTAGTGGAAGCTCATTAGTGTGTAACAGGCACAAAAATCACTGTAGTGGATTCTTCTCGATTAATTCCGTATTTCGAATAACACCTCTTTTGAAGCCAGTATTAAGAGATTTTCTGTCGCAACCAATCGCAACCTGCTTTGTTACATCTACATTATTGCCAATCCATGAGAAAAAATTAATGGTGTGCTTTCCAATGATTTGAGTTTTTCAGAAATTTACAGATACGTGGGCAATGTACTTAGGAACGAGGTTATTTTACGAAGCTTATGTATTCTTCTGTTATGACTTTTTTTCTGTTATCTCCTAGTGATATAGTCCTGTCTTTACGCCCATCGAAGTGTAAACCAAACTGGTTATTGGTATAATCTTTCACAACTGCTTGAGGCGATAGAGTGATTCTGTCTTTGTTCGCTAACACCGAATTTTATTTCTATGAACAACGACTGTTACATTACAGTTTTAGAAAATGCCTGCATCTTGAAACACAGTCGTCAAAATGACAGCGTTTGCTGCAGAAATACCAAATTAAGCTAAAAATGTTAAAACCGTGCAATATTTGATTACAGTTGGAAATTATGTAACTACAGTTAGTATAAAACGGGAAAAGAAAAGGGTGCAGCATCCATCTTCCTTCAAAAATTCAACCCCCTTGAAGCATTTTTAAATTTTGGAAATAATTTTTAAAATAATGTTTTACTTAATCTTCATATAGTACAACATCTTTCCAGTACAGGTAAATTTTGATTAATATGAAAAGAATTGTTTTCGATAAAAAATCAACTAGCCGCTGTCTTTTTCCATTTTTTTTTTCGAATTTTCTGCCCTTTTGAAGCAGTATTAAAATTTGAAAATATTATTGTTTATTATTTTTCTTTTAATCACCATAGAATATGTTATATTGTTTATATTGTTATATTATTGTTTATTATTTTTCTTTTAATCACCATAGAATATATTATATTTTCCACGTAGGTAGTGCTTTATTACTATTAAAACAATTATTTTATGTCAAAAATCATCTAACCAAAATTAGACTTTTTTCATTTTTTTCGAAATTTCAACTTGCTTGTATTAGCATTAAAGTTTTGAATTCATTCTTTTAATTATGTTTCTCTTAATTTTAAGGCATCAGAACATCTTTTCCGCATAGGTATGTTTTGTTTATAATAACTTTCTTTTTTTAACATAGAACAGCGATCCACCCCAGTGTATAATCAAATAAAACAAAATACTAATTCGGAGATACTCTTTTAAGAAAAATCATTACAAACCTCTTGAGGATTGTTGATTTCCATGTGAATTTATATTTTCTAGTCTCTCTAAATCCGTTAAGAGGAATTTTCTCTCAGTGGTGACAGACGCTGGAAAAATAGCAAGATACACATTTAAGTAAATATTTATTTTGCAAAATACCTCTTTATTTTAAATGAATTTGTTTATGTTATTTTACAATCTAACTACTCATTTTGAAATACAATATTTTAAAAATTACACTAAAATGCTACTGACTACAGTTATTTCTCACAGAATATCAAAATTAAATGCAATTTAAAATTCTATTAAAAGAGCAAATGCCACACGATTGGCTCACAAACATATTATATCTGAAGATTCCAAATACCAAAACTAGAATAGGTGTCTCAAAGTACCCCATCCGTCCCAAAGTTAACCCATCTAACGGCATCTCATTTTTTTCAAAATATTCTTGATATCATAGTCTCTATATCAAGACTATTTTGAAAAAAAGGGATACCGTTAGGTGGGTTAACTTTGAGACATCTGTTATAGTTTTCGTATTTCGAATCTTCCGCTCTGTCTGGTATAGGATTACAGCAAACGGCATTACTATCTCTTAGTACAATGTACCACATCATCTAATGAACATTTCTCGGAGTTCTATCACTAATTACGCAAACTAGACCAGATGTCACAAACAAACAGCCCCTGTCTCAATGTAAACCCATCTTAAGATAGTCCATTTAGTAGGAGCGTAAAATCTGTTTTAGTTATTCCCGCAGTAAACAATTTTTTTAAACGGATGACTCATATCAAAAAGTGCCTTGACATCTATTGGTATTTTGTTATCCATTTAAGGATTGGTTCAGGTTGGGAATTTATAAAATAAAATTTATGCTCTTTCTAATTTGAATAAATTTTTTTTAATGGTCTTGGTCTAGCATGGTTCTTAATACGTCATATACACTATATTGCCATTGATTATGGGACACTTGCGATTTTAGACATTTTACTAAATATCTAGAAAAATACATGAGGAATCATCTCGAAACTCTTAGTGTATAAATATAATAGTATACGTCATACATCTCCGTGAAGATTTTTTACCGAAACGCCATAGGGGACCGTCAACAAATTAAAAAAGAATGAATATCTTTTGAATAACCCTGTCAAAACTAATGTAGCAAAAGCGCTCAAACTCTAGATTATGATTGAATGCCTTATTGTGTTCATTTTTATGCAAATAGCACACTCACAGAGTAATTAAGGTTTTTATAAAAATGGTCCCAAATTTTTCCAAGTTTTTCCATTACAATTTTCAGAGTTCTTAATATAAAATAATATTCTTTTCAGAAAATATGACAAACAACATTGCACACAGTACCCTGTAATCAGAATTAAAAAATAATAAAAATTGTATGAAAAATGAGTAGGTTTACTATATAATTTTTTACTGCGCATGCGTCAAAGATATCAAAATTTCATTTGCATATTATGTTAGCTAAATATATAGAGCAACTTTTGTAAAAGTCTCAAAATCATAGCTTGAAAATTCTGAAAGTAATCGTCTATAGAAAAAGGACAAAATCCGTTGTTTCCAAAATGAAGCAAAAAAATGAGGGATTTTATCCAAATGCAGTAGTACATCCCATATTGTGTATTCTATATTGACACTAATCAATGAATATATGGATACAACCCCTCTTGTTTTTGCTTCATTTTGAGAATAACGGATTTTCGACTTATTCAATTGACGATTATTGTCAGAATTTTCAAGTTATGATTTTGTGACTTTCACAAAAGTTGCTCTATACATTTAGCTAACATAATATGCAAATGAAATTTTGATATCGTTGACGCATGCGCAGTAAAAAATTATTTAGTAAACCAACTCATTTTTTATACAATTTTCATTATTTTTTAATTCTGATTACAGGGTACTGTGTGCAATGTTGTTTGTCATATTTTCTGAAAAAAAAACAATATTTTATATTAAGAACTCTGAAAATTATAAGGAAAAAACTTGGAAAAATTTGGGATCATTTTTATAAAAACCTTAATTACTCTGCGAGTATGCATGCTATTTGCATAAAAATGAACAAGACTTATTACAATAAGGCATTCAATCACAATCTAGAGTTTGAGCGCTTTTGCTACATTAGTTTTGACAGGGTTATTCAAAAGATATTCATTCTTTTTTAATTTGTTGACGGTCCCCTTTGGAGTTTCGGGAAAAAATCTCCACGGAGATGTATGACTTATAATATTATATTTATACACTAAGAGTTTCGAGATGATTCCTCATGTATTTTTCTAGATATTTAGTAAAATGCCTAAAATCGCAAGTGTCCCATAATCAATGGCAATATAGTGTATTCGTAATTAAGAAAATAATAAATCGGCAACTGTAAAATGTTGCTGTTGTGCCGTAAATATTCAAATTTACTTACTATACGTAAGAAAAACATGACTACAAACTTTTGCGGCAACTTCAGTTGTACATGGACATATAACATAAAAGCATAAAGGGAAAAATCTTATATCCCAAAGAAATATCTCTCTCGGGCCTAGCAGTTGGGCATATTTCCTGTCTACAGTGCCATAAAAAAATTCTTGACATTCAATGAAAAATGTGAAATTTGTGACAGTTGTGTCCTTAGAATTATTACATATATTAGTACTGTGCCTTTTTAATTCTACAGTCATTACAGTTGGTATTAGCAGTACATTACGTTTCAAAAATAACCAGACATGGCTGGAGCCATTCTCATCTTTTTTGCCCAAATTTTTAATTTGGTATACAGCCATGTGATAAATCGGCTTTGCCTTTCTTAGAAAGAGATTGCTTGCCTGTTTTTTGTAAATTTATGACTTTACGACTTACAAAAGGTTTTTTAAAAAAATTATCAGACCTGACTGAAGTCTTTCGTAGCATTTTTTAACAGATTTTTCGTTTTGGTGTACTATGGTAAATAGGCCTTGCCTTTTTTTAGATGCTTATAAATCAGAAAGTTTACGACTTTTAGGACTTTTTTGTTCTAATAAAGTCAAAACACGAGGTTTTTTAACAATTATAAGTTTTCTAAAACGATTAAATGCTTCAGAAGCATTTCATTTTTGTAAAGAAAAGAATTTTAAAAGATTCATCTATTCAAAGAAATACCAGAAATAAACAAAATAAAAGGAGAATTCAAAATCATGTTAACCTGCAAGGGGAACCGTTCCACATAACAACAAATGATTGAAACCCTCTTCTATTTAAAACTTTAAAAAAAACACTGAAACATTCAGATACTGGCATAAGTGTCACGATTTTTTATTCGGCTGGCACTATACTTTCGTTCACAGAATCCCCATCTACGCCTCTTGCACTGATGATATATTCCGATGGAATTTCAAGTGCCTCAATAATACTAGAAGAGACTTTATTTACTGTGTGTTATGAATTTGTAAGATTTGAAAGCTCTAAATTTTACGAGCTTAATAATACCAAAAGTTTCATTAACAGGGGGTTTATGACCACTTGAAGACTCTTGGAGAAGTATGTTTCGAGAAGCATCTATAACATTTTAGATTGCGATCTGTTTACAGAAATTTAATTAGGGGTAATTATGGTTTACACATTTAATTAGTGTTATATAAAACAAGTAATTTTACACATGATTTTTACGTAAAGAGTTACACTGCTAAATGGAAAACACGTTTGACTCAATTTCTACTCACTTCAGTGCGTAGCGAAAGGGGCCCCTGCATCATTTTACAAGCAGCATTGTTATACACTAAAATGAGCTTTAATTAAGAGTATAATATTCAAAAATTAAATAATGTCAAAATAAGCATTTAATATTGCTGGTACTAAAGCAATACCGGATCTCTGATGCTACGCTATTAGTTAACATTACCGCTAAATCCATAATTAACACTTGAACTCCACTTTCTACAATCATTTCATAATGTATACTTCTTTATACAAATTGTTATAAGTTATCGCTACTAATGTCTTGCAATTCATTTATTAAATAAACCAACCGCTCTAATCCCAGTGTTATAATCGGAAATAAAATATATTTTTGGGAACTCACCTTTTCGCAGAAAATATGCTGATGCTATCAGATTTCTGCTAAGATAAAGACTAATTTATCTAAAAGACACTTTTCTTTTATTAACACTTTATAATCGTTATTCTCATGCTTGTATAGTATAGTATTTGTTTGCATTGATTCAAAAGCAATATTTTATCAATCTCACAGTAACTTTTTCCATTATGAATAAAAAATTACTTCAAAAAACTGACTCGTCTATGCTAGAAGTTTCTAAAAAGAATGATAATGAGAAATATTTTATGTGCTGTCTGATTTACGACAAGCCGCTTCGTCGGATAATCTGCTTCCTGATTAACAACTTAGATTTCGCATGTGATTCAGAGCAAAAATTTTTAAAAGAAGATCCTACACAGCTTATGAAAATAAGTGAGAAGGCTCTTTCTATATAAGGAGTGAATCTTTCACATCGGTCATGGTGTGTTTCATATAACTGGATACTTTTTCGCATATGATCGTTGAAATGGATATAGTTTTCACAGTCTGGAGAAGAGGATATAGCTCTCTAGGCTCATTAAAAGACTAGTTCAATTGTGATTGAAAATAGGTAGTTGAATATGCCAATAGCAAAACTTTCTTCTATCTTATGCGTGTTAATACTTCAAAATTCGCAAGCACAGTGCCAAAATTAAATGGCAAAAAATCGTAGGAAATTAAAAATAAGCATGAAATCCAAATTTCTTTTTAATTATTCATAAGCGTTTTAGAAATAAAAATCACTAGAATGGAAACTTATGAAAAAAAATAATGTTGAAAAATTAAAAATAATGTAAAAATATCCTCAAAATGATTGAAACAAAATACAGATCAACACCCCTTTAACCCCCTGACCGCCGAACAAGAGGACAAAATTGTAATGTTGTTTTCTCTGTAATTTTATATAAAAGTTTAAAAAAGAGGGTTCTTCTAATATGGTATAATTGTTTTGTTACGTATATATTTATAAGCCTTGAGAGGATCAATGATAACTTAATTTCATAAAACTGGATTATATATTTGTAGAATTAAATTAATTTAAGTAATGCTTTAATTGCACTTAAACCTGCAGCCCAGTGAACGGACATATCAGGTTGCGGCAGTGGGAAGCTTAACAAAGCCCCTATTTAGCTATTTTTTTCATTAACAAAATTTTCTGCTTAACCTTGATTTTGAACACCATTAACGAGTAAAATAATCTCAATATTACGAAATATATACTCTACATAAAGAAGTTTATTCAACTTTCGTGCATGCACAACATTCAAATGGAGAGGTTGAAGTTGCAATGAATTTATTTCAGCGGATTGTACAAAACTGAAATTATTTATTTATTTAATCTTCAAAAGAAGAATTGATAAAATGCTTCGATGCAATAAGGAAATGATTTCATTCTCTCGAAAATGTTAAGATAAAATGCTCGGATACTTACAAAAGGGCAAAAAGTTTTATGAACAGTGTATTTTTTATTACAGGCTTTAAGAAAAAAATATTAAAATTTTTATTACTTACGTATTAACGCCACCGCAGCTAAAGGTATGGCGTTTTTAAGTACCGCCATTATACACCTATTTTTTTAGACAAAATTGCGCTAAAATAAAACACTTTATTTAAAACTAAAACACTTTCAAAATTCAAAATTCAAAACACTTTATTTAAAAATAAAGTATTCAATCGGATTTTGATTGAAAATGAGTTGATATAGAGTTTAACATAGATTCAAAGCAGTCTCGTTTTTGACAATACGCATTTTCGTAGCACTAACAAATTGCGTAAAAATCATCAAACAACAAGGCAACAAGGAATCCAGAAGATAACTGCGTGCGCATGCGAACAACAAAATTGTCCTTTATTGGCGCATTAGCGCAACTTCTGCTGCGGTAGCGTTAATACGTAAGTACCGAATTTTTAAAAGTAAAAATTTGAAATGCTGAGTAAAAAAGGAACAAATTATCAGAGCAAACATATAATGTGTAGATTCAGAAGGATATCGATGATGGAGTGTGCTTATGGTGTGCGCTTTTTTAGTTGTTCTCTAACAATTGTTGAAATATAAGAAATTTTCCACAAATTGTCATTTTTATTATTAATAGGCTTTCAGTAAAGGGATTTTTTAATGAATTTTAACGAATATATTTAAAAGAAATACTTATTTTTTTTATTCTTTTTTCTTCGAATAGGCTCAGTCTGTTAGTTTTCAATCAAGAACTGAAGTATCAATTAAAAAGGAAAAAAAATAAAAACGGCAATTATGGAAAAAACCTCATCATATTTTTAGTTTTAGAGAAAAACTACAAATAAGTTCTCATTATCATCGTTATTTTTCTGAATCTTCACAATATTTGAAACTTTTTTTAATGGAGGTCTCCCTAGAGTTTACCAATAATTCATGAAAATATATTTATAAATATATATAGAGATATAGAGTATAGATATAGATATAGATACAGATTGAAAATAGATATAGATATATAGATATATTTGAACTCATACGCAAATTTATTTCATACAACAGCTCATAATTCATCAAATGCTTAACATATTTATATTACAACTGCACTATATTATTTATAAGATTACGTATAAATTTGGTAGAAACACTGGATTACATAAACAAAAATCATGCAGGAATTTTTTCAACTTAAAAAAAATCAACGTACATTCAGGAATATATGTACTAGCGTTACATAAATAAATATCCATATTGTACAATATCCACACATTCGTAAGCAATATTTATAGTCAATTTCGTGCATTTTACGTTACAGCGTGTACCCAAATATTACTATTTTTAATAGATTTGTATTGCCCATCTATTTTTTTAATCAAATCGCCATTGTCATTTATGAAGCCAAACATATTTTTCCTAATCCTGAATTTCCAGAAAACCCTGACACATATACCTAAAATGTCTAAAATTGAAAGTGTTTGGTTATTAATTGCAATGTACTTAGTAATATCAGCTATTGGTGAATATGAAATAGCAATGATTTACCACTAATTACTCTTCTTGTAGGAAAAATTATTTTTTCTTCAGTAGTTGGTCTTGTTGGTGATGGAGTTGGCATATGGAGTCCTGAAAAAGACAAATATGTCAAAAAATAACATCAACAATCGATGTATATACCACGTATTTATATTGCATTATCTTAATATAAAATTATTTTAAATGAATGTGTGCGAAATATAAAATTATATCCATTTTGTTCCAATGGAAAAAATATATGTATAAATTATTATCAATATCAAATGACGAAATTGTAAAACACCCATTTCTTTCCCAATAAGTGTTTATACGATCAGAATTTTTCATGAATGTATCTATTGAAAGGCTTATAACCATATTTGGTATTACTTGATTATCCCGTCTACCATTCAATTATCGCCAAACTATAAGATTAAATGCCAATAATGGATAATCGTGAATGTCACATTCAACGACATTAAATACGATTCACATGTTTAAAATGTCATTAAGTGATTTTTATTTCGACTTTTTATTTATATTTTTATTACTATTCGACTAATTATTTGTTTCTTCGTTATTTAAAATTATAATTATGTCGAGATGTATAATTTGGCTATAAGTTTGGCGATTTCTATAATTTGGCGAAATTGGTCGACTGGATAACAGAGTAGTACCCCATATTTTAATGAGATATTCCATTTAGAATATGCATATGTGTTCTTAATATAATACAAAAGTGTTGGTACGTAGAAATGTTTTCTAAAAATACTGTTACATATAATATAAAACATCACTTTATATTACTGACTTTTTTATTTCACTTTATTTATAATAGATCACTTATAGCATCTAAAAATAAAACTAATATTTTAAAGTGATGTTTTATATTATATGTAACAATTCATCGATGCTGGATTGAATATGTGTGAAGTTATTGATAAGAGGATATTTTCGCGTTTTAAATATGAAAGGCTACGTCTTGATAGTGAACTTTTGAATTAAAATTTTCTTAAATTATGCCGAAATTTGAACGTAATTCTATTACAATATTTGCATTGAATTTGACTCCATGGAGATCCCTAAAATTTGGAAGGAAATACTTCAATGGTTTTTAAAACAATCATTTGTAATATTTCACGTTCACAATTATTTTTATTTATTTTTATTTTTTCCAGTTTTACTTTACTATGCTCATGTTTACGTGATTTATGTTTTCCTGTTTATTTTTAATTTAAAGATTTTTTAGCCAAAAATTTCTTTTTATCATTTATTTCCTTTTGAAAAAGTTGCCGTAAGAGCAGTGAAACATGCAAAACTTGGAACACTACAAAGCAACACATGCAAAACACTTAAAATTACACAATTTAAGTCCTTTAAAATTACACAGTTTTAAAAAGGAAATACGAGACAGTTTGCTTTATAGAAAAGAAATTGTTGGTGATAACTGGTTAAGTTGACTAATTTTTACCAATAAATATCAAATGCTGCTTTTATGGAGAAAGTATGTAATTTTTAACAATATATTTTGCACAATTCTTTTTCTCCATTTTATTCCAAAGGCAAGAATATAAGCAGAAATCATAATCGACATCAAATGAACAATTAATGAAATCTTATTCACAATAAATGTTCACACATTCGGAATATTTTCATCAACTTATCGAATGTGGTGTTAATAACCATAATAGACAGAGTTATTTTTTTATGAGATAATCCATTTAGATGACACATAAAACCTGTTTTTTCCACAACCACATTAAATGAAGTTTGTACACAGATGGTATAGATATGAAAGTATGTAAGAACAGACTTGGTTCAATGATAGAATGGATAAACCAAATTTAATACAGATTTTACGAAACAGAGTTTTTGAAATGCATTTACAAGGGAACTACTTTTGGCGCTGTTCGCACCTAGCCTTGACACTTGATGCATATATCCCTATTTTAGAAAATTTGAGAATAGAAAAAAACCAAAATCTGTTAAAGTCATATTTTTCGATTTTCCAGCATTACCACTTACGGAAAATCTATTTTTGAATTTTTTTATAGAACCAATAACAGAATTATTTTAAAGAAAAGCAGATAAAAATATACATTAGTTAACGGTAATATAAAATAAGTATAAAATATTGAAAAATGTCTAAAAAAAGCCTTCAAAAACCTGCGAATGTAAGTTTTAAAAATTATTACATTATACAGTAAAACCTCTAAATAAGGAACACCTTTGTGACCGGAACTTTTGTCTCTTAAATAGTGGTGTCCCTTATTCGGAGTTTTTATTATTATTTTTTAATAAATCGTCCAGGAAGATATAAAAATAACAAAATATTTTAGATGAAGTTTAAATGTATTCGAATTGTATAAATCACGTTAATCAGGCACAAAATGAACAGAAAATTAATTAAAATTTTCAATTGATCACTAAATAATTAAATGTTTTGTAAAGTTATTGATTTGTATTTTTTATACAAACTGTGTGCATGTAAAAAGCATAAAAACATTTAAAAGAATTTTACTTGAAGTAATCGATCAAAAGTGATTGTTTTGTATATGTTCACAATAAACTTTTCAAGTGTTCATTTATCATACTTATAAATTTTCGTTCTTCATTATCAGCAGTATTTTCAAAAAACGTATTCAATTTCAATGGCTTTGCGTATTTTAAGGCAACAAATCTCTTAACTACACTGTTCAACAAGTGGAAAACTTTGAAACATTTACAAATTAATTTTTTAACGGAAAGGTTTAAAATTGGAACGCCTGACTATGGAAGCCATTTGGTATCGAACTGTGGTTTCAAGTTTTGAATAAATTACCTATTGAGTTATAAGCGTTTTGATCACGTGTCAAAAATGTTTTTCACCCTTTCTTGAGTAGTTATTCTTCTTTACCATAGAAATTCGATTCGAAACGTCCACATTGACAATATTTTCTAAGAAATCCATTGTGTTTGAAAAAAAACAGAAAAAATAGTTTGATTAGATAGTTTCTGAAAAACAACGCCGGCTAGTTTCAGGCATTTCTGAATAAAAATAAATTAAAACTTATCTCATAAAACTTCCCTTTTGAATTTGAGAACAGCCTTAAAGAATCTGTGAAGTTCTTTATTTCACAATTTTCCTTTATTCTCCATTTTCAGAATCATTCTCATAATTTTCAGCTTTACTTTCATCGGGAATAAACACACTAAAGTCGAATCAGAATAATAAGTAAATAAATGCTCGTCAATTGCATGCCTATGTATAACATGACTGTATTTTTGTCAAGTTCAGAAAAATCTGTATTTTCACTTTAATCGAAGACATACTTCAATATCTGAAATGCAAAATCCAGGCCCTTTAATCTCATTTTCAAGTGTCCCTTAAATCGAGTGTCCCTTATTCAGAGGTAAATACATTACACGTCCTACACCAAGGGACTGGAACCGGTAATTTTGTCCCTTAAATAGAAGGTCACTTATTCGGTGTTCTAAAGATAATGTTGTTAATTGTGTTGAAAAAGTTTTATAAAAAGTGTTGATACAAATATTTTCTTACAATAATTTTGTGCTGCACAGCACTTTGTCACCAAATTAACAACACATCGTAAACATCATACAATTTAGAACTATATATTAAGCAACACATACAAAACACTTTCAAAACTTTTTCTACATGATGCCTTTAAAATTACAAAATGTAAAAGAAATACGAAATACTTTGCTTTATAGAAAACAAAATTGCAGAGATTAGTGGGTAAGTTGACTAATTTTTCAAAATAAATAACATTACCAATAATTGCATTTCTGGAAAAAGTATGTAATTTTAACGACATATTTTGTACAATCCTTTACCTCCATATTTTTCTAAAGGCAAGAATATACTACCTTTGACAATAAAGTTCGGTGAATGAATTCAGAACGACCGATCTGGCAACACTGGGGAAACAAAACGCTGCACCTGCATCGAAACAAGTGTTGACCATCTCCTCCTCACCGTTGTTCAGTTGAGCGTCGTTTATGTTCTGTGTAAGACATGCTTTACTAAGTGCTTGTTCAGTGTGTTGGTTCTTAACTTAGAACAGGATAATGAACGATCAAATGATAAGTTTAAAGTTTGGTTTTAAAGTCTGCAAGACACAGAATTAAATTCACGAGGAGTGGTGCAAATTGAACATCCACCATACTCGCTAGATCTATATCTTTTAGATTTCTTCATATTTCCACCACTCAAACTCTCTTTGAAAGAGATTTGACCATATTGCTGACATTCAATGAAGCGTGACGAAGCTTTTGAACTCCATTCCAAAAGAAGACTTCTTACGAATTTCCCTGGGCATGTATAACAGATCTCTGTGGTGCATAGTTATGCGAGATGAATATATCGAAGGCTGGTATGGTAACTTTCGTTAATATTTCATCTACATTAATATTACAGGACTATTCACCGAACTTTATTGTCAGAGGTTGTATACAGAAATCATCATTAACATCAAATTAAGAGTTAGTGATAAATTCATCTTATTGAGAATAAATGTTCACACAGTCGGAATGTTTTCATTTACTTATCGGTTGACCATAGTAGACAGAGCTAATTTTTCAATGCCATAGTCCATTTAGAAAATGCATAAAATCTGTTTCATCCACTTCCACATTAAATGATGTCTGTACACAAATGATACAGATGTGAAAGTATGTAAAAACAAACTCGGCTCACTGATAAAGTGGATTAAACAGATTTTATGCAGATTTTACGAAACATATTTTTCAAAATGGACTTACAAAGGAGCTACTTTTGGTGTGGTTTGTAACTAGCCTTGAGCCTTAATACATTTTAAAGCTCTATATGAAAGTTTGAGAATCGACAAAAAAATTGTTTTAAAGTCATATTTTTCTAGCTAATGTCATAACATTCTAAAAAATGCTATTTTTGAGGCCACTTATCGGACCACTAACATTGTTTTTTTTAACAAAAGAGTACTTAAAAATATAAGTTAGTCAATAGTAAATATAAAACAATGAAAAAGTTTTAAAAATTCATTTAAAAACCTACGAACTTTACAACATTATATTCACATTTTTCATGGGGAATAAGTTGATGTATTTTCAAAAGGAGAGTTTTCTGACAACCCTGGCTGAATATCGTAGCCGCAAAATAAGACAAACGAAACCTTAGTAACGCCATACTTGTGGACTTAACTCACTTTTGACGTGAAATAAACAAATAAAAATCCAATAATAAAAAATATGCAAAACATGATTTTAACAGATATTTTTTTATAGCTTCTCTAACTTTTATGTATAGGGATACAAAATGCGCTAGGTCTCGGAGCTAATTGAGAGTAACACCAAAAGGGGCTGAATATCGTAGCCCCAAAATAAGACATACGAAAACTTAGTAACGCCATACTTCGGGACTTAACTCACTTTTGACGTGAAATAAAGAAAAATAAATCCAATAATAAAAAATATGCAAAACATGATTTTAACAGATATTTTTTATAGCTTCTCTAACTTTTATGTATAGGGATACAAAATGCGCTAGGTCTCGGAGCTAATTGAGAGTAACACCAAAAGGGGCTGAATATCGTAGCCCCAAAATAAGACATACGAAAACTTAGTAACGCCATACTTCGGGACTTAACTCACTTTTGACGTGAAATAAAGAAAAATAAATCCAATAATAAAAAATATGCAAAACATGATTTTAACAGATATTTTTTATAGCTTCTCTAACTTTTATGTATAGGGATACAAAATGCGCTAGGTCTCGGAGCTAATTGAGAGTAACACCAAAAGGGGCTGAATATCGTAGCCCCAAAATAAGACAAACGAAAACTTAGTAACGCCATACTTGGGGACTTAACTCACTTTTGACGTGAAATAAAGAAATAAAAATCCAATAATAAAAAATATGCAAAACATGATTTTAACAGATATTTTTTATAGCTTCTCTAACTTTTATGTATAGGGATACAAAATGCGCTAGGTCTCGGAGCTAATTGAGAGTAACACCAAAAGGGGCTCCCTTGTTGGTCGATTACAATTGTGAGTCCCTCAATTGTTTATTTATAAAGTTATCAAAGATTTGCATACTAAAATAACTTTCCAAATATTTCGAAACTAAAAATTGTAATATTTTATATAAAATGTAATATTTCACATACTGTTAGATTAAACTCACTAAACTCAGTTAGTCCTCTTACTTGGCTCGTTACAAGCCAGAAAGGTAAAACAAAATTGGTTTTTAAATGTTTTATGCTAACAAAGAAACATCTGCTTGAAAAATGTAACATAGTTCCAGTATGTAAATTGCAATTGCAAAATTCCCATGAAATTATCATTAGACGCTTCCGAAGACTTTTTATTTTGTTTTGTTTTACATGAAAAATAAATCTCTTTACAACTGACAAATTTTTGCATAAGCTAGCTGAAAAATTTGCCGAGAAAAAAGAAAAAATACGAACTGTTCTTTGCCACTATGCTCTCATCTTATTCTTCAGATAAGTCTCCATAACTTGTTAGAAGGAAAAAAAATAAATTGGTAATTCAATACATATTTTTTTATGATTTTATCATAAATTCAACTGAAGTGATAAACAAGTTTCTAATTTTATGCTTTTCATAAAATCACATCAAACTATCTAGTCCCAATGTATCACTGAAATGGACTGACTCACTTATTAAATAGTTTTATTGTTCCTTATGTCTCTACAAGACCATTTTTTGCGACACATTGGTAAGATCCATAATCCTCCAGCTGTAAATTTTGAATAGTAAGTATCAATTTTAATAGCGGAACTAAAACCATACAGTTTGCTTCATTGTTTTATGTTAATTGTTTACAACTTAATTTCGATGATGAAAAATCTGGTATAATATTTTATAACAATGGAATTGTTAGTGTAACTTTGTGAAAAGGGGCCAAAGTAACCCCTGTTGACGGTACATCAAAACAGAATTATCATAGTAAAAACTAAAATATTAAACTAATATAAACTAAATTAACTATCACTTAACTAAACTACACTGTAAAACATTTGAGTAAAGTTACACCATAAAATTGGTGGCAGCTTTGCTGTCTCCTATTTTATGGAGTAACCCTTGCTTTCTCCGATTTATTTAGGATGGTTTTAGGAGTATTTTAACCGATATAACTGGTATAATATTGTAATGTTACGCCAGTAATATATGCTTACATTATACCGTTGTATAGGGGGGAAAATCACTCCATAAAATTGGAGGAAGCAATTTTATGGTGCCATCCATTTTATGGTTTAACGTTACACAAATCTTTTACAGTGTATCCTATTAAACTATCATAGATTCAATATAACACGAAGCATACAATGAACTGACTGACTTACTAAACAGTTTTATCGTTCCTTGTGTCTCTCCAAGAGCATTTTTTGCGACACATTGATACGATCCATAATCCTCCGGCTGCAAATTTCTAATAGTAAGTCTCATGTAGGATTTGTAAAAATTCCTTGCTATGTGTGTTTGGTACCTAGAGCTTTTTGATACGACTGGCTCATCATCTCTTCGCCAGTAGTTGTCAGTCATTGGATGGCCTTCTGTTTGGCATTCTAAACTTACATCAATGTTTTCCCTGGATCCAACTAGTTGATTCTGTATCCATATTAATGGAGGAACTAAAATTAAATTAATTAGATTAGAACAGTTAAATATGAATGCACCAATTAATTTCTTTATATTATCACGTATAATTATACAATGCACATACACTGTTGAAAATATCACTGTAAAATGTCTTGTAGAGGCTTGCAGCAGACATTACAATTATGCTCCGTAAAAAAAATTCCATGACTGTTTTTTTTATGCAGCCCGTAAAACATAACTTAATGCACAATAAAACACATTAACTCTTTATATAATGTTCCGTAGCACGTAACACGTTAGATAATCATCACAGAATCACTTTTTGGTGGGTTTCAAAATACGTTACGGTCTGAGTTAAGTGACATTATTTTTCGAAACACGACTAAAATGAATTGTTATATCTTTACGAAGGAAAATGTATGAGATCGTAGCGTATTTTTCCTAACATATTCCGAACATTACTCATAACTTTCTAAATATCTGACGGATAAGGCGCTTATTGTAAGGATCAGACGGTTTTTTATTAAATAAGACTGCTGCCAATGAATAATGAAAAGCAAACAGTCAGAAATTTACAGGGGTTTTTTTTCAGGAAATGTAGTAATAAAAGAATACTGATGATTAAAATTCCTCATATTTTTATTTTGATATCTTTTTTTTCTAAATACCATGAAATAATACAATCTTAAAATTAAACAAACATGTAATTAGAAATACAATAATAAATAACCTAGCACGTTGACACCGATAAACCATCGTCAAATCAATTTCACTACATATCTTCATTGCGTACGTCAATTATATTCTATTGATATTAAAATGTGTCTTTTAGACTTCCTAGTTCACAAGAGATCCTTATGTATATGATAAATATTAAGCCTTATAAAAATGTGTGGACGGTTACTATATTTAGTGTGGCAGAATTCAAGCTGCATGTGCAGAACAATCTAATATAATAAACTATAAATTAATATAAATCCCATGAGACGATTTTTATTTTTAAATTATGATTATGGTTCTTATCTTGATTTGAAACGAAACATGTCAAAACGATTAATGTATTCTGCAACATCTTTCTTAATTTAAAAAAAAAGTTTTTTTTAAAAAATGCTTAGGAAAAGGCTATGTTTTTTATAAATCTTGTACTATCTGAAGTCTAACTGATTTTATGACCTTTTTACCACAAGTATCGCATTTTTTAGCCTGAAAAACGAAAAAAGACTGACAGTTGTTGAGAGAACATGTGTCTAATTTAAATTATTTCACACTGATGGGCATTTTTTAAACTGAAAGTTCATAGTTTTTTCCCAATATTCACTGGTAGAAAACAAATCTGTTTGATATTCGATTGCTTTTGATTGTAAAACCTCTCAACTACAATAATTTTTTTAATCATATCTATCGAATCGTCTTATTTCAATGCTATTCTTAAGTTTATTTTTTTTTAACTGAAGAGAAGGCCTTGATGTTTCATATGCATTAGCCATGTTTAAATGTAATCGAAAACCGATTTAAAAAGGAAATTTTATATGTGGAGTTAGAAGACTTGTGTGATGGTCACGCGAGCGAGAAATTGATGATGACAAATTATTTCTTATAAAAGAAATAAAATTAGTAGAATAAACAGATAATAAATTAAAGCGGAATATTCTTCCTTCAAAATTGAAAACAGCTGCGCATTATAACATTTAAAATTCAATACAAAATAATATAAGAAAATCTTTTTCCTGACATATTTGTCTAAAATAAATTGAGCATAATTTTAATTTAGTTATCATTCAATGATAATTTTAACAGATTTTGTCTTTCATAAGTATAGCTAAAATAATTCATTCTTTCGGTAAAACAATTTATCAAGTATATATTTCATACTATTATAATAATATTGCCTTATTTTAAATAAGAGATAAGCACATATATGTATATGAATTTGTATTTATTCTTCGTAAATGCCCTTTAGAAGTACAAATCATTCGATGTCAATCCTTTTTTTATTCACCAGAGAAAAAGTTCAAATATTTATTCTTCTATCAAAAGAACTTAATGAGTCTGCGTCTATGTCAGCGATGTAGAACACTGATATTAGTTGAATGTCATATAACATTCAAAAAGGCCTCTAGGTATTAATTTAAGGAAGCTTAAAAGTTTTTTCTTGGGAAAGTTTAAAGAAAAGAAAACTGTGTTTCATAAATGTAAAACATTTGATTCTTTGGCAGATAATTGAAGATTATTGCAGAAAAGGGAAATCCAAGCTACCCAGTTCAGAATTAATCGAAGGTTACAATAAAGGATGGATTTTACAAAATTTAAAGGAGTTTCTTTTCTCTAGTGGAAAGCAGTTTTGTGAGGTTAAAACTTAAATTTAAAAAGTTTAATATATAATTAATTGCGACGCCGCCACTAAAATTAAAGAGTTCATTTAATACGCAATATGATCCTGTAAGACTGGAAGATTTTGCAGGGGTCTATGAAATATGTTATATTACTAAGAAAGGTGATTTAATTTACTTTCATATTCATGACTAGGAGAAGAATTGGAATTAGAAAAGGTGAAAATGAATCAAATGTTAAATTTGGCAGCAGAAAGACTTCTTTATGGAGATTATATTTTGTTGGGGAATAATAATTTACTATACAAGCATGACTAGAAGAAAATTTGGAATTAGAGAAAGTAAATTTGATTCCGATATCAAATTCGGTAGCCCAAACGCTGCTTTATCTCGATTATATTTTGTTGGGGGATAATAATTTACTACATAGGCGTGAGTAAGAGAAAATTTGGATTTAGAAAAGATATACATGATTTCTATAGTAAATTTAGTAGCACAGACACTCCTTTATCCAGATTATATTTTGCTGGGAGATAAAAACTTTGTTTAGTGAAAGTAAATAATGTTTTATACCAACTCTTTTTCTTCAGTCCATTATAGGAGAATTCATTAAAATTTATATTCGTGAAACGATTGTTTGCAATGATACTGTTTCTTTTAATATTCTTAAGTTATGGTTAGAGTTAATAAATGAATTTCTTGTGAAAAACTTGAATAGGAGGAGCCACATTGGAAAATAATTTTAGATCCTGATCTATTTCTAACTTAATTCTTTACAGTTAAGCGTGCGGTTTTTGTTTACATCTCATTGTCACGTGTCATTTGTATTGACCGTGAGACGATTTGTATTTTTATTTTCATTATCATTATGGCTCTTACCAGAATTGGAACCGGAGCATGTTAAAAGTTATTAGTTTTAATGTATTTTGTAACTCCTTTTTTTAAGTAATATAATTTTTTTCTTTTTGAAATTTTATAAACACCAATGTCGTCTTTTGCAAAAGTATGTAAATGTCAACCTAATACTCTAATAAAACGTGAAAATAAATGTTTTATGAATAAAAAACATGCCTAAAGCACCTTTACATTAAGAAAGTTATGGTTTTCTCTGCGATGTATGCTGTAATTATTCAAGCACTGATACACTATATCGAAATTCAAACACCAATGCTGTGAATCAAATTAAATCAACAAATGAAGTAAAAATTGAATTTTTTTCTCCCACGTGCATCACGTAGCGAATAGCATCGTGGCTTTCCCATAATCGCAGAATTTTAAGGAATTTCGCTTAAAGACAAAAGCTTGTAAATTTTGTGGAAGCTTCTTGGTAGGCAAGGTGTTAGCACCTTTTTTGTGAAATACAATGATTTTCCTGCAGTGTTACAGTGCAATTTTTCAAGCGCGGATGTTGTGAAATCGAATTCAAGAAACAAATGAAAAAACCGAATTCTCTCTGGAATATTTACCACGCAGAACGCCTAAATAAAGGGCCTCCGTGGTCGAGTGGTTAAGACGCCGCTCTGCCAGTCTGGAGGTTGTGGGTTCGATTCCCGCTGGCCCCGTTGCACAATCACTTTCTGTGGAGCTCCTGGTTGTATTTTTCGTGTATGTAAATTTCCTTGTGCTATCTCGTCCTTGTATATTGACGATGACTTATAAGCAGAATTCATCAGTTGCAGTTCAAACAATTTTAACGCCTTCTCAAAATTTCGTTTATTGTCAAGTTCATGATCGGAGTTGGTCCATTAAAAACTAGAATCGATATCATTGAGAAGTGAATTTCATATTTAGATACTGTAACTCTTTTAGCTGATAATAAATCTTTGGTAATTTTTTTTCTCTTGTTGCTTTTTAAAAAATTTTTTATTGCTTTCAGTTTGTCTCTTACAAGTAAGGTCTCCATACTGGATATACTGAGATTTTTTTGAAGAAAACATTAATTACGCTACTAATGAATGTAACAAAGGACCAGTGAAAATTAGCGGCAGAATTGCAGTATAAAACATGTTAAAAATAAATATTTTCGAATATTTTGCTTGAAAAGACGAAAGTGTCTCACGATTTGGCGAGCAGCAATTTTTCCTTGCCAAAAGCAAACAATTTTAATGCAACTGAAAACTTTTCGATTTTTAGAATCCGTGTAATTGGTATTTTTATGAATTTAAACATAAAAAATGAGAGAGTTTAATATATTATTTACATATATATATTATTTGTTGCTGTAGTTATTTAATTTGTCTCTGGAAAAAATATTTTCCTATATAAAAAATTATTCAATAAAATTATCTTTATACATTTAAGCGTATTCAAAAATAAAAGCCAGATGTTTCCATAGCAACGAAATCGAATTGGCAATGCTCAACTGGACTTTGAACTAAAAATAATTTTAATTAATTTAAATTTGAATTCTGTTATATCTCAAATTTGGTTAAATTTGAATATAAATACATATAAAGATCATATATCGAAATTATACTTAAAACAAGCTAAAGCTGACAAAACAAAAGATATTTAATTTATCTAAACACGTTGAACAAGAAACTTTTTTCCTTTAAAATGCATTTGACATAAAAAAAAAAACATTTTTTGAAATTGCTTTTCATCGCCAACCGATGATAAATCGCAAAATAACGAAATTTTCATTTTTTTTTTTTTTTTTTTTTTTTTTTTTTTACGGAGTATTACAGGGTACGGAGGTTCCGGCGAAATTTTTTTATATACGTATATATCCTCATGATAAGAACATTCCCTAATTTTTTCGGAGTGTGCCCGTATGGAGACCTTCCTTGTTAGTTAGAATACGAGATTTTCCAAGAATTTATATACAAGTGTTATATTTCTCTACGGAACGCATTTGGATAAAGCCTTCTGGAGTGACTAAAAAAGAAAAAAACATTTTCATGTTTTTTGCAATAACGAAGTTATTGCCAATAAATGGAGTTTGATGATTTCGAGAGGTACAAAACACCACAAGGATTTCGATACTTTTCATATCCTAAGTTTTGAATACAATCGCCCTTTAGATTGTCAGGATTGCCATTATTGTTTTCATACTAGGAGAAGCTACAAAATCATCGGACTAAAATAGCTTTCATTAAATCATAAAATTACTGTATATTTAAATCCACATGTAATGATGCTTATGTTAAATGATGCATTATGTACCGGTGTTAAAAGATCTGAAAAAACTTTTCCCAGAATTTGAATCCGATTTGCTACTGAAAACTTATCTGATGTATGATTTGAATGGGGAAAAAATACATTGGGAGTTTTCCGATGTACCCCACTTGTTCATTTCCCATTCAAAAGAAAAAAAAAGAAAAAAACATTTGGACCTAACTATTGGAGTTTTGGTAGAACACATTTTGGAACTATAAAAATAGCTTTCTTATTTGTCTATTTATTGTCTTAAACGTTTCTTACAATAACTTTCATTTTCTTATAAAATAATCTCATCATAAAATGAATTTGAAAAGTTACTTTTGAGCATCAAAAATGAAGTTACATTCCATTAGTGCTTCTAGTTTTTATCTGAAAACTACACACATGTGTGATAATAGGCAATATTGGTGCAATTATCTGTCCATATTTTTGAGATTATTTATTACTTTCACCATGAATATTATTAAATAAAGGCTTTATACCCATGTGCCCCATGTCTCTATCTCCCCCTTCTTCCCTATAAACTAAATGACCTTCATGGCTCTGCTGGCGCATACGCATACTTTTTTCAAATTTTCTGCGACTTTTGCGAATAAATGTTGATGAATTTCGTTGATATAGGGTTCATTATCCTCCTTCAAGTCGTAGATGTTCCTGGTCTTGACAAAATAAACATTACACTTCAAAAACTCTACAAAGAAAAAAATCCTAAAGAAATGAATTACATAATATGGGTGGCGAATTCTGATCAGCAAAATGGAAAATTGATTTATAACTCCTTTGCGCATTTTCAACGTTCCGAGAAATTAATTTACCTAACATAATTTTTTTACACTAGTTTAAGATCTTATAATTATATGTACATGTTACTAAAACAAAGAATCACTCTATTTATAACTCTGGCGCATTTGCTCATTTTTATCTTAACAAGAAATTAATTGGAATATTCATTTAAGTAACATAAAAGACAAACACTTTTTACTTCCTAAATACCTTTTTTATAACCTTAATATTCCACTGAAATAAATTAAGCTTCCAAAGTTTATTATCTAGTATTTTTTATGTCTTCGATGGCGTTCAAAGAACAAAAACTTCCTACAGTTCACTCTATATAGGCAGATTTATTAAGTTCCTTGATAGAAGAACAAATATTTGAACTTTTTCCCATGAATTAAAGAAAAAGGGCTTCGACATTGAAGGGGTACCGCTAAAGGGCAGTTTCTAAAAAGTGATACAATGTTTTATACGTTGCTTAATAATATAATGTGAATAGATCTTTATGATAACTATCGTCATTAAAATTTTTCAAAAAAAAATGAAAGAAAGGTTAAGCTACAATTATGTACTCTAATTATATATATATATATATATATATATATATATATATATATATATATATATATATATATATATATATATATATATATATATATATATATATATATATATATATATATATATTATTCAATTACATGTATTACCTAATTGTATGCATATTCAGAGTTCGTACTCCTGAAGTTTTATCACAATGAAATGCTTCAATACCTGTATTTTCTCATACAAAATTCTTGATTAAATAATACGGAATTTCGCGTTTTGATCTATATTTATTTTTCTATTAAAAGAGATGCTGATCTTCTGGAAAATACCCTTAAAAGTACGAACCCTGTATTTCTGTGAAATAATTAATAAACACAATCATTCAACACACTTTCGTTTTTCAATATTCATTACATATTTTCTATAGAATTTAGTACTATATAAAGAAATGTTTTGAAAAACTTTATGCCGCCTTTCACGTTTAAGACATTTTAATATATGGCTTTTTGTGTAACAATTATAACAGCATTATACGGAGTATGGTTATATATATAAAGATATTATATAATATAAAGAAATAATTAAATGCTTCTATAGAAGAACTCCGAATGTCCAAAATAGTAAGACCAATACTTGTATAAAGCAAGGCCTCTTGTATCTATTACCGACTCTAAATTAGCTGTATTTCAATTAGTTTTTTTTTTTTTTTTGTGTGTGTGTGTGTGTGTTTTCCTGGGAATGTTGAGCGTTTTAAAACAGCAATAAATTAACTTTTTTTTTTTTTTTTTTTTTTTTTTTGAACTTCGAAAATTTGCACAAAAACTGATGAAGTTTTAAGAAAAGTATACGCTTGTGAATGCTTATCCCGATAACGGGTTGTTGTTTGGTTTAATCGTTTCCAAAATATTGGTTTAAGAGCCCCCAAAACGTTGACTTAAAACTAATAATGACTTAAAACTAATGTATCTTGAACTTAAACTTCATATTTGAAAGCAATTTATTTATTTATTTCAGATTTTAATTTTAATATTAATTTATTTAAATCATATTTTTTATTGGAAATTTGCCAATTTTAAATAATTAATGCAATTATAGTACTAAATTTGAGATATAAGTTCACTTTAACTTAAAAGGAAGATATTTACAAAGTTTTATTCAAATTACTTTATTAGTTTTTGAGAAATGTTGCACACTGTAAAAAAAAAACTGTAAAGGTACTATATTTTAACTAGGAAACTGGGATTCCAAGAACGTTTCCTGTAACGGTAACAACAAAAACTCAAGTTTCAGAATCGGTTACATGTATTTTTCCTGTTATCGTTACATGAAATGTTCTTGGAATCCCAGTTTCCTAGAAAATGTTTAGTACCTTTACAGATTTTTTTTTACAGTGCACGCAGTGAAAGAACAATTTTAAATTTTTTATCAAAATTAAACATAAAAAAATATATTTCAATATACAATACTAAAAAAATTATTTTAAATAGAAGAGATATTATGTTGTCTGTATTAAAAATTTTATGCCTCTGTGTTTCATAATGACTGAGAAAAAAAATTTAAATGTGACATGTATTTAAATTGCACCATTAGGTAAAAAGTAAACCTCCTGGGACCCCTTAAAAGGAAACAGATTTCAGACTGTTGAAGCTACGAAAAAAAAAAAAAAAACACTTCACAGAATACCAAAATATCAAGAAACTAATTGGAATATCTGTTTCTTAAGTAACAGGAAAAACAAAAACAATTTACACCCAAAATTCAGGTTTTATAAACTTGGCTTAGATAAATTAAGCTTCCTGAGCTTATTATCGAGCCTTTTTGTGTCTTCAATTGCATTCAAAGAACAGAAACTCCCTATAGTTCACTCAATATAGGCAAATTTCTTAAGTTCTTTGTTAGAAGAATAAATATTTGAACTTCTTTCCGATGAATTAAAGAAAAAAAGACCGCAACATTGAAGGAGTACCGTTAAAAGGCATTTTCGAAAAATTAGTACAATGTTTTATAGGTTGCTTAATTTGTAGTGTGAATGGATCTTTATTACAGCTATCGTCACTAAATTTATCTAAAATATGAACGGTAATACTTTTTATAAAAAATTAAACTTTACAGTCTGTAAAGTTTTAAAAATCTATAAAGTAATTAAACTGTATTTCCAATTAATGTATTAAGTGACATTTATAGCAAGTTTTTTTAACGGTACTTCAAAGCATCGTTGGAGAATAAAGTGTTAAAATACGTTAAAATTCATGTATACACCGAATATGTTAAAGAAAATATATATATTTAAATATTCTGTTTAATATGAGTACTTTAATTATATCTTTCCATCAACCTTTTTATCTATTTCTATTAACATTTTTATCAAATCAAAAAACGTTATTTAATTTCTTCGGAAAATATTATATCTTTCAGTAGCGATAATTTAAAGATAGTAGCTTTTTTGTTTCAAATAAAATAAATGTTCAAATATTTACACCCCTATTGAAGGAATGAGTCCCGCGTATGTATTCAAATGAGAATGCAAGCAGTTCTGCTTTCTGAAGGTTACTAGAAGATAAATCATTGTTGATACAAGAGGTTAATTTAGTGAGTACTGGTGTGACATTAAACATTATCTAGTATTCGCAGTTCTTCATTAATGAAACAAAGTTAATCAGATATGTAGAATGACGAAAGAGGGTTTTTTTTTTTTTTTTTTTTTTTTTTTTTTTTTTTTTTAATCTTAATGTTTAAAAAATTTTGTACACTGTAAAAATATTTCTAATTTTTTAGATGTAAAGTTATAAAATTTTCTATGGTTACTAAAATTTTATCTGAACATTATAAAAAAGATGATGTATAACTACAAAGCTAGTTTTTGTCGAGCTACCGAAATGTTTAATGAATGTAAAAGACAAATCTTTACAAGAGAATCTACTAAATCTTGAATAATCTTAATAAAATTTTACCTGTAAACCGGGTTTCAGTTACAAAAAAATTTCTAAGCGTCCTAGTCGCTTAAAATATTTTTAGAAACCTTAAAGTGTTATTGAATTACAGTGCAAATGATCATGTGTTACATGAATTGTTGTTGCTGTTACATGAAGAGTCCTAGGAATCTCATTTCCAAGAAAAAAATTTAGTAGCTTTACAGATTTTTAAACTTAGCAGATCGCACACAGGGTTCCTTTTAATATATCATTTAAAACACTTTAACTTTAATTAATAAAAGCAATTTGTTTTATTTAATGTTTTTAGAATATGTGTTTTATATGTTATATAATATTGTGAATATGTGAAAAATATTTATAGAAGTTGCCCAAATGCTTTTAGTAAGTGGTTTAATAATAACTTCGCTTTTTAACATTTTTAATTTTTCATTGATTGCTCACGTAGTGTATAATTGAGTGCACTGCTTTACAACATATGTTTGTAGCATTTTTTAAGTAAAAGTTCTACACTGTAAAAAAAAAAAATCTGCAAAGGTACTAAACCTTTTTTAGGAAACTGGGATTCCAAGAACTTTTCCTGTAACCGTAACAGCAAAAATTCAAGTTTCAGAATAGATTATATGAATTTTTCCTGTTATCGTTACATGAAAAGTTCTTGGAATCCCAGTTTCCTAGAGAATGTTTAGTACCTTCACAGATTTTTTTTTTACAGTGTACCTTCAAGCCTCTAATTTTTTCACTTTTATCAGTAAAAAAGTCAGAAAACTCATGTAATTAAGCTTGTTATTTATCGGAATAATTTAAAATTTCATTTACATAGATAGATTTTACATTATGGAGAAAAATATCAAATTCAGATACCCAAATAATAATGGAATATTATTCTACCAAATAATAACGGAATATTATCTTCTTTTATCAGATACAACTTTATATTTTTGTTTTCTTATCATAAGTAAAAATTACTTAACATAACTAACAAATTTAAGGATCTCACCAATAACAGTTTTAAACTTAACGTATGGAGAAATTTTTTTATAATTTGGGGAATTTCTGAAAAATATGTTTAATGAAGCAGCAAAAATTCCGGATACAATTTTTATTTCAATACCAGCTGTAGCTTTGTTTTAAAATAAAACAGTCAGTTTAATAAGTTTTGGTCCTTTACTATATTTAATTATTAAAACATTTAATGAATTTAATGTATACACTGTAAAAAAAATTCTGCAGAGGTACTAAACTTTTTCTAGGAAACTGGGATTCCTAGAACTTTTCCTGTAACGGTAACAGCAAAAATTCTAGTTTTAGAATCAGTTACATGGATTTTTCCTGTTATCGTTACATGAAAAGATCTTGGAATCCCAGTTTCCTAGAAAATGTTTAGTACCTTTACAGATTTTTTTTTTTTTACAGTGTACACCAGTTTTTTAAAAAAAATTCTACTTCTACGCACTTTGCTTAAATAATCTTTTTTACATCTGTTGCAACTAACATTTATAAACCTCTATTCGTTTGCTAAATGTGAGGCATTTCCATATCTCTAAAATATAACTTTACCTTTACTCACGACAGAGCATTTACAAGACTGCTGATATTCTGTTTTTAAGAATAATTTTATAATTTCTTTGGTTGTATTTAGATTTTTAGTACTTGCTTTATTTTGTGCTTGCTAGATTTATTTACATTGAGTTTTTTGTATTCAATTTCTGAAATTTCAATATGTACATTGCATAAGTCAAAGCATTCCTCATCAGCTTTTTCAAAAATTAAGACATAAATTAAGTTGAGTTTTCAACTTTTTTTTGAATATTTTTACTTTTCAGGTTTTTACTAGACGAGGTAAGTTTTAAAGCTTCTCCATTAAAGGAACAGAAGGTCATATTACTCTAACAAGCATTTCCTAATTTTAATACACTCGGTAAATTTGGCGGGGGCGGAGCTTAAAAGCTTAAGCAAAATATCAGCAATTTTAGCATATTTAAATACAATGATATTTTCATACCAATTTTACCATACATATTTATATATTCTGTTTAATATAAGCACTTTAATTGTACATTTCTGTCAGCCTTTTTATGCTTTACTATTAAAATTTGTTATCAAATCGAAAAACGTTATTTAATTTCTTCGAAAAATATTATGTTTTTCAGTAGCGATAATTTAACGATAGTTACTCTTTTTTTTGTTTCAAATAAAAGGAATGTTCAAATATTTGCCCCCCAATTGAAGGAATGAGTCCCACGTATGCACTCAAAGGAGAATGCAAACAGCTCTGCTTTCAGAAAGCTACTGCAAGATAAATCATTTTTGATACAAGAGGTTAATTTAGTGAGTACTGCTGTGACATTAAACATTATTTAGTATTGGCACTTCTCCATTAATGAAATAAAGTTAATGAGATTCGTAGGAGGACAGAAGAGGGGGTATTTGTGTAACATTAATGCTTTTTTTTTTTTTTTTTTTTTTTCACACTGAAAAAAAAACTGTAATCCTTCAGATGTAAATTTATGGAAATCTCTACGCTTAATAAAATTTTATATGTACTTTATACAAAATGATGTAAATCTGCAAACCAATTTTTTGTAAAGCCATAGAAATCTTTAGACAACCTTTAATACAATTTAAAAGACAAGAGAATCTGCTAAAACTTAAATAATCTTACTAAACTTTTATCTGTCACCTGGGTTTCAGTTACAAAAAATTTCGAAGCATCCCAGTTTCTTAAACAGTTCTTAGAAACCTTATAGATTTTTTAAGTTACAGTGCAAATGTGTATTTTTTACATGAATTGCTGTTGCCGTTGCATGAAAAGTCCTAGGAATGTCACTTTCAAGAAAAAGTTTAGGAACTTTACAGATTTTTAAAATTTGTTGATCGCACACAGTGTTCCTTTTAATATATCATTTTAAACACTTTAACTTTAATAATAAAAGAAATTTATTTTATTTAATGTTTCTAGAATATGTGTTGTATGTTTCATATATTAATGTGAATATGTGAAAAATATTTATAGATGTTGCCCAAATGCTTTTAGGAAGTGGTTTAATAATAACTTCGCTTTTTAACTTCTTTAATCTTTCAATGACTGCTCACGTAGTGTATGAGTGCACTACTTTGCAAAATATGTCTGTAGCATTTTTTAAAGTAAAAGTTCTACCTTCAAACTTCGAATTTTTCCAATTTTATCAGTAAAATAGGTCAAAAGACTCATGTAATTACGCTTGTTATTTATCGGAATAATTTACAATTTCATTTACACAGATAGATTTTACATTATGGGGAAAAATATCAAATTCAGGTACCCAATCTCTACCAAATAATAATGGAATATTATCTTCTTTTATCAGATACAACTTTACTTTTTTGTTTTATTATCATAAAAAAATTACTTAACGTAAAGAGCAAATTTAACGGTTTCACCAATAACAGTTTTAACTTAACATATGGAGGAAAAAATATATAATTTGGAGAATTTCGGCAAAATATGTTGTTTAATTGGAACTTCAGAAATTCCAGATACAATGCTTAATTCAATACCAGTTGTAGCTTTGTTTTAAAATAAAACAGTCAGTTTAATAGGTTTTGGTCCTTTACCATATTTCATTATTAAAACATATAATGAATTTAATGCATATACCAGTCTTTAAAAAAATTTCTACTTCTACGCACTTTGCTTAAATAATCTTTTATTACATCTGTTGCAACTAACATTTATAAAACTCTATTCGTTTTCTAAATGTGAGGCATTTCCTTATCTCTAACTTATAAGTTTACTTTTACTCACGACAGAGCATTTACAAGACTGCTGATATTCTGTTTTTAAGAATAATTTTATAATTTCTTTGGTTGTATTTAGATTTTTAGTACTTAAAATTTTATTCACATTTAGATTTTTGTATTTAATTTCAGAAATTTCAATATGTACATTGTATAAGTCTAAACATTTCTCAACAGCTTTTTCAAATATTAAGACATAAATTAAGTTGAGTTTTCAAATTATTTTGAATATTTTTACTTTTTAGGTTTTTACCTGACGGGGTAAATTTTAAAGCTTCTCCATTAAAGGAACAGAAGGTCATATTAATTTTTAATCTAACAAGCATTTCCTAATTTTAATACACTCGACGAATTTGGCGGGGGAGGAGCTTTAAAGCTTAAGCAAAATATCAGCAATTTTACCATATTTTTAAATACATTGATATTACCATACCAATTTTAACATACATATTTAAATATTCTATTTAATATAAGCACTTTAATTATACCTTTCGATCAACTTTTTTATGCTTTACTATTACCATTTTTTTATCAAATCGAAAAACGTTATTTAATTTCTTCGGAAAATATTATGTCTTTCAGTAGCGATAATTTAACGATAGTTACTTTTTTGTTTCAAATAAAAGAAATGTTCAAATATTTGCACCCCTATTGAAGGAATGAGTCCCGCGTATTTTTTCCATTAGATATAACCAATAGAACTATAGAAGTTGCCCAAATGCTGTTAGTAACTGGTTTAATAATAATTCCGCCTTGTAACCTTTGTAATTCTGCGTTGACCACTCACGTAGTGCATAAGTGACTGTGGCATTTTTTTATAGTAAAATGTCTGTCTTCAATCCTTCATTTTCCTCATCTTTATCAGTAAACAATTCAGTAAAACATGCAACAAAGCTTGTCATTTATCAGCATAATATGCAATTTCATTTACAGTGACAGACTGTACATCATGAGGGAAAATATCAAATTTAGATATCCAATCTCTACTAAATAATAATGAGAAATTATGTTCTTTTATCAAACACAACTTTGCTTTTTTATTTTATTTTCACAAAGTAGAACCCGTCAAATTTTGAAGGACGAAAATGTTTAAGCAGGAACTGTTTCGTTGATTTATAATAAACTTACAAAATTAGTTATAGTAAAAAATGCTTTTTATATTAGTATGTCTAACACTTAAACAAATCATATTTGACTTAAAATTAACAAAATAGTATTTCTATTAAACTCAGTTGTAGAAATTGTTAAAATAAAAATTTAATCGCACATGCAAGTAATAAAAATAATAAATTTCTGTTATTATGATAAAGTTATCAATTAAGGCTCTTATTCTAGTATTCCAAAATGAAAAAAAGCATAATTTATTCACCTTTGACTCAGTCATATAATTTTTGAATCTAAACCCGACATCATTTTCACAACATCAAAATTTACAAATGCACATTTCGTATCTGTATTCAGCTTTTAAAAAAAATTCTATTTTAATTCGATTATGTTGATTCAAAACTTGAAGTCTCGATGCTATTATCTGAAACAGATATTAAACTGTTAATATTTTTTTAAGTGTAAATCAAATTTTGTAAATAAAATCAAAATTCACCGGGTGCTTGTTTGAATTTTTTCCCCATTTAATGAGAAAATGGCAACATAGAGATACAGTAATCAGTAATCAATTTTTTCCCTTTTTTTCCTTTGCTTTTTATAGAAATGAAATACGGCTGTTGCCACGATTAGAAAAGCGGTAATAAAAACTACAAAAAAATTAATCTTTCAAAAATGAATTGCAATACAGTTTTCAAATAAATTTCATTTAAAAGTACATTTTTTCCCTGTAGGATGGCGTAAAAATAGAAAACGTGCGGTGTTTATAAGCTTAAAAATTTGCAGTAGAAAATTGCATACAGAAATTTCATTTAAAATTTGAAAGTGTTGCCATTCACAAAATGACGTATGCGTTACGCACAGAGACGTTTGGCCTTTATAACATAGATAGGCAAAATTTACTTTAACCTAACCCACAGTTTAAGGATTTCTCTAGTTACAGAATTTAACTGAACATATGGAGAGAAAATACTGCAAAATCTATTTAAAAAACTGCAGAAATTCCAGATCGTAATTTAGTCGGATTAGAACCTTTACCACATTTCACTGTTAAAACATTTACTGCATTCAATTTAACAACCTGTTTTTCATAATTTCTACCTTTACACACTTTGTTTAAATGGTTTTTAGGTAGCTTTCATTGTAAAATGTAAAAAGCTACCTATTGAAAAGCACTTCCGGAAAATTTTGGTATATTTTCAACTATCATGACCCCCCGACCCGAAGACTACCTTCCGTTCAAGTGCTCACACACACACACATATATATATATATATACATATAAAATACCATTAAATGTAAAACAATGTATGAACCATTGAACTTATCAAAAAATTACCGCATTGAAATATGGGAAAAAATTAAAATGAATACAAATGAAATTTGCCAATCAACAATATATATATATATATATATATGATCGTTGTCATGTTGTAACTATCATATTTATGAACCGACTTGAATGAAACTTGGTGTGTACATACTAATGTCTCGACTGAGTTCGTTGGCCAGCATCATCCGCCGGCTTTTCGAAATGGCGACCATTTAAAATTTTTAATGAAATTTAAAATTTAAAATTAAGTGCAAAAAAATTAAATTTGAAAAATATTTTCTTATATATGTGTTAGACCTTGCCACAAAAATTCCAGAGCATTTTTTATTTCATCTATAGCTTAAGAAATGACGTAGTTATTGGACTTTCAGTTTCTATTATGGCTGATATTTTGAAACGATCTGAATTTTGTCACGCGATAATACGCATAATTATAAACCGATTTGAATATAACTCCTTGTGTACATAGTACATAGCAATGTCTTGATAGAGTTGTTATTCAGCTTTGTTCGTCATCTTCTTACGAAATGATGGCCATTTAATTTTTTTAATACAAAATAAGGTACAAAAGAATTTTTTTTTTAAATCTTACATGTTCAACCTTGATACAAAGATTTTGGAGCATTTTTTGGTTCGTCTATATCTTTAAAAAATGACTGGGTTAAGCACTTTCAATATCTAGTGTGGCTAACATTTTAAAACGATGTCTTTTTTTTTTTTTTTTTTTTTTTTTTTGTCATCTAATAATAAGCGTTTTTATGAGCCGACTTAGATGTAACTTGGTGTTTGCATAGTACATACAAATGTCTTGCTCTATTTTATTGGCCAACTTCATCTTGTTTCAAAACCAATCTTGTTTTAAAATGGTGGCTATTTAAATTTGACAAAAAACTTTTGAATGTGTAATAATACAAAAAAAAAAATAGAAATTGAAGAAAGGTTTTTTCGGAAGTGTTTGATCTTAATACACGAATTGTGGAGTATTTTTTGTTTTGTTTTTATCTTAAAAAAAGACTTATATATAGCAGTTTGAATTTCTAATGTAGGTGACATTTTTTAAAATCAACTTGTCTGCGACAGCACTCGTATATACAACCGATTTCGATGTGAGTGTGCATGTGAACATGAGTTAAGATTTCTATCATGCTCATTTGCTTGTTTTGCCCATCATGTTGTTTTAAAATGACAAACACTTCATGATATCGTGGAATTTGTGGAATTCTTATACATCGCTTAAAATAAAACCAACTTGAACAAAAGATGACTAATTTCTAAAACTTCCCATTAATATTTGGTAATGGAGAAAACTACTATTGAATCTTACATAATCGGATTCCACTACTTTGAGCTTTGTATGTATGAATAATATAACTTAATTTAACATAAATCTATACATATAATAAAACAGTAGGACCCGGTGTGTCTGTACATTGAAGATAATTGACAAAAATGGAGTCAGGGCGATAAAAGAAAACCAATGAAACACAAAAAAAAACTTTTTGAATTTTTTGTCTGTCTGTCTGTCTGTCTGTCTGTCTGTCTGTTTGTTCGAGGTTATCTTCGTAACTACTGAATGGATTTTTATGCGGTTTTCACTAATGAAGAATGCACACTCCCGGGCAGTGTATAGGCTTTGTTTCATCAAAATCGGACAACAGACAAAAAAGTAACAAAAAGAAACAAAAGAAACTATTAGGTGCGCTGCTCACGTTTTTTAGTACATAACGTTTTTTAGTACATATAAAATCCAATAGATGTCACTGTGCGATTTTAAAACGCGCTATCGTTATGTTTTCGCCAGTCTACTTAAGTATGAGAAAGTTTCAAGCTGGCTGTCGTTCCATGTGGTTTAGTCGGTAGAACGTCAGTGCGCCATACTAATGGCCCGGGTTCGATTCCCAGCATGGAATTTTTTTTCACTATGTTGGCATTAACGCCTATAAGCAATTAAAAGAATTTGAAATATTGTATTCAAGGCGAATTTTCTCTCTGGGAAAATTTCCTTGCATTAATATGTCAGTGTAATTTTTTTTTCGATTTAATTTTTTTTTTCGAAACTTTGTTTTTCTTAAAAAATTACAGTAAATATTTGATATTTCCCAACGTTTTTTGAATGATCGACTTGCTTTTTTTTTTTTAATGTATGTCTGAACCTTATCTAACTACTTCTTCAAGATTTCTTTAGATAAACCGACCAGCGTAGCGGGCGAAGGCCGCTAGTAAATAAATAAATAAGGTATATGAAAGCTATATTTTTCTCCTAGTACTGACCGGAAGGAGTTTTTTTTACACCGGTTGCAAGTAACTTTTTTAAATCTTTTCAATAAATCGACATTTGTTTAATGTCGGGAACTTTCACATCTGTAATACTTTTACCTTTATTACGACAGAATATGTATGTAAAATGTATTTTTTAATACACTTTTTATTAATTTACATATTATATGTAAATAATTACGAAGGATTTAAAGAAGTATATATTTAATGCATAATAAATACTTATTCAGCTTTCTACAATACTCCGAAAACAAATGTAATGACACTCTAGCATTCTATTAACTTTGTTTCATAATATTTTGAAAGAAAGTTATATTTAATGGCACACCAAGGTTTGTTAAATTAACCTTTTGAAACAATATTTATCTATTACAGTATTTCAGAAAGCAAAACTGCGTGGGATCACAACTGAGTACATACGCAGAATACTTTTGCTTCCTCCAATAACTAGGTAAACGTTTGAACACTTCTTTTAATATCAAAGTATCATCATTAGTTTATTATTACGAAAAAGGATAATAACATTTCTAAGCATATTTTAGTTTAATACATTTATTTAACTCTTCACTATACAGTGTGCCTCGTCTGGCCCTAAAAATGTCTTTACTCATTCATAGGATTCGATCTTGTGGGTCAATCGAAAAGCAAAACCCATCCGGGGTTCCATGGCAATGGCTCACCGGCTTCTGCGTCCCTGTGGTCGTAGTCGTCCGGGGGCTCGTCATGACTCCTTGGGTGGGAATTCCAAGTCGGACCAAGCGGCTTCTTTTAGTTCGGAGCCGGATGACGAGGTGCTATCGCAGCTGGTCACTCATCCCACTTTTGAACGGTGGTTAACGTCGTGACGTGAGGGGGACGGATAGTTGCGCCCGAGTAGTAGCCGCCTAGCGGTATGCGAACCCGGACCCTAGTCGAAGTCCTTGTCGCGATAATCATATGGGCCTGTCAGGACCTGGGGACGGGGGTGAAGCACTCTATCTTATACCTTATAATTCTCTTGAGCTTGGGGGCCAGTCGCAAAGCAAAATCCTTCCGGGAATCCTAGACATAAGGGTTGCGCCGGCCTCAGCATCCCCATGGGCGTTGTTGCTCGGTAGCTCGTCGAAGCCCTCGGGGGGGGGGGGGATTCTATATAGGACCATGCGGTCTCCTCGGAGCGGGATGGCTAGTGCTATCGTAACTGGTCATTCATCCCTAACTTGGGAATGGTGATAAACGTCGTGACGTGCATTGGTCATTAACCGTAGACATCGGACGGCCGGAGGGACAGATAGGTGCCGCCGAGTAGTAGCCACCTGGCGGTTTGTGAACTGGGCCCCTAGTCGAAATCCTCGCCGCGAGACTCATAAGGGCCTCTCAGGGCCTAGGGACGGGGATGGAGTACACCATCATACCTAATAATTCTCATTATGTACCATGCATTTTGCCAACATGACCTTATCCCTGATCAATAACAATCCAAAGAACGAAATAATTCTTATTTTGTCTATGTCAGAAGGATGCATTTAACAAAAAATTGGAGTTTGTTCTTCGAAAAAAAAACGATCGCGCTACTAAGATAAATTTTACTTTCATTATTCTTACGGAATATTTAAAAATGTTAATATAAAAAAAGTTACAAGATATTAAGGAGATAAAATCAGTTAATTTAAACTCAGTTAAGTGCGAAATATAACAATACAATATTAAAAACCCTAACTATATACGTAGAGTAAACCACAAAACATATCAAGATTTAGCTGAAAATTTTAAATTTCATTTTATTTTTATTAGAGCATATTTCAGTTTAGTACATTTATTTAACTCTTCACGATACGGTGTGCCACATCTGGCACATACCTTACAATTATCTTGATTTTGGGGGCCAGTCGCAAAGCAAAACCCTTCCGGGAATCCTAGACGTTGCCGGCCTCAGCGTCCTCATGGGCGATGTCGCTCGGTAGCTCGTCGAAGACCTTGGGGGGGAGGGGAGAATTCCAAGTAGAATCATGCAGTCTCCTAGTAGCCGGATGACAAGGTGCTATCGCAGCTGGTCACTCATCCCACTTGGGAACGGTGGCCCACGTCGTGGCGTGCGTTGGTCATTGACCGTAGACATCGGGCGGCGAGGGGGACGGATAGGTTCGACCGCGTAATAGCCGCCTAGCGGTATGCGAACCGGGACCCTAGTCGAAGTCCTCGTTGCGAGAGTCATATGGGCCTGTCATAGCCTGGGGAAGGGGGTGAAGCACTACATCTTATGCCTTATAATTCTCTTGAACTTGGGGGCCAGTCGCAAAGCAAAACCCTTCCAGGAATCCTAGACATAAGGGTTGCCGGCTCAGGGTCCCCATGGGCGTTGAGGCTCGGTAGCTCGTCGAAGCCCTCGGGGGAGGGAGTATTCAAAATAGGACCACGCGGTCTCCTCGGAGTGGGATGGCGAGTGCTATCGTAACTGGTCATTCTTCCCTAGCTTGGGAAGGTGATCAACATCGTGACGTGCGTTGGTCATTGACCGTAAACATCGGACGGCGTGGGGGACGGATAGGTGCGCCCGAGTATTAGCCGCTTAGCGGTTTGTGAACTGGAACCTTAGTTGAAGTCCTCGCCGCCAGAGTCATAAGTGCCTAGGGAAGGGGGTGGAGTACTCCATCATACCTTTAATTCTCATTATGTACCATTAATTTCGTCAACATGACCTGTATCCCTGATCATTAACAATCCAAAGAAAAACACTTAATTTTTATTTTACTGGTACTCAGAATATTTAATTAAAATTTTCTTTTTATGAAAAAAGCAAGTTTTTTTTCTAATTAGCTTGTTTATTAATTCTTATTTCAATTAATTATTTCGAATAGATTTACTCCGCGCAGGCAAGGATTAAACATTTTATTTTTTAAGCATTATTTTTATTGCAGTTTAAACGGGATTTTTTTTTTATTTTGAAAATAGCTACATTTTCTATTACTTTTTATATTATATATAATTATTTACTGAGATGTAAATTTTAAATACAAGTTTAAAGCATGATAATTACTTATCCAGTTTTCCGCAGTGCTCCAACAGCAAATGAAATGACACCACATTAATCCTTTTAACTTTACGTCCTAATGTTTTGAAATACCAAAAGAAAATTATGTTTAATTTGCACCAACATTTGTTAAATTAACCTCTTGATTCAACACTTATCTCTTAATGTCTTTCAGACTGTATAACTGTGTGTACTCTCGATTGAGTACATACTCAGATCAACCCTGTTTCCTTCAATAACTGTCGGGATTTGGAACTTATTTTATATTCCTTTCATCCACCACCTGTCAGAAAAAAATCTATTGCGCAATTTAAAAACTGAAACTCTGTTTTTTCTCTTACGTAAAGCTGCGGCGCATGCGCCGAAATGTTTTATTCCGTCGAACTTTTTTATTAGACTAAGAACTTTTTTGTTTATTAATTTTTATTCTCTTTTTTTTCTGTTTTGTAGTTTAGTTAGAAGTTAGAAGTTTTAGAACCAAGATGTAATAGTGAAAGTGTCACGGCCATTTGTAAATATTATTGTTGTGTGTGCTATTTTTTGTGAACTGTGATCGTCCTTATTAAAATATGAAAATGAAGACGGACTCTTGTTTTTTGAGTGAAAATAGTCTTTAATATTTATGCTGCAGAAGAAAGCATTCGAACATTCTGAGCCCCGATACCCGAAGAATTGGAATTTTGGAGGTAAGCCTTTTTTATGTCTTACCTAATTTTCATGATATGATTTTTTATAGAATCAATGTGTATGTTGATGATTCTTTTGTGGCAGCTCTTTCTGTGATTATCTAATTTAGGCAGTCGGAGTTGTCACATAAAAGTGGCATCCCGTGCTGGGATCGGGTGCTCTGTAGTTTAGTGAATAAGAAATTAGAAAAAATTTTGATTTAGATTTATGGAAAAATTACGAAAGTTAAGAACGCCAGTGCGTTCCAATTTCACGAAATTAACTAAAGAAATTGAAGACCTTATACAGGCTAATTTTGATGATTTAGATAGCTTGTCTTCAGTTTTGATTAGATTAGAAGCAAAACAAAATGAACTTGAAAATTTAGATAAACAAATTCTTGATAATTTGTCTGAAGACCCAACCTGTAAGCAAGATGCTTTTGATACAGAATATGATTCTATCGATAAATATAATACGATATTTTATGAAACCAAAAACAAATTATCGCGTTATATACAAAAATTAGAAAAAGGTCTTAATCCAGATAGTTCCGTAATATTAGATGGCATGGCAACAAAAAGAAAATTTAAGTTACCTAAATTAGAGCTCCAGCCTTTCAACGGTGAAATTAAAAACTGGTTAACTTTTTGGGGGCAATTTGAGAAAATTCACGAAGATGATAATATAGCAAATGAAGATAAAATTCAGTATCTTATAATGGCTACACAGAAAGGATCGCGAGCCAGAGAAATAGTAGATTCCTTTCCCCCCACAGCCGAGAGCTATCCAGAAGCGATACAATCGTTGAAGAAACGGTTTGGTAGGACAGATGTTTTAATTGAAGTATATATTCGCGAAGTCCTAGGATTAGTTATTAATAATTCCTTGGGACAAGGGCAAAAACTGTCTCTTGTTAAATTATACGATAAAATCGAAACTTATCTTCAGTCATTGAAAATGTTAGGAGTATCGAGCGAAAATTATTCGTCGATTTTATATCCATTGGTCGAATCGGCATTGCCTTCAGATATTCTTAAATTATGGGAAAGACATCTTGGTACTTTAACTGTTAAGGATAAAGATAAAAATCAGGGAATTAATAAATTAGATGTTTTAATGCAATTTTTACAGATTGAAGTTGAGATGGAGCAAAAGGTTAAATTAGCTAAGAGTGGGTTTTCTTTCGATAAAGATGTTTCAGTAAACAGAGAAACAAAATTCGATCGAAAAGATAAACATTTTTCTCTTCCTACGGCGGCCGAACTGTATAATGCGGATGATAAAAAATCGGAAGAACAGTGCGTTTTTTGTGAAAACAAACACCGTAGTCAAAATTGTAGAGCGGTATGGAAAATGACACTGGCGAAAAGAAAAGATGCTTTATTAAGAAAAGGAGCATGCTTTCGTTGCTTCAATGTCAACCACTTAGCAAAAGTTTGTAAAAGTAAAATTAACTGTTCTCATTGCGGAAAAAATCACCACCAGTTCATGTGCATAGAAAAGAGTAAAATTAATTTAGGCGAAAATTCTAAACAGGATTCAACTGCTAATAAAGATTGTATGCTTGCAAATACAACTTCTAGAAAACGAGTTTTGCTCCAAACATTGGTTGTACGTATATACAATGGGGATATCGTACGAAATGTTAGAATTTTATATGATACGGGTTCGCAGCGATCGTACATATCGAAATTTGCTGCTAAAATGTTAGGATATAGTAGCATAAGTAAAGAGAGAATAGTGCATAGCTTATTTGGGGGGCGACAATGTGAAGAACTACACAATAGATATTTGATTAATTTAGGAAATATGGATAATAGTTTCCGATGTAAATTTGAGGTATTAGATCAACAAAAAATTTGCTCTGAAATTTCACCTATACCGGAAGGACCCTTTATTAAGGAAATAAAGCGGTACGGAATAGTTTTGACTGATAGAGTCACTAAAGTTAATGATTTATTATATGATTTTTCTCCTGATGAGATACATGTGTTAATTGGTGCAGATGTCGCCGGGAAATTATTTACCGGACATTTAAAACAATTACAGGGCGGATTGGCTTGCATGGATACTCGTTTAGGTTGGACAATTCTTGGGAAAACTGAAGGTTATGAAAATAAGAATATGAATAATTTAATTTTTTCGCTCCATGTCAAAGAGGCAAAAATTACCGAGTTATGGCAACTTGACACTTTAGGAATTCGCGATCCTGGAGAGAAAAAGAGTAGAGAGGAAATAGAATTAGCCACTAAAGAACATTTTCTCAGTAACATTAGAGTAGATGACGAGGGTAGGTATGAGGTTAGTCTTCCATGGATACAGGGCCACCCTCGTTTACCCAGTTACGAAAATATCGCTCGACGTAGATTAAAAACATGCGTCGATTCATTAAAAAGGGTAGGAAAATTAAGCGATTATAATCAAGTATTCGATGACTGGTTAGATGAGAAAATAATAGAAAAAGTTGATCAGAAAAAAACATTAGGTAGTGAGCATTTCCTTCCTCATAGAGCGGTGTTTAAAGAAAACTCCACTACAAAGGTGCGGCCAGTTTTCGATGGTTCAGCTCGGGAAAAGGATTCGCCGTCTATAAATGACTGCATTGAAAAGGGGCCTAACCTCGTAGAACTGATTCCTTCTATATTAAATAGATTTAGATTAGGAAAAATTGGGGTAATTGCTGACATAAAAAAGGTTTTTTTGCAAATTGGAATTACAGAAAAAGATCGCTCATTCTTGAAATTCCTGTGGTATGAAGAAGGGGACCCTCAAAAAATGATAATGCTTCAACATAGAAGAGTGGTATTTGGCATTTCTTGTAGCCCCTATCTTTTAGGTGCCACGTTAGAATATCATTTAAAAAACGCACCGGAGCAATTTAAAAACACTGCGCTTAAATTGTTAGAATCATTTTATTTTATTTAGACAACTGTGTTACGAGTGTAGATAGTAAGGAACAACTGAACAGATTTATCGAAGAGTCAAAAACCCTTCTTAGCGATGCAAAATTCGAGCTTCGCGGGTGGGAGCATAGTTTTCGGGAAGTTTTGACAAGGGAAAAAGTCCCTGTTTTGGGTCTAATGTGGGATTTTAGTAGGGACACCTTAGCAGTTGATTTAAAGGAAATTTCCGAAGAAGAACGCAAAGTAACCAAAAGAAACATTTTATCGGCTGTACACAAAATATTTGACCCTATTGGATACACGTGTCCTGTAACATTAGAACCTAAAATATTATTACAAGAGTGTTGGAAAGCTAAGGTGACATGGGATACGGAATTACCTATTTCTATCAAGAGAAAATTTGAAAAATGGAAAAAACAATTAGAAAAATTAGGGACTATTGAAATACCTAGGTGTTTTTCTCGGGATGCAGATAAACTGCATTCTTTGCACGTTTTTTGTGACGCTAGCAAAATAGCGTATGTTACGTGTATATTTATACGGTTTGAAGGTGAGAATGACAATTTCTGTCAATTGGTTCAAGCAAGAAGCCGAGTTGCTCCTATGAAAACAATTTCCATTCCGAGGTTGGAATTGTTGGCTTGCAATATTGGGGCTAGATTAGCAAATAGTGTCAAAACGGATTTAAAACTAGATGATATTGACATTTTTTATTGGACTGATTCGGCCAATGCACTTTATTGGATAAAAAGAAATGAAAATTGGGCGCCTTTTGTTTATAACCGTGTATCAGAAATCCGGTCTTTAAGTGATCCTTCAAAATGGCATTTTATTCCTGGCCATTTAAATCCTGCGGACCTGCCTTCAAGGGGTTGTACCGCTGAGGTTTTAGCCCGAGACAAATGGTGGGAGGGACCACAGTGGCTAAAGAAAGCAATTAACGAATGGCCAAAATCAGAAATATTTCCAGATTTTGAAATTATAGATGCCGAAAGAAGAAAAACAATAATTAGCTCCAACAATTTGGATATTCTCAATGAACAAATTTTTACAAAATTTTCATCGTATGAAAAATTAGTTAACGTAATTGGATGGATGTATAGATTTTACCAAAACTGCAAGAAAGCTAAAGAAGATAGAGAATATAGTACTTTAACTGTAAAAGAGAAGAATGAAGCTGAAAGTAAATTATTGAAATTAGTTCAAGAACAATCGTTTAGTGGCCTCCTAGATAATCGATTAAAATCGTTCCAGATTATCACGGATTCCGCTGGAGTTTTAAGGTTGAAATCACGTATACTGCTGAAAGAAGATACGATGAATTTTCGATACCCTATAATACTTCCTCATGACCATCCCGTAGTTGAAAAAATAATTAGATCTAGACACCTAAAACTAGGACATGCCGGGGTACAAATTTTAATGTCTAATTTGAGGGAAGATTTTTGGATCTTAAAATTTCGAAAAACTGTAAGAAAAATCATTAGAAACTGTGTAACATGCAGAAGATACCATTTTAAGCCACAAGAAATATCCACTCCTCCCTTACCTCTAGATAGAGTTCGAGAAGCTGCCATTTTTGAAATCGTTGGTCTGGATTATGCCGGCCCGCTTATTCTTAAAGAAAACAGGAAAATATGGCTAGTAATTTACACATGTGCAATTTTCAGAGCAGTTCATTTTGAGTTAGCCACCTCTTTATCAACCGAAAACTTTCTATTAACTTTGAGAAGATTTATCGCACGTAGAGGCAGGCCTTCTATTATCTACACAGACAATGGGTCAAATTTCGTAGGGGCCGAAAATTTGTTGAAAGAAATAGATTGGAATTCCGTACAAAATCATAGTATATCCAGAAAAATTATTTGGAAATTTATTCCACCTTCAGCTCCATGGTGGGGAGGGTGGTGGGAGCGACTAATAGGAATGACAAAAAGAATACTCAGAAAAGTTTTAGGAAAAAGTTCGCTAAATTATGAAGAGATGCAAACCGTAATGTGTGACATCGAAAGTATAATCAACAGCCGCCCTCTTACCTACGTTTCCGAAGACAACAATGATCTTGTACCCCTCACTCCATCAATGTTTCTGCAAGAAGTAAAAGGTAGTGGAACACCTGATATAGATATTTTGGATGCTGAATCGTTGAATAAAAGGCATGCCTACCAACAAAAACTAAGAGAAGACCTTCGTAAAAGATTTCGATCTGAATATTTAGGTCAATTGCGTCAACCAAATAAAAATAACTAAAAGGAAAAACCTTTTGCAATAGGCGACGTAGTGATTGTAACTAGTGACAATCACAAAAGAATCGATTGGCCTCTGGCCAAAATAACTGAAATTTTCCCATCTAAGGATGGACAAGTACGACTTGTCAAGGTAAAGATGAAAGGTGGTGAATTCATCAGAACGACAAATAGACTAATACCTTTAGAGGTGTCACAAAATAATGATCTCATGAGAAGCCATTTCAACGACATGGAAAATTCACGTTCTTCGGACGAAAATAAAGAACATTCCAATGATCCTCCCAGTGGTTCGGTCAAGAACCGAAATTCAGACTCTCTAGTTCATCGTTCAAGATTTGGACGCATTATCAAACCGATAGTTAAGTGGAAAATTTGAGTTCCAGCTGAACCCCTGAAACTCAAAGGTGGGAGGATGTCGGGATTTGGAACTTATTTTATATTCCTTTCATCCACCACCTGTCAGAAAAAAATCTATTGCGCAATTTAAAAACTGAAACTCTGTTTTTTCTCTTACGTAAAGCTGCGGCGCATGCGCCGAAATGTTTTATTCCGTCGAACTTTTTTATTAGACTAAGAACTTTTTTGTTTATTAATTTTTATTCTCTTTTTTTTCTGTTTTGTAGTTTAGTTAGAAGTTAGAAGTTTTAGAACCAAGATGTAATAGTGAAAGTGTCACGGCCATTTGTAAATATTATTGTTGTGTGTGCTATTTTTTGTGAACTGTGATCGTCCTTATTAAAATATGAAAATGAAGACGGACTTTTGTTTTTGAGTGAAAATAGTCTTTAATATTTATGCTGCAGAAGAAAGCATTCGAACATTCTGAGCCCCGATACCCGAAGAATTGGAATTTTGGAGGTAAGCCTTTTTTATGTCTTACCTAATTTTCATGATATGATTTTTTATAGAATCAATGTGTATGTTGATGATTCTTTTGTGGCAGCTCTTTCTGTGATTATCTAATTTAGGCAGTCGGAGTTGTCACAATAACTATGCAAATAATTGAACATTTCCTTTAATAAAAAAAAGATACCATCATTAATTTATTCTAATGGAAATGTATAATAAATTTTGAAAATTTTCTTGTTTGAAAAATCAGTTTTTCTTTTCTTAAAAATTATATTTATAGTTGTTTTTTTATTTCATTGTGTCGCCAAACACCGATAAATCACTAGGCAAACAAAGTTTTCAATATTTCATTCCAAATTTTTTTTATATAAACTTATATACCATCACGATAAGAATAATCTGTACTTTTCTTTCAATTTTTACTTAATATGCCTTTCGGAGATTTTGCTTCTAAGAATAATTTATAAAATGCAGGGATCATATAAATTTTTTAAAAGTGTAACCATTTTGAATTTAATTACAAGACAATATCATCAGCATAATCTAAAATCCTACATTATTTCGAACTCTCGTAAAATTTACATTGAACACGTATTTTGAGCCATTATAAAAATAATATGTATTTCATCATTGAGACAACCTAAATATTTTGGGATGGATTTATCATTTGTTGCTCTTAAAAAAATCATTTTATTAAAAAATAGTATTATTTTAATTTCCGTTTGATATGGAATTTAAATAAATTCCGTATCGATATGGAATTTAAATTAAAAAATCATTTTCTATTAATTGACCTATTATATGTCACTATCTATAAAGATGTCAATTTGAAACTCGTGTTTAATGCTTAGTAATTTTTTATTCTGTTTTCATAATACACCCATAACAAATGTAATGACACTCTATTAATCCTATTAACTTTGTTTCATAACATTTTGAAATACTTAAAGAAAGTTATATTTAATTCACACTAATGTTTGTTAAACTCTTGAATCAACAGTTATCAATTAATGTATTTCAGAATAATAACTGTATGTACTTTCAATTGAGTACATACTCAGAACTTTTTTGCTTGCTTTAATAACTATGCAAATATTTGAACATTTCCTTTAATAAAAAAAAGATATCATCATTAATTTATTCTAATGGAAATGTATAATAAATTTTCGAAGCATGTTTCAGTTTAATTCAGGTGTTTAAATAAAGGAGCAAAGAATATTAATCAAAAGATATATTCACTAAAAGTATGAGTTAAAGATGAAATGTAATGTTCCATTCTTACTTATGTAAATATCTATTTATATATTACGCTAACGTATGTGGCACAAAAACCACGATTATTTGTTAATTGTTTAATTGCAACATCCAAATGGAACTCATCTTATGGGTTACTATGCAAACGTCTTTTATACGATTTAGGCTGTGCTAAATTGAATTTATTTATGTTTTGTTCCTTCGCTTCAAATATGAAGCTTCAAAATATTATTTTTTTACTTTTTCTGTTCCTTTTACCTAAAAAAATACATAAAATTCATGAATTTTAAACTTTTCAGGTTCGAATTACAATTATGTATTATAAATTAAATGAGTGAATGGATTATATTATTATAATTAAAATAATTAATGAAATACGAAAAAATGCCACGGGTACAATATTGCGCGATTTATTATCTACGCCGATTAGTATAAAAATACTGAGTTTTTGATTTATCATCACAGAGGTCACATTGGCGAGTTATTTTTCTGACACAAATTTGGGGGAAATTCGTTTTCAAATACCATTTACATACATATTTTTAAACTAATTTCTATTATTTTAAAAAAGAAATAATAATTTAAAAAAAGTTTAGCTAATAATTATAGAATAAAACAATTCACATCATTAAAAAAATAAAAGAAAAAAACAGTTTATTAATAAATAAATAAAAATAGCCATGTTACAATGTGAGGCATATATAGTTGCCATTTTATTGCAATCGCGCAACTGTGGTGCGCATATGGCATCTGTATTTCTATTTTTCTAGCAGAATCTCCTAATTTGGCAAAAAAATGAGCAATTAAAATAAATTATGAATAAAAGCAATATGATTTAATGCTTAGTATACATTTAAGGGAAACCAAACTGGTCGCCAAGAGCGGCTAGTCTGTTTATATTTAATTATAAATTTGTAATGATACATATTCCATTTTTAAATTGAAAGTTTCCAAAGTGTGGTTGTCTGGCCACCTTCTTGTTTGAATAAAACATCAAGTAATTTTTTTGTTAAAAAAATATTATTACATTTTTAAATTCAATGTATTACCAAAACACCAACCATTAAAAAAACAAAGTTTTCAATATTTTCTTCAAGATACTGTAACGAGGTTTCACAGGAAAATTTTATAAACATATATACACACACAAGAAGAAGAATATGTAATTTTTTTCTGTTTTTACTGAACATGCTTTTGTGGACATCTTCCCTCTAAGTATACCTTCTAAGTATGTATTTATAAAACCTAGGGATAGTATAAAATTTTATAAAAAAGAATACTGCCCAGTTAAACTGAAGGCATTGAGCTCACAGGCTACAAATACTAATTGCACATTAAAGCTTTATATTTTCAAGGGTTAATTCCGTTCGAAAAAAAAAAATTAAGAAGGGGAAACAGCTCTCCCCTTTTCTCTTTTTTTATACTTAATCATTGAACCTCCTATACTATCAAAGACATGCTTTATCATATAAAAAATCTATATCCAAAATTCAGAGCAAATTAGATAATTCTTAATAAAAACCCATTTAGCATTTATATAATTTAAAAAGAGTTATCCCCCTTTTTTATACTTAACCATTAAACTTCCAAAACTATTCAGAGATTTGAACGAAATCTGAAAATTCTGCTTGAAAAACCCATTTGTATAAATTAAGGGGGGGGGACATTAGAACCCCTGTTCCCCTTATTTATACTTATTCAATGAACACCTAATAACAGTCACGGAATCGCCTCATCAGAATGATCCTAATCTAAATTTTGAACGAAAATTAATTCTGCATGAAAATCCCATTTATATCAACTAACGGGGGGGGCATTAGAGCCCCTGTTCCCCCTATTTATACTTATTCAATGAACACCTAATAACAGTCACGGAATCGCCTCATCAGAATGATCCTAATCTAAATTTTGAAAACTTAATTCTGCATGAAAATCCCATTTATATCAACTAACGGGGGGGGGCATTAGAACCCCTGTTCCCCCTATTTATACTTATTCAATGAACACCTAATAACAGTCACGGAATCGCCTCATCAGAATAATCCTAATCTAAATTTTGAACGAAAACTTAATTCTGCATTAAAATCCCATTTATATCAACTAAAGGGGGGGGGCATTAGAACCCCTGTTCCCCCTATTTATACTTAATCAATGAACACCTAATAACAGTCACGGAATCGCCTCATCAGAATGATCCTAATCTAAATTTTGAAAACTTAATTCTGCATGAAAATCCCATCTATATCAACTAACGGGGGGCATGAGCCCCCCGTTCCCCCTCTTATACATATCGAATGAACTCCAAAAACTAATCAGGGAAGCGCCTTGTCAGGATATACCTACATACAAAATTTCAAGTGGATCGGATATTTTTATCATGAGTTATCGCGTTACGTACATACGAACATACATACAGAACGGACGGGCACATAAGCTCTCAGGCTATGATAGCCTGTGAGCTAAAAAAATGTAACCTTTTAAAAATTAATTGTAAAACTATTTTCTCAGCCTAATCCTAAATTCCATATTATTTTGAGCACTCTTAAAATTTAATTGAGCAGTTATCTCCGCAGATTATAAAAATAATAGGTGCTACTCTGTTATCCCGTCGACTAAAGAACTATCGCCAAATTATAAGATTAAATGCCAATAATGGATGATCGTAAATGTCAATTGAATGACATTAAATACAATACAGGTGTTTAAAACGCCAATAAGTGATTTTTATTTCGATTTTTTATTTGTATTTTTATTAATATTCTACTAATTATTCGTTTTTTATTATTTAAAATAAAAATTACGTCAATATATGTAACTTGGCTATTAGTTTGGCGATTTGTATAATTTGGCGAAATCGGTCGACGGAATAACGGAGTAGTTCCAAATAATATGTAATACTGAGACAACTTGAATATTTTCTGATATATCTTATAATTTATTGTTCTTTTGAAAATAATAATCATTTTACTTAAAGCGAAAAGTATTATTTACAATGCAGTTCGATAGGGAATTTTTTTATAAAACAAAGTTACATTTTATGTTAATTTACATGCTATTTGTAACTGTCTATAATGATGTAAATTTGAAATGCACGCTTTGTGCATAATGACTCCTTATTCAGTTTTCCGTATTGCTCCAACAACAAATATAACGACACCCTATTAATCGTATTAACTGAACATCATATTTTTTGAAATACCAAGAGAAAATTAGGCTTAATTCACGCCAACATTTATTAAAGTAACCTCTTGAATAAACAATTGTCTATTAATGTCTTTCAGACTATATAACTCTGTGTGCTCTCAGTTGAGTACATACTCAGAATATTTTGCTTCCTTCAATAACTATGCAAATATTTGAACATTTCCTTTTGTATAAAAAATATACGAAAACAGATAATACTTTTTCGAAACATATTTCAGTTTAATATATTAGTTTGACCCTTTCCGGCACATTCAAAATCTGGTAGTAAATTGAGAAATTATTGACTAAGACCTGAATTCATAAACAAATTTTTTAGATATTTTGAAATCCTTTTTCTAAGTTTTTATTGTAAATGCAAAATTTTACTAAAATAATATTGGTGCTGATTGCAAGTTTGGAATTAAAATTAGGTATCCCAGACTGGGCACAGTGTGCCGGAAAGGGTTAAGTAAAGAAACAGTGATTGTTAGTCAAAAGATATTCATTAAACGCAAGTATTAACACATTCGCTGCCGATCACGCGCCAGCGCGTGATATGGCGCCAACATTAAGGGGCCACTCACGCGCCAGCACGTGATGTGGGGTGATGTCCAATAGCCAGTCACGCGCTGGCGCGGGAAAATCTTTCACTGATTCTTTGTTATAGGAAGTAGATCGGCCTCTGACAAAAACCTACTTCTACAGTGCGGCATTAACTATCATCCCATCTTTACGTAAGCGGCAGCGAATGTGTTAAAGAGAAAGTGTAAAGTTTTCTTTCTATCTATATAACATAACTTTATAATTGATTATAAGTTTGTAATGACATATATTCGGTTTTTGAATTGAATGTTGTTAAATTGTGGTTATAAGATATTATTCCTGTTTAAAATACAAATAAGAAAATAAATGAAAATAAAATGTTTTGTCTAAACACTTAAATGAGTTTTTTTTTCGAAGGGGGGTGGGGTACAATAAATTGTAAATATGGGTTTAACACGAAAATTTCAGTTAAAATATGAGTAATATTTTGTCTAACCATTTCTGCTACTAAAATATATCAAACTGTATTAAATAAATTTATGCTGTCAAATAATTAAGGGATCCAGGATTACATTTTAAATTAATTTTTGTTTATTGCATTTTTTTTTTTTTTTTTTTTTGTGTGTGTGTGTGTGTGTGTGATGGATTTCGTTTTGTAAACAAAATATACAACTTCTCATAAATTTTCTTTAAATTAGAAACTAAAGATTGTTTTTAAATAAGTGTGGTATTTTAAAATCTTCGTAAATTGAATTATTACTTATAGAATTTCATTTTTTTTTATTTAAGTAAATAGAAATATATAAGCTTTAATTATGAATCTGTATTTATAAAAATATTAATTTAAATTAAAAATAAAAATATTTACATTTAAAATTGAAAAAGCAATGGTGGTAAAAAAAAAATCATATGGATGGTTTTTTTTAAAAAAATCATATATTCAAAAGTAAATATTTTTTTGTAATTTTCTGAATTAAAATTAAAACAAAACAATTGAAAAAGACATGTTCCAATATTAAACCATTTAACTTTAATGGTTCTTGACTTATAATAATTTCAAAAGAAGAAATGGTGAAGAAACCCATCTTTTGATGAAAAACGCAATCTTACAAAAAGTCGTTTCTATGACAATAAATGTTTGAAAACTAGATTTTTGAAAACAAACAGAGACGAAAAAATTAATTTATCCTTTTCCAATTACATCATAAGTTTGATTCAAACGTCATTTTGAACAGAAAAGACAAAAAAAAGTATTTTATACAGAAAATTTTCATTAGAAATTATGCAGATTTTTGTGACCCGGACGCTCTTAAAAATGTTTATTCTTATAGTTTTCGAGTCAGAAAAAGTACAACATATATAATTGCTATGCATTAAAAGGACTGTAATGAACATTAAAAATGTCGAGCATTCATTTTTTTAAAATGCAATTTTCAAGAGAAAGCAACAATAAAATGAGCTTTCAATTTGAATAACTTAGTTCAATAAATGAATATATATATATTAATCCACATAGTATGTATATTCCATGCACTCATGATTATTTGATTATTGAATAATTATATTTCAAGTATAAAAGAATAGTCTGAAGATTATATTTTATATCTTAAACAAATTCCACCACAATAAAATAACACAATGTGAAATGCATACATTTCACATTCTGTTAATGTTATTTAAACCTTTTTAATTATTTAAACCTTTGTATTTATTATTGGGTAGGGGATTTATTAAACCTTTGTAGTCGAGGGGTGACATTCAATAACCAATAGTATTGTCAGGAGTCCATCGTAAACTTGGACGTCAAATGTTTTTTTACACCACTAATACCTTACAGATTATTTTGCCATCTTTTATCACAGATTAATCAACCATTTGATAAGGCGAAGGAAAATTAGTTAAAAATACATGCGTCCAGAGCATTTGGAGCAGCTATTTACGCAGGACACTGGTGGTCAGTAAGTATCACCTCTCAAGAGCAATAGATTAATAAATATAAAGCAATGATTAATCAGTTAAAATATTTAATTCATATAAATCAAATACCAATAGAGATTTCTTTTTGTGCATCTCGTTCTTATCAACCTTGTTTTAATCTCATTTATCTTATTTACTTAATGTAAATCAAGCAAATAAAGTACTTAACTTTTTTACGGATACGATTGAATTTTTTGGCGTGCCGTATTTTCCTATTACGTTATTTTAGATGCACATTTTTTGTAAGAGTAACAAGACACATTTTCAAATAACAATTTTGCATAATCAGTATATTTATGAATAATATTATCCATATTAGTGAAGTTATTGAATGATAACAGCAGTGTACGACAAAATAAAAAAAAATGCAATTAAAAAATGCAAAGATCTTTAGTTTCTAAAATATGTTTTACAATTTTTTGCATAGTAATTTATAAGTTATTCTTGCCAATTCTTTCTTCCTCTTTCTATGGAGGAATTTACTCCATGCTATAAAGTAGTGTATAGTTCTAATTATCACTGGGGAATAATTGAGATATCTGAATAAAAATATTTCCTGTATATTAATTGATTCTTGTGTATCTAAAGTTATAAATTACATTTATTAATGTTCATCTGTTTGCTTTCAGGAATAAGAAGATTCAAGTAACCCACAGTATGAAGAAGATAGAGGCTCACAGTTTTTGCATTTAAAAGGTTACAGTGCCGAAAAATTCACAATGAAATTTTAGCCACTAAATGCAAGAGACAGTCCATTATATTACACTATTAAATTATCACCAAACACAGTTAAAAATCTTGACCTAGTTTGTACCAAATTTCAGTAGCTGCTACTATAAGATGGTGAAATCTTGCACCATCATTTGGAATTTCTGTTGAAGAATAGTTCCAACAGTTGGAAAAGATTTAAATAGGAAGCTCCAAATGTTGGTACCAGATTTCACCATCTTATGGTGACAGCTACTGAGCACAGAAATTTGGTACAAATTAGGACAAAATTTTTAACACTGTATACTGGAGAAGTAATTACAAATTGTTCTGTAACTTAGAAGACAATCCAAAATGAGGAAGACCGCATTGAAGAAATTGAAGAATTTATCAAATTAGACAGAATTAATTAGACAGAATAAATAGAACTATGCAAATGATCATAAACGGAACTCATCTTCATTAGGGCAATTTGTGAAAAAATGTATTTGCGAAGAACTGCACATGTCAAAGGCTGAGGTCCCAGATTACTCACCCCCCCCCCCTCTTGCTTCCTCATCCCAATGTGCGGTTGAGGAATCTAAGCAATGTTGTTTTGAAATTTCGACATACTCGTAAGATCTTGCTTCAAGCTGTGAAACCGGTTTGACAGCACAATTAAAGTCGAATAATGGCTTTCAACCTAGAGATCTGCACGGCCGATTTCTATTAACGGCATTCGGGCCGGGCCTAACGTATTTTTTCCGTACGAAGCTGAGACTGATTTCATTCTTCCTAGTCTTCATGGACCAAAATAATCAGTTCCTGTTGAATCATCCAGTATGAAAATCCTTTTCTAGACATAAGCAAGTCTGTTCATAAATCAATAAAATTTCGCTTGATCCAAAACTTTTGCAAAAAAGCCATATACTTTTAAGTCGTCATTCTTCAACAATTAAACATTAGAATTTATTCTTTTTAAAGAATCCTAGATTACTAGGCGTTTTAAAATAGAATTAAACACATAAAAAAAACATGATTATGACGGAATTTTCTTTTAAACTGAAAACTGCAATTTTCTTTTAAGCTGTTCATTCATGTAAAATTAACACAACAATATGCGAGAAAAAAATATATTAAACATTTACATCTGCGAATAGGGGGACGTATTTTTTTCCTTCTAATGCGATTTCGTCTTAACCGATTTTACATTTACCATACACCATTTTTTAGATATTTATGTCTCCATTACATGAAATATGGATTAATAATACTAATGATAACAAACCTTAACATACAATAAACAAAGATTCATTTACAGCGTAAACATCGCAGACTACGGCACTTCTGTATAAACAGAAACAATGAACATGATAAAAGACTAATATAAGTTTTTTTGGTCAGAACTCTTCCGTAAGAGTAAGTTCTGTAGAAATTCACGTGGGCTTGGCCGCGTTCGGGCCAAAATTTTAATTTTCGGGCCGAGTTAAAAAATTGTCTTAGTTTAGAAACAATAAAAAAGGAGATTAACCTACAGATAAATAAAAATAACTATTTTAAACCTTACATCTGATATTCTTGAAATGATTATTGTGGTCTTTACCACCCTTATCATCTGATATCTTCTTATTTGAAACGATAATACTCGTGTGCTACATTGCTACATTTTCATGGTTTGTAGGAATCTTGGTTCTCTAAGATAATAAACACTGCATACATTCCCTTATAAATAAAACAGCCAGATTCCATATAGCTGATCTTAAATTTTATTTCTCTTCCACAGTAAAGTTAAATGATATTCTAGCCCTTTATCCAGGCATAAATTAATAAGAAAGTTCAACGAATAGACATTAGACAGTGATGTGATGACTAAGGATAATTTTTTTGCACTTTTTTCAAACATTTTGTGAGAAAGATGGAGAATTTAATTAAAAAACAAATTTTTTAACAGCGTCGGAAAGTAATAGTTGAATAATTAATATAATTCCTTTTTATTATTTTCCATATTTTCTGCGGTAAAAATGACCAAACATGAACCACACTGTAAAAAAATCCGTTAAATTCACAGCAAAAACTGCGGGCAGCAATGTTGCAAGCAGTTTTTGCCATAGAAATTTCAGTAAAATTACGTGTAATTTTTTTATTGCATCTAATTTTACAGCAATTTTTACAGCAAAAGTTGCTGGTTTAATTGCTGCCAGCAGTTTTTGCCGTAAATTTAACGGATTTTTTTGAGTGCAGTAATTTTCTAAAAAAAAGCACCAGCTCCTTTAATTTATGGAAAATTTATAATACCTTATTTCATTAAATGGGTGACATCATGCTACTTCCAGCTTTATGGAGGGATTTAACTTATGTAATGATCTGTTTTAAACTGAAATTGCTGATGTAATACTAAACATTAGCGTAATGTAATACCACTTACATCGGTGAAATTAGAATCATTAGAATTAGTGGCAGCAAAGCTGTCACAAATTTTATGCATTAACAATACTTTTTTTTTACAGTGTATAGACAATTATTTTTAATTTATAAAAAAAAAAAATATGCGTATAGGATAAGTATTGAAAAATAAAGTAACTGAAATAGGTTTACATTTAAATCTCTAATCCAATTTCAACGTTTTTTTTCTGTTTTATCACAATATAATCTGCCACTGAAACGATGGAAATGTATGAAACAGATTTTAATAATGTATAATGAATATTCATTTAAATTTAAATTAATTTTGTGTTGATTATAATTTTTTTTTTAAATATAACCTTAAAATAGGTCAATGCTTGTAAAACTGACTTCAATTTTAAGTATTTAAATTAAGATTTCTCATAAATTATAACAATTAAACTCATTTTACCTAGGCATATTGTTTCTTCAACGTATTTTTTTTAATATTTAGAAAAACATATATTTAAAATTTGTAAAACATGCATTTATGTATATATCTTTTTTACTTAATAATTATGCTTTTATTTCGATTAATTTCGTTTATAAGCTCGTAAATATAACCGTAAATTAAAATAACTCATAGCCGAAGAGCCGACAGCATAAAAACCTACATTATCAAGCACAAGAAATAAAAATCTTTACTTTATAAAAGAGTAGAAATAGGGAAATTTAATTATATATTTCTGTCTGAACTGTAGTACTGCATAAGCCAAAAATTAATACCGCCGATGATTGACTCGTAGGTTTATGATTGTGTTTTCCTGCTCCAAATCCTTCAAGTTTAATTATTATTGAAGGACAAACACAATCCTATTAGCAAACCAATATTGGTCTATCGTTGCGCCAATATTTCATTTATTGGAAATATTGGCAATAAAACGCCAATATTGGTTAAATATTGGCATTTCATTCGAAATATTTCCAATTAAATTCCAATATTATACAAATGTTGGCGTTGCATTGCAAATATTTCAAATCAAACCCCAATATTATACAAATATTGGCATTACATTTGAAATATTTCCAATGAATCCCCAATATTGCACAATTTATTTCCATTGTAACGACATTGGAAATATTTCCATTAAAACCCAATATTGGCGTTACATTGCATAATATTGACTGCAAATATTGGCTAAATAAGGGCAAAATGTATACAACCCAATATTGGAGCAATATTTCATGTCAATAGTCCGCCAATGTGCCAATATTGCTCCATGATGTAGCCATTATTGGCATTTATTGTTTGGCTACTGAGGAATGATAAACCTATGAGTCAGTCACTGGCGGTATTAATTTTTTTCTTATGCACCACTTCATTTTCGGTAGACGTGGTTCATTAGATTCTCCTATTTCTACTCTTCCATAAAATATAAGTTTTATTCTTGTCCTTGATAACATAGGTTTTTTCTTCTGTTGGCTCTTGAACTGCCAGAGAAATAGCAATATAAAACCTTCGTGAATGTAAATTGTAAACAAACTATAAATCCTCATTTTACCTACAATGACGTCATAAGAATACCTGTCCTGTTAGAGAACATGCTTTGAAAATAATTACCTTCATGTTTTAATATTTTTTACGGTTCAGGATGAATGGATATCTTGTGTTTTTATGCTTTTATAAAATCGGATATTAAGCTGTCAACTTAATGTCAACTGAATCTACCTCATAATATATATATATATATATATATATATATACAATATTTAAATAACTTTTCTCTCAAACACTAATTTATTTTAAATTATCTTAGTAAAAGACTGATTTTATGCTGTTTATTCGAAAAGAGTAATTAAAATTATAAATTACCTCCTGGCGTATTTGCAATGAAACGGTCACCTCGTACTGTTAATGATTGTCGCGTGATCTAATCTATTATTACAGAGATGTTAAAATTAAAAAAAAATACCAGTAACATAAAATTTCTTTTATAATTAGATAAATACACTGTAAAAAAATTCCTTAAATTTACGGCGCAGCAATGTTGCCAGCAGTTTATGCCGAAGAAATTAGTAAAATTAGCTGTAACTTTTTTTATTACAGCTAATTTTACTGCACTTTTTAAGGCAAAAACATCTGGCAGCATTGCTGCCAGCAGTTTTTGCCGTAAATTTAACAATATTTTTACAGTGTATCTGCAAGTTTTTCGAATGAAATTAAACGTTGTAAAAACAGTTTCTTACACTTTACATCTAAGTAGATTCTTCTGCTGATAGCTGGAGGTACTTCATTGCTTGCTACGCATAAATACGCTGCCATATGTTCCCTTGTCACTCCGATGAATCGCAGTTCATCACCGATATATTCTTTAGCTGAAAAAGAGAGAGAGAAAAATCAGATTTCAGTAATTAAAAATTTCTGAGTATTGCAATTAGATTAACTAAATAGATTAACTAAATATGTTTTTTTTAATGCTATTACTTTCTTGGTCATTTTATAATTCTATGTGTTTCATGAATTGACATTATTTATTAAAATTTTAAATAATTAGTTGTAGAGAAAACAAATATAAAATATTCAAAAACTGAAATTCATTTGACCATAAGCGCCTATATCGTTATATATTATTTATTAGAAAAAAAGTGTGTAATTCAAATACTTGTCGGATGTACCAGACCACAAACATTTTTCCATTTCATACATAATAATTTCTCTTCAAAATTCGCTAATGTAAGTGCCAAAATCGAATGGCAAGTTGTGCCTATCATAAGGATTCTATCGATATGATATTCCTTATATTAGTTTTTTAGATATGACTGTCGCTAAAATCCTGAAAAACATGCAAAGTGCAACATAGCAGAATCATTGATTGGGTGATTTACACCGAATTTTAATCAGCAAAAACTTGTATCGAAGGTATCAAAGTCTGACTGAATTTAACATTTTATAAATAATCGAGCATTATGTTGGGAGACAGAGCTATAACGAAAGTCATGAAAAACTCAACAATCTGTTCAGCAGCAAATACCAAAACAAAATCAGCATCAATTTTTATCAAGGCATATCTGAATGTGATGAATGATCTGTTTGATGAAAATTCGTGCATTAATTCCTGAGAGGGAACTATTGCGAAAATATTGGAAAACGCTGCAAATCAGTGCCACCTGCGCAGCGATATACAGGGTGTCCCTAAACAAATGGTATATACGCTAGGGGGTGATAGAACACATCAAGACGAGTAATAGTAAATCGGAAACCAAGGGTCCCAAACGTATTCCAAAGGAGATAGCCGCCATTAAAGTTTGGGTTCCAAAATTTCAAATACACATAAAAAACGGAAAAATTGGTCGATTGATTTGCGGTTTTCAATAAAATTATTCTTTATGTTGGTATTTTCTTGAAAATAAATTATAAAGATAAATTTCGAAAAATGCCGATAGAGGGCGCTTTAGACTTTGAAGTAATGAAAAACTATTTTTTGCCGTGATTTTTTGCATCTCTTTAAATGGTTTCGTAAGCTTAGACTTAAACTTAAATTTTGAGCTCAAAATCTGAATAGTTGGAAGCGGTTAAGTAGCACAAACTTAACTGTGTTCAGAGGGTTTAAATTTCAAATGATTATAAAAAACGGAAAAATTGGTCGATTGATTTGCGGTTTTCACTAAAACTATTCTTTATGTCGTCATTTTATTGAAAATGAATTATAAAGATAAATTTCAAAAAATGCCGATAGAGGGCGCTTTAGTCTTTGGATTAGCGAAATAATCCATCCTAATACTATTTTTTGTCGTTATTTTTTGCATCTCATTAAATGGTTTCGTAGGCTTAGATTTAAACTTAAATTTTGAGTTCAAAATCTGAATAGTTGGAAGTGGTTAAGTAGCACAAACTGAACTGTGTTCAGAGAATTTAAATTTCAAACGAAACGGAAAACTATAAAGGAAAAATTAGTCGATTCGTTTGCGGTTTTTGCTAAAACTACTCTTTAAATCAGTGTTTTCTTGAAAGTAAATTTTAAAGCTAAATTTCACAAAATGCCGATAGAGGTCGCCTTAGACATTAGAGTAGCGTAACACTATTTTTGACCGTTATTTTTTTAATCTCATTAAATGCTTTCAAATGCTTAGATTTAAATTTTGAGATCAAATTCTAAGTCGTTGCGCGTGTTTAAGTAGCGCAAAAGTGAACTGTGCTCGAGGGGGGGATTAAATTTCAGCTCCTGAATACACTTCAGTTTGCGTTTCTTAACCCCTTCCAACGATTCAGAATTTCAGCCCAAAATTTAAGTTTAAATCTAAGATTTCGAAAACATTTAACAAGTTTTTGAAAGCATTTAATTTGATACAAAAAATAACGGTTAAAATTTGTTGTTGGTTACTCTGAAGTTTAAGGCGCCCTCTAATGGAATTTTTTTAAACTTATCTTTAAAATTCATTTTCAAGAAGACACTGACTTAAAGAATAGTTTTATTTTAAACCACAAAAGAATCGACCAATTTTTCCGTTTTTTATTATCATTTGAAATTTGAACTCTCTGAACACAGTTCAGTTTGTGCTACTTAACCACTCCCAGCTATTCAGGTTTTGAGCTCAAAATTTAAGTTTAAGTCTAAGTTTACGAAAACATTTAATCAGATGCAAAAAATAACGTAAAAAGCAGTTGTTTGTTACTCCAAAGTTTAAAGCCCCCTCTATCGGCATTTTTTGAAATTTATTTTTATAATTCATTTTCAATAAAATACCGACATAAAGAATAGTTTTAGTGAAAACCGCAAATCAATCGACCAATTTTTCCGTTTTTTATAATCATTTGAAATTTAAACCCTCTGAGCACAGTTAAGTTTGAGCTACTTAACCGCTTCCAACTACTCAGATTTTGAGCTCAAAATTTAAGTTTAAGTCTAAGCTTACGAAACCATTTAATGAGATGCAAAAAATCACGGCAAAAAATAGTTTTTCATTACTTCAAAGTCTAAAGCGCCCTCTATCGGCATTTTTCGAAATTTATCTTTATAATTTATTTTCAAGAAAATACCGACATAAAGAATAATTTTAGTGAAAACCGCAAATTAATCGACCAATTTTTCCGTTTTTTATGTGTATTTGAAATTTTGGACCCCAAACTTTAATGACGGTTATCGCCTTTGGAAAACGTTCGGGACCCTTGGTTTCCTATTTACTATTACTCGCTTTGATGTGTTCTATCACCCCCTAGCGTATATACCATTTGTTTAGGGACACCCTGTATACACGCCAAAAATAATCAGCATCAGTTTATATCAAGCTCTACCTCAATCTGAAGTTTTCCGAAATTACGTGCATCAGTTCTTGCAATGGAGATACCACAAAACTCGCCACATACAGACAGACATGCAGATTCACAAAAAGACATTCTGTAAAAACATATTTTTCGGGATCTCTGACCCCAAAAGTGCGTAAATCTGGGGAAAAGGGATATCAAAAGCTCATATTTTCTTCTTGTAAAAATAAATAGCAATAATAATAATACTCACAATTTTAGGTATTATGTATTTTCGTGTATTGTTGGCAATACTTCATTGTCCTCCACATTAGAGTTCTGCGCGAAACGGAATATTGCCAATCTTGGTTGAAAACATCTGAAAACTCGATTTTACTGATTGACGCATGGGTTTACCATTGTATCTAATTGCACCCAAAAGTATGAAAACATGGAGAACGGACCACAGGAAAATACAATGGTAAACATACGAATCAACCCTAAAATTGTGTTTTCGGGTGCTTTTCACCAAGATGGGATTTGCAGACCGATTGTGTTTTTATATGCGAGACGAGTTTTAAATAATTTTAAAAATTCAGTCGTGAACTGGATGTGATTATTGTTTGTGATGCTCACTGTAAAAAAAATAAAGAATACTGCCCAGTTAAACTGAAGGCATTGAGCTCACAGGCTACAAATACTAATTGCACATTAAAGCTTTATATTTTCAAGGGTTAATTCCGTTCGAAAAAAAAAAAATTAAGAAGGGGAAACAGCTCTCCCCTTTTCTCTTTTTTTATACTTAATCATTGAACCTCCTATACTACCAAAGACATGCTTTATCATATAAAAAATCTATATCCAAAATTCAGAGCAAATTAGATAATTCTTAATAAAAACCCATTTAGCATTTATATAATTTAAAAAGAGTTATCCCCCTCTTTTATACTTAACCATTAAACTTCCAAAACTATTCAGAGATTTGAACGAAATCTGACAATTCTGCTTGAAAAACCCATTTATATAAATTAAGGGGGGGGGACATTAGAACCCCTGTTCCCCTTATTTATACTTATTCAATGAACACCTAATAACAGTCACGGAATCGCCTCATCAGAATGATCCTAATCTAAATTTTGAACGAAAATTAATTCTGCATGAAAATCCCATTTATATCAACTAACGGGGGGGGGGAACATTAGAGCCCCTGTTCCCCTTATTTATACTTATTCAATGAACACCTAATAACAGTCACGGAATCGCCTCATCAGAATGATCCTAATCTAAATTTTGAACGAAAACTTAATTCTGCATGAAAATCCCATTTATATCAACTAACGGGGGGGGGGCATTAGAACCCCTGTTCCCCCTATTTATACTTATTCAATGAACACCTAATAACAGTCACGGAATTGCCTCATCAGAATGATCCTAATCTAAATTTTGAACGAAAACTTAATTCTGCATGAAAATCCCATTTATATCAACTAACGGGGGGGGGGCATTAGAACCCCTGTTCCCCTTACTTATACTTATTCAATGAACACCTAATAACAGTCACGGAATCGCCTCATCAGAATGATCCTAATCTAAATTTTGAAAACTTAATTCTGCATGAAAATCCCATTTATATCAACTAACAGGGGGAGGGGGGCATTAGAACCCCTGTTCTCCCTATTTATACTTAATCAATGAACACCTAATAACAGTCACGGAATCGCCTCATCAGAATGATCCTAATCTAAATTTTGAAAACTTAATTCTGCATGAAAATCCCATCTATATCAACTAACGGGGGGCATGAGCCCCCCGTTCCCCCTCTTATACATATCGAATGAACTCCAAAAACTAATCAGGGAAGCGCCTTGTCAGGATATACCTACATACAAAATTTCAAGTGGATCGGATATTTTTATCATGAGTTATCGCGTTACGTACATACGAACATACATACAGAACGGACGGGCACATAAGCTCTCAGGCTATGATAGCCTGTGAGCTAAAAACGGACGATTTTACGGAGATTTTACTGGCAATCCGGACGCGAGTACAATTCACTGTTTTTTTTTTTTTTTTAACATAAAAGTTCCTATACATTCCAGAAAGTTTTTTCATTTTGGGGGGAAAAAAGGAAATTTTAACAATAAGTATAAATGTGTACTATATCAGTTGATATATCTGAAATCAGAAATAAACAGTTTAATGCGTAAATTTCACTCAACTACACATTTTTCTGCGTAATATTCTTAAACGAATGCATCATGTAGAAAATATCTATTTTTACTCAAAATTCTGTGTGATATGTAAAATAAACGCTTTTTACTTTCTTCTATCTTTACAAGAAGAAAGTATTGGATTCATGAAAATTTTCGACTTCCGGTTTTCGACGGATTTATACGTTTTCGAAGGTCCTGAACACGTTTTGACTATTTATAGAAAATGTCCGTCTTGTGAGTCTGTCCGTCTGTCTGTCTGTCTGCCTGTCTGTCTGTCTGTATGTATGTATGTCTGTCTGTATGTGACAAAAAATTTGTGGGCGCTCTATCTGAAGAACTAATGCTCGAAATTTATTAAAATTTTATATTCAGTTAGACCTTGATATGAATTAGTGCCTATTGGTTTTTGGTGAAAATTGGCCTGCAGGTGGCGCTGCTATACTACGTTTTTCATGATTTTCAAGATTGCTATATCTCAAGAACTAATACATAGAATTTCACCAAACTTCAGATTCTGTGACCCCTTGATATACATAGACGCTGATTAAGTTTTAGTGAAAATTGGCCAGCAGGTGGCGCTGCTATGCCACGTTTCTTATGATTTTCATGATAGCTATATCTCAAGAACTAATGCACAGAATTTCACCAAACTTCAGATTCCGCGATACCTTGAGATTCATAGCCGCTGATAAGGTTTTGGTGTGAACTATTGGTGGCGCTGCTATGCTACATTTTGCACGATTTTTGCGATAGCTATATCTCAAGAACTAATGCAGAGAGCGTCATCAAATTTTAGAATCTGTTACACTAGAATATATAACATAATTAGACGCTGATTACATTTTGCTGTTAACCTTGCAACAGGTGGTGCAGCTATGCTGCATTTTGCACGATATTTCCGATAGCTATATCTCAACAACCAACGCACAGAATTTCATCAAACTTCAAGTTTTGTTACAAAATGACATATAACATAATTACACGATGATTACGTTTTGTTATAAATCCTTCAACTGATGGTGCTGCTGGGCTATATTTTACACGTTTTTTTTTAAACTAGCTATATCTCAAGAACTAATGCACAGAATTTCATCAAACTTCAGATTCTTTTACATCATTACATAATTTGACGCTTTTTTACATTTTGGCATAAATTGTCCAAGATATGGTGTTGCTGTGCTACGTTTTGCAATTTTTCTGTTATAACTATATCTCAAGAACTAATCGACGAAATTCCATCAAATTTCAGATTCTGTTAGGTCTTGACATAAATAGATGCTTATTAGGTTTTAGTATAAATTACACAACATGAGGCGCTACTAAGCTCTTTTTCTCAGAATATTAATTAAATTTTGCGTTTTAGGCTTTTCGGATATCAGAATCTCATTAGGCTAGGTCAAATGTTCGAGGAAATTCGATAGTGGGTAACTTTGGGGTCATCACGTTTTTTTTTTTAATATTAAAATATACTTATGAGATAGAAGAAAGTTTTGGGATTGACACATCCAACTAGTTTGAGTAACATCTACATTTTCATGGGATCTTTGTAAATTTTAATAATACACCTATACGAATAAACCTGAACTTTTCAAACGTTTCGTTGAAACTTTATTATATATTTAATTCTATAAAGAATCTAGTTTGCTTTCTTACTTTTATTTACTTATTTTATTTTGGAAGAAAAATAAAACATTAAATTTAAAACACTTGTTGCCAGCAAAACAAAACAAATTGAAATTAATGCAATTACTTTGTTAGAAACTATTGAATTCAAAGATATGAAAATCTTAAATTGTGCATAAAAAATTTTACATGTTTAGTATATTTTAGATGAAAAGTTTTTCATAAAAGTAATTTGGGCAGGTTGCGTATATTTAGTGTGCATAAAAGAGTCCTTGTGTATCTGTTTATGGACTTGTACTTGAAAGATAATGCTAATATGTGTATTTTTAGATGGGTATAGTGATCTAGTTAAATTTTATGCAAAACCAAATTATTATATCTTGAGCATTTCTTTTATCACAGAACATGTTAATTAAAACTAGTTCCTCATCTCCCAAAACAAAATGAAAGAGAATTTCATGAATTAAAATCTTGGTTTCTACGCTCTTTTATTAAACCGCAAGACACAATTCAAATTAATGTCACATTCGTTCAATCAAATCATGAAGAAAGGAAACTTAATTAGTTTTTTGTGCGTAAATATGAAATAAGCATGTCTGTGTTTAATTATCTCTGCTTACATAAGAAGTCATTTGTACTTCATTTTTGAAGTTAATTACTCTACAGTGAGTGTTTTATGTATGTTATTGTATTCCATAAGGATCATCCTAGGAAAATACAAGAAAATAATAAGAAAATATATACTTTTTGACGGTTTTGTGTAAATTTTAGATATATAAGTTGTCCATTCCGTGAGAAACGGAACAAATGTACCGCAAGTGACGCTTTCATTTATATCTATATCTATTAACTTATAAGTTGTTAAAATAAAATCTACATTGACTTTAACAAAATAACCTATATTTTCATAATAACATATTTGCTTTAATTTCAGGGTAAAGCTACATTTTTTTAAATAATAGTATTTAGATGGAATGTTTTTTCACACATGAATGGAATGACCCTTTAATAGGTTGTTAGATCTTCACATTTTAAACACTAGACCTTAGAAGCTGCAAATTGTGAACAATAAATAAATAATAAAAGAATAAATAACAACAATCTCCCCATTTTAAATCCTAGAATTAGATATTTGTTCATTTCAGGGCCGTCCCATGAAAAACTGACAAAATATCGTGCGCGCGACATAAATACCTACATTTTTTACTCATAAATTTATTTATTTATTTATTTTTAAATAAACCTCACATTAGAAGTAAAAATTATTCTAGATTCACATATTAAAATGGTTGTTTTTATTTGACGATATAATAGCATTGTTAAAATAGCAGAAATGTATAGCAAAGTGTCAAACACGTGACAAGAAATGATTGAAGTGCCATTTTTTATACAACATATCCCCAATAGCCAACAAATATTGGACCAATATTGGCTATATCTTAGAGCAATATTGGCACATTGGCACAATATTGGCATGAAATATTGCTCTATTATTGGGATGTTTACATTTTGCCTTTATTTAGCCAGTATTTTGCAGCCAATATTATGCCAATATTTTGGTTTCATTGGAATTATTTCCAATTAAACGCCAATATTGGTTAAATATTGGAATTTCATTGGAAATTTTACCAATAACGCTAACATTTGTACAATATTGGCGTTTTATTGGCAATATTTCCAATGAAACCCCAATATTGGCAAAATATTGACTGCAAATACTGGCTAAATAAGGGCAAAATGTAAACATCCAAATATTGGAGCAATATTGACGTTTTATTAGCAATATTTCCGATAAATGAAATATTGGCGCAACGTTGGATCAATATTGGTGTGCTACTAGGGATGGGAATCACTTTATAGAATTGAATTTCTGCGATTTTTTACCCATTCACAAACTTAACTATTGGTCCATCTCAATATAAATATAAAGGATTGCCATCGTATAAAATTTTGCTGGTATATATAACCCCTAGCGACTGTGTTGCAAAAGGAAACAGGGGGATTTGAGTATTTTATGGAATGCCAAGTGTAGTGTTGCCAATGGGTTACCTATTTTCAATAAAGATTTCTTGACTGATACCACTTTTCTGAAATCATTATATTAATTTTACTAGCAGTTACCCGTGACTTCGTTCACATAACATTTAAAGAAGAAATAATTGATCAATCAAGCAAAAAATTTCGATGATGAAAAAGCATGTGTAATTAACTTTTTATCGCGAATTTATGGTAAAAAAACTGCTGATAATCCCTAGTTGCTCTTTTGTTTGCTGGTCAAAATTTTTCTTTCAGCGATTAATACTAATAGATAGAAACATTCTTGAATTCTTTAGTTCAGCCCTGTACTTTTCCAAGTGCCTTTAATACACGAAAGTATTTTTCTAAAATTTATTTCAAACAAAAATATTTCTTATTACTACCGAAATTACATTTTCAGAAATTATCATCCGAAGACAACCTTGTATCCAGTTCTTTGCGGGACCCTGTTTATCATTTTATATATATACTACAAACATTTCTTAGTTTACTAAATGCAGTTCAAAGTAAAAATGCATATTTTATTGAAAAACCACCTTTAAGTAAATTACGCTCATATTCAGTAACCTTTCCGAGATCTTTTGTGTAACCCTGTATATCTAAATTTAACTATTTATACTATTACCATTTATACTCTCCATTTAATATGCATAAATTTGGCGAAACTTAAAAGCACATATCATAATTCAAAATGCATTTCATCCATGCAACAGTCATCATCCATGATATACAGTACTTCGGATAGAATATATAATATTTGAAATCTTTTGTGTGTCCCTGTAAATGCTATGCACTTCGTATTATGCATGAAATAACTTACATTAAGCCTCAGCAACATATATCAATTTGATTATACATGAAATCGTTCACCATAATTAAAATATGTCGGAAACTGTTCCTCCCTTTATTCCTATGCAATGGAATTCTTCTGTCTGACTCTGTAAATGAATAGTAAGTGCCCTTTTCACTACATACTTTACAAAATGCATATTTTAGTGCACTTTGTAAATGCATATAAATTTGAATATGTTCTACAGGCTGTAACATCGTTAAATTTAATTAAAACGATTTTTCCCCATAATGCCGTAATATAAGGAAATTTTTTGACTATTCCTGTAAATAAACTAATCATGGTAGAAACTTCATTTTCAATAGGTATTCGTGCTAGGTAAACGTTAATAATGCCCAAAAATTTCATGGAAATTGGAGTATATTTACGAAAGTTGGAAAGCGACCAGACAGACAGACAAACCGAAAGCATAATAACTTTTCAACTTTGTTCGAAAGTGTTAAAAAATCGAGCCAAAAATATATTAATCAGTGATTTTATTTTCCACCTTTTCCCCACAAAAAATTTCTTTCATTGATAATTATGAGTTTTGAATAAAAATATTCATTTGTATGTAACTTATAACTTATTAATTAGTATAAGTAAAAAATATTTCTGATTCATTTTAAATATGACGTCATTATTTATCTCGCTCCATTAGCTACTGATATTCATACCCCTTGTATATTTAACAACTGCTATAAAGTACCTGTTTTATTTCAACTATGACGTCACATGTTTATGAGTGAACCATTTTATTAAAAATATAATTCTTTTTCATTCTTTTTACTTTTAATTTATGTCACCATATTTTACACAAAAATTCCCATTAACTAAACAAATATCCTTGTTAAATGTATTATTAAAAATACACCTTTTATTTTTATTTCAAACATGACGTCATATTTATTATTTTATTATAGTTTTTCGCGTGGAAGTTTTCTATTAAAAATTCATTGCCGCTGAAAAATTATTATTCCAATTTTTTATTTTCTTGGCAACAGGAAAGGAAAATGGTTAAATTTTATCTGAAAAATGCCTATTGATTTTGTATGAAAAATAATTAAATTTTGAATTATTAAGGAAAATATTTGAATAAAATAAATAAAAATTACCCTATTATTTTATCCGGACTTCTAACTTTACGTCTGCAAAATTTCAAAGCAATCAGTTCAGTAGTTACGGCGTGAAAGCGGAACAAACAAACAAACAAACAAACAAACAAACAAACAAACAAACTCACTTTCCGATTTATAATATTAGTAAGGATTTAACGACATCTTAAACGGGGCGAAAACAAGCTGAATTTTAACATTTTTAAAAAGTGTTGCCAATTAACAAATCTATATTCATGAAATGTACCCCACTGGCAACAATGGCCAAGTGAGGTAATAAACAAAAATCCAACTCTTATATTTATTGATACAGTGACACAATGTGTAAAATTTCCGGGGACAATCCCTAACTTTTTTCATCACATAATGAATGACTTTAATAGTAAAAACGTATAAACAGCATTAAACGGACACAATAACTTTGAAACTATGTCTTTAATTAAGAATAATATTGTAATGTATAGAATGGCTTAATATTAAAAATTAAATAAAATTTAAAAAGCAAAAATTTTTGTAAAACAGCATATTTTATTAAAATTTAATTAAAAAATCAACTTTTTAAAAATCCCTACTCCTTTTATATTTTGGCTTCGATTTTGTTATTCACATTCATTAGAATATACGACAAAAAACTGTTTATGTATTTTTAGATGTATGGGATTTTACATTTAATATTATTATTTTTTCAGTCGTGTATCTGCAAAAAAAAAGAAAAAAATTCAACAAACTCTCAATTTAAATACTTAAAAAATATAACTATACATTTGATTATTAAATCCATTCATAAAAATATTAAATACCCTATGGAGAATAAGTAAAAGTAATTTCCAACCTCTTCCAGAATTAGGAAAAAAAGCCTTAGTGCTTATGGAACAAACAGCGTAATAAAAATATGAATACGGTGAAAAAACTCTTTAAATTTTTCATTTGCATGGGTAATTTCGTAGGATCTATTGACAAAATTTACAATATCTCGAAATGTATCTCTAGCATAGCTGAAAAGAGAGGTGTCAAAATATTTAGATCTAAAGAAACGTTCAGTTAATATTAAATAAAAAGAATATTGCCCAGTTAAACTGATGGCATTGACCTCACAGACTACTCATCTAATTATACATTACAGCCTTATATTTTCAAGGGTTAATTCCATTCGAAAAACAAAATTAATGAGAGGGGAACAGCTCCCCCCTTTCTCCTTTTTATGCTTAATCATTGAACCCTCTAAACTAATCAGGGACATGCTTTATCATATAAAAAATCCATATCCAAAATTCAGAGCAAATCGTAAAATTCTTAATAAAAACCCATTTATTTAATTTAAGAGGAGTTATTCCCCTCTTTTATATACTTAACCATTAAACTTCCAAAACTTTTCAATGATTTGAACGAAATCTGACAATTCTGCATGAAAAACCCATTTATATAAATTAAGGGGAGAAGCATTAGAACCCCCCATTTCCCCTGTTTATATTTATCCAATGAACACCTAATACCAATCACGGAAGAGCTTCATCAGAATGATCCTATACCTATATTTTGAACAAAAACTAATATTTCTGCATGAAAAACCCATTTATATCAATTAAGGGGAGAGGCATGAGCCCCCCCTCTCCCCCTCTTAAACATATCGAATGAACTCCAAAAACTAATCAAGGAAGCACCTTATCAGGATATACCTATATGCAAAATTTCAAGTGGATAGGATATTTTTATCATGAGTTATCGCGTTACGCACGTACGAACGAGCGTACATACATACAGAACGGGCGGGCACATAAGCTCTCAGATTATGATAGCCTGTGAGCTAAAAAAGGAAACCGATATTTTGAAATTTGTTCAAGAGTTTGAGTCCCTTTAACACGTTAATTTAGCGATATAAATGGCTACATAAAACAAACATAAGTAACTTCATTTCGTTTTCCACTATTATGGAAAAAGCATATAATTAAAACTGTTCCTATGTCAATCATTCCTTTTTTTTTTTTTTTTTTTTTTTTTTTTTTTTTTTTGTTAGGGTCAACCAAATATACCTGTTTCGGCACCTCGATCCATATAATGCAATTGTATGAAATACCGTCTTTCGTCATGTAAGTAAAAAAAATAAATGAATAATACTCTGAGAGAGAAAATAAAAAGTGTGAATGGTGACGTTTTATAGCTACCGATCGAACATAATGTCACACATTCAAACATATCTTGATAAAGACAATATAGTCAAAATAGGTAGACAACGTATTTAAAATATTTTTACTATTTCTATTATTTTTATTCAACTTTCTCTAATTAATGAAGTACAAGATTTTTTTTCTCTCAAAATGAAAAAAAAAACAATAATTGGATTCAAAAGAGTTAAAGTCACTTGTAATATTTATAAGAACATTTTTCAACCAACCCAGGAGCATTTTATGCAATAAAACAATTTAAAATAATCTATAATTGCAAGTCAAAATTTATTCAAAAAAAGGCTTGAATATGATTATTTCCAAAGTAGCTGTTTTTAGATCTATTATTAAATGTAAAATCTATGTATTTAATATGATATCTCTTTTTATAATCAAAAATAAAATTTTATGTTTGGTCTGTTTAGCCAGCAAAAGTAACTTGAAAATGATGTATCGATGACAGAAAAAATGAAATTTTTAAAGTTATACAAAAATGAAACAGAATATATAATGCAAAGCCTAACAGCAGGAAATGTGAATTTTTAGAAACCTAAAAAAATGTATTTTACTCTAGATTTTAAAATGTCATATTTTGAAGAAAAAAAATTTCTAGCCGAATTTTATAAGAGGATTTTTTCAGCTTTGAAAGAGCTTTTGATATGATTAACTATAAATATTTTTCCACTATGTTCTCCCACATCTTTTTTTTTTCTTTTTTCATACAAAAAAATTTATTCCACGCATGAATGCATGACTGAATGTGAGCTTTAAACGGATCTAAGTATGGCTTATTTTGTGAAAAGATTGAATTCAAAATGGCGATTATTTTTTTTCTTTTTAACACTAAACTTGTATATCTGTTTTCAAGTGCACGTATCCATCACAAAAGGATATTTTTTATACCTCCGATGCTTCATTTTTATTTTATTTATTTATTTGCTTTACTGTGGGAGAATGGGGAGAAAAGAGTTTATCTTTGGAAAGAATGAAAAACAATCGTGCATTAGGCATAAATTATGTACTTTTTTTAAAAAAAATATTAACAGGATAAATTGACAGAAAAATTCATCTTTTACACTAAATTATTCGTCATTTTTAAACACATAATTTGAAAACATGCTTCTTCCGCTAATTCTTTTCGGAAGTCATAAAAAAATAGGAGAAAAGTCTGTTTATTCCTTAAATGCCTGCGTATTTGTTTTATTAATAAGTTCGATTGCTTTTGAAAACGTGAAACCGAAAATTCAATAATTTAAACTTATAATTTATTTAATAAGAAAACACTTATAACAATTTAAGTCTTTCTTGACTTATAACAATTTAAATAGGAGAACTACTGGAAAATCGCATCATGAAGAGAAACGCATTTTCACAAGATGTTGCTTCCATGACAACCAATGCTTGGAAGATAGATTTTGAAAACAAACCAAAATTAATATTTTGTATAGGAAATTAAGTAAAAATTTATCAAAAATATATTCAATTAAATAATTAAATTCCAATTAAGTAATTAAATGAATAAAGTAATAAATTAAATAATAAATTTTTTACTTAATATTAAATTTAAAATAATTATCGAATTTAAATTTAATATTGATTTAAAATAATTAAAAATATTAATCAATTTTATTAATTAAGTTATTAATTAAATTTAATGTAATATTAATTTAATATTAAATAAATTAAATAAATTAACTTAATAAGTAAATTTCAATTAAATAAATAAATAGGAATTCAGTAAAAAAAATTGTAAAAATTTTTAGGAATTTAATTGAAAATTTTTTATTACAGTAACAAGAAAGACAAGAAAAATGTCCTATTCATTTAACAACAAAATGAACTTAGTTAAGAATCTTTCAAATGCATGATTTATAACAATTTCATTCAGATAAATACAAAAGTTGGACAAGCTTCAAAGGATAATACACAAAGTGCTTAATGTATTAAAAGGACTTTTTTATCGTGTACAGTATTACATTGCAACCAAAGGAAATCACTTCGAATAAGTTTTAAGATAATTTTAATTGGTATTAAAAAAATTTTAGATTAGATAATATAATAGCATTTTAAAATACTATCCTTTTTCTAAATTATTGAGACTGTTGCTTTTCATCACTTCATTGTGAAAAATTCAATTATTTTCCCCGTATTTTTCTTAATTGTATGTATTTTTTAATATGTAAAAATAAAAATAAGTTTCAAATTCATATTATAAATGAAATTTTACTCTCAACATTAATTTTTTATTTTTACCTTTTATTTATTTTTTTTCCATCGGATGATTATTTATATTTTTAGTAAATTAATGAATGACCCTTATTTCACAAAAAAAAAGATACTTCAACTTCAAATAACTGTTTTCCAGCCAATTTTAATCGTAGAAGAGTAGAGTTTTTTCCCAACTTTTTATTGTAATAAGATAATGCTATTAAACATAACTTAAAGAACCGAGAACCGTATAAATATTAAACTTTTTACTGTCGTAAATCGCTTTTTAAATACGTCTTCATCTCAATTAAAACATTTTTGAACGGTCATACAATACACTCAACTGGAACTATATGTTTATGCCTAATGGCTTACAAATTTGCTATTCGACGCGTCAATAATGGATGTCCTGTTTATTCCAAGAAATTCAATTTTAATATGGTACATTGCATACTAAACATAAAATAGTTATATGACAATACAAGTATAATTATGAGAGATAGACTATGGAAATACCTACAGAAAGACAGACAGGCAAACTGAATTCAAAAACATTTTTGGACTACGTTTGAAATTTTTAAAAATGAGAAAGAAAATTTATCTCGAAAATCTCATTTCTGTGATGCTGTAAGAACTTGAAATATATATATTTTATTTCTGATTTTTTTTCAATCCTTAGATAATCATACATTAATCTAATCAATCTTACCAGATCTCTTATAAATATCCATACGTAATAATGTAATACTCAAAACTAAAGATTTTTAATTTCTTAAATTATATCTCCAAATCTGTAGGAAATCCCTATTTCAGATAAATTTAATAAATTTAAAAGATTTATATTTAATTTTACTCCATTAACAAAAATTAAAAATCATCAGTGTTACATCCGTAACAATTCTTTAACAGAGAATCAAAAGATAATTATTTTTAATCATTACTTGACACATAATGAATATCTTAAAGTCATTGAATAGTTGACTAAAAATATGTGTTATAGAAAAACTGCTATTTCTCAAATAACATTTCCAAATTTAAATTTTCATAAACCTTAAAATTATTTCTCTTTGAAAAAAAGTTTTCTATTACAAGGTTGCTTTATCATCAAGCATATTTAAATGAATCCTTAATGTTTATTACCATAATACATACAGACATTTCCCTCTCCTCATTTATGATATTAAATGTTTTTTTTCTCTCGAAGATAATTTCTTATTTTTAACAATTATTTTAAAGTCCATAAACAAACCAAAAAAAAAAAAAAAAAAAAAATCATATGTCACATCATATTTCATTTCATGATACATTTGACAGAGCAAAAGAAATAGCTTTTGAACCCATTATTTTTCACATTAAATCGGTTTACTAAGTATATTTGATGGAGAAATTCGATTTTATCTTTTACTTTATTTAGGAACACGACATAATATCAAAGACTAAAGCAGCTTATCGCAGATATTTTATGGCAGCATAGAATATGTAAGGCTTTAAGATTATGTAATGTTTAGGATTTATGAACTTTACTTCAATAACAATACTTGAATCACCAATAGCGATACTTTGAAGAGAATCAAAAATAATTATTTTTAATCAATACTTAACATCCAAATAACGAATAACTTAGGATCATTGAATTATTAACAAAAAATATATAGTTCAGAAAAATGGATGTGTATTGCATATCTATTATTACAATTGCTTTATAAGTATGATACAATGTATATCATGTTTTGTATTACGTAATATTTGTTGATTTAAAATATATCTAACAATAAAATTAACTCCCTTTGTAAAATAGTTTTCTATTACAAACTACTTTATTACAAATTATATTTTAAGGAATTCTTAATGTTTATTACTATAATTCGTGTTGATAATTTCCTCTCCCCATTTACGGATCTTTACATATATATATATATATATGTGTGTGTGTGTTTAAATTCCAAAATCACTCTTTATTTTTATTTTATTTTTTAAGATATTTCAAGTCAATGAACACAAAATAAAAATCCTGTGACATGTCCTACTTATTTTTATGATAAGTTTGACAGAGCAAAACAAATTACTATTGAAGCAATTATTTTTCATATTAAAGTTTGTATATAGCGGTTTACTGAGCATATTTTGAGGAAAATCTCGATTTTATCTTCTCACTTATTTAAGAAAATGACATGATATCAAAACCTAAAACAGCTTATCAAAGTTATTTTATGACAACATAAAATATTAAAGACATAAGGATTATAAAATATTTAAGATTTATATTTAAAGCTCTAGTCCAATAACAATAGTTAAAAAATAAATAACAATATTTTAAATGAGAATCGAAAATAATTATTTTTAATCATTACTTAACATCCAAATAACGAATATCTTAGGATCATTGAATTATTAACTAAAGGCATATGTTTCAGAAAAATGTATATGTATTGAATATTCATTATCACAACTATGTTATAAATATTTTATATCATGCATTACAGTTATGTTACGTATTATATAACATTTCTGAAAAATTTATCTAAAAATAATTATCTATTGCGAAGCTGCTTTGTCACCAAGCATATTTAAATGTTAATGCTATGTTAATGTTAATGTTAATTTAAATCTTAATTAATCTTAAACAATCACAAAAAAATATATATCATGTGTCACGGCCTGTTTTATTATTATTATTATTATTATTATTATTATTATTATTATTATTATTATTATTATTATTATTATTGTTGTTGTTGTTGTTGTTATTATTATTATTATTACTATTATTATTTCATTGTAAGTTTAAGAGAGCAAAAGAAATTATTATTGAACCCATTATTTTTCACTTTAAAATGAGTATAAAACGGTTTAGTAAGCATATTTGGTAGAGTTATTGGATTATATATTTTTTTCTTTATCTAAGAATATAATATTTTATCAAAGGCTAGAGCTTCTTATTACAGTTATTTTATGATAACATAGAATATAAAAGACCTTAAGATTATATTATTTTAAGGATTTATATTTAAAACTTTACTCCAATAACAATACTTAAAAGTGAATCAAAAATGATTATTTTTTAGCATTACTTAACATCCAAATAGTCAATATCTTAAGATCACTGAAATATTAAGTAAAAATAGACGTTACAGAAAAATGGATGTGTATTACATGTCCATTAATTTATTTTGTACCTCTGTTACCCCGTCGACCGATTTCGCTAAATTATACAAATCGCCAAACTAATAGCCAAATTATACATTAGGGTGGTGCGAAAAAACAAAAGTTTTTATTTCCGAATCGCTATAGTGCGGAAAAGTTGCGATTGGTAAATACAAGAAAAACTAAAAAAAAATTTTGAAATCGGACATTATCTTCCGATCGCGCAAACCACCTAAAAATTCAAAAAAATTGAAAAATTTCGATTTTTTCAAATTTTTTTTTAAATATTACATATACATATATTTTATCACTATAGTGAAAAATATTTACATATTGTACTATTTAATAATAATAAAAAAAAAAAATTGCGTTCAGAGAATATCTTCCGATCGCGCAAGCTCATTAAAAATCGGGAAAAATTAAATCTTCAGTGATTTTTGATGCATTAAGAAAATAATTAAATAAGTTCAATTTGCGGTCTCATGTTAAAATTTAAATGTAAATTAATACTATTGTGCATGTTATGCTATTTTTGAACAACCGAGATCTTACCATGACGAGATCGCTGCAGGGCGAAAAGGTTTAGTAGTTCGCGCAACTCCTGTTAGCTACGTTGCGAAACAGCGTTGAAGTCGTCCTATGTGTCCACATCCTTTTCTCTCCCCAACCTCGTCCACTTGCACAGTGCGCCATTTCGTATCAGTGAGCCCGTGAACGAATTTCGTTTGTTAATTGTAGATGTATTGTGTTATTTAAAATACATTAACATGTGACAGGTACACGGATCTGCATACATCGTTGACAAAGAAAATTACTAGACAATCTTTTCATTGTCCTATATTTTGTCATTCCCAAGAGATTGTTTGTCAAATATTCTTCACGAATATAGCGCCTGTGCGAGAAACTAAAGAAAATCCTTTAAAAGAATTTAAATACTTCTAAAATCGTTAAAAATACTTCTAGACCTTTTCAATAAATGCGTCCATATAACACGCATTGGTATGTAGAATGATACATGTTTGAAGATGGTTTATAGTAATTTTAAACAGTGTATGCTGTCCATTGTGATATTTGTCTCAGGACTGAGGAGGATAACTAAATAATCGTCCTTTTTTCCATCAAAATGTATGCCATGTGGTTCTTCTGATTCCACTTGACTTTGCCGTAATTTTTTTCTTTCTGTTTGTTTTCTTCTACTTTTGTGTAGGTCAATAACTTGAAAATTATCTGTTTTAGTTATTACAGGAATATCTTCTAGTACACTCAACGCTTTAGCAGCACCTCCACTGTCAGATACACCATTGCGATCGCAATGTAAAGATGTAGATTGTAACTCCACATTCATTTGCCATGGTAATTTCTTCTTAAATTTGATAGGCTGTATCCGTCATGGTAATGATATTTTACATATACCTACATTAGCATTAAAATTCTCATGTATTTCATCTAAATGCTCAAGGTCTTTTATTTTTGCTTCAACAAATTTGGAAGGTTGCCTTTTAATGTATAGTTTCGTCTTCCAAGTCTTGTACTCAGTTTTTTTTTTTACTTTAGTACCAATTTTTCCCGTATCGTCCTTTCTCTGTAGGTAAATAAATCTATGCTCAATGATTGGAATTTTGTTGTGTTTTTGAGACGTACAATTAGTCTCAATTAGACACTCCCTCAGATCTGGTGACTTTTTACAGGAGCAATATAAATTTATTACACGTTTGCAGGCTGAAATATCACACAGTTGAGTTTCTTGTTTTTTAAATTCATCGAACTTTTTTATAACGTTTGGCTAGTCCTTGTCTCGAATATAAGATTTCGTTAGCTTAGAATATTATCGTAGTAGGCATTAATTAGCTAAATGATTCTACAAGGAAACATTTTTGGGATTGACGCCTTCTAATAAATATATTTTATTTTTTGTGCCACTGTATTGCTGACAAATGAGAAACTCACTTTAATGATGTTGAATTTACTTGCTAATAGAGACCTCTCCTCAAGGTAGCATGGAAAAACATCTTCGTGTGTTGGAAGAATACTTGAAAGAAAATCTCTTGGATGACCGAATATAGGACAATGAAATTATTGTCTAGTAATTTTCTTTGTCAACGACGTATCCAGATCCGTGTCCCTGTCACATGTTAATGTATTTTTAATAACACAATACATCCAATTAAAAAACGAAATTCGTTCACTGGCTCTCTGATACGAAATGACGCTCTGTGCAACTGGACGAGGTTGGGGACAGAAGCATGTGGAAACGTAAGGCGACTTCAACGATTTTTCGCAACGTGGCTAACAGGATGCGCGCGAAACTCTAAACCTTGAAGAACTACTAAACCTTGCAGCGATCTCGTTGTGGTAAGATCTCGATTATTCAAAAATAGCATAACATGCTCAATAGTATTAATTTACATTTAAATTTTAACATGAGACTGCAAACTGAGCTTATTTAATTATTTTCTTAATAAGGTACCCTGGGGTAATAACGCCACGTTAAGGTTCTACCAATTTTCACGGCTTAGTTTTAGGTTGTATTTTTCAAACAAATATAGGATCTGATGCAGCAACTCATTGACTATCTATATAAAATAAAATAATTTAACAGATATGTATTCATAAAATGTAATGGCGTTTTTTCTTGACCAATGCTATTTGGCGTTATTACCCACCTATATGGGTAATAACGCCATGCAAAGAAAACTATGAAATAAAATGGAATAATTGCATGTAGATAGCCCAATTCTAAAAATACAAACTCTACAAACTTAGAAATTGACAAATTGCAATCTAAGCTATTGAAAATGTACAATTTTTTTGTGACTCTGAAAGAAAAATAAAGCTGTGGTGGTGGCGGGGGGAGGAAGCAAAATAATATCAGGTTTTAAGCTACGTTTTGCTTAAAAATGACCATTTAAATAGAATTATGAGAAACATTGCACGGATTATTTGAATCAGTATTTATATTCCCATGCATGAATTTATGCGATAGAAAATATGGATTTTTTGTGAAAGTGAAAGAAAAAGGAGTGAGAGGGAGCTTCAACAGAATATAAAACCCTGTGTCTCTCTTTGCTTTAAAAGTCCAGCTTAAATATGATTATAAGAAACATTGCATGGTTTCAACCACTCATAATGTAATATTTTAATCATGCGAAGTTTTATAATAACTAGAGTTATATGTAATAAATATTTTTGTTAAACCTTAATTGCTGTTAGCGTCTCACATACCGCTAAGTTTGTCAAGTTTCAGAGTTTAACTTGCAATTTTTAGTTTAACTTTAGATACCGGGAAATTTTTGTTTCATTTGGAGTCCTATTACTATCGGTAGAAACTTTTGAATAGCTAAATTTTATTTATAATAGTCCTGTATTTAAGATTCAATACAAAAATAATATTCTAAAAGTTAATTTAACATTTTATTCATCGTTAGATTAAGCGGTCTGACAGATCGCTCACAGTAAGTTATGCAACAATTTTTGTCACAGCAGTTAAGGGTTAATACTATTATAGTAATCTAGTAAATAGTTTTTAACCCATAACTCCACACTAATGCGGATTCTCCAAACCTACAGTTAAATTGTCGACGTTTTAAAGAGCATGCTTTAATAAAATTTTAAAAAATTGAATAAAATTTTTGATTAAAAAATATTATCCCAAAGAGATCTCTTATTCAATTTTATACATAATTCATATGGTTATATATCATTATCTCTATATTAGCAACAAAATTAACCTTTAACTGCTGTTAGCAATCTGACTGAACACTGTACCCCCCCCCCCCCAAAAAAAAAAGCGTTTAACTTGTATTTTCCAGTTTAACTATAGTTACAACTGAAATTCTCTTTCGTTTGGAGTTCTCGTAATATTGTTAGAAATATTTGAATAGATTAAATTTAATTAGAATTAATTCTGTACAAAAAGTTTAACGCAGGAACAGTATTCTATGATTTTTAATCATGGATCGCATTTTAACCTTTAACTAATGTTACCGGTTTCGTAGACCACTATTTTTCTTTTAATTTTTTAGTTTAACTTGTAATTTTCAGTTTAACTGCAAACACTACCGAAATTTTGTTTCATTTGGAATTTTAGTATTATCACCAGAGACTAAATAGGTGAATATTAAGTATAATACTCTTGTATAAAAAGTTTAGTACAAAAACACAGTCCTATGAGTTATTCCCGCCTTTTATTCATCTTTCAATTTTGTGGTCTCACAAACCGCATCACATTCAAGGTTTTGAAAAAACCGAACGCTGAGAAAGCGGACAGTTAAAATTTCGAACTCAATCGAACAATCCAGTGGAAATTTAATAGAAACCTGATTTTGAAGATGTTCGAATTTGAATCTCGAAAACATTTTGATATAGTTTTATTTACAAGAGTTAAAAATTATTTTCTACATTCGTAAAAAAAAATAATAGTAATAATATAATAAAAAATAAAATAGAGAGATTATTTTTAAGTATTGGGCACCCCCCTTAAACTTACAATTTCAACAATGATGATAATGCTGTCCCATATTAATATATAAACCCCCTTCGGATATAGTTCGGCCACTGTTGGGAATCAACCGGGGTAATAACGCCAATCCCTGGCGTTATTACCCCGGGATACTTATTGCGCAGTAAATCCTAAACTACAAATTATCTCGAGAAGATATCCAAAATCTTCTACAACAATTTGAAAGTACATGAAATACACTACAAATTTATGCAATAAACAAAGTATTTATGGATAAAAAATATAGTCTTCAGATCAAAAACCTTATCTCACAAATTTTAGATCAAGCGTTAATTTTAGTTGCTTGTAAAAACAATAAGACCTAACAATGAAACAAATTAACTTGAAGCTGTTTTTTGCGATTTATATGACTAAAAACCCTTCTGCGCAGAGCACATGGGTGTCATTTACCTGATTATTTCACAATTATGCAAAATATAAGCACTTGGCGTTATTACCCCGCCTGGCGTTATTACCCCAGGGTACCTTATATCAAAAATCACTGAAAATTGAATTTTTCCCGATTTTTAATGAGCTTGCGCGATCGGAAGATATTCTCTAAACGCAATTTATTTTTTATTATTATTAAACAGTACAATATGCAAATATTTATCACTATAGTGATAAAATATGTGTATATGTAATATTTTTTAAAAAATTTTGAAAAAATTGGAATTTTTCAATTTTTTTGAATTTTTAGGTGGTTTGCGCGATCGGAAGATAATGTCCGATTTCAAAAATTTTTTTTTAGTTTTTCTTGTATTTACCAATCACAACTTTTCCGCACTATAGCGATTCGGAAATAAAAACTTTTGTTTTTTCGCACCACCCTATTATACATATTGACGTAATTTTTATTTTAATTAACAAAAAAACAAATGATGTGTAGAACATTTATAAAAATGCAAATAAAAAGTCGAAATAAAAATCACTTAATGACGTTTTAAACACGTGTATCGTATCATTGAATTGGCGTTCACGATCATCCATTATTGGCATTTAATCTTATAATTTGGCGATAATATTTTGGTCGACGGGATAACAGAGTAGTGTCATTTATTTATGTTATAAAGATTTTATGTTCTTTGCAGACGAGTCTCTTTATTTCAAAACTCCATATAGCGAATATATCACACAACAGATTGTTTGTAGGAACATCTAATAAACACCTAATAATAATAAGAAAATTCCACGATCGCATTAAAATAATTTCCATGTAGCGAAATATTTATCACCGTATAGCGAATTATTTATATCCATACAACAAGAGTTTTTTTTTTTTTTTCAGAAATGTCCCGTCATTTGTTTGCAAAACGCTTCTAATTGCTTATGGAATCAACTTTCCTAGACCGATTCCAAGATTTATTTCATCTTATTGTTTAAGTGCAAAAAAAAGGGCATTCACCACTCCACCACAATAAATATGCATCTTTAAACACTATATGTATATATGCATTATTATTATTATTATTATGTTTCCAAATAAACATTTATTTTCTGTGTTGAAATTCTGAAAATAAAAAGTAATAAAAAATATCAATTCATTTGTTAGAATTGAACATTTCAAACCATTATTAAACAGCTCTAAAACAACTCTTTTTCAAATTTTTAATATTAAATGAAAAATTTTCGCTGCTCTCTATACGATAAATACTTCTATAGAACTAGTCTTTTGACTAAAAGATAAATTTCATTATATAGGGATACAACTGTATTACATTTATATTAATTAATGTAATTTCATAACATTTTTTAATGTAAATTTTTTAACCTTAAAATTAACGCTCTTTGAAAGGAGTTTCTATTTCAGAGCTACTTTACCACCAGCCATATTTAAATGATTTTTTAAGGTATATTCCCCAGTAGCCAAACAATATTGGACCAATATTGGCTACATCTTGAGCAATATTGGCAAAATATTGGCATGAAATATTGCTCCATTATTGGGATGTTTACATTTTGCCCTTATTTAGCCAATATTGGGGTTTCATTGAAAATATTGCTAATAAAACGCCAATATTGGTTAAATATTGGAATTTCATTGGAAATATTTCCTATGAAACGCAACATTTGTACAATATTGGCGTTTTATTGGCAATATTTCCAATGAAACCCAAATATTGGCATAATATTGGCTAGAAATATTGGCTAAATAAGGGCAAAATGTAAACATCCCAATATTGGAGCAATATTGACGTTTTATTGGCAATATTTCCAATACATGAAATATTGGCGCAACGTTGGACCAATATTGGTCTGCTACTTTGGTACTATAATAATGCATACAGCCATTTCTGCCTCACCATTTTCGGATATTTATAATTTTTTTTTTTTTTTCATCGCGAGAATCATTCTTTATTTTTAAGACGCCACACTACTAACGGAAAAAGACCCGTATCATAATGTAAAGTCTATGGGGACGTTCTTTTTAAATATCTCGCCTAAATTTTAATATTTTTATGTATTTTTTTTTGCATAGGATAGATGAAAACAATCCACAGTTTGGATTTTACTGGGAAGTTTTTACTTTTTCGATTTTGGTTTCAGATTTAAAAAAAATACTTTAAGTGTCAGAGCCAGTTTGAACTGGTTATGAAACTGAAACTATTCTAATATAAAAATAATGTAACCAAAAGTAAAAACTAGCCCGGTTGTAGATCTCCTCAGCTATCCTATGCCAAAAAAAAAGAAAAAAAATCACGTCAAAATATTACATTTTAAGTGAGATATTTGAAAAGAACCCTCTATAAACTTCACATTATCATCCGGGTCTTTCTCAGTCAATAGTGTGGGTTGTTAACATTTATTTTAAATCTTTATTGAAGCCAATAAACACACAAAAAACACGCATTACTCCGTATTTCTTTTTATAAGTTTGACAGACCAAAGTCACATTAAAGTGAATATAAAGCCGTTTATTAAGCATATTTGAAAAAGAAATTCGATTTTAACTTCTTTCTTATTTAAGAAAATGATATGATACCAAAAACTAGTGATGTTCATTGTACTTATTTTATGACAATATCAAGTATTAAAGAATTTAAAATTATATCATATTAATGATTTATTTTTAAAAACAGTATTTATTACACCAATAACAAAACTTTAAAGAAGAATCAAAATTCCTTATTTTTAATCATTACGTAACATCCAAATTACGAATATCTTAGGATCAGTGAACTAAAAATATAAGTTTTAGAAAAATGGATATGCATTAAAAAGTCATAATTACAATTATGTTATACAGTGCTCAGCAAAAGTTTAGACAATGATCGATTACGCTTCTATATTCAGAAGTATGTACCGAATGTTTGTAATTCATCTGTCATACATTACTTGTGACTTATCCTTTATTCACAGACAATAAATTTTGAATTTTACCTTTTACATAAATTATAATGACAAAAAAATGAAAGTAACATTGTGGCAAAAGTATAGACAATTTGTATATTTACAGAAAAATAACTACAAATTAAAATCGAATTGCACCCACATTGTTCGCAGTTATTGCAGGAATGTAACTTTTTATCGAAGAAACTAAATGCTGCGTCACTTGAGGGTCTATTTTGTATCAAACATGTTCAACAGCAGCTCAAAGCTCATTAAAAGAAATGTATAGCAAAAATTTGCGTAAACATTACGATATATGATGTTACAAAAGTATTCGATTGGGTTCGGATCAGAGCTACACGCCGGCCAGTTGAGATCAGTAGTATTTTCAGAGTTAAATGAAGTTCTTCTGTATCTGAAGTCTTTTGTATGCAACATGAATTGACGCATTATCTTGCTAAAATCCATACTTCAGATCAGCTAAAAGTTCCTGAAATGAATAAAAATTAATCTCCAACGTATGTACGTAGTCTTGTGTTGCTTGGTAACCAATGAATAACTCCACAGATACTCGAGCATTAAAGCAAATTGAGGACCGCATCATCAAAAAGTTGTCGACTTAAGAAAGTCTCAGGCTCTTTACGCAAGTTGTGCCAATAGTATGACCACCCATTTGGGCCATTCAAATTTCACTTATTTTTCGTTACTGAATATTATGGAGTACCATTTGGATCCATATGACGTATGTTTTCAAGTTCATTGCATTCTCGCCAATTTGTAGCGAGATTTTAAAGCTGATTGTTTTATCATTTTCATATAAATTGATTCACCTGTTTCTTTAATTCATCTACGAAATCATGTCCGTCGACAAAAAAAGTCCTGACTTGCTTTTAATGTGATTAGAAATCATTATTTGTATAAATGTCAATTTCTGGATTCTTTAGTCATCTCATTTTCTCGTCACATAAGGTCTTCCAGATTATGTTTTATTTTAAAGGAGTCATCCTTAGACTATACTTCATAGACAGACCACATTGGACAATTCAATGCTGCTGAAATTTCTGCAACAGTCTTCCCTTTCCATTTCAGCTACCCTACTTCAATTACCTCATCTAACTGAATATTTTTAGCTCGCGGAATCTTCACTAATTGATGCTATAGTCGAGGTATAATTAAATATTTAAAACATGTGATCATAACTTGGAAATTTGCTTTTTTCCATGAAAAAAATCAAAAATAAAAAAAGTGTCTAAACTTTTGCAATATGCAAATTTTATTTTTTTCAGTTAAATTAAATATTATCTTATATTATAAACATTATTTTTATTCTACATTGTTCAAAATGTATTTGAAAATACGTATAGCCTTTTGTAAAACTCATATGTTCGTATTTTTTATTTAAAGGCTAGAAAACACCAGTGTCTAAACTTTTGCTGAGCACTGTAATTATGCAATGTTTTATATTAGAATTATGTTATGTTTTACTTATTATTTCTGGATTTAAAAAAGAAAATCTAACCGTAAAATTAACTCTCTTTGAAAAAGAATTTTCTATTATAAGGCCGTTTTATCACCTATAATGTTGAAATTACTGCATATTTAAATGAATTCTTAATGTTTATTGCAATAATGTGTGACGCAATCCCCCTTTTACTATTTATGGATTTTTATGAATGTTCTTTTTCTTTACCTCGAAAATCATTCTTAATTTTTAACACTTATTTTAAAGCACGTCTCAAGTCAATAAAAATCAAAAAAGAGAAAAATATCATATGCCACGTCATATTCCTTTTTTATGATACATTTGACAAAGCAAAAGAAATTAGAGTTGTTAGGCATATTATTTTTCACATTAAAGTGAATGTACAGTGGTTTACTAGGCACGACTGCCAGTAAAATTCAATTTTATCTTCTTCCTTATTTAAAATGATGCTATAGCTTCAAAGGTTAACGTTGCTTATTAGAAATTTTTATGACAATATACAGGGTGGGACATAAAGATCTCCAAAATTGGCCCTTGTCACTGGCGGAAGTAGTGTAGAGGGCATGTCCGGAAGCAGCTCTGTTATATTATCCTGATTATGCCATTTTAGTTAATAGTATGTCTTGGACTAATAAACATCATGCATTCGTTGTTGAAACTTACTTTAAGAATGCGGGTTCCATAATTCAAATGCAACGATTATTTCGTAGGCACTTTGGAGAAAGCACTCATGGAAAAGTACTGGACAGAAATACAATATACTTATACCCAGAAGGATAATTTTTGAGAAACAAGTTCGTGTTTAACCCCTTCAGACCTGAGGTACACAAATGTGTACCTCCATTTTTCCCCTCATAAAAATTTAACTATTCATTTTTTTTCATTTTTACTTTACTTCTATACAGCTAAATTATTTTGCTTTAAACAAAACCAATAAATGTCAGCACTGATGAAATATTACTTCATAAAATAAATATTATTTTCATCCGAGTTTCGAAAATACTTTCAAGACACTGTGACCAAGAAATTAAGAAATATTCATGATTATTTAACTTAAATGCTTTACAATAAAAAAATTTGAGGATTTTCTTATCATTTACTTATTTAAAGACCTTAATTTCGTTATTGCATAAATGTATATTACTGAAAGTTAAATTGATATTTTAAGGGGATTAATACTTTTAAATTTATATTTGCAAACCTAAATTACCAGTCCCCTAAAGTACTGAAGTTATAAAAAGGGCTCTTTCTGTCATCTTTAGTGTCATTTCGATTATGCGAAAGCAATAAATATATATTTGTAGAGTTATATTATGCTCAGAACTGAAGAGGTTAAAAAGAAAATCGCCCGGTAGACCACGTCTTGTTCGAACATCTCGTCATGTCCAGAGACTTATAGAGAACGAAGGAAAACATTTAGACGATATCATTTTTCGTACAACAAAACCTCGAAATTAATTAATAGCAAACATTGTTACAGATTGTAAAAGTTAATAAATGGCATACACTATTCTTTCCGAATGTAAACATAAAATATTTGTTTTCAATGTGCTATATATTTTTATTGACCTCTTAAAATGAGGACATCCTTATGCCCTACCCTGTAGAATATAAAAGTCATTAGGATTGTATGATATTTAGAATTTATATTTAAAAGGTTTTTTTAATAACATGCATTAAAGAAGAATAAAAAATAATCATTTTTAATCGTTACTTAAATTCCAAATAACGAATTTCTTAAAATCGCTGAATTGTTAAATAAATTATATGTTTTTTAAAAATCAATGTGTATTACATTCATTATTACAATTACTTTATAAATTACGTTTATGTTACATGATACAATTACGTATTACGTAACATTTCTAGGTTTATGTTATGTATTACATAACATTTATGATTTTAAAAAAATCTAACCTTAAAATTAACTATCTTTGAAAAAGAATTTTCAATTGTAAAGCCATTTTATCACCAATAATGTTTAAATGAATGCATATTTAAATGAATTCTTAATGTTTATTACCATAATGTGTAATCTCAATTACTTCTCACCATTTAAGGATATTAATGATTTTTTTTCCTTTTCTAGATCGAAAATCATTCTTATTTTTAACTTTTGTTTTAAAGCACGTTTCGAGCCATTATTGTCTAAACCAAAAAAAAAGAAAAAAAATCATATGTCACGTCAAATTTCTTTTTTATAATAAGTTTGACAAAGCAAAAGAAATTATATTTAAACCCATTATTTTTCACATTAAACTGAGTGTAAAGTGGTTTACTAAACGTGATTGGCAGTAAAATTCGATTTCATCTTCTTCTTTATTTAAGAAGACGACATAATATCAAAGACTAAAGCTGTTTACCGCAGTTTTTTATGACAGCATAGAATATTTAAGACTTTAAGATTATGTAATATTTCGGGAATTATCCGAGATGGCCCTCTAATATTAGCGAGGTGGTAGCAATTGTTTGCAACAATCTGAAAAATGTCATTAGATTTATTATAAAAGCTTCTTGATAGCGGATTTATTTTAACAGCTGTATGATAATATCCAATACAATAAATCATTTTAACCGCTTGCCTCATTAAACCGATTTATCTCGGGTTCGTAAGTATTACAATTAATTATTATTCCAAGAAAGCTCAGGCGTGGCATAATTTTTCACAGCAATTTACTACAATACAGAAACTTTCCTTACAAAAACAGAAAAAAAACTGTTAAGAGCCTACACTAGGCAATCAAAAAGAGCCGGATGATAATGTTAAGTCTATGGAGGCGTTATTTTCAAATATCTCGCTCAAATTTTAATATTTTTGAACGATTTTTTTTTTCATAGATTAGCTGAGAAATTTCAGTTTTAAGGCCAGTTTTTTATTTTTCGATTTTGGTTATATTTTTTTAATATTAAGATTAAATGTGTGTGTGTGTTTAAATTCCAAAATCATTCTTTATTTTTATTTTTTAAGATATTTCAAGTCAATAATCACAAAACAAAAATCCTGTGACATGTCCTATTTATTTTTATGGTAAGTTTGACAGAAAAAACAAATTACTATTGAGGCAATTATTTTTCATATTAAAGTTTTTATATAGCGGTTAACTAAGCATATTTTGAGGAGAAACTCGATTATATTTTCTTACTTATTTAAGAAGACGATATGATATCAATACCTAAAACTGCTTATCAAAGATATTTTATGGTAACATAAAATACTAAAGACATTAAAATTATAAAATGTTTAAGATTTATATTTAAAGCTCTACTCCAATAACAATACTTAAAAAGTTAAAACATAAAAACTCAATAAAAAGTTAAAACATAAATAACAATACTTTAAATGAGAATCGAAAATAATTATTTTTAATCATTACTTAACACCCAAATAACAAAAATCTTAGGATCACTGAATTATTAACTAAAAGCATGTGTTTCAGAAAAATGTATATGTATTGCATATTGATTATCACAACTATGTTATAAATATTGTATATTATACATGACAGTTATGTTACGTATTACATAACATTTCTGAAAAATTTATATAAAAACAATTTTCTATTGCAAAGTTGCTTTGCCACCAAGCATATTTAAATGTTAATGTTATGTTAATGTAAATTGTTAATTTAAATCTTAATGTTTATTACCATAATTCGTGTAGATAAAATTTTATTTCCCCTTTTACTGATATTTATACTTATACACACACGCACACATATATATATATATTTGTATATATGTATACACAAAATCATTCTTTATCATCTAGTCTTTTTTCTTTAAGCAAAGCACGTTTCAAAGCAATAAAAAATAAAAAAATATATATACCATGTGTCACGGCCTGTTTTTTTCTTTTTAATAAGTTTAAGAGAGCAAAATAAATTATTATTAAACCCATTATTTTTCACTTTAAAATGAGTATAAAACGGTTTAGTAAGCATATTTGGTGGAGTTATTGGATTATATATTTTTTTCTTTATCAAAGAATATAGCATTTTATCAAAGGCTAAAGATTCTTATTACAGTTATTTTATAATAACATAGAATATAAAAGACCTGAAGATTATATTATTTATTTTAAGGATTTATATTTAAAACTTTACTACAATAACAATACATTAAAAATGAATCAAAAATGGTTATTTTTGATCATTACCCGTAAGACATGGTGACGTCACTGCAACGTCGTTGTGAAGTCACATTGTGACTTTGTGACCATCGATTGTCGATGTGACGTCACGTGACGTCGATGTGCAGTCACAGTGACTAAAATGTGAAGTCGTTATGGCCGTTTTAGAGCTTTTTTGTGACGTCACATTGTGACCACTTTGTGACGTCACAATGTGACCAATTTGTGAAAAGTGTGTCATTTGTGACTATTTTGACATTAATATTGTGACGAACTGTGAAATTTTTTTTAGAAAGTCACATCTTAGTCACATTGTGACGTCACTGTGTGGTGGCATTTTGGTCACAGATGTGATGTGACCAAAGTGACTCACAGTGACGTCATTGTGACGTCACTGTGAACATGCATGCTATGCGGGTAATTAACATCCAAATAGCCAATATCTTAAGATCACTGAATTATTAAGCAAAAATATACGTTTCAAAAAAATTGATATGTATTACATGCCCATTAATTTATTTATTTTATAAAGATGTTATGTTGTATGCAATCGAGTCTCTTTATTTCGAAACTCCATATAGCGAAAACTATCACACAACGAATTGTTTGTAGGAACATCTAATAAACACGTAATAATAATTTTAAAAAATCCACAATCACATTAAAATAATTTCCATACAGCGAAATACTTATCACCGTATAGCGAATTATTTATCTCCATACAACAAGGGTTTTTTTTTTTCAGAAATGTTCCTTCATTTGTTCACAAAACGCTTCAAATAGTTTATGGAATCCATTTTTTTAGTCCGATTCCAACTTTTATTTCATAGCGGCATATTTCTATCTTACAGTTTATGTCCAGAAAAAGACATTCACCACTCCACCAAATTAAATATGCATCTTTAAACACTATATGCATGTATGCATTATTATTATTGTTACTATGTTTCCAAATAAAATTTTATTTTCTGTTTTGAAATTCTGAAAATAAAAAAGTAATGAAAAATATCAGTTTATTTGTTAGAATTGAACATTTCAAACCATAATTAAACAACTCTGAAACAACTCTTTTTTAAAATTTTGACATTAAATGAAAAATTTACGCTGTTCTCTATACGATAAACATTTATATAGAACGATTCTTTTGACTAAAAGATAAAATTCGTTATATAGAGATTCAACTGTATTACAATTATATTAATTAATGTAATTAGATAAAAAAAATTAATCTAAATTTTTTAACCTTAAAATTAACGGTCTTTGAAAGGAGTTTCTATTTCAGAGCTACTTTACCACCAACCATATTTAAATGAAATTTTAAAGTATATTACTATAATAATGCATACAGCCATTTCTGTCTCACCATTTTCGGATTTTTTTTTTTTTTTTTTTTTTTTTTTTTTTTTTTTTGCATAGGACAGCTGAGTTTCACAGCTTTACTTCTACTGGAAAACTACTTGTTCCTTTTTGGACTTTGGTTTCAGATTTAAAAAAAATACTTTAACTGTCAGAACCGGTTTGAACTGGTTATGAAACTGAAACTATTCTAATATAAAAATAATTTAACCAAAAGTAAAAAAGTAAAAACTAGCCCGGTTGTAGATCTCCTCACCTACCCTATGCTAAAAAAAACCCCCTCAAAATAATAAAATTTGAGTGAGATATTTGAAAAGAACGCCCCCATAGACTTTACATTATCATCCGGGTCTTTTCAGCGAATAGTGTGGTTTCTTAACATCTATTTTAAATCTCGTTTATAGAATTTGTAGAATTTTGTAGAATTATAAAATGTACAAATAGGATGTTCTCGCACTATAAATATAGAAATATTTCCGAATTGAGAAATCCCTATCCCCCTACCACAGAGCCAAGAAAGCTGAAAAGATACAAAGGCAAAAAAATCATTCGTTTGAAAATATTTTTGTTTTGTGTAACCAATATTGCTTTTGGTAAAAATTAAATAATGTATCTGAAACTCATTCTAAACAGCTTTACAACTAATTGCCGCATTAAAAGAATTTTATAATGCGTAATTTTAATGGTAATTATAAGTACCGTCGGTAGATAAAGGATTAAAGTGAGTATAATGTGGTTTACTAAGAATCTTTGAAAGAGAAATTCGATTTTAACTTCTTTCTTATTTAAGAAAATGATATGATACCAAAAACTAGTGATGTTCATTGTACTTATTTTATGACAATATAAAGTATTATAGAATTTAAAATTATATCATATTAAAGATTTATTTTTAAAGACTATGTTTATTACACCGATAACAAAACTTTAAAGGAGAATCAAAATTCCTTATTTTTAATCATAACGTAACATCCAAATAACAAACATCTTAGGATCAGTGAATTATTAACTAAAAATATAAGTTTTAGAAAAATGGGTATGCATTAAAACGTCCTAATTACAATTATGTTATAATTATGTAATGTTTTATATTACAATTGTGTTATGTTTTACATAATATTTCTGGATTTGAAAAAGAAAATCTAACCTTAAAATTAGCTCCCTTTGAAAAAGAATTTTCTATTATAAGGCCATTTAATCACCTATAATGTTTAAATTAATGCCTATTTAAATGAATTCTTAATGTTTATTACCATAATGTGTGTCGCAATCCCCCTTTTACTATTTATGGGTTTTTATTAATGTTCTTTTTTTTTCTACCTCGAAAATCATTCTTTATTTTTAACATTCAGTTTAAAGCACGTCTCAAGTCAATAAAAATCAAAAAAGAGAAAAATATCATATACCACGTCATATTTCTTTTTTATGATACTTTTCACAAAGCAAAAGAAATTAGAGTTGTTTAGCACATTATTTTTCGAATTAAAGTGAGTGTACAGTGGTTTACTAGGCATGATTGTCAGTAAAATTGAATTTTATCTTCTTCCTTATTTAAAATGATGCTATAGCTTCAAAGGCTAAAGTTGCTTATTAGAGATTTTTATGACAATATACAGGGTGGGGCATAAAGATCTCCAACATTTGCCGTTGTCACTGCGAGGGCAGTAGTGTAGAGGACATGTCCGAACTAGCGCTGTTATATTACCCTGGTTATGCCATTTTAGTTGATAGTATGTCTTGGACTAATGAACATCGTGCGTTCATTGTTGAAACTTACTTTAAGAATGCGGATTCCATCATTCAAATGCAACGTTTATTTCGTAGGCACTTTGGAGTAAGCAGCCATGGAATTGCCGTTGTCACTGCGGCGGCAGTTGTGTAGAGGGCATGTCCGAACCAGCTCTGTTATATTACCCCGGTTATGCCATTTTAGTTGATAGTATGTCTTGGACTAATGAACATCGTGCGTTCGTTGTTGAAACCTACTTTAAAAATGCGGATTCCATCATTCAAATGCAACGTTTATTTCGTAGGCACTTTGGAGTAAGCAGCCATGGAAAGCCATGGACCCGACAGAAATACAATATCCTTATACCCAGAAGGATAATTTTTGAGAAGCAAGTTCGTGTTTAACCTCTTTAGACCTGAGATACACAAATGTGTACCTCCATTTTTTCCTCATAAAAACTGAACTGTTCGAATTTTTTGCATTTTTACTTTACTTCTATACCGCTAAATTATTTTTGCTTTAAACAAAACCAATAAATGTCAGCACTGATGAAATATTACTTCATAAAATAAATATTATTTTCATCCGAGTTTCGAAAATACCTTTAAGACATTGTGACCAACAAAATAAGAAATATTCATGATTATTTATCTTAAATGCTTTACAATTAAAAAATTGTGGATTTTCTTATTATTTACTTATTTAAAGGCCTTAATTTTGTTATTGCGTAAATGTATATTACTGATAGTTAAATTGATGTTTTAAGGGGATTTATACTTTTATATCTATACTTGTAAACCTAATTTACCAGTCCCCTAAAGGGCTGAAGTTATAAAAATGACTCTTTCTGTCATCTTTAGTGTCATTTCGATTATGCAAAAGCAATAAATATATATTTGTTGAGTTATTTTATGCTTAGGCCTGAAGAGCTTAAAAAGAAAATCTTGTAGAAGAAGCTTAAAAAGAAAATGCGGTAGACCATGTCTTGTTCGAACATCACGTCATGCCCAAAGACTTATAGAGAACGAAGGAAAACATTTAGACGATATCATTTTTCGTACAAAGCCTCGAAATTAATTAATAGCAAACATTGTTACAGATTGTAAAAGTTAATAAATGGCATACACTATTCTTTCCGAATGTAAACATAAAATATTTGTTTTCAATGTGCTATATATTTTTATTGACGTCTTAAAACGAGGACATCTTTATGCCCCACCCTGTAGAATATAAAAGACATTAGGATTGTACGATATTTAGAATTTATATTTAAAACCTTACTTTAATAAACATACATTAAAGAAGAATAAAAAATAATTATTTTTAATCGTTACTTAACATCCAAATAACTAATTTCTTAAAATTGCTGAATTGTTAAATAAATTATATGTTTTTGAAAAATCAATGTGTATTATATATCCATTATTACAATTATGTAATAAATATGTTATGATATATATTACAATTATATATTATATAACATTTCTAGATTTCTGTTATGCATTACATAACATTTACGGTTTAAAAAAAAATCTAACCTTAAAATTAACTATCTTTGAAAAAAAAATCTATTATAAAGCCATTTTATCTCCAATAATGTTTAAATGAATTCTTAATGTTTATTACCATAATGTGTAATCACAATTACCTCTCACCATTTACGGATATTAATGAATGTTTTTTTTTCCTTTTCTAGATCGAAAATCATTCTATATTTTTAACTTTTGTTTTAAAGCACGTTTCGAGCCATTATTGACTAAACCAAAAAAAGAAGAAAAATCATATGTCACGTCAAATTTCTTTTTTATAATAAGTTTGACAAAGCAAAAGAAATTATATTTAAACCCATTATTTTTCACATTAAACTGAGTGTAAAGCGGTTTTCTAAACGTGATTGGCAGTAAAATTCCATTTTATCTTTTTCTTTATTTAAGAAGACGACATAATATCAAAGACTAAAGCTGTTTATCGCAGTTTTTTATGACAGCATAGAATATTTAAGACCTTAAGATTATATAATATTTCGGGAATTATCCGAGATGGTCCGCTAATATTAGCGAGGTGATAGCAATTGTTTGCAATAATCTGGAAAAATGAAATTAGATTTATTATAAAAGCTTCTTGATAGCGGATTTATTTTAAAAGTTGCATGATAATCTCTGATACAATAAAGTCAGTTTGAACGCTTCCCTCATTAAACCGAATTATCTCGGGTTCGTAAGTATTACAATTAATTATTATTCCAAGAAAACTCAGGCGTGGCATAATTTTTCTAAGCAATTTACTACAAAACAGAAACTTTCCCTACGAAAACAGAAAAAACAAGTTGGAAATTGCACGTGAAGCGTAGCAAATGAGGTGCGTTCGTACAATAACGAAGTTTTAAAAATATTCAGATCTTGATGATATAGTACTTTGATATAGTACAGTGGTCGAAATCTTTATGTTCCTGTAAATATGCAGGAAGTAAATTTATTATACTTCATTAACGTATATCTTATTCAAAAAATTCGAAGTAGTTTAATATAATTAAAACACGCCCCAAACAATGTTTTCCCGTCTAACATGATTTAGTGTAATACATTTGTGTGGCCCTGTAATTTAAGAATGAATATTCTTTGCATCACAGATTGTACAGAATGTATATTTTAGTACATACTTCAAAGATTCATGCTAATTTTATTATGTTCAAATGAGTTTAACACCATTAAAATGCATTTGAAATTTTTTTTCGCATTGATCGTAATGTAACGGAATGCTTTTGATTGTCCCTGTAATTGATCTATGCATTCGATTTTCATAACATTTGAAATGACTCGACAAAATTGTGTAATAAATATACGATTTAAATTTCAAACGATTAAAATGCATTTGAAACTTTTTTCCCCATTGACCGTAATGTAACGGAATATTTTTGATTGTCCCTGTAATTGATCTATGCATTCGATTTTCATAACATTTGAAATGACTCGACAAAATTATCTAATAAATATACGATTTAAATTTCAAACGATTAAAATGCATTTGAAACTTTTTTCCCATTGACTGTAATGTAACGGAATACTTTTGATTGTCCCTGTAATTGATCTATGCATTCGATTTTCATAACATTTGAAATGACTCGACAAAATTATGTAATAAATATATGATTTAAATTTCAAACGATTAAAATGCATTTGAAACTTTTTTCCCCATTGTCTGTAATGTAACGGAATCCTTTTGATTGTCCCTGTAATTGATCTATCCATCCGATTTTCATAAAAATTGAAATGACTCGACAAAATTATGTAATAATTATGTATTTTAAATTTCAAACGATTCGGTTGGGTAGTTTTTGAGTTGTTATATGCGGACAGACGGACGGACAGACGGACGGACAGACGGACAGACAGACGGACAGACGGACAGACAGACGGACGGACTGAGCGACAACAATAGGTGCTACGTATTTACATAATTACGAACGCACCTAAAAACTGTTAAGAGTCTAAACTAGACAATCAAAAAGAGCCGGATGATAATGTTTACTCTATGGAGGCGCTATTTTCAAATATCTCGCTCAAATTTAAATATTTTTGAACGATTTTTTTTCATAGGTTAGCTGAGAAAGTTCAGTTTTAAGGCCAGTTTTTAATTTTTCGATTTTGGTTATATTTTTTTAATATTGTGATAGTTCGAATTTCAGAACCAGTTTAAACACGTTTTGGAAGTTAATGTAATTAAAAAAACGAAATCGGAAACCATAATCGAAAAAGTAACATCTAATCTAAATTTTAGCCGTCCTTAGCTATTCAATGCAAAAAAAAAAAAAAAAAAAAAAAAAAAAAAAAAAAAATCATGTTTTTACTCAGTTTGAAGCTTAAAAAGGAAAAAGTATTCTTATACAATACAGTAAAGTATACATAATTAAATTGTACAGGATGTTTCACTATTAGACTGACAAATTTATAGGAGGTGTAGGAGGCAAAGAATCAACTTGGAATCACACTGCAATGTAGGGTCCAAAAAGCCGCAATTGCGGGTTATGGTACAAAGCCATGTTGCCAGTAGTCTACTTTTTTATTAACCGACTTCAAGGGGTAGGTTATGATTTCGACCTGTATGTATTTCTTATTTACTCATAACTTCCGTAAATATGAACCAATTTTGATAATTTTTTTTTTTTTTTTTTTTTTTTTTTTTTTTTAAGTGTAAGATGCCCAGATGGTCCCATTTGAATTTTATTAAATTCTTGCGATTAGAGCTTTTTAAAAAGAGAAACATTATAATTCCAATTCTTTTTGAAGCAGTCATCCAATTAGAAGCGTTCATTTTTCAGGTAATCGCAGGCTTTCATGTCGAGCACACAAGTCAGATGTGTGTGTACAATAAATAGATAAAATTTCAGACTATCACTCTTATACCGATACGAGATCTTTTTAACCAGCTTCAAGGAGTAGGTTATGATTTCGACCTGTATGTATTTCTTGTTCACTCATAAATTCTTTAAATATGATCCGATTTATATCATTCTTTTTTTGTTTGAAAGTATATACACATTTGGTCCCATTTCAATTTCATTAAATTCTGATGATTAGAATTTTTTTAATGAAAAAATATGGATTTGACAAAAAAAAAAAAAAATAATGATTTGTCGCAAATCATCTTTCATTGTTGCAACAGTTTTCAAAATCATAAGCATATTAAAACTATGCATTCATATGCGTTCGCGGCAAGTTGTCGCCAAGCTTGATTCTTTTATTTATTTATTTTTTTTTTTTTTTGAAGTCGGTTAATATTTTTTCTTAATGCATATTTTATGAGTAATTCAGTTTTCTTGATCGACACTACTTTTTGAAAATGTTAAAATTCTCTATATTATATAACATATTAATTAAAGCAAAAATAGAGGAATTTTTACAACGTCAAAAAACTGGTGCTAATCAAGAAAGCTCATTAAAAAATTAACTGGTACAAAGAAGCCGAGAAAAAAGAACAAAAACAGCAACACAATAATGGGTCAAAAAACATTTTATTGAAAGGTTGCACAACAAAAGGTGGTCGAAAGTAATGCCAGAAATCGTAAGGCAGTTTTGACAGCATCGCCACATAGAATCCCTTAAGGATGATCTCAACTGCTCCGCTCAACAAGCGCATTTGTTATTTTGAAACGAAAATATAAATTTTTGAATGCTATTAAATCTTATTTAAACATTTTTATTTGTGTAACTGAATTTATACACGTAACAAAATAATATTAATTGGAGTAATAAAATAATACTAAATTTATTGTTAATATATCTGCTGAAATGAACAAGCTAGGGATACTTAAATTTATCTTAATAATAAAGTATAAATATATATAAATGATGCACTGCATGAAAGATGATTAAAGGTGTTCACAACTGCTCCGCTCAACAAGCGCTAAACGTTATGACACATTTACAAATTCATTTTTTAACAGAAAGATATAAAATTAGAATGGCTAACTATGGAAGCGATTTCGAATCGAACTTGATTTTCCATTTTATGATAATTAAACAACCTATCCAGTTTTATGCTATTTCGATCACGTGATCACTCGTTTTTCTCCTGTTTTTCGATCGGTTTTTCTGCTTTCGTCGGGAAATGTGCTCAAAAACGTGAACTTTCAAGGCTTGTTATGAAAGATCTATTGGTTTTTAAAAACAGACAATTGAGTGCAATTAAACAGTTTCTGAATAACAACACTTGCTATTTTCATTCATTTCCTAACAAAAATAAATTAAAGCATATGTCACAAAGTTGCCCTTTTTGATTTAAGAACACACTTAAGTTCTGGAAGATTATTTGTGAGTCGCGTATTCTTCCGGCAACTACAGATATTCGAGTGACGAAATATCCAAGTGAAAGAAGAGAGTGTCGCTGTCAAGTCTGCCTAACAACTTTTTTTCCGTAATTTCGACTACCTTCTGTAATAAAATAAAATGTTTTCTGCTCCATTAATATGTTTCTGTTTTCTTATTTTTGATTGTTTCTTTGTGCTAGCGTTGCAAGCGGTCAACTTTTTAAAAATCTATATTTCTTGATTGGTATCAGTTGTTACTTACTCATCATACGTAGTCTTGCAATCGTTTTGAAAATCGAAAAAAAAAATTGACGGATTTACACGTTTCAAATACTGGAGATTCCAAAAAACATATTTTTAGAAAGAAAAATTCCCGTCCGTCTGTCTGTCTGTGTGTGTGTCTGTAAACACTCTATCTCCCGAACAAATGGAGATAGAGACTTGAAATTTTGTATGTACTTAGCAAGTAAGAATGGGGCGAAGCCTATTTAATATCAGTAACCTCGATTATCCAGAACTATTTTTTACGGACTCTCGAAAAATTCGTTCTGATGAAAGGTATATAAAAATTTTCGAAATTTATCATTTTAAGGAAAGGACGTAAAAGGCAATAATATAATGCAAATTTTGCATAAAGAACGAAGTCAATCGGATTATTAGTTGCCGAGATATTTGTAAACCTGTTTTCCACATTCTTCGATTTTTCATGACCCTGTAAATTCTTAAAATTTCAATTCAAAGATATATTTTAATTGGAAATGAGACGTTTAATCTGAAGCAATAAACTGTTAGTTAATATGATTATTATTTTTGGAGTTATAAGGATGTTTCTTTTATGCAATTCGGTACTACTTGAGTAGTTTGTTATTTTACATAATTTGTCGAAATGGATTCATCAGCAATTCATTAATAAAGCCATACTATGTATATTAAGACTATTTAAATATACGTTTAAATTTTGTTTTGGAATTGCAATGTATTTTATAAATAGTCTTAACATGTTTTGTTTTCACATATTATATAATGCATATCCATGATGGATAAGTATTTCTGTGGCCCCCAACGACTAGTTTTGAAATTGTAAAATTCTTCTTATTTCCGCCTTTTTTAATATGCTATGTATTAAAGATTATTTTACCTTTTCCAAAAAGTGATTCCAATGATCACATCTTAATTTTTAAAAAATGTATCTCATTGGCAACATTTCTTTGTACATTAATTTGCAACTAAAGCATTTTGGATACTGCATTGCTGTATGATTTAGAGTCGTCTGTGCGCCCCCTGTATCTCCTGCAAGTTTGTCGCTCTCCTAATGAAACACCCTGCATATAATATTTGATTGGAAGTTTTCCAAGTTTTGTGATATAAAACACAAATGAAGAAATGCAATGGTGTGATTGAAAAAGATGTAATGACGTTTTGAAGTTCTTTATTATTATTATTATTTGTAAGGGAAGCTATTTAGGATCACTCTGTTTAAAAAAATTAAATCTTTATCAATGTTAACCCGTTATTGGTGCAATCGTATTTAAAAGGTTTATTATAAATATTCATACGTAATTATATACAAGAAAAATGAATAGTTTATTTCATTATTACGATATATTATTTATTAATTTATTAAATTAATTTATTTAAACACAAACTAATTATTTTTTACGGAATTTAGATAATGGAAGATTACAAAACTGCGACAATCTGAGTATAATTAATCTCATTTCTTAAAAAGCATTCTTGCACATACTCTATGTTCTGTAAGTGTACTGTGTGTACTGGACGTTGAATGTAAATATATATTACATCAAGGTCTATATACATATAAATTTATATATATATATACCTTGAAAAATAAATGAAGTACATATATAAATTACAAAATTTTTTTTTTTCGCCAAAATTAACCTTATACTATACACATTTTTTTTAACAATATTCCGCATTTATTTCAATTTATTAAATTAAAATCCTGTTATTAGATCTAATCATTTAATCTTTATAGAAATGATATAAGTTCTTAATTCGCCTTAAAAAATTTATTCCAATATGCGTAATTTAAAAAAAATGGCTCTAAATTAAAAATATTCTTAATTAAAATTTATTCCTTAAAATTCCTAATAAAATACATTTTTCCCTTGTTTTTATCACCCCTTTTTTTAAGAAAGTCTTATTAACATTTTTCTTAAAACCTATTTGTTAAAATATCATTCTTTTTATTTTTTTCTACTTCTTCGCGTTTTATATTTATTGCGTATCAATGAATTCATTTCTTTTCTTTTTTTTGTGTTAAATTATCGTCTGTAGCTAATATTACTGTCGCCCTATTTCAAAATGTTACAATCTTTCAGTCCGACAGAATTTATTAAGTGACGGGTGCTAAGAGTAACATGCTAGTGCCGATTTTCAAAATTTGAATGGAATCTATTAGTGAACTCTTAGTGCAGCCTGCTGTGGAACGGATTATTGGTCGGCCTCCGGATCGCCAAAAAATTTGGCCGCCAAGGTTGGGAGTGTTCTTGAGCAAAAATTTCCATAATCTTTTGATGCCTTAAGTGATTGTAAGAGAGGAGATGTTGCTGTTAAATAGCTTCCTGTACGTATGATTTGAAAGATCGCTTCGAGGTTCTTTGTGAGTTCATGAAGCTTGAAATTCATCTTTTTCCGGTCTATGTACACTGTAAAAAAAAAGTGTCGATCTACTAAAAAAACTTAAGTAATTCTTGTAATTACTAAAAAATTTTTAGTAATCTTAGTCGGTTACAAGAAAATCTGAAAGAATTACTAGAAAAAAGTTAGCAACGAATAGAGTTAATAATTTTATATTTTTAATAGCTATTACTAAAACGCACTTGGTGTGGCCTTGATAGCATAGTGGTTATAGTAACGGACTCCAGGTAAAAGGTCTCGGGTTCGATACTGGCTCCTGCCAAATACGCCCGGAATGTATGCAGTGTAAGTACTTGTTAATAAAGGGATTATGAATATCCTGAAGAAGCATTAGCAATGTTTGGTGCTGCCATCTATTGCGGTTTTGCCGAAAATCTTCCGCTCCAGAAGTCTGGATGGAAGCTCCTGCTCGAAGGAAGGTCGAAGGAAGCTCCTGCCCTTCGAACCCACGTAATGGTTATTAAAAATAATTTTGGAGCTATTACTAAAATTTGGTGGCTTATACCGAAAATTTTTAAGTTAGTTATACAAAAAAATCTTTTGTTCAAATTACAAAAGAAATGCTTGTTTCGCTTGCAAAAAAAAGTTTGTAATGGCTACTAAAAAATTCTGTGGAATACAATTTTACTAAAAAATTTTTAGTAACCTCTTGAATTTTTTTTTACAGTGTATAATGAATAACTAAGTATTCCTGGTGATGATAAAAAAGAAGAAAAACTTTACGAGACAATCGATTGCAAATTGGTGCTTACACGGATATTATTCGGGGTACTTGTTCCTACTTAGATGCCGGTGATTATTGCTTTCAGAAGTGTTTTGATCGTTATTTGTATCCTTTTTATGCATTTATTGAATTATTTATTTGTTTGTTTTTCTGTGAGTCTTATTTATTTATCTATTTATGATTATGATTATTATTTTTATTTGTTGGAGATTAAAACATTTTTCTTCTTTAAAATTTAATTGAAGGGAATGATGTTCTTAAGATACTTCCTCTTGCTTTTTAAAGACTATTATGATATTTCTGATTTTTATTCACGATTAAAAATAAATGTGTAATAATAATGAGGTATAAAAGAATCTCAGAAATTCAGGTTTATTTAAGAAAAGTACATTTTCTAATTTATATATTTTTGTTAGTTCTAAATTGTCACTTTCAGAATGCAGTATATTTGTGATAATGTGCCTACTAGACATTTCAGCTAGAAAACTGAATTAACATTTATATATTTTTCTTTTATTTGATAGAATTTTTGGTGGCAGTTAGCTTTAGCTCCCGGATTCTTATAATTTATATAATTCAGTTAGAAAGATAGAACTATACAAAGCTGCTGCAAGAATTCTGACAAATAGAATATAATTAAATTTTTCAGTAAATTTACTGGTTTTAGTTAATAAATTATCTATCATTAAAAATGTTGAACCTGTTTATGATTTATAAAATAATAGAATTAATGAGTTGATTCAAATTAAAAAATATAACTATGATATTTACAATTTCTATTTTTCTTTTATTATTACATAAAATTTCTCGTTAAAATTAACAGCAAAATATAGTTACAATTTTCACGATAATTTTGATTCAGATTTTTAAAAACGGGGGTGATAATTTTGTGTGAGGCAACCAAAGTGTAAATAGATACCCAGTTGACATAGCCCTCAAAATTGCAAAAGCGCGAGCTCGTGAATTTTACCTTTAGTTCCCGGATTCTTATAATTTATATAAATTCAGTAAGAAAGATGGAACTATCAGAGCTGCTATAAGAGTTTTGACTGATAAATATAATTAATTTTTTCAGTAAATTTTTGATTTTAAATAATAAATTACCTATCATTAAAATTTTTGCATCTCTTTATGATTTATAAAATACTAGAATTAAAAAGTTAATCCCAATTTAAGGTATAACTATGATATTTACAATTTCTATTTTTATTAGATAAAATTTCTGGATAAAGTTAACAGATAAATATAGTTACAATTTTCACGATAATTCTGATTCAGATTTTTAAAAGGATGGATAATAATTTTATGTGAGACAACTAGAATGTAAAAATAACCAGTAGACAAAGCCCTGAAAATTGCAAAAGCGCGATCTCGGGAATTTTACCTTAAAAGCAAAAGACTCTATGATCGAAATTTTGTTGAATCCCCGTTAAAAATACAAGACTCTGTAATTTATGAAGAATTTAAATATCCTAACACTTGAAAATTAGAACCTACTTTCTCTGGACCATACATATTCTCAAAAGTTGATAACTTTTGAGAATAAACGGACCTGGACAGAATATGGACAGAGCTGAATGGCGGAAGGACAATTCAAAAGGCTAAAATTTTTTGTGCTGGCCTGCTACCATCTTAGGCCTAACAGTTTCCCGCTCATGCAAGTATGTAGGTGTAATGTGAAGATTTTTAACAGGTATCTTTTTTCTTTTTCTTCACAGGTCAAGGTGGGGGCATCACATTCCTGTATGTCTATTTAGTGTATTGTTTAGTTATTGAGATATTTCTTACAGTTTTAATTTCTTTTTTGAGTTTTTGGAATATTTTATAATACGAGTTGATTTGTGCCATGGTTTTGTTGTTGATTATTTATTAAATTCAGTATTTGATGTTATTTTGTTTTATATTCTTTATATAAGTGGAGTATGCGGGTTTGTGATGCCTTGCGAAACCTGTGAGGATACATTTTTTAAATAACTTTTTGATACCTGTAACTTTCCCCACCTTCCGAGGAGCAGGGAGTTTGTTTTGTTTCGTTTTTTCGCGTTCTTCTTTTATAATTCATTGTCGTTGCACCCATTTTTTCATCTTTTCATCATTGTCACATTTTTCTCATAAAAATATATGAACTTTGTGCAAAATAGAGCTACTATGCGCCAGTTTCATGAAGACAGTAACTTTTTACACTCATATAATATATATATATATATATATATATATATATGTGTGTGTAATAATAATTCGACGAAGGCTATGTTCCGTAAACTCCTAAGAATGTTACTTCTAAGAATCAGCAGCTGCACGAGCAGAGTAGTCGCTCCGTTAATATTTTAAAAGTCAATCGCATTCTGCGCTCTGAGAAAACCAAATGAGAAATCCACATTTTCACGACAAACTAGCGCCCTCCTACTCCGCGTCAATCATTTTAAAAAACCAATTAGGATGAACTCGAGCCTCAAACAGACAAAATGATCAATTCTAATTGGTCGTAGCAGGCGGTCCTTGGCAAGAACTATATTTTTTCCTCGGAAGAACAAGCCCTTTAGCAACGCGTAAGAACACCTGTCACGCGATGTTAAAAATAAAAAATAAAATTAAAATCCCAGGAATATTCCAGAAAGTAAAAAGCTTACGAAATACCTCCCGCCTTTTTGAGAAGCAAGAAATAATTTATTAGTAACTAAAGTAAGAAAAAGAATTTTAGCTGTTACAAGTTACGAAACTAAGATTGAAATATGTTCCACAGATTTAGAATTGAAGCTAAGAGAGAACAAAAAAAAATGGCGAAATTTTTTTTTATTTTATTACAAATCCCCCCTCCCAGAAAGACGGGTGAAAAAGTAGGTCTGAGACCTGCAATTTCACAGAAAGGGAGATGATGCAGACTTAGCTCACGAAGTTGTTGATATAAGTAATAATAATTAGATACTAAATAAAAAAAATTTAAATTAATTTCTCTTTTTTATATAAAATAGAATTCAAATTTAAGAACACTAAGGTGATGCGTGGAATAACTTCAAATTTAAATACAATAAAATAGGCATCAGTACAAATACAAGATATAACCTTGTTTAAAGTACACATCATAAAGTAATTTGAAAATATAAGCAATTACCCGTAGTAATAACATAAAAATGAAACATAAAAATGAAAAACAATAATGTTGAATTCTTTTTTAATAATGTCAAATCTAGAAATGAAGGAATTTAATAGAACTTTCTTGAAATCAATGTTGAAAGTTTGTTTCAAAAATCCATTTAAGAGTCATATTTGGAGTATTCATGATCTCTTTTCAAGGAAGTCTAATTATATCTTATTAATAGTCCAAGAGTCATATTTGGAGTGGTATAGTCCATTGCCTCTTTTCAAGGACGTCTAATTATATCGTTATTAATTGTCCAAATTCAATATAATAAGACATTTTATAATATAGTAATAATAAATTTTAACAATGTAAATAATAAACAATATAAGTAAGAAACATAATAAGGAAAAATATCAATAATAATAAATATCATAAGTATAAGTAAATCTCATAATGGGTATAAGTAAATCTCTTAATAAGTAATAATAAATATTACAAAAGACATTCTTTAAATACTTAATCTCGTTTATCTCATCTCATATTTTTGGGATGAAATATAGAGAGAAGTGAAATAGAATAAAAAATATAATCAATTATGAAATCATTTACTTAATCTAGCAATTCGAGTACAGGATTAAGTAGGAATATGTACAAAAAAATTTTTTAAATATAATATGATAAATTAAAATAAAATAAAGATAAATAAAAATTTTGTTCATGTTTGAGAATGCACGTGACCTTCAAACTACAAAGACTCTTTAAAAAAATATTAATAAATAATAAAAATAAAAGACAAGATTATTAATGTCAATTCATGTCAAATAATTACGGAATAAATATTCTCTCGGTGTGATAAAACATTGCAAGATGCAAGTAGGAAAGAGAAAAAGAAACAAAATTAAATTCTAATTGACAAGTACTTGGACTGGAATGCAGCAGCAAAGAAAGAGAGAAAGAAGAAAAAAAATTAAAATAAAGTGATAGAAATTTTATTATTTGGCAAATAATTAATTTATTAATTGATAGCTTAAATTTAATATTACAAATAGGTTCAGTTGGAAAAAATATATGTATATTTTTAAATGTTTATTTGTTATTATATTATTCTAAGTAGGGTAATTCAGTACAGAATAAGAAATTTCCACTTTGTTCGTCTACGCCGGCATAAACAAACAAATATAAAAATTTCCAGACAAGTGACACTCTCGCTGCAGTCAAGAGATATCATTGCCATTCTGTAAGAATTACAAGATATTATCTGAATTAAAATATGGAAAGAAATTTACTGTTTAAGAGAAAAAAATTATAAAATGATAAACTAGAGATATAGTCTAAGCTACAGTTTTTACTTGAGTTTGTTTTTGTTGATTAGGGGGTTGTTGCTCATGACTTAATTTAAATTTATCAGGGGAATAATAAGGCCTTAATTTAGATACATGTACTATTTCTGAACTTTTGAACTGGTTTTGCCTATCAATTTCAAAATTTACTTCGGATAATTTGTTAAGAATTTTATAAGGGCCACTAAATACTTCTGATAACTTTCTAGTATTAGGGTACTGAAATTCTTCATAGATAACTAGATCTCCTATTTTAAATTTTGGTTCGATATAATCTTTATCATAATATCTTTTATTTTTTAAATGAAGTTCATCAGTTCTTGCTTTAGCAATTTTAAGTGCTTCATGAACAGGGGGATAATAATTTTGTTGTAAAGTTTGAGTCATAGGGTAATTGGCCAAAAAGCAAGTAAGCAGGTGGAAATTTAGTAATAGAATGGGGTGTATTATTATATTCATTAATTACCTCAGTTAAAAGCTTAGTCCAGGGAATTTTAGAGGTAGTGGAGTTTACTTTACATTTTAATCTAGTTACTATTGTCTGATTTACTCTTTCACATTTCCCATTCGTTTGTGGATGATGGGCAGTGGTCAAACGTTGTTTAATATTATGATTTCGCAGGAATTTTTTGAATCTTGAAGAAGTAAAAGCAGCATTCCTGTCACAAAGTATTTTTTTGAGGGGACTGTACACTTGAAATCTTACTAAAACAGAATAATTGTTGAGGGATTTTGATATTGAAGATTTGTTTCAGACAATTTGTATAAGTTTCTGTAGTGACACTTTTGGAAGGAAATGCCCAAACATATCTTGTGGCATGGTCTATTATAATATGGAGATATTTTTTTGTAGAATTATAATAATTGAACCCTCCTACAGTATCAACAGACAGACAGTCAAAAGGTTGATCTGTAGTGGGCATAGCTTGTAATAAGCCAAATTTTTTCTGTCTAGGTTTTTTATTTTTCTGGCAAATATCACAGTATTTAACAAAGTTAGTAATGTCTTGGGTCATATCTGGCCAATAATAGTTAGGAGAAATTAAATTTTGCATTTTTTGAACACCAGGGTGACCAAACTGTACATGAGCAACACTAAGCAATTTTTTTTTAGGGACATGGGAACTACCACTTTACGAAAACCTTTTCTTTTAACTATAATCAGTCCATTGTCATTAATATAATTTGATCCACACACATTTTCTTTTTCTTGCATCTCAATAATCTCTTTAACGTCAAGAAGAAAAGTAAGGGGTTTACAAAAATGAGAAATAGGGTTTCGGGACAACATGTCGGCTTCGACATTTGTAGATCCCTTTAAGTACTCTATTTTGTAATCGAACATACTTAACTTCAATGACCACCTAAATAATCGACCTCTTAAATGTTTGACATTTTTTAACCAAACAAGAGATGCATGATCAGTATGGATGGTAAATTGTACACCGTGAAAGTAATGATAAAATTTATCTAAAGTATCAATGATAGCAAGATACTCTATTTCGGTAATGAAATAATTTTTGTCAAAACTTCTCAATCCTCTAGAAAAATAAGCAATTGGATGTAAAAAGTTATTATGGTCGGGCTGTTTAAGAACTGCACCTACCTCTACCTGAGAAGCGTCAACAAACATGTGTAGGGGTAATTTTGGGTCATAAATCTTTAAAATTGGTTTAGCAATGAGGGCATCTTTTAATTTTTGAAAAGAGTTTTGACATTCAGTATTCCATTCCCAAATAGTATCTTTCTTAAGTAATTTATTTAGGGGGTGTCTAATTTCAGCATATTTGTCAATAAATTTATGATACACATTTATAGAACCAAGAAATCTTTGTAATTCTTTAGTATTAGTAGGAGGTTTTAATTTTTTAATTGTTTCTATATTAGTATTAGCTGGAGTTAAAGTTCCATTTTGGATTTCATACCCTAGAAAATTGATTTGTTTTTGAGCAAAAGTACATTTAGATAATTTTAATTTAATATTTTCTATTCGGCATAAATCAAAAATTTGAATGAGATGCTGTATATGTTCATCTACTGATTTAGAAAAAATAATTATACCATCAAAATAATAACAAGTAAAGTCTATTTTATATTTTGTAAGAATTCTTCTAATTGTCCTGTTGAAAATTGGGGGGCCTACCTTTACACCAAAGGGGAGAACATTCCATTCCCAGAGCCCACAATTAGTAGTAAAGGCTTACTTTTCGGAATCGGCTGGGTGAATAGGTATGTGTCAATAGCATGAGGCTAAATCTAGTGTAGAGAAATATTGGGCACCACTTAATTTGTCTAAAATTTCATCTATTCGTGGCAAAGGTTCAGCGTCATTTTTCATAATAGAATTTAATTTTCGGTAATCAACACACATTCGGGTTTTTTTTGCCTTCATCTCGTTTATTTACTAACGTAACTGGAGAAGAATATGGGCTATAACTTTCTTTAATTAACCCAGCAGCTAATAAGGATTGGATTTGCTGAGATATTTCTTTTTCATCAGCAGTGGATGTACGATAAGGCCTCAAAGATATTGATAGGTCAGATTTAAGATAAATACGCTGAGGTTCAATATTAATTATCCCTACATCATATTTATTTTTTGCAAAAATATCTAAATAATCCCTTAAAAGTTCCCTTAAATTTTAATTTTGAATAGCGTTTAAATCCCCAAATAGATTGTAATCGTCATTATTAATTCGCGGCAAGGATTGAGGAGTTGTGGTATTTCCATAATCGGGTTGCACATCCGTAACATTTTTATAATATCAAAATGAAGTAATTTTAAGTTATCACTGGATATGCTGACATGTTTGTTTAAAGTAATGTTGCCTTGTAACACCTGGCTTTTTGCACAATCAATTTTCAATTTAAATTAGGCACAATCAGGTAAACCTAAAATAGCATAGTCCAAATCAAGCTTACTTACTAAAAAATTAACATATCTCTTTATATTACCAAATTTAATACATAATCGACAAGATTTAATAATTGTAAGAGTTCCCTGTGCCTGTCTAATAGTAATAGGGGTAACATTATGTAAATTACCATTTAAATATCGAATAAATTTGAGGGGTAAAATTGAGACAGTTGATCCACTATCAACCACACAATACACTTTGTTATTGCCCACATATCCAGGAATGATTAATTGTCAAATATTATTAGTAGGGGGTGGTTGAATAGGAGCAGGAGTTTGAGATTGAAAGGAATTTGTGTTAAATATACAACTCCTCTCCCAATGATATGCATTTTCTATGCCTCTGTTTAAACATATTCTGCACGGACGACTAGGGTAGTTGTTTTGATAATGAGTTGCAGGTATTCTAGGAGTGAAAAACCTAGGATTAAAATTTTGGGATGGATTGTTTGGAGTAGGTCGAGTCCAATGTCTGGGCTGAGGATTGGGATTGTGCATAGGTCTAGTTTATTGAAAATTTCTATTGCTGTTATTAGAGGTATGATTTGGAATCGCTGCTAATTGTTTAGCAATGCGAAACCATTCACGAGTATTGGAAGGAGGGTTAACCATCAAACAATTTTGATACTCCGGCTGAAGTCCATCAGTTAATCCCTGTATAATTAAATTTTCCCCAAGCTGAAGTTGCCTTCCAATCTCAACTTTCTTTCTAAAATAAGAATCCAAATCACTCATATCATTTAACTTTAAGGAAGTAAATTCAGAAAATTTTGGAACTCTAACTTGAATGAATTTTTCAGTTAAAATCTCGACAATTTCCTCATAAATAGCACAATCCAAACAATCATTTATATAAGCTTTTAGCGCTTCCCCCTTTAAATATATTGAAAGATTTTGTTTTTTCCACTGATTATCTTTTTTTTCTCCAAAACACTCATTATCAAAGTGTTTAAACCACTTAAACATATCCATGTCTGACTCAAAGTCAAAAGGTACAATATCAAGTTTATTTTCTGACATTTTTTCTTCTTTTACTAATCCTGACCTTAATAACATGAAAGAAGGATAATTCATATGGAAAATATTTAAATGCTATACTTCAATTATTAAAATTCAATTACTATACTTCACATACTTCAATAAATAACAATAAAAATAATAAATAATAAATAAATAAATTCTGTTTGAATTCATGTGAAATAAATAAATAATAAATAAATAAGTAATAAAATAATAAAATAATAAATATCGGTTTTCCATACATGGGAAATAACAAATAATTTTAAGAACAAAAATACTTTTCTTTACGTATGGAAAATAAATTTAGCAACAGAGTATTCTTTAAGAACAAAATAACCCATCTTTCGATTTAAAAAACACCTTTAAAACTAAATAAAATTTCTATGAGCAGAAAATTTCAATTAATTATAAATTAAGAACAAATTTATTTTTTAATATCTGTAATAAAAGAGAAAGAAAAAATCAAGAATTTAAACAAAGAAATTATTATTAAAATTTCTTAATCAATAAACAAATAAAATAATAAATAAAAACTTACAGACACCTCGATGTGGCCTTGTTCAAATACCTAAAATTTATTAAAATAAACAAAAATAAAGCACTTCGTAGATACGACTCACAGGTGCAAATTTCTATTACCTTATATTACCGATGGTATCAACCGTGGTTTCGCAATCGTGATGAAGTGTTCATTTATTATGAAATGAAAATTTATCATAATATTTCTGCACTTTTACCTAGAAAATACATTAATAAATAAATAAAAGCAAATGATGTTGAAATTTGTCGTGCAGGTGTTCTTTATCTGTAATAATTAGTAGATGATTTCGTAGATGTTAATTATGAAAAAAAAAATACTGTGAGACATATTTCACAAACAAAGAATTTCCCTCCTGTAGGTGCCAACAATGATCACAAATAAAATTTCACAACATATTTCCTATGATTTTTTTTTTCACAGGATTCTTCCTTATCATTAAGCTCTGATGAAGATCGTATTAAAGATTCCTATTTATCTGGGATCTTTTTTTTTCTTTCGACAGCATTCCTTGCAACACCAGTGGCATTACTTTGTAGATTTAGATGCGTCTCAGAACAAAACCATCATAACAGATGTTTCACCGGGTAATCGTTCATCGAACATGGCAAACACAAACAGCGTTGTGAAGCAATTCTCATACGAAGGTTCATTTTGTAGTTGATGAGCTCGTTAATTCTTATTCAAAAATCGAACGCCGGTTCATCTCCATCCTGCCGGCTTTCAGTGTAATAATAATTCGACGAAGGCTATGTTCCGTAAACTCCTAAGAATGTTACTTCTAAGAATCAGCAGCAGCACGAGCAGAGTAGTCGCTCCGGCAGTTGGCAAGCATTGGAAGAGTTGCATTGGGGTATTTCCCCATTATAAAAACAAAATCCGTGAGTCTTTCAATTCCTTTATTTATTAACTCATAAACTACGTAAGTTCTTCCCCACATTCACCTTGGCCTGATCATCAAATATTCCAAAACTTCGTGATTAAGCTGCATTCCAAGATATTAGAATTTTTCGGGGAAAAAGAAACAGCATCCTAATATTTTAAAAGTCAATCGCATTCTGCGCTCTGAGAAAACCAAATGAGAAATCCACATTTTCACGACAAACTAGCGCCCGCCCTCCTACTCCGCGTCAATCATTTTAAAAAACCAACTAGGATGAACTCGAGCCTCAAACGGACAAAATGATCAATTCTAATTGGTCGTAGCAGGCGGTCCTTGGCAAGAACTATATTTTTTCCTCGGAAGAACAAGCCCTTTAGCAACGCGTAGTAACACCTGTCACGCGATGTTAAAAATAAAAAATAAAATTAAAATCCCAGGAATATTCCAGAAAGTAAAAAGCTTACGAAATACCTCCCGCCTTTTTGAGAAGCAAGAAATAATTTATTAGTAACTAAAGTAAGAAAAAGAATTTTAGCTGTTACAAGTTACGAAACTAAGATTGAAATATGTTCCACAAATTTAGAATTGAAGCTAAGAGAGAACAAAAAAAAATTGGCGATTTTTTTTTTTTATTACAAATCCCCCCTCCCAGAAAGACGGGTGAAAAAGTAGGTCTGAGACCTGCAATTTCACAGAGAGGGAGATGATGCAGACTTAGCTCACGAAGTTGTTGATATAAATAATAATAATTAGATACTTAATAAAAAAAATTTAAATTAATTTCTCTTTTTTATATAAATATAGAATTCAAATTTAAGAACACTAAGGTGATGCGTGGAATAACTTTAAATTTAAATACAATAAAATAGGCATCAGTACAAATACAAGATATAATCTTGTTTAAAGTACACATCATAAAGTAATTTGAAAATATAAGCAATTACCCAAGGTAATAACATAAAAATGAAACATAAAAATGAAAAACAATAACGTTGAATTCTTTTTTAACAATGTCAAATCTAGAAATGAAGGAATTTAATAGAACTTTCTTGAAATCAATGTTGAAAGTTTGTTTCAAAAATCCATTTAAGAGTCATATTTGGAGTATTCATGATCTCTTTTCAAGGAAGTCTAATTATACCTTTTTAATTGTCCAAGAGTCATATTTGGAGTGGTATAGTCCATTGCCTCTTTTCAAGGAGGTCTAATTATATCGTTATTAATTGTCCAAATTCAATATAATAAGACATTTTATAATATAGTAATAATAAATTTTAACAATGTAAATAATAAACAATATAAGTAAGAAACATAATAAGGAAAAATATCAATAATAATAAATATCATAAGTATAAGTAAATCTCATAATGGGTATAAGTAAATTTCTTAATAAGTAATAATAAATATTACAAAAGACATTCTTTAAATACTTAATCTCGTTTATCTCATCTCATATTTTTGGGATGAAATATAGAGAGAAGTGAAATAGAATAAAAAATACAATCAATTATGAAATCATTTACTTAATCTAGTAATTCGAGTACAGGATTAAGTAGGAATATGTACAAAAAAAATTTAAAATATAATATGATAAATTAAAATAAAATAAAGATAAATAAAAATTTTGTTCATGTTTGAGAATGCACGTGACCTTCAAACTACTAAGACTCTTTAAAAAAATATTAATAAATAATAAAAATAAAAGACAAGATTATTAATGTCAATTCATGTCAAATAATTACGCAATAAATATTCTCTCGGTGTGATAAAACATTGCAAGATGCAAGTAGGAAAGTGAAAAAGAAACAAAATTAAATTCTAATTGACATGTACTTGGACTGAATGCAGCAGCAAAGAAAGAGAGAAAGAAGAAAAAAATTAAAATAAAGTGATAAAAATTTTGTTACTTGGCAAATAATTAATTTATTAATTGATAGCTTAAATTTAATATTACAAATAGGTTTAGTTGGAAAAAATATATGTATATTTTTAAATATTTATTTGTTATTATATTATTCTAAGTAGGGTAATTCAGTACAGAATAAGAAATTTCCACTTTGTTCGTCTACGCCGGCATAAACAAACAAATATAAAAATTTCCAGACAAGTGACACTCTCGCTGCAGTCAAGAGATATCATTGCCATTCTGTAAGAATTACAAGATATTATCTGAATTAAAATATGGAAAGAAATTTACTGTTTAAGAGAAAAAAGTTATAAAATGATAAACTAGAGATATAGTCTAAGCTACAGTTTTTACTTGAGATTGTTGTTGTTGATTAGGGGGTTGTTGCTCATGACTTAATCTAAATTTATCAGGGGAATAATAAGGCCTTAATTTAGATACATGTACTATTTCTGAACTTTTGAACTGGTTTTGCCTATCAATTTCAAAATTTACTTCGGATAATTTGTTAAGAATTTTATAAGGGCCACTAAATACTTGTGATAACTTTCTAGTATTAGGGTACTGAAATTCTTCTTAGATTACTGGATCTCCTATTTTAAATTTTGGTTCGATATAATCTTTATCATAATATCTTTTATTTTTCAAATGAAATTCATCAGTTCTTGCTTTAGCAATTTTAAGTGCTTCATGAACAGGGGGATAATAATTTTGTTGTAAGGTTTGAGTCATAGGGTAATTGGCCAAAAAGCAAGTAAGCAGGTGGAAATTTAGTAATAGAATGGGGTGTATTATTATATTCATTAATTACCTCAGTTAAGAGCTTAGTCCAGGGAATTTTAGAAGTAGTGGAGTTTACTTTACATTTTAATCTAGTTACTATTGTCTGATTTACTCTTTCACATTTCCCATTCGTTTGTGGATGATGGGCAGTGGTCAAACGTTGTTTAATATTATGATTTCGCAGGAATTTTTTGAATCTTGAAGAAGTAAAAGCAGCATTCCTGTCACTAAATATTTTTTGAGGGGACTGTACACTTGAAATCTTACTAAAACAGAATAATTGTTGAGGGATTTTGATATTGAAAATTTGTTTCAGACAATTTGTATAAGTTTCTGTAGTGACACTTTTGGAAGGAAATGCCCAAACATATCTTGTGGCATGGTCTATTATAATATGGAGATATTTTTTGTAGAATTATAATAATTGAACCCTCCTACAGTATCAACAGACAGACAGTCAAAAGGTTGATCTGTAGTGGGCATAGCTTGTAATAAGCCAAATTTTTTCTGTCTAGGTTTTTTATTTTTCTGGCAAATATCACAGTATTTAACAAAGTTAGTAATGTCTTGGGACATATCTGGCCAATAATAGTTAGGAGAAATTAAATTTTGCATTTTTTGAACACCAGGGTGACCAAACTGTTCATGAGCAACACTAAGCAATTTTTTTCTTAGGGACATGGGAACTACCACTTTACGAAAACCTTTTCTTTTAACTATAATCAGTCCATTGTCATTAATATAATTTGATCCACACACATTTTCTTTTTCTTGCATCTCAATAATCTCTTTAACGTCAAGAAGAAAAGTAAGGGGTTTACAAAAATGAGAAATAGGGTTTCGGGACAACATGTCGGCTTCGACATTTGTAGATCCCTTTAAGTACTCTATTTTGTAATCGAACATACTTAACTTCAATGACCATCTAAATAATCGACCTCTTAAATGTTTGACATTTTTTAACCAAACAAGAGATGCATGATCAGTATGGATGGTAAATTGTACACAGTGAAAGTAATGATAAAATTTATCTAAAGTATCAATGATAGCAAGACACTCTAGTTCGGTAATGAAATAATTTTTCTCATAACTTCTCTATCCTCTAGAAAAATAAGCAATTGGATGTAAAAAGTTATTATGGTCGGGCTGTTTAAGAACTGCACCTACCGCTACCTGAGAAGCGTCAACAAACATGTGTAGGGGTAATTTTGGGTCATAAATCTTTAAAATTGGTTTAGCAATGAGGGCATCTTTTAATTTTTGAAAAGAGTTTTGACATTCAGTATTCCATTCCCAAATAGTATCTGTCTTAAGTAATTTATTTAGGGGGTGTCTAATTTCAGCATATTTGTCAATAAATTTATGATACACATTTATAGAACCAAGAAATCTTTATAATTCTTTAGTATTAGTAGGAGGTTTTAATTTTTTAATTGTTTCTATATTAGTATTAGCTGGAGTTAAAGTTCCATTTTGGATTTCATACCCTAGAAAATTGATTTGTTTTTGAGCAAAAGTACATTTAGATAATTTTAATTTAATATTTTCTATTCGGCATAAATCAAAAATTTGGATGAGATGCTGTATATGTTCATCTATTGATTTAGAAAAAATAATTATATCATCAAAATAATAACAAGCAAAGTCTGTTTTATATTTTGTAAGAATTCTTCTAATTGTCCTGTTGAAAATTGGGGGGCCTACCTTTACACCAAAGGGGAGATCCATTCCCAGAGTCCACAATTAGTAGTAAAGGCTACCTTTTCGGAATTGGCTGGGTGAATAGGTATGTGCCAATAGCATGAGGCTAAATCTAGTGTAGAGAAATATTGGGCACTTAATTTGTCTAAAATTTCATCTATTCGGGGCAAAGGTTCAGCGTCATTTTTCATAATAGAATTTAATTTTCGGTAATCAACACACATTCGAGTTTTTTTGCCTTCATCTCGTTTATTTACTAACGTAACTGGAGAAGAATATGGGCTATAACTTTCTTTAATTAACCCAGCAGCTAATAAGGATTGGATTTGCTGAGATATTTCTTTTTCATCAGCAGTGAATGTACGATAAGGCCTCAAAGATATTGGTAGGTCAGATTTAAGATAAATACGCTGAGGTTCAATATTAATTCTCCCTACATCATATTTATTTTTTGCAAAAATATCTAAATAATCCCTTAAAAGTTCCCTTACATTTTTATTTTAAATAGCACTCAGACTCCCCAATAGATTATAATCATCATTATTAGTTCGCGGCAAGGATTGAGGAGTTATGGTATTTCCATAATCGGGTTGCACAGTAGTATCATTTTTTATAATATCAAAATGAAGCAATTCTAAGTTATCACTGGATATGTTGACATATTGGTTTAACGAAATATTGTCTTGTAACACCTGGCTTTTTGCACAATCAATTTTCAATTTAAATTTGGCACAATCAGGTAAACCTAAAATAGCATAGTCCAAATCAAGCTTACTTACTAAAAAATTAACATATCTCTTTATATTACCAAATTTAATACATAATCGACAAGATTTATTAATTGTAAGAGTTCCCTGTGCCTGTCTAATAGTAATAGGGGTAACATTATGTAAATTACCATTTAAATATCGAATAAATTTGGGGGGTAAAATTGAGACAGTTGATCCACTATCAACCACACAATACACTTTGTTATTGCCCACATATCCAGGGATGATTAATTGTCAAATATTATTAGTAGGGGGTGGTTGAATAGGAGCAGGAGTTTGAGATTGAAAGGAATTTGTGTTAAATATACAACTCCTCTCCCAATGATATGCATTTTCTATGCCTCTGTTTAAACATATTCTGCACGGACGACTAGGGTAGTTGTTTTGATAATGAGTTGCAGGCATTCTAGGAGTGAAAAACCTAGGATTAAAATTTTGGGAAGGATTGTTTGGAGTAGGTCGAGTCCAATGTTTGGGCTGAGGATTGGGATTGTGCATAGGTCTAGTTTGTTGAAAATTTCTATTGCTGTTATTAGAGGTATGATTTGGAATCGCTGCTAATTGTTTAGCAATGCGAAACCATTCACGAGTATTGGAAGGAGGGTTAACCATCAAACAATTTTGATACTCCGGTTGAAGTCCATCAGTTAATCCCTGTATAATTAAATTTTCCCCAAGCTGAAGTTGCCTTCCAATCTCAACTTTCTTTCTAAAATAAGAATCAAAATCACTTAGATCATATAGTTTTAAGGAAGTAAATTCAGAAAATTTTGGAACTCTAACTTGAATGAATTTTTCAGTTAAAATCTCGACAATTTCCTCATAAATAGCACAATCCAAACAATCATTTATATAAGCTTTTAACGCTTCCCCCTTTAAATATTTTGAAATATTTTGGTGTTTCCACTCATTATCTTTTTTTTTCTACAGAACATTCATTATCAAAGTGTTTAAACCACTTAAAAATGTCCATGCCTGACTCAAAGTCAATAGGTACAATATCAAGTTTATTTTCTGACATTTTTTCTTCTTTTACTAATCCTGACCTTAATAACATGAAAGAAGGATAATTCATATGGAAAATATTTAAATGCTATACTTCAATTATTAAAATTCAATTACTATACTTCACATACTTCAATAAATAACAATAAAAATAATAAATAATAAATAAATCAATTCTGTTTAAATTCATGTGAAATAAATAAATAATAAATAAATAAGTAATAAAATAATAAAATAATAAATATCGGTTTTCCATACATGGGAAATAACAAATAATTTTAAGAACAAAAATACTTTTCTTTACGTATGGAAAATAAATTTAGCAACAGAGTATTCTTTAAGAACAAAATAATCCATTTTTCGATTTAAAAAACACCTTTAAAACTAAATAAAATTTCCATGAGCAGAAAATTTCAATTAATTATAAATTAAGAACAAATTTATTTTTAATATCTGTAATAAAAGAGAAAGAAAAAATCAAGAATTTAAACAAAGAAATTATTATTAAAATTTCTTAATAAATAAACAAATAAAATAATAAATAATAACTTACAGACACCTCGATGTGGCCTTGTTCAAATACCTAAAATTTATTAAAATAAACAAAAATAAAGCACTTCGTAGATACGACTCACAGGTGCAAATTTCAATTAGCTTATATTACCGATGGTATCAACCGTGGCTTCGCAATCGTGATGAAGTGTTCATTTATTATGAAATGAAAATTTATCATAATATTTCTGCACTTTTACCTAGAAAATACATTAATAAATAAATAAAAGCAAATGATGTTGAAATTTGTCGTGCAGGTGTTCTTTATCTGTAATAATTAGTAGATGATTTCGTAGATGTTAATTACGAAAAAAAAAATATTGTGAGACATATTTCACAAACAAAGAATTTCCCTCCTGTAGGTGCCAACAATGATCACAAATAAAATTTCACAACATATTTCCTATGATTTTTTTTTCACAGGATTCTTCCTTATCATTAAGCTCTGATGAAGATCGTATTAAAGATTCCTATTTATCTGGGATCTTTTTTTTTTCTTTCGACAGCATTCCTTGCAACACCAGTGGCATTACTTTGTAGATTTAGATGCGTCTCAGAACAAAACCATCATAACAGATGTTTCACCGAGTAATCGTTCATCTAACATGGCAAACACAAACAGCGTTGTGAAGCAATTCTCATACAAAGGTTCATTTTGTAGTTGATGAGCTCGTTAATTCTTATTCAAAAATCGAACGCCGGTTCATCTCCATCCTGCCGGCTTTCAGTGTAATAATAATTCGACGAAGGCTATGTTCCGTAAACTCCTAAGAATGTTACTTCTAAGAATCAGCAGCAGCACGAGCAGAGTAGTCGCTCCGGCAGTTGGCAAGCATTGGAAGAGTTGCATTGGGGTATTTCCCCATTATAAAAACAAAACCCATGAGTCTTTCAATTCCTTTATTTATTAACTCATAAACTACGTAAGTTCTTCCCCACATTCACCTTGGCCTGATCATCAAATATTCCAAAACTTCGTGATTAAGCTAAATTCCAAGACATTAGAATTTTTCGGGGAAAAAGAAACAGCATCCTAATATTTTAAAAGTCAATCGCATTCTGCGCTCTGAGAAAACCAAATGAGAAATCCACATTTTCACGACAAACTAGCGCCCTCCTACTCCGCGTCAATCATTTTAAAAAACAATTAGGATGAACTCGAGCCTCAAACGGACAAAATGATCAATTCTAATTGGTCGTAGCAGGCGGTCCTTGGCAAGAACTATATTTTTTCATCGGAAGAACAAGCCCTTTAGCAACGCGTAGTAACACCTGTCACGCGATGTTAAAAATAAAAAATAAAATTAAAATCCCAGGAATATTCCAGAAAGTAAAAGCTTACGAAATACCTCCCGCCTTTTTGAGAAGCAAGAAATAATTTATTAATAACTAAAGTAAGAAAAAGAATTTTAGCTGTTACAAGTTACGAAACTAAGATTGAAATATGTTCCACAAATTTGGAATTGAAGCTAAGAGAGAACAAAAAAAAAGGCGAATTTTTTTTTTTTATTATATATATATGATTTTTGTCATGCTATAACTAACGCATTTTTGAACCGATTTGAATGAAACTTGGTATGTACATAGTACATACAAATATCTTGACTGAGTTCCTTGGCCAGCATCATCCGCCATCTTGTTTCAAAATGGCAATCATTTAAAGAATTTAAAAAAATAAAATTTTAAATTAAATGCGAAAAAATTAAAAGTTGAAAAATATTTTTATTTTATGTGTTAGATCTTAAAACACCGATTCCAGAACACTTTTTATTTTTTCTATATCTTAAAAGATGATTCAGTTATAGCACTTTGAATTTTTCTTATGACTGACATTTTGAAACTATCGGATTTTTGTCACGTGATAACACGTTTATTTATAAATCGATTTCGATGTAACTTGCTGTGTACAAAGTACATAATGAAGCCTGGACCGAGTTCATTAGCCAGTTCCATCCAACATCTTGTTTCAAAATGGCGGCCATTTAATTTTTTTAAGTTTAAAATTTAAAGTTAGGTACAAAAAAAAAGGTGAGAAATTGAAAAAAAAATTTCTTTTATGCATTTGACCTTGATACAAAGATTCCAAAGCAATTTTCGTTTCTTCTGTATCTTAAAAAAGGCTGAGTTATAGCACTTTTAATTTCTAGTGTTGCTCACATTTTGAAATGATCTGGTTTTCGTCACGTGATAACACGCGTATTTATATACCGATTTGGCTGAAACTTGGTGCGTAGATAGTACATACCGATACCTGGACCGAGTTCGTTGGCCAGTTCCAACCGCCGTCTTGCTTCAAAATGGCGGAAGATCATTTTTTTATTTAAATTTTAAAATTAGGTGCAAAAAAGTAAGAAATTGAAAAAGATTTTCCTTTTGTGTTTTGAACTTGGTGCAAAAATTCCAGAACATTTTTTGTTTCATCTATATCTTGAAAAATGGCTTAGTTTTAGCACTTTCAATTTCCAGTGTGATTGATATTTTGAAACGGTCTGAAATTTGTCACGCGATAATACGCATTTTTATAAACTGATTTCAATGTAACTCCGTGTGTACATGGTACATACCAATGTCTTGACCGAGTTCACGGTCCAACTTTATCCGCCATCTTGTTTCAAAATGGCGGCCATTGAAGTTTGTCAAAAACCTTTTAAATGTATAATGAAGCACAAACAAAAAATTAGAAATTGAAAAAGGGTTCTTTCTAAACTATTTATCTTAATAATGAATTCCGGAGTATTTTTTGCTTTTTCTTTACCTTGAAAAACGCCTGGGATATAGCAGTTTGAATTTCTAATGTGGGTGACAATTAAAAAAAATAAATTTGCACGCGACAGACTCATATATATTAAACAATTTCGTTGCGAGTGTGCATGTTCACCTGAATTAAGATTTCGACCAAACTCATTGTTTTGTTTTATCCATCATGTTGCTTTAAAATGGATATCGTAGAATTTGGAGACCTTATAAATCGCTTAAAATAAAACCAGGTTGAATAAAAGATGACTAATTTTTTTTTAATTCCTATTAATATTCAGTATGGACAAAAACTAGTATTCAATCTTATATAACCGTGTTCCATTAATTTGAGCTTCGTATATTTGAATAATATAACTTAATTTAAAATAAATAAATAAGTATATGAAAGCTACCTCTTCCTCCCTGCACTGCTGGAAGGACTTTTTTACAATGTTTTGTTTGAAATCCTTTTATCTCAATATTTTTCTGACATTAGAGATAGTTACAGCCACTAAAGAAATGTACATTATTAGTCAAGAAAAAAATTTCTTTAATTATTTTGTGTAATAGAATACAATCAAACATTTTTAGTTTCACTGATAAGTTTAACAAACAAGTAAGAACAGTGTAAAAAAAAATCTGTAAAGTTACTTATTTTTTTCTTGGAAACTGGGATTCCCAGAACTTTTCATGTAACGCTAACAGCAAAAATTAATGTAATTGAATCGGTTATAAGAATTTTTACTATTACCGTTGCATGAAAAGTTTTAGGAATCCCGTTTCCTAAAAAAAAGATTTAGTAACTTTACAATTTTAGTTTTACAGTGTATAGTAGAATCCAGTTCATTCGAACCCCACTAATCTGAAACACCGGTTAATTCGAACTAATTTTCATTTTCGAAATTACACTTGAGCAGATTAACTGAAAAATTTAACATATGAAAATTTTCGGATTACTAAATCGAATGTCGAATTATACATGAAGAATTTAGAATTATACAAAAAATACGGTAAAGTGTGTTTTTGTTTTTCATTAAATAGCTTGAATTGAATAATAATAAAAATAAAATAATGTAAATGTACAGTATATGTACACAAATAAAAAAATCCTTGCCGGCTTGGCCTATAGGCGAAGGTAGATTTCGTTAAGTGCTCATTTCAACAACAAAAAATAAAATGTAATTAGAGAAAAACCCAGTTTAACAATTTTATTTGGCCACTTTTGAAGAAATTTTAGTTTCATTTTTCTGTAAGAGCCAATTTTATCAGAATCCTCTTAAGCTAAATTGGATGCGTTTGAGAGAAAAAATGGTTTTAAAAATGAGTCATAAAATAAGCAGTGTTTTATCTGAGTACTTCCTCAATTTTTCAATCACAATCGCATAGGGAAATTCAGTTCAAAGGGTCTTCTTTTTTGGCAGCCTTTTTAGGTGCGTTCGTAATTATATAATACGTAGCACCTATAGTGGTCGTTCAGTCCGTCCGTCTGTCTGTCCGCATATAACAACGGAAAAACTACCCAACCGAATCGTTTGAAATTTAAAATACATAATTATTACATAATTTTGTCGAGTAATTTCAAATTTTATGAAAATCGGATGGATAGATCAATTACAGGGGCAATCAAAAGTATTCCATTACATTACGGTCAATGGGGAAAAAGTTTCAAATGCATTTTAATCGTTTGAAATTTAAAATACGCAATTATTACATAATTCTGTCGAGTTATTTCAAATATTTTGATAATCGTGTGCATAGATCAGTTACAGGGGCAATCAAAAGTATTCAATTACATTAAGGTCAATTAGGAAAAAGTTTCAAATATATTCTATACGTTTGAAATTTAAAATACATAATTATTACATAATTTTGTCGAGTTATTTCAAATTTTATGAAAATCGGATGCATAGATCAATTACAGGGACAATCAAAAGTATTCCGTTACATTACTGTAAAAAATGTTTCAAATGCATTTTAATCGTGTTACACTCATACGAACTTAATAAAATTTTTATGCAACTATAAAGTACATATTATAATATACATCATACATAATTTGTGGTGCAAAGAACATTTGTTATTGATTTACAAGGCCACACAAAAGTATTCCATTATATAATGGTATAGGGAGAACATTGTTTGATGAGCGTTTTAATTGTAATTCACTATTTATAATTTTATGAGATTGACATATGAAAGTAATATTTTTAAAACTTCGTTATCGTACGAACGCACCTAATTTTCTACGATTCACGTGCAATTTCCAACTTGTTTTAAATATATTCTGTCTTTATTGAGAATCTGGCCAATATGTCACATTATGTAGTTCCTATATAAGAAAACTTCCCATTTGGTTGCGTTTAAAACCAAAAATGAATTTAAAAATGAGTCATGATATAAGCAGTCTGGATTTCCGGTTTTTTTTTAAAACTAGTACTTTTCTTTAATTTATTTTTGCTATAAGAATTGGTCCTATAAAAGACTTCTCAGTATGAAAGTTGTAGATATTATTGAGTAGATGTAAAATAAATTTAATCGGATTTGATAACTTAAGAACTGACGAAATTATGTATTTTTTTCTTTTTCCACCCGATTTTTCTTTTCGTTTTTAATTTTTTTTCATCGTTAACTGGTAATATTACTGTTTAAGGAAAATGGGTAGTTATTTTTATTTTCTTCTTATTTAATCTTCTTATTTAAATTAAATTAATTGAGATAATAGTTTCAAATTTGCTTTCTATGGTTACTTATGCAAAAAATCGTCTGCGTGCAAATATTTTTTTTGCTCATTGTAGATTACTCTACCTTGAATATCCTTGTGCTTTAAATCCAACGAATTCATATATCTTTCCCTCCCACAAACACTTTCAAACATCCTTCTCAAAATAGTTTCAGTTGGACTGTCACACATATAGAGGCAGAGTCGGAGGGACAATTGAAAACTCCACGGTTGGCTTCGGAGGGGGGGGGGGTATTGTTTCCGGAGCAATAAGACGGCCCCCAGAAGATTCAGGATTTATAGACCCCCCCCCCCCCGGTATTTATAGATTCGCGATTTTGAATCTTTCGTAATAGGTTGTTACATAATTCATCATTCTGACGTTCAATTGGAGCATGCCTCATTGGAAGAAGTTAACTGTACTATTGAGAACTTATAATTTACAATTTTTTAGCACACATCTTTTCCTTTTTTAGTTTTATCTAAATTTCGAGTAATCCGATTTTTTTGTAATTCGAACAGACACCGGTTTCAGTTAGTTCGGATTAGAGGGATTGTACTGTATAGTATAAAATTAGAATTAAGTAAACTGATGTAAAGTTTGCTTTAATGTTTTTATAAAGATATAGTGTAGACAAAATAGTTTTCAAAATTATTTCAAATAAATTTATTTCGTTTATGGAGACAAATCTTTCTCTAAAAAACATACGCCTAAATATATTTTTATATTAGTTATAAAATATATTTTATATTAAATAGATATTATTATATATTACTATCATATGTGAAAACTATAATCGTAGATACAATACCACAGTTAAACAGAAATATTTCTCATGAAATTACTCCCCGTACACATCGATATATTTCTTTTATTTTAATAATATACTCATAAAAAATATAGTTCCCATATTCAAATTTTGAAAACAATGCCATAAAAAAGCATTATCAAAAGAAAACATTTTTTCTTTCGAACTCATCACCGCGCCAATGAAATAAAAAATGATTTACTAAGTATATCAGGCAGAAAAATACGATTTTTCCCCATTGTGGGAAATAGCGTAATGTCTTATTTGAAAGCCATTTATTTCAATATTTTAGAGATATTTACAAGCACTAGAGTTACGTAGATTATTTGTCAAGCAAAAATGATATAAATATTTGAGTACGAGAGTATGTAATCAAATATCTAGTTTTACCTTTATGTTATTCATATTTTGAATTATGAAATAAAAAAAAATATTTAATACAAAACGAAATATAATTCTGTATTTATAATAGAAATAAAGTAGAGTATGCTAATTTAATGTATAATTTATTTATCAACTATTTTATTTTATATTTTATAATGAATCTCATGGTATGTTTATTGTATATCATTATTTATTATTACTATATATAAAGCCTATAATCGCAGATACACAAAAGAAATTAGACTTAAACTAGCGGACCCGACAGACGTTGTCCTGGCACCGATTCCAAAAAATCAAATAAATGTACATAAATATAATAATACGCATGATAAATACTACGCTCTTAATTTAATTTCTTATTACAATTATGTACGGAAATTATTTTTCACTTCTCAGTAGTTTTTGAAGTCGGTTCAATTTTTTATAGAAAAGTTTCTTTTTCTCTTTTTAGTTAAAAGTTAACGATTTTCAGAAGTCAGTTAATTAAAATTAAAATGCAGAAAAAAATCTTGTAAATCTTACTCGTATGTCAGGAGTGGGGTTCGAACACACGATCTTTTTCTTCAAGAACCAGAGCTTAAATCCGACGCCTTAGACCACTCGGCCATTCCGTCCGCTCTCCATTCAGCGAACTTATTCAACAGTTTTGATTAGCGAAAAATCGCTATCTATTAGATTTTGCCTAATTACTAAAAAGTATTGAATCAATTTCGATGAAATGTGAATCTAAACAATTCTCAAATTCACTGAAACATACACAAAAAATTTCATTAAAATCGGTCCAGTCGTTTTGGAGGAATTCAGTGACATACACACGCACAGAACATTTATATATATAATGATGTTGTTCCCAAAATCTTAAAAATAAAAATAGATATATTTTCAAATTTGTTCTTAAAATATATTATATCATAGAATGCGTATAAATAAATCTCTGTTTTTATTATTATATATTCATGATAAATATATCTTCTTCAAATCTTCAACTGTATCATTCTTCAGTTTAAAAAAATGACATAAAAAATCTTTTATAAAAAGGAAAAAAACACATATCTTCCCACATCCCACTGTTTTATACTAATAGGAGAAAATAACGTAAATATTCCTCGCGCTTGTCATAACTCTTTTTCAAAAAAATGAATTACTGAATATATTTTCTAGAAAAATATGTTGTTTCCCCATTGTTACTCCGGGAACAGCATAATGTCTTATTTGAAAGCCATTTATCTCAATTTTTTCTAGCGTAAAAGATATCTACAAGTACTAGAGGGAGGTACATTATTAGTCATGAGGAAAACGTTATTAATAAATTTATATGAGAGAATACAACCAAATGTATCTATTTTAATTGATAAGTTTTAGCAGATAAGCATGTGTAATATAAGAATAGAATTTAATAAATTCTCGTAAAGTTAAGTTTAATATTTTTATAAAAATATATTAAAGCAAAAATATTTTTCAAAGTTATTAAAAAATATTATTAATTTAAAAATGTAATTTAACAAACTTCAAAGACCATTTGGAAAATAATGCTTTCAAAAACTGAAATTTTAGACATAAATAAATTCTATATTTAAAATAGTAATTATAATAAACATCAATTCTATGATGATCAAAATGTGGCTTACGTAATAACAGAATCATATATTACATACGCCATGAATTAAACATAAATATTCCTGGACAAATCATAAAGAATTTTTAAATGAAATTTCAGTTTTACAATTTACGGTACTGCAAGTTTTGAAACTTGACAACATTGCACATTTTAAATGTTTACACCGCCGTATAGGGTAAAAAAGTGGACTTTTAAATGCAGTTGTTTTGAAAGCTGAATCTCAATTTGTTTCTCAGTTTTTTTTTTTTTTTTTTTTTTTTTTTTTTTTTTTTTTTTTTTTTGGGGGGGGGGGGGGGGGTAATAATTTTTTTTGGCCATTGTGGTAAAAGAAGTTATAAATTTATGGACATTAAGCATGGACCAATCAGAAAAAGAGTAAAATCTGGACATCACAAGGAATCATTTATGTCTACGATAGCTGTAAACCAAAAGCAACTATCATTTTCCAAATAGTTAAAACGTTCGCTGCCGGTTACATGAAGATATGATGAATGTTAATGCCGCACTGTAGAAGTGGGTTTTTCCCAGAAGCCGATTTGCTTTTTATAACAAAGAATCCGTGAAAGATTTTCCCGCGCCAGCGCGTGACTGGCTAATGGACGTCACTCTACATCACGCGCTGGCCCGTGAACGGTCCCTTAAAGTTGGCGCCATATCACGCGCTGGCGCGTGATCGGCAGCGAATGTGTTAATATATATTTTGAGAATATGGAATAAAAATATCCTATAATATATGCATATAAATATATTTTATATTAGCTTAAAATATTAATTATATTAGTTATGTATCATTATGTATTACAATATGTATAGCCAATAAATCAAGATACAATAAAAAAAATGAATAAAAATATCTCTCACGAAATTATCCCTAAGCACATCGATTAATATATGCATAGTAAAAATATTCCCATCTTCAAGTTTCAAAAATTATAAATAAATAAGGCTTTATGAAAAAAATAAATAAATAAATGAAGCTTTATGAAATGAAAAAATACATTTTTCTTAAATATATATAGGACAGTTGCACCATAAAATTTAATTAATAATAACACATTGCTCAGTGGTGCACAAAACAGGAATTTTAATATACATTAGTACATCTATACATATAATAAAACAGTAGGACCCGGTGTGTCTGTACATTGAAGATAATTGACAAAAATGGAGTCAGGGCGATAAAAGAAAACCAATGAAACACAAAAAAATTTTTTTTGAATTTTTTGTCTGTCTGTCTGTCTGTCTGTCTGTCTGTCTGTTTGTTCGAGGTTATCTTCGTAACTACTGAATGGATTTTTATGCGGTTTTCACTAATGAAGAATGCACACTCCCGGGCAGTGTATAGGCTTTGTTTCATCAAAATCGGACAACAGACAAAAAAGTAACAAAAAGAAACAAAAGAAACTATTAGGTGCGCTGCTCACGTTTTTTAGTACATAACGTTTTTTAGTACATATAAAATCCAATAGATGTCACTGTGCGATTTTAAAACGCGCTATCGTTATGTTTTCGCCAGTCTACTTAAGTATGAGAAAGTTTCAAGCTGGCTGTCGTTCCATGTGGTTTAGTCGGTAGAACGTCAGTGCGCCATACTGATGGCCCGGGTTCGATTCCCAGCATGGAATTTTTTTTCACTATGTTGGCATTAACGCCTATAAGCAATTAAAAGAATTTGAAATATTGTATTCAAGGCGAATTTTCTCTCTGGGAAAATTTCCTTGCATTAATATGTCAGTGTAATTTTTTTTTCGATTTAATTTTTTTTTTCGAAACTTTGTTTTTCTTAAAAAATTACAGTAAATATTTGATATTTCCCAACGTTTTTTGAATGATCGACTTGCTTTTTTTTTTTTTTAATGTATGTCTGAACCTTATCTAACTACTTCTTCAAGATTTCTTTAGATAAACCGACCAGCGTAGCGGGCGAAGGCCGCTAGTATTAAAATAAAATAAAACTTTCGACGTTTTGCGCCGTCTTCTGCGGGCGTCTTCAGGAAAATATGAAATGGAAGGACTAGTTTTGCATCTTGTTCGAGAGATAATATTTCTACTACAGAGGTGTGAAAATTATTAGAATAATTATGATTTTTTCCATTTTTCTTGATTAATATTGTATATACTTACAATGTTTCATGAAAGGTAATTTGTTTTGTTGATCTAATAAATTTTTCACTTCTTTAGAATAGTTTTAGGTTTAAAATGTTGTCAAATGTTGCCATTTTTTAAGATGAAAAATATTTCATCCAAATTAATCAAATTATCTGCATTGCATGAAGAAAGTTTTTGATTAAAAAATGAATTTAAAATAAAATTTTAACATGACCTGCTTTTCTGTGCTAGTATTTTCATTCTTTTCTTTAGTTGGCATCAGCATTATTTTATTCTTAAAAAAATTATTTTTGCTGTTTTGATTAATTTATACTTATTAGTGGCTTTCTTTCGTTTCTCAATGGGTTATTGCATGATTATGAGTAAATCAAATTATATTTATCCTAGAAAAATAGCTGTAGCAAAGTGTCCCATCTAAGAAAATAACTAGACACAGCACGAAATTGCTAAAAAAGCAAAATTTTTGCAAGCATCTCTGTGTAGAATAACATTATCTTTGGATTACAAATGTGAATATGATAATTCTAGAGTAGGTAAATACAGAAAGAAAAGTAAATGTACGGTAAAAACAGAATGGGAATTAATTCAAAGTGCCAAATCTCACAGAAGAGCAACTTGTAAACAGCTAAAAATCCCTTTGCAAGTGTTGGTGTAAATGTATGGGATTTTTCTATACGTAGAAAATTTATCTCATCTGGACTAAGTGCTCGTCATCCTCAAAAAAAAGCCTAAAATCACATCTGCAATGCAAAATACATACTTGCTTGGGCAAAAGTTGTACAAGAATAATTCGAAAATGACTGGACAAGATGAGAAATGTTAATTTTTCTTTAATTAATCATTTGAATTTAAGTTGTTCATTTCTTTTCTTAAAATCATGTTTTTTTTTTTCATTAAGGATTAATGATACAGAACTGTTTCTAAATTTGACTAAAATTTATTTTTTCAGAATATTTTTTGACAGTTACATACCTTAAGGATTTTTTTATCTTTAAGGTAAGTTTTTCCTATGATTCAATGTTTACGATTGAGAAGAACGCAGTCAATAAATCAGGAGAATTGCCAGTGAAAACATTTCCTAAAATTACATAGCAAAAACAGTTAAACATACTACTGAAATAATGGTTTGGAGAATGTTGTCTTCTCAAGTTACTGGACTTTTATACGTTGTAGAAGGCATGATAGAACATTATCAGTACAAAATAGTGCTTAAACAAAGACTAATTCCACAATTAAATCACTGGCTTCCAAATGGAGTCTTCATATTCATGAATGATAGAGCTTCACCTGTCACCAGATTTTTGAATGAAAAAAATATAAAAACATTTCTACAGACTAAAAACAATCCAGATATGAATCGTACAGAGAATCTTTGTGCCATTGTAAAGAAAAAAACTTAAGAAATGCAGCATCACAAACAAGAATGATTTGATAGAAAGATTCATCCGAATTTCACACCATAACAATGACATACAAATTAGTTCCCAAAAACTCATACAAAGTATACCAAAATTATGGAATCATTAATAGAAAACAAGGGATGCACACTAAATATTAAATGTATCAATGTTTTTTAAATAATGTATTATTTCTTTAATATAACAAGATTTTATTGTAAATTTTACAATTATTCTAATAATTTTCACACCTCTGTAAATTAAAACTAAATGAATTAAAAATTTAAAAATGTTGCCAATTACACGTGAGTAAAAATTAAAATATTGCAAGGAAATAAAAATTTTAAGGTTTTATGCTGTTATGCCATATTTTTGGTATATTGTAGGATAAATTATCATTACATGGTTTATTTTCTCGTGCTATGATTTCGATGGACTCTATTATTTTACCTTGAACTGGGTTATTGCATGGAACTATGATTTTGGCTTCCTCAAAATTAATATGGCAACCCTTGTTCGCCAAGAAGAAGCGAGCAAGGGCAGTATTCTGTTTATATTGTTCTATATCTCTGCGATGTTCTTTAATTCTAATTAAAAGTTTCCGCGTTGTCATGCCGATGTAGACTTTTTTAAGATTATTAGATAAAGTAATGGGGTTTTCATAAATACCAGATTTTTGATCTATTGGAATTTTGTCGATTTTATCTGTAACGAGGTCAATGAGATAAGGAGGAGGAATGGCGACAAGTTTTATGTTATATTTTTGTGCGATCTTTTTTACTTTTTCAAATATGTAAGGGATATAATGAAATTTTCTGTAAACCATAAGTTTATTCTGTCGTTGGCCAGATGTGGGAGGAGTATTGTACTGTTGAACTATTTTATTTATAAATTTAGCAGGAAAATCATGGTCAAAAGCTATTTTCTGTATAAAATCAATTTCTTTATTTAATGTGTCATCTGAACAAATCATAAAAGCTCTTTTAATAAATGACCTAAAAGCAGATATTTTGTATTCGAAAGGCATGTTGGCTGAAAATGGGATAACTGAATTTTCTTTTATTGGTTTTCTATAAACTGAAAATTTTAAACTTGAATTGTATCTATTAATTTGAACATCTAAAAATGGAAGGGTGGCGTTTTCTTCGACTTCAAGGGTGAAATTAATACTATTGCTTAATTTATTGACATCTTGTAGAAAAACATATAAATCAGCCAAACTGTGGTTCCATAAGATGAAAACATCATCAACATAACGGAACCAACATTCAGGTTTTAAATTAAACGTATTAAAAATTTTTTGTTCTAGTGGTCTTAACACGAATTCAGCAAACAAACTGGATATTGGTGACCCCATCGGCGCAGCATGCAGCTGTCGGTAAATATTCTTATTAAAAATGAAAATGTTACTGAAAACTATTAGGTTTAGGCCAGACTTAAGGGAGGTTTTGATATCTTGAGATATAGTTGAATTTTTATCTATTATCAAATTAATGTATTCTATGACTTCGTGCATATTGATGGAAGGATATAATGAAACTACGTCTAAACTAGCCATAATGGTGTTTGTATTAACTGGAATGACTTTAACTTTATCAATAAAATCTCTTGTAGACAAAATTGCAAATTCTGAAACAGGAAGTATCGATTTCAAGAAGATCACAAAAGCTTTTTCTAAAAAGTATGTGGGTGCAACACAGCGGGAAACTATGGGTCTCAATGGTAAATCTGGCTTATGATCTTTCAGTCTCCCAGTCAACATCGGAGTAACACCAGTATGATTGATCTTAATAAGTGATTTCATACTATCTGGCCATTTTCCAGTGCGAACCAACTCTTCAACTTTACGGAAAATTTTCTTGTTTAAATCTTCCTTCAGAAGTTCACAATCCATATCAGCAATACACGCATTCATTTTATCAATGTAAGTTAATCTGTCCAAAACTGCTATTTTGTTTGATTTGTCTGTCTTGATAATGATAATATTAGGGTCCTTTTTTAAATTATTTAACGTCCTCAAAATTACACTCTGTTCTTTATTCTGCTTATATGAAATTTGCCTTACTAATCTGTACATTGCTGCCCGCTCTTCATCTCTATTACTTTCCGGTATGACTTGAATGATGTTTTCACAATCTGCAATAATACTATTACGGTTTTTATTATTATCAAATACAAATTTTGGTCCAAGAGAAAGAGCACTATCTTCAATACTAGAAAAGACTTTAGTTGAATAATTAATATAAGGAACTCGTTTAGCAGTTGAAGGAGGCGAAGAACGAAGCTTCCGGTCCATAAGTAGTTTGAATTTCGTTGTGTGGATATTAGTTTTCTCTGTATGTTGGATATGAAGCAAACTGGATATTATATGCATTTTATGGTCGAAAATATCAGCAGGGGTTTTATCAACAAATTCACTATAAAGATGAAAAACCTTATTTGATAAAAAGTTGACGTATGCGAATTTGTCTCTAATGTATAGATTCAGGCATTGGAGCTCAAAACTAAGTTTCTTGTGTGGAAATCTTTTGAAAACTTCATTATCCTTGATAGAAATAAACTTTGGAATAACTTTTTCTTTCTTACATTTCTGGAGAAAAGATAAGTTCAAAATCTCTCGGTCAAGTCGCAATCTCTTTGCCTTGAAACATTTAAAGATGAAATTATAGTCCATAATTTAGCCTAGCATTGGTATATTTCATAAATATATATAGGACAGTTGCACCATAAAATTTAATTAATAATAACACATTGCTCAGTGGTGCACAAAACAGGAATTTTAATATACATTAGTACATATTAAAATAAAATAAAACTTTCGACGTTTCGCGCCGTCTTCTGTGGGCGTCTTCAGGAAAATATGAAAGGGAAAGACTAGTTTTGCATCTTGTTCGAGAGATAATATTTCTACTAAATTAAAACTAAATGAATTAAAAATTTAAAAATGTTGCCAATTACACGTGAGTAAAAATTAAAATATTGCAAGGAAATAAAAATTTTAAGGTTTTATGATGTTATGCCATATTTTTGGTATATTGTAGGATAAATTATCATTACATGGTTTATTTTCTCGTGCTATGATTTCGATGGACTGTATTATTTTACCTTGAACTGGGTTATTGCATGGAACTATGATTTTGGCTTCCTCAAAATTAATATGGCAACCCTTGTTCGCCAAGAAGAAGCGAGCAAGGGCAGTATTCTGTTTATATTGTTCTATATCTCTGCGATGTTCTTTAATTCTAATTAAAAGTTTCCGCGTTGTCATGCCGATGTAGACTTTTTTAAGATTATTAGATAAAGTAATGGGGTTTTCATAAATACCAGATTTTTGATCTATTGGAATTTTGTCGATTTTATCTGTAACGAGGTCAATGAGATAAGGAGGAGGAATGGCGACAAGTTTTATGTTATATTTTTATGCGATCTTTTTTACTTTTTCAAATATGTAAGGGATATAATGAAATTTTCTGTAAACCATAAGTTTATTCTGTCGTAATGTAATTGGCAACATTTTTAAATTTTTAATTCATTTAGTTTTAATTTAGTAGAAATATTATCTCTCGAACAAGATGCAAAACTAGTCCTTCCATTTCATATTTTCCTGAAGACGCCCGCAGAAGACGGCGCGAAACGTCGAAAGTTTTATTTTATTTTAATAGGTACTAATGTATATTAAAATTCCTGTTTTGTGCACCACTGAGCAATGTGTTATTATTAATACATTTTTCTTTCGAACCTTTCGCCTTACATTAGCAGAGAAAATAGCGTAAATATCTCTCGAGCTAGTGAAAATTCTATTTCATGAAGTGGGGAAAAAATTACTAAAAATATTTGCCAGAAAAATATAATTTATCTTCAATGCTATTAGTAACATATCGTTTTGTTTGAAAGCCATTTATCGCTATATAATTCTGATATAAGAGATATTTACAAGAACTAAAAATATACCGATGACTAATCAAGCAAAAATGTTATTATATAAATTTTAAAACAACGTAAGACGCCAAAAATATTCATTTGTTACCATTATCAACCATTGTTAATCATGAGAGTATACAATGTTACATTTAGTTTTAGCATTATTTTATTGATTTGCTATACAATACATTTAACTTCTGAATTTAATCCTTTCGGGTCTGTGGTACTATTAATAGTACATGTCTTTCAATGGAGTATTATTATGTTTTAAGAAATACCTTTGCTACTACAGTCGAGTCTCTATATAACGAAATCCTTTGTTCCAGTAAAAAATTCGTTATATGGAAAAATTCGTTGTATAGAAAATGACGTTTAAATTTCTATTTAATGTTTAAATTTTGAAAAAATATTATTTTTAATGTGTTTAATTAAGAATTTGAAATGTTTAACTCCAAATATTAACTTAATGTTCTATTTCTTATTTATTTAAACAGTTTCAAAAAAGAGAATTGACATATTTTATAAAAGTTTGATGAAAATCAAATAAGGAAGGCTTGCATTAATTTTACACGAATAAATCTGTAATTTTTTATTGCTTTGATTAAAAAATTGTTTAACTTTCGTAAAAATGTTCAAATTTTAGCAAGGAATAAAAAAACATATAGGGAACATTTTCCTTTTTTTGAAGTCCTCTTCTATTAAGATCAAAAGAACTAACTCATCATTTATCTATGTGATGGTTTTTCTCTTCTTGTAGATTTTCGTTCTTATGCTAATTGTCAATCTCACCATCATTGTCCATAGCTCTACTTAAAATACCAATATCAGTAGGATGCTGTGCAATAGTGAGATTGTCATCCACTTCCTAAAAATCAGAGAGGGCAACATTTTCTTTGAATCGCACGTTCCCTTAATTAATTTCCATTGCTCTTTTAAGTTTGCTCAAGTCGCGTCTTCGTTCTCAAAATCCACATTGTCCTCTAGTAAAGAAAATCCGGCTTTTTTGGAGCAATTGCAAATTGTTTTTTCTTCAAATACCCCCGTTGATCCCGCTCTTATATGTGTAGGAATCCAACTAACACTGTTTGTAGAAGGATACGAACGATAAATCAAGAATAAGTGATAAAAAAATGATTCCACATGTTTCAAAGCTTTTTCAAAACTGAATAAATAAAGATAATTTTATGAAAAAATTCGTTATATGGAGATAGTTATTTCGATATATAGAGACTGTTTTTAATGTAATCATGGGAAAAAGGGACCGACCCTACTAAAAATTCGTTATATAGAGAAATTCGATGTATGGAGTTTCGTTGTAGAGAGACTTCACTGCATTTACATGTAGAAAACGTTGACATATGTCTATGTATTTATTATATGACTTCATTTATGCTTTGGCATTTAGTAAGAATAATAATTATTATCATTTGCTTAATTCTCCTTGCGCTGTGTGGGATTCTTTTGTTTTAAAAATATATTTCACTCTTTAAATTTAAAATAAAAGTTTCTTTCCTGAAATAATCACATGTAATAAAACTCAAAAAATATTAAAAAGTTGTAATATAAGTTATATCATACTGAAATACAATATTTTCTAAACATCTCCAAAATGTCTTCCTTATCCTATTGTCATATGAATATTTACGAAATAATACGCAATACAACTACGTTCGTTATCTTTCAGGCAATGAAATATTCGTTAAACACTAATTAATCCATTTGGATAGCTGGTGCTAATGTTATTAAGGTAAAAATATTTTTTTTTCTGAAAATTGAAAAAAAAAATCATTCCTGAAAAGGTTTAAAAAACTATAAAAAGATTGAATAAATTTAAACTAAGACAGAGTTGAATACAGTTACAAATATAATGCTAAAAAATATTAAAATACAAAAATAAATGTATTGCTAAGCTAAACGCAAGGCAACATCAGTACAAAAAATCCATTTTATAACAAACAACGGAACAAATCAAGAACAGTTAATGCTATAGATTAATTTTCAACACGAATCTATTATTTATCTATTATAATTTCGTATGCAGCGTTTTCTGCATTTTTATATATTGACCTTCAATTTATTCTGTTGAGCTGATCCATAGTATCATATCAGATTATGCGATTGTTAAGGTTATTTGGGTGAAATAGTTCCCCAGTGTTCGTATCCGGGACGGCTCATTTGGAAGAGCATTGGCGACTTCAACCAATACATCCCTGATTTCGAATCCTGTCCCGGACTTTTTTCACCCACTTGCAAAAGTTATATTACGGATGGAACGAGCTTCATTCAGAGCTGGTGATCGCAAATATGTGAACAAGTCCTCGAGAAGTAATCTGCCGTGATAACTCTTGCAACCCGATTTTAAAATACTGTCGGTAGCAAACAGCGGAATCTGCTTCGTTTGAAGACAATGCTGGACAATTTTAGAATTTAAGTACCACTTTTCATAGCACCAATATGTTGCTTCAGGCGAATTTCAAACGATCTACCTGTTTCGCCAATGTAGTCTCGCTCACAATCTCCACAGGGAATGACATAGACAACACCAGAAAATTATCGTATTAAAATTTATGTTTATAAAAAAAACGTAAAATAGTGCGTAAAATAGCATAATCTTATGTTTGAAAGCCGTTTACCTCAATATTTTTCAAGCGTGAGAGATATATACAAGCACTAGATGGATGTAGATTATTAGTTTAAAAAAATTGTATGAATAATTGAGTATGATAACAGAAAATCAAATATCTATTTTTAAGATTACATAATTAATATTTTGAATTATGTAATTAAAAAACATATTTAATATAAAATCAAAAATAATTCTGAATTTTACAATAGAAGTGAAGTAATTTGTACTTATTTAATGAGTAATTTACTTATCAAATACTTTTATTGATAGTTTATAATAAATTTTATAAAGTATTTGTTTTATATCATTACATATTATTACTATATATAAAGTCTATAATCGTAGATACATATAGATATATATATATGTGTGTGTGTGTGTGTGTACACAGGGTGTTTCAAAAATGACCGGTATATTTTAAAAATCAATAAAAATTAAACGGGCAGCGGTAGAAATACTACATTTGTTGCAATATGCTTGGGACAACAGTAGATTTTGAGGCAAATAAACTTTCGAAATTAGTTAAAAATTTTAACAACAGATGGCGCTGCAGGCGATTTTATTGCTGTTATATTATTGCTGCGCATGGTGAATATGTGGAAAATATCGTATTTTAGATTTTTTAGACTGCAGTGCCATCTGTTGTTGAAAATTTTAACTAATTTCGTAATCTTGTCTGCCTGAAAACTTATTATTGTCCCAAGCATATTGCAACAAACGGTGTATCTCTATCGCTGTCCGTTTAGTTTTTATTGATTTTTCAAATATACCGGTCATTTTTTAACCAACCTGTATATTCAAATTAGTTGTTAAAATATATTATTTATCATAATCTACATAAATAAATCCCTGTTTTTTATAATAATGTATTCATAATAAACATATTTCTCCTTTTCAATTTTCAGAACAATTATATAAAAATTGGTTTTATTAAAAGAAAAAACACATTTATCTTACCCATTCCATCGCTTTACACGGATAGGGGAAATAACATAAATAGCCTTCGTACTCATGAAAACTCTATTCCATGTGAAAAGTAAATGATTTACTAAAAATATTTGCTGAAAAAAAAAGGATTTTTTCCCATAGTTATAACATAATGTCTTATTTGAAAGCCACTTATCTCGATATTTTTCTATCATAAGAGATATTTAGAGGATGTTGAGATGGGTGTTCAGGCAAGAAAAAATGTTAGTAATAGTTGAGCTTGAGAGTACAAAATCAAACATCTAATTTTAGCATTACATATTAGACATTTTTAATTGTGTAATTCAAAAACGCTTCTAATATAAAACCAAATATACTGAATTTAGTAAAGTAAATTATGCTATGTTATAGTACATTTTACTGGTACACTATTTTATTTGTTACTTTATAATAACTCTAATTTCATAATGATTATATATTATTACTGTATTTATAGCCTATAACAGTAGATACACTAAAGAAATAAAACTAACATATTTTTTCATAAAATGTAAAAAAAAATAGTTGTTAAAATATATTATATATTATAAAGAGATTAAATAAACCTTTGTTCTTATAATAATATATTCAAAATAAACATACCTTTTTTTCTCGAATTTACAAAAACGGACGTAAAAAAAGCTTTTATCAAAAGAAAAAATAACTTTTTTCTACTTTCCATCATCTTACACTGACAGGAAATATATAGTAACAACCCCTCGTGTACATAAGAGCTCTAAAGTAGCAAATAAAGCCTTTGTGCAAAAATGTTTAAAGATAAAAAACCAACGATTATAAATGCACAAATAAAGTAAGAAAAGGTAGCAAACAGCCGTTTCGAATCTACTATGGAGATTCTTCATCAGTGCAAAACTCAGCGAGCTAGAAAAAGCAAAACTGAGAGTTTTGGCTCAGTTTTGCTTTTTCTAGCTCGCTGAGTTTTGCACTGATGAAGAATCTCCATAGTAGATTCGAAACGGCTGTTTGCTACCTTTTCTTACTTTATTTGTGCATTTATAATCGTTGGTTTTTTATCTTTAAACATAAGAGCTCTATTACATGAGGTGAAAAGAAAATGATTTCCTAAATATATTTTCTAGAAAAATATGATTTTTCCCCCATTGCTATTCGGAAAATAGCATAATGTTTTCTTTGAAAGCCATTTATCTCTATATTTTTCTCACATGAGAGATACACACAACTCACATCATTGAGATGTAGATTGCTAGTCAAGCAAAAATGTTAGTATATAAATTTTAAAACAATGTTACTTATTAAAAGAAATAATATAAATATTAAATGAATATAACAATATAAATATTAAATGAATAATATAATATAAATATTATATGAATAATATAATATAAATATTATATGAATAATATAAACTAAGACGGACTTGTATAAATTTATTAAAATAAATTTATATACAAAAACTCATTTAAAAACTAAAAAAACATTTAAAAATACAAGAGTAAACGTTTCGGCAAGCCACACGCAAGGCCTCATCAGTACAAAAAATTATTCATTGCATAACAAATATTGGAACAAATCAAGACAATTACAGTTAGTTATTATTTTTTTAGAAAAAGACAATATCCATTCGAGACAGCACGAGTATCAACAGAGCATCATCAGAGCAGATGTAGCTTAGCGAAACGTTTACTCTGGTATTTTAAATGGTTTTAAATGTTTTATTTTTTGTATATAAATTTTATTTATTTTTTAAAAAATGTATTGAAGTCATTTTTAGTCTATATTATTCAATCTTCTAATTATTCAATCTTTTAATAGTTTTTTAAATTCAGATGTTAAATGTATGTGTATTTCAAAATGTTATTTATGCCAAAACTATTCAATTGTTACCATTACAAACAATTTTTGAATCTGAGAATATACAATCAGATATCTAGTTTTAGCATTACGTAATTGATATCTTTAAAAATTGAATTTAAAAACATTTAGAATGTAAACCAAATTCAGTTCCGAATTTATAATAAAATAAAATAAAAAAATGTTATTTTAATGTACATTTTACGGATCAACATTTTTACTTGGTATTTTACAATGAAGTTTATGGTATTTTTCTTGTATATCATAATTAATTATTAATAAGGTACCCTGGGGTAATAACGCCAGGCGGGGTAATAACGCCAAGTGCTTATATTTTGCATAATTATTAAATAATCAGGTAAATGACACCCATGTGCTCTGCACAGAAGGGTTTTGAGTCATATAAATCGCAAAAAACAGCTTCAAGTTAATTTGTTTCATTTTTAGGTTTTATTGTTTTTACAAACAACTAAAATTAACGCTTGATCTAAAATTTGCGAGATACGTTTTGTGATGTGAAGACTATCTTTTTATCCGGAAATACTTTGTTAATTACATAAGTTTGTAGTGCATTTCATGTACTTTTAAATTGTTGTTGAAGATTTTGGATATCTTCTCGAGATAATTTGTAATTTAAAATGTACTGCGCAATAACTATACCGGGGTAACAACGCCAATCCTTGACTTTAGTACCCCGGTTGATTCTCTACAGTGGCCGAGCTGCATCCTAAATGCTGATTCAAATAGACACAGTTAAAACTGTCCAATGTTTCTCATATTTCTATTTAAGTGGTCCTTTTTAAGCAAAAAGAAGCTCACGGTCTGATATTCTTTTGCCTCATCCCCACCTCCCACACCACACCTTTATTTTTCTTACACTTTCACAAAAAATTGAACATTTTCAATAGCTTAGAATGCAATTTGTCAATTTCTAAGTTTATAGAGTTTGTATTTTTATAATTGGGCTATCTACATGCAATTATTCCATCTTATTTCATAGTTTTGTTTGCATGGTGTTATTACCCATATAGGTGGGTAATAACGCCAAATAGCGTTGGTCAAGAAAAAACGCCATTACATTTTATGAATACATATCTGTTAAATTATTTTATTTTATATAGATAGTCAATGAGTTGCTGTATCAGATCCTATATCTGTTTGAAAAATACAATCTAAAACTAAGCCGTGAAAATTGGTAGAACCTTAACGTGGCGTTATTACCCCAGGGTACCTTATATATAAAGCCCATAATCGTAGATATACTAAAGAAATTAAACTGAAATATTTTTCACAAAATGTTAAAAATATATTTACGAAATCTATACATTAAAGTCTTGTTTTATAAGTTGTAAAAGGATATATACTTTTAAATTAGCTGTTAAAATATATTATATGTATTATGCACGTATTTTATAGATTTTAATAAATGTAAAATATTACGCTATTTTAAGGTATATTTTACTAAATTGTTAAACTGTTTATAGGATATTCTATAATTTTTAATACTGATTCATTAAAATTACTTTAGTTTGCATTATTCCATAAAAAAAATAATGCATCTAAATGAAAAGTTTGTATATACACGGAATTATTTACTCTCAAGTGGTACATTTATTTGTTTGGTAAAATTTATAGTATATTTATTATATATCATTCTATATTTTTATTACATATAAAACCTATAATCTGTCATACACCAAGGAACTTAAATTTAAACATTCTATGAAAAATGTCAAAAGTTTATGAGTTTTATAGATTCAACATTTTTTCTCCAGCATAGAAGAAGAAATATATTTTCAAATTAGTTTTTAAAATCCGTTATATAATATATTGCACGTAAATACCTCTGTTACGTGCAATACGAATAAACCTCTGTTTTTTTTTAATAATATATTTATAATAAGCATATCTGTCTTCTTAAATAAAAAAAAAAACAATGACACAAGAAGCTTTTATCAAAAGAAAATAGCCTTTTTCCCCACATCCCAATAATGTAAATATCCCTTGCGTTTGAGAAAAGTCTATTTTATGAGGCAAAGAATGAAATGATTTACTAAATATTTTTGCCAATAAAATATGATGTTTTTTCATCTTTATTCGGAAAATAGCATAATATCTTATTTAAAAGCCATTTATCTCAATATTTTTTGACATAAGAGACATTTACAAGAACTAGAAGGCTGTAGATTAGTTGTCAATTTAATGTGTTATGAATTATTTTGTGTGATAGAATGCAATCGAATATCTTTAGTTTAACTGGTAAATTTTAGCAGCTAAGCACGTATAGTATAAGAGTAAATTTTAATAAGTTCTCGTAAAATTATCTTTATTATTTTTAAAAAGATGTATTAAAACCAAAATGTTTTCTGGATTTTTTCAAATAAATTTATTGAGTTTGTCGAGTCAAAACAGACTCTATAATACATTCAAATATATATTTATATTAACTTTAAAATAAATATTATATATTATCAATCTATATGAAGACAATAAACACAGACAAAATATAAAATTAAATAAAAATATTTTCCACGAAATTATCCCCTATCGTTATAGTTCTTTTATTGTAATAATCTACTTATAATAATATCTGAGAGGAGAAAAATGTAGTTAACCTCTCCGATACGAACCATTCTGGTCTGCAAATCGACCGCAGATAAACGCCACGGAAAACATATGCTAACATATTGCAGCTAAATGATATTTTTTTTCTACTTAAAATAATGTTTGTATAGCATATTTTCATATGAAATATGTATATCATATCTAATTCTAAGATATTAAAAATAAGTAAAAGGGAATAAATTAAAAGTAAGCAAACAAACAAGCATAACACCGCTCAAACTACTCAACCTAGAAATATGAAAATTGGGCAAAATATACTTCTTATGATGTAAGCCTGCACTAAGACGGGATTTTTTATAATTCCCACCCTAAGGGAGTTAGATGGGAGGTCAAAAATTAAAGAACATCTTGCTATTTCTCAGCAGCCGTTATAGGTAGTAGCGTTAATCAATTTTACAAATTTCTGCCCAAAGGGGTTTAAAAGGTGGTAAAAAATTTTAGAATATTTAGCACATCTCAGCAGCTATTTTAAGTAGGAACGTGAAATAGCAGAAAATAAATCTATTAAAAAAAAATAATTAAACACGTGTTTCAGCGATTATTTTTAAATTTCCACCCTTAAGTGCGGCCAAGGTAGGGGTCGAAAATTTTCAAGCTTTTTTGAATCCATCCATGTGATATATCACCTTAAAGCACTGTAACAGCTGTTTCATATTATGGCCTTTTCGTCTTTCCTATCTAATTTGCCCCTTCCCTCTCCAGACGGGGGCAATTTTCGAACTTTTTTAAAATTGCAGTGTTTTTAACATTTTAAATCGGATTCTTTTTACGGAGCCCTTTGATAAGTATTATTTATAATACGTACATGAAAATTTTGAATGGAAAATAGGGGTTGTTTCTCGGGGAAGGGGTCATGATAGTTGGAAACTTGGAGTGCCCTTTTTCCGCTTTTGATAACATCCCTCATGTGATATATCAGTAGAAAACACTGAAACCACTACTTCATTTTATACACCTACCGAGCACCTCTGCTCAAGTTTATTCCCGCGAGGACATTTTTTTTAATTTAACCGACACCTTTCATGAGATATATCGTTGGGAGGCCCTGTGACCACTTATTGATATTATGCACATCCATTTCCCCTTCCCTGTTTTTGCCCTTCCTTGCGGATATGTTTAACGTATTTCACTAAAATGTCATCTAATATGTTGGCTAAACAGCCGGTTTTACTTGTCACTTATGGCTATTTTGAGTTTAAAACCTTACATAAACTTAAATTAATTTAATAGCTTTTCCCTTTATACTTTATAATTCAAAAGACTTCTTTATTTTAAAATTAATACCCTTATTACCTGGATTATAATGTTAGTTATTTTCTAAAACATAAACTAACTAAAGTATCGACATGAGACTTCGATAAATGGCATTAGGTGTTCCGTAATCGGCTAGTCTTAGACCTACCCTTTTTCAGAAGTGGAATCGTCAAGTTCTGTTTCTGACATAGTATAAATGCCGTCCCCTGATCGAGTTCATGGCTCTCTTTTAGTTTCCGCGAAGTTCTCGTTATGATTTAAGTTATTATACTTTAAGTTCGAATAAGATATTTAATTTTTCGTTTATGATGTATTAAATGAACGATTTTATTTATAATTTAAATTTAAGTTATTTTTGAAAAAGCTCCCGGTGTAATGAAGCTCAATACTGTTTTTAAAGAAATATTTTTTATGATTCTCTTAATCATTTTTTTTTTACAAAGTTTGCTCTGAATAGTAATCAATTAAAAGCTGTTATGAAGGTATTTTTTAAAACAAGTTTACATGATCGATTGAAGTTTAAATAAAGAATTGTCGTCATCAAAAACCTGACTCTTCGATGTCTCCTAGATTCTAACACAGCTTTTATTCCAGGTGTTTTCCACAGCATTGCTATAGTGTCTCTCCTTATAGCAGTATAATTATGTATTAGACCTGTATTGATACAGGTTAAGCGAAGATAATAATATGAAAAATACGGAACTAATCTTAAATGACGTTGAAAAAAATCAATAAAAATATTGATTTCACTCACCAACCTTTCAGTTCCTTTTTTTATCATAAGGGATGTTTTTATTTCTTATTTTTCTGGCTATTTTTTTTTTTGCTTATTGTTGAGAAATTCTAATTTTTGATACTTAAGCTCTTTTATTTTTTGTACTTACAGGCGCTATTTCTACATTTTCTAACCCGGGGACGCGGAAGCAGGACGTTTCGGTCCCGCCATTTCGTTCTTGACATTTCGGTCCTGCCGTTTCGGTCCCGAGACATTTCTGTCCCGAGCCATTTCGGTCCCAAGACATTTCGGTCCCTAGCCATTTTGGTCCCAAAGGCATTTCGGTCCCTAGGCATTTCGGTCCAAAGACATTTCGCTCCCTTCTCCTGTAAACTGAAATTTTGTGAAATTAAACATAATTTTATAGGGAAATTGCATAATTTTTAAATTGAAGGCCATAAAATTTTAGTATAATGTGATTATAAGTGCACGAAAACCGCACACAAGTATAACTCTTATCCAAAATATTATAATTCCCACAAATTTTGTATGGTAATCCTAATCATAATTGGTAATCCTAATTCTCAAAACAGTTAGTAATTTTAATATAAAAATCAAATTAATATTTTATTAAATATATTTACTAATTAATATCATTATTAATTTACATAATGAATTTTACTTTAAAATAAACTCAATATATAATCGTTTTATATTCAATACATCATTATATTTCCTAGTAGTTCTAAACTTTAATGTATCTTTTACTTCTTTATTTATTGTATATTTAAAATTACAGAAATGTAAAACAATTAGTATAGTTAAAAATAAAACTAAAACAAGAATTATAACATTTTTTTCTAGGAAAGTAGGAGCGGAAAGGTAATACAAATAAATAAATAAATAAATAAAAGCTTAGTTTTGTCACTTAAAAATTTAAAATAAAATTATTTAAAATATTATTATATTACATTTTAATATATTTTATTAACTTATATATTATATTTTATATATAATATTTATATTATTATATTTTAAAATATTAATATACTAATTTTATGTAAATAAAAAAAATAATCATCTTATTAGAATGAAATCGGCCCAGTTTCATTAAAATTAACTCACAAAAACTGTCTTCATGGCGTGAGAAGACTGTTGAAAAATGCATTCAATAAATACTGTTATTATTAAAAAAGAAAAAAAAAAAGGTGGCAGAGGCAAATTTCTATAAACAAATTTTTTTCATAACATGCCCAGTTACGAAATCACTATTGCTTTCGCAATGTTAATAATGACAAGTAACTTATGAAAACAAATTTATAAAATGCAACATTGTATTATAAAAATAATAAGAAAAATAAAAAAATTGTTCTTAATAAATATATCTCATTTCTGAAGTATCAAAGGAAGGGTATAGATGGGTGATTTGAGGAAATATGTATACATTATAACTTATAACTCTCTAATTGAAATATAAGACAATAAGTATAAAGCTATTATTAAACTAATTGGAAGAAAAAAAAATTCAGCACAGTTTTTTATTATTTAATTACTGCTAATTTAAAAGTTCTAAAAAATGTACGTAAACAGCCAAAAAAATATTTATGGCAGTTTATATAAAATACTTTTTAGTTTATAGTAGTTTATAGAAGTCTATATAAAATACTGATACTAATAATTAATAATAAAATTCAAAATATTTATTCTAATTAATAATATTGCTACTAAAAGCAAAAGACAATATCCCCTAAACTTATATCACATTGTTTAATCAAACAAAATTTTCAGCTTGCTGTGATTTCATTATCACGATTTATAAAAGTTAAATTTATCGGACTCTTATTTTCAACTTTTTATAAAGCTTGAAGGGAGGGAGGGGAAAGAATTAATTTTTTTAAAGACCCGAATAATGTTGAACTTATACCATTTGGCAAGCCCACAACAATTAGAATCCAACTTTATAAGGTAGCGAGCAAAGAAATAACAAGGGATCGAAATGACTAAGGACCGAAATGGCAAGGGACCAAAGTTGCTGGGAACCGAAATGTCTTGGGACCGATTTGTCACGGGACCGAAATGTCTTGGAACCGAATTGTGTCGGGACCGAAATGTTTTGGGACCGAAATGGTCAAGGACCGATATCTCTCAGTACTGAAACGGCGAGACCGAAATGGCGTGTACCCGGGGACGCCGTCCACAAATGTTTCATTACTGTGTTTCCTTTATAGCCTCTCTTTGGTGTGTTGTTTCTTAATTCCCTCTGTTTTTAGTTTCTGTTTGTAGTTTTCTATTGCATTTATTGAAATTGACTTCATAAGATTTTAAAAACAATATTTTTTATAACGATTATAGAACCTCTCAATTGTAGACCCTTGGAAGGAATCGACGACTGTATTGATTGTATTTTTTACGATACCGATTTTTTTCGATTACTAAATTTCCAAAAATTGCCCATCACTGGAAACCGCTTAGCAACAACTTTAGGTAGAAGCGTGAAAATCACAATAACAAACTTTTTTAAAAGATAATTAATCATTTATTTCATTGATTTTAGAAACTCTCTTCTTCAAAAGGATTAACAGGAGATACGAAACTTTCAGCTCATTCCACAATACCTCAACAGCAGTTTTAGATTGAATCATGAATTCGAGAATAATTAGTCTACAAAAACAAATTTAAACATGTTTATACATTTTAGAAATTCCCACCAAAGAAGGTTTAATGGGTGGTTGTACTTTTAATATATTCCGCCATATCTCTACAGCAGTTTTAGGTAGAAGCGCGAAATTCAAAGATAGCAAGTTTACTAAAAAATATTTAAACATAATGATTTTAGAGATATTTTGTCTTTTATGTCGTCAACATCGATTTTGAGCTGGATAATATGCGATTATGCGAATAAAACAACAACTATTGCTATTTCATTAGACGCTGAATATTTTTTAACTCTATACTAGATGCATTTCTTTTGATTCACGGTTCTTTCAAAGAAAGCGACCAGCTTAGCAGGCGAAGGCTGCTAGTTTTTTATAAGAAACTATAATTTTACCTAATAGTTATTTCGTTTGGATTAACTGCTGATAGATGTTCCAAATCAATATTTAAAAACAAACCATAAAGTTTCATTAATCGACGACTAAAACGATCGAACTAGGAATCTATCTTACATTCTTCGTATAACTTTCGTTACTGAGATTCATTAATTATTTATAATAATAATAATTTTCTAATTAAAAAAAACCTTCAATAATTAATTTTAATGTTTTTGTGAAATCTCAGAAATTCTGTTTCACTTTGCTATTATTATTATTGTTGTAATAAATACTAGTGTTTGTTTTGCCCAAATGTTGAGCTATTATGGAAATTGAATTAGGTGTAGTCGTAAAAAAAAGTGTCAAAAAATCTTTTTATCAAAAGAAAAAATGCATTGTTCTTTTCAACCAATCGCCTTTCACTGCCATGGGAAATAGTATACATATCCCATGCTCTCGTGAAAAATCTATTTCACGAGTGCGGTGGGGGAAGGGGTGTAAGGATTTACTAAATATACTTAAGAGAAAAATATAATTTCTCCACATTTTTATTAGGAAAGTAGCTTAATGTTTTGCTTGAAAGCCATTTATCTCAGGATTTTTCTGAGATAAGAGATATTTACAAGTATTAAAGAGATATAGATTATTAGTCGAGAATTTTTTTTTTAATTATTTAGTGTAAGATACAATTGAATGTCTTTAGTTTAACTGATCAGTTTTAGCACATAAGTATTCATAGTATAAGAGTAGAATTCGAAAAATTCTCATAAAGTTAGCTTTAATATTTGTACAAAGATACATTAAAACCAAAATATTTTTCAAAATTATTTTTTTTTTTAATTACTGAGTTTAATTTTACTGTATGTTTCTGCAGTCAAAACATGTTGTACACTTCATACATTCAAATGTAAATTTATGTTAGTTTTAAATATACGGGGTGATCCAAAAGTCAGGACTAACTTTTAAAAAGGAATACTTCGAAAACGAATCAAGATACAAATATACGATTTGCACCGAAGGGATGGAGAAGAAACCAGATTTTGTGTAACAACGAAAAAAAAGTTTTGTTGGTGACCAACAAATGGTGTTGTAATGTCTTATTGCACCGAAAGATGATTTACAAATGGAAAATTGTTGACAACTTAGAAGTCAGCTTAATTATTGTTAATTAGTACTACGGTAAATGTTTAATGTGCGGTTCATCATTCATAAGTGCAGCTGTGAGACTATGCACCACACCATTCACAGCATTTAAGGGGACGGTGGACGTTAAAAATTTATTTTATTCATTTTTATCATAGCAATATGAAATTTTGTGCACATATACATTTCACCAAAAGCATGTAGAATACCTTCAAAAAATTTCCAACCTTATTAAAATTTGTAATTTTTTTTACAAAAATTTAAATTTTTAAACGAAATTTTAAAATGCTCCTCGTGTCTTAATTTTTGAAATATTTACTTGCTTTTGCATTTTTGTCACTTAAAACTATATTATAAACAAATTTGTGTGAGATTTTTTAAATCTCTTGAATAGTAAATATTTTACAGATTTTTTTCTAAATTCCTTATCGATTTTCATCAAAATTTTGCCTTTTAATAAGTAAAAAATAAAATTTGACTATCTTAATTAAGACTAATTTTAAAAAGCTTACACAATTTCTTTTTAAATAATATCAGGATACTTCCTTATCAATTTTATAAATATTGATCAAAAATTAAGACGCAATGAGCAATTCAAAAATCTAAAAACGCTGAAAAATTAGTTTTTGGAAAAACAGATTTAAAGTATATAAATAAATTTATCTTTATTATTTAATCCTTAAAATCTTCATAAATGATATTTTAGTAAGAAAAAACTGTTTAGGTACTATTATTCCAAAGAAATAGACCTTTTTTCTGACGATTTTTCTATAGATGATTTTGCTGAAATAAAGGTCCACTGTCTCCTTGATAGCTTTTCTTGCGTTATGGTAGATACATTTTGACAGATGGCATCTTTCAGTGCTGCTAATGATGTCGTTGGTCGCGAACAGAACTATATTTTTTCGTTGCCACACAAAACAGGGTTCCTTTTCCATCCGTTTGGTGGAAATCATATCTTTCTATCATGATTTGTTTTCGAATGGTTCATTTTTAAAGTTCGTCCTGACTTTTGGATCACCCGGTAAATTATGTTTATTGTACATCGTTACATATTATTACAATATTATCGCATTAAAGCAACAATAGGCCATCTAGTAACGAAAAAGAAGTGAGATGTCAGACTTACTAGGGAACTGCAAAAAGTGTAAGTCACCTATTTTGACAAAAGTGGTATCGTTGGAAAGATCTCATCGATAGCAGTAAAAACTCAACGGAACTACCCTTCGCAAATGAGCCGTTTTAGAAATATCCGATAATCTATGTGACGTAACAAGTGCACACTTAATGGGGGACCGCAAAAAATTACAGTATCAATTTTAACGAAAGTGGTATCGTTAAAAAGATATCATCATGAGAAATAAATAACTCAATAGAACTACCCGTCGGAAATGAGCTGTTTTCGAGATATCCGATAATTTATATCATGTAGCTAGAGCATTCTGTTCTAGAGCACACTTAATGGGGGAAAGCAAAAAATTGTTTTCTCGATTTTGATGAAAACGGTGTCGTTGCAAAGATATTTATTGTGAGAAGTACTCAATGGAAATATCCATCTGAAATGAGCCGTTTTCGAGATATTGGACAATATATGCCACTTAATGCAGTTTCCCAGCAGTGTGCATTAACAATGTGACACAAATTGTCGGATATCTCGAAAACATCTCATTTCCGACGGGTGATTCCATTGAGTTTTTTAATCCTGATGATGATATCTTCTCAACTATACCACTTTGGTTAAAACCGAGACTAAATTTTTTGCGGTCCTTGTTACTAATGATATGAAATTGTATGAACTTGCTACGTGACATAGATTTTCGGATATCTCGAAAACGGCTCATTTGCGACGGGTAGTTCCAGTGAGTTTTTTACTGCTCTCGATGAGATCTTTCCAAAGATATCAGTTTCGTCAAAATTGGTAACTTACACTTCTTGCAGTTCCCTGATTAGTGCTATGAGAAACTGCGTTTGCAACTAATGAAACAACTTTTAAAACATAAAGTTATGTTTAATACTATATTGCAGATGTGTTTAAAAAAATCCTCTATTGTTCTATTAGGTGCTGACTTAAATAACAGTAAGTCAGACATTCATTTTCGGTTATTCTTAATGTCTACTATTGCTCTGAGGCGACGATATGTCAAGCCTATAATCACAGATAAGAAAAAAAAAATGTGAATTATATTATGTATTTCTCGCGAATTTATTTATTGTACGATACATCTTTCTTCTTTTAATACTATATTCATAACAAAAATATTTTCCATCTTTAAATTTCAAAAACAATCTAATAAAACAGCTTTTATCAAAAGAAAAAATGCACTTTTAATTCTAACCTGTCGTCTTACACTAAAAGGGGAAATAGCGTAAATATCCCAGGCTCTCGAGAAAACACTATTTTATGGGGTGAAACAAAAATGATTTACTATATATATTTACCAGAAAAATATAATTTATCTCCATTGTTATTCGGAAAATAGCATAATATATTGCTAAAAAGCTACTTATATTTTTTTTATATATAAAAGATATTTACAAGCAATATGGGGATGGAGATTATTAGTCAACAAAAATTTTATTAATTATTTTGTATCAGGGAATATAATTAAATGTCTTTAGTTTTACTAATACTTTCTAGCAAGTAAAGAGGTATAGTATAATAGCAGAATTAAGTATGCTTATTCAAAGTGTGCCTTAATATTTTTACAAAAATATATTAAAGACAAAAATTCTTTCAAAAATATTTTAAATAAATTCGTCGAGTTTATAACCACAAAAGATACTCTAAATAGATCAAAATATATTTTTATGTTGGTTTAATAATAATAATAATTTTATTTTATATACAACCCTATGTATAATTACCATATGTGAAGCCTACAGTCACATATCCAAAATATAGAAATATAAAGAAATATATTAAAAAAAATTATATTTCTTTCACAATAATTCACTGTAATCCTAAAATATATCTTTTTTCTCTTTTAATAATATATTCATAACAAACACATTTTCCATTTTTAAATTTCAAAAACAGTGTCATAAAAAGGCTTTTATTTAGAGAAAAAATACATTTTTCTTTCCAACCTATTGCTTTACACTGACAAAGGAAATCGCGTAAATATCCCACGCTCTCGTGAAAATTTTATTCCACGAGGTGAAAAAAAAATATTTACTAAATAAAATTATTAGAAAAATATAATTTTTATCCATTTTTATTCGAAAAACAGCATAATGTTTTGCTTGGAAGCCATTTATCTCAATATTTTTCTAACATAAGAGATATTTACAACTAGAGGGATATATATTATTAAGAAAAATTTTTATTAATTATTTTTTGTGAGAGATTAGTTTAACTGATAAGTTTTAGCAGAAAAGCATTTATTGTATAAGGGAAGAATTTAATAAATACTTGCAAAGTTAGCTTTAATATTTTTACAATATTGAAGCCAAAATGTTTTTCAAAAATATTTTAAATAAATTTGTTGAGTTTATGAAGTCAAAAACTACTCTCTAATATATAGATCTAAATACATTATTATATTGGTTTGATAATAATAATTTTATTTATTATACATCCTTATATATAATTATCATATGCGAATCCCATTATCACAGATACAATAAAAAAATAAATAACACTATTTCAATAAACATATCACTATTCTTCTTTAATAGTATGTTTGTAAAAAACATATTTCTCATTCACAAATTTTGTTAACAATGCCATGAAAAGGGCATTATTAAAAGGAAAAAAAATGCATTTTTCTTTCCAGTCTATCGCCTTACACTGACATAGGTGAAAAAGCGTAAATATCTCTAGTACACGTGAAAAGTATATTTAAGAGGTGAAAAAAAATATATATATTAACAATATTTGTTAGAAAAAATTATTTTTTTCCCCATTGTCATTCTGAAAATAGCATAATGTTTTGCTTGAAAGCCTTTCATCTTAATATTTTTCTCCCATAAGAGATATATACAAGCACTGGAAGGAGATAGATTACTAGTCAGGCAGAGATATTTAAAAGCACAAGAGAAATGTAGATTATTAGTTTTAAAAATCTTATTAATTACTTTACATTTAAGAATACAAACAAATATCTCGTTTTAGCAGAATGATAAAAGAGTAGAATTTAGTAAGTTCACGGAAAGTTAGCTTAAATATTTTTTTTTAATATATTAAAGATAAAACATTTACAAAAGTATTTCCAATAAATTTAGTAGGTTCATATATTCAAAAACTAGTTTTCAATAAAAAAATTTAGAGACACTGGAGTAATGTGTAATATTAATCATAACAATAATATATCTTGTTAATAACAATAATATAATTTGTTGTAAAAAGTTCAGCATTGAACAATAGTGGACACACAAATATGATTTTCTTTCGAAATAGAACAATTTCGTTAAAAATTAGAACTTTCGTAAACATCGTGTCCGTAAGGGGACAGAGTTAGAGATAAACGCGTCGTAGTTTATCTCTGACTCTTAGATTAATTTAAACACGGTTATTCAATCGGTAAATTAATTAAATAAGATGTAAATTTTCCATTTTCGGGGGAGGGGGGGGTGAAATAAAATTGAAAAAAATTGGTGAAAAATTAATCTAATGTAATTTCGTATGCAGCGATTTTCTGAAGTTCCATATATTGACCTTCGATTTATTCTCTTGAGCTGATCCAGAGTATCAGACCAGATTACGTAATCGTTGAGGTTACTTGGGTGAAAAAGTCCTCCAGTGTTCGTGTCCGGGTTGCTCATTTGGAAGAGCATAGGCGGCTGCAGCCAATACATCCTTGGTTCGAATCCTGGCCCGGACTTTTTTTACCCCCCCCCCAAAAAAAAAGAAAGAAAAAAAAGGAAAAATTACATCTGTTATCTCTAACTCTGATTCCTTTTGGACACGTGTCAATTCTGCAAAGGAGGAGCTGTTATAGTTGTAGCTCGAAATGCTTCGTGTTGTCGCCCCAGTGGCGTGATTGTAGCTGCAGATACTGCCACGCCGAAGGGTCCTGATTCGAATCCGGGTAATACATGGATGGTGTGTTGTCACTTTGTATTAAAATAAATATCTAATGGGTAAGTGAAATAAAAAAAAATCTGATATTTTCTTTGTGTCTGTGTGTAATGGATCCTTTGAGACGAACATCATAGCTGCTATAGGCCTCAAGGGAATATCAAATCAAACCAACCAATGCGTCCTGTTTTGTTATTTTCGTTTAATGGTGATTAATACAAAGCTTATTATTGTAATTAATAATTATCGCCCGTATTATCGGTTTTATTTCACGATTTTAGTTAGAAGTTTTAATTATTATGTTCAGTTAATGTTGTAAAAGTGTTTCACGAATTTGCAGTGCACAGTTTGTCAAAAAAGCAAGAAAATTTTCACCATAGCTCTGGATGTATAACTGAGGACTACAAACAGAAAAAGTTGAATGAGAGAAATTTTCAAAAAAGCAGAAGAAGATCTCCGATTTCTTGGACTTACTGGGTTTTATTTCACTCTGTCTGGTCTCTCAGTTTGACACTTTACAAGCGAATTATCAAAACGTGGGATCATTAAACGTTAACTATAAGTGATTTTTTTAATTTTCAAATTTAAGGCCATTTTTTTTTTTTTTTTTTTTTTTATAATACAATATAAGTCTATAAACTTATACAAAAACATTAAAAGACAGCAATTATTATGGAAAGTTGATTATTTAATCATTTAATTAATAAATCTACACGTGAAAGTTAAGCGTGTTTCTAAGTAAAATTATATTATTACAGGTACTAAATACGCTTTATTTACACAAAACACATAATTTTTTTAATATAACTTTATAATAAATATCTTATTATACGTTTCAGACATCAGACCATATTTAAAAAGAAGTTTACCTACAAAAAATCGGCGTTTAGATCGTTACGCAATTCGAAGATTCCAATTTCTTATTTGAGAAAACTCCATTTATTGCGAAAAAATGTTACGAAAATACATATAGATAATTTCAAATTAAACAAAAATGATTTTAAAGATAGCTAAAAGAGATTAAAGTACTTACTTAACGTGTTTTGCGTGAAAATAACAGCTTTGTTTCGATCGTTACTTTTGGACATGAGAAAATACAAAAAAAGTCTTTCTAGAAAAGTCCTTCTAACTTCAAAAAGCAATAAATTGGTAGTGCCATTTGTTAACAAAATTATAAAACAATCATCAATTTCCATTATGCATTCTCTGTTTATCATTAGAATCTCTTGGAAATAAAATAAAACTTTTTTTTCTTGGTACATTGGAACAGTTAACGTTATGAATGTCCAAAAATGGCCACTTTACTAAAAAAATTAAAATTTTAAGATATTTATACAAAACTTTTAATGTAAATTATACCAATTCTTGTCTCTGAACAGAATTAAGAATTCAGTGAAAACAAAAATTAAAGTCAATGATGATTAAATTTATTTATTCAAAAGCTTAAAGTTATGATGTGTGTACAGTGCCCACCTTTTGAGAACGTCCCTACAATGTAGTTACCTACACTGTTAAAAATTTGCAACATTCTGTCCAGTCATTTGACCGTTTATATCGAAAAAGGTTACACAACCATAATTTTACGCTATTCTGAAAACATTATTGAACATTTTATGGTCAGAATACGGTTAAATTACTGTTATGTAAACGGTTTTTCAAAAAATGTTCAAATGACTGGACAGAATGCTGCAAATTTTTAACAGTGTAGCTTCCTCTTGTATAGTGCTTAAATACCTAATATTACCGTTTGTAAACATTATTTTTTATTTATATACCATATTTACTCGTGTATACCGCGCACCCCTTATTTTAGAAGGAAAAAGATGATCCTTTTTAAATCGCGTATAGAACATGCACCATAAATCTGATTTGCAAATAAATGAATTGCCAAAGAAATTTAAGTAAACAATCTCGAAACAAACATTGCGTTAGGCTAGGAAACAAAGCAAAATTATATTTTTAGACTTCTGGTAGGGAGTTAATGACGACCGATTGGAGAGAGTGGCGACGATGAGAATAGCTAATTAGTGTTTAAATAACGTTCTTAATAACTAAATAAATAAACAACGTTAAAGAGCACAAATATTATAAAATAAAAGATGTTAAAAGCATACAGCTGTTTCGGGACTTCCAAAGTCCCATCATCAGTGCTAAGAAGTGTAAAACGTAAAAGAAAGTCACATCGTAAAATAAAATAAAATAAACCGTGTATCTGAACTCGCCGCTAAGGCGAACTGACTAAGAAACGTCGCAGAGCAACAGTAAAAATAAACTGGCACGCGCACCCAGAGGAGACCAATCATATGTCCCATCTCACTGGACGAGTCCAAATCAAAGAGAACAGGAGGGGGGAAGGGGGGGTGAAATTACAGGAATGGAAACCAGACATCAGAAAATCTTGGAGTACTGGACATGTCATTAACTAAATTACTAGAGTTTTTCCATATATGATAAGCTTCCCAAAAGTCTAAATCATAAACAGATGAACAATATTGCATTATTGAGGCTTCGGAAATTTTAAAATTATGACTATTGGACCAGCAATGGTTGGCGATAGCGGAACGTTTTATTTCACAAATTTAACATTAGCACTGTGCTCTCCCACACGCTTTTTCAAGGTACGCTTCGTCTGACCGATGTACATTTTATCGCATTCGCAAAAATCAGTCATCAAATTTCCAAAATTTTGTCAAAATTTGACTTTAAAATAACCTTTACTCCTTTCAATAAAATTAAATTCTCTAATCTCAAAGATCCAATAGATGATTTATCACATTGGGGGTTTTATAAGATTTCTTGCGAAATAACTATTCAGTAAGATTTTCCTATTTTTAATATCTTTTTTAAATATATTTCTTAATTCATATGTACATTCTGTGATTACTTCAAGCAGTGAAAAATTATTCCGCGTATAACGCGAGTTTTGCCTTAATTTTTTCAAAAAAGTGTTTGTTATACACGAGTAAATACGGTATTAAATTTTTTTTCTCTTAGCTTAGAAATATGTTTTGTAAAGTTTTTGTAAAGTCAAGTTTTGTAATGGCTACCAGTACTGCAACTTATCCCTGGCACTTTCAGCGTTCGCCCCCTTCACTTTCCATCACAATGACAGTTCTCTTTTTCATTGTGGCGCATGCAGCGTTTTCAACATCACTTCGTGTTGGCTATTCAGAATTCTATGTTTCACTTCGTGCGGCAGATTCAATCAGTGACATTTGTTTTCCTGAAATATTTCTAGTAGGGTTGACACTGCAAGTATTCCCCTGTTTCTTGAACTTGGCACGTAAGACATTTTTTCGCATATACATGTAATATTCCTCTCGTTTCCATGTTATTTAAATATTCCATCGAAGAGTTCTCACTCGCGCCGCATCAGTGTAGCAAGGCCAAGAGACTACTTCAAAGGGATATTTTCCTCTTAATTCAGACAGAAGCACTGTATATTTTTTAAGCACATTTAATCGACTACCATATCAAGCGAAACATTTCCACTAGTGACAAATCTTAAAACGTTTAAGGTATTAAAAAACAATTGATATTGATGTCGTAGAAATATGCCCATTGCGTAATCTTTCACCTTGTGACAAAAAACATGAACACACACACACGAAATTAAAACTGATTCTGATTCCAAGGTAACGTAATCCGTCTTATATGGCTTCATTGGGGGGAAAAGAGGATTTCACAACAAACTTCTAATTTGCCAACCAAATTTTGAGAACTCACCATCTACCAATGAAATTTAACCCGCCGACACAAAAATCAGTCTCAGACATCTATATTTTCTCAGACATCCTAATATAGCGTCGCTAGAATTCCTTGTTCAACCAAAATCAACTGCAGAGGATGATGGGAAATCAAACGTTTGAGAGAATAAATAATGAAATATTCTGCAACAGATACAATGGATTAATTAATGAGATTTTTTTTAAAGAAAAGAATTGTTTTGAAAGATTAATGTATTTTAGAATAAAATGAAATAAAAAACGTTGACGTAAAGGTATGGAATTAAAAATATATGGTAAAATATTATAAAAAGAAAGGAAAAAGTTCAATGTTAAAAGAATTTGGAAGTAGTTAAATTAGGATTAAGGCGAAAAATTTTTATCATTACATATATATATATATATATATATATATGTATATATATATATATATTCAATTTTTCGGTACTTTCACCATTTTTCATTTTTTTTCACCAATTGTAGGACAAGAGTCATTTTCATTCGCTTAGATTAGTCTTCAAAATAAACCTGACTAGCAATTCTGTTTCTATGCTGAAATCTAAATTTAAATATTTCCCACAAATCTATAAAATATTTTATTTTGACATTTTTGGTTTCCAAAAACCTTCCAAAGGATATACAACAATATTATTTTTAAAATACATTAAAATATACCACAATCATCGACATACTATCGTCTCTCCTTTTCATAGTGCATTTATAATATAAATATTTCTTCAACTTCAGATTTCGTAAACAATGATATCAAAGGGTATTTACTAGAAGAAATATGTTTATGTTTCCCACCCACATATTTCTGTTGATGCTGAGAATAGGAAATAATATTCACCATATATTCGTAAAAACTGTATTTCATTGGATAAAAAGAAATGATTTACTAAACATTTTATATGCGTTGTAAAAGAAATACCGCGTGATATAGAAGTTAAAAAAGAAATAAAAATTCAATAAATGAGAAAGCATATCTTTTATTTATATAAATAAATACCTTACAAAAAATAATAATGTTTATGGAATTTAGTGGGTCTATATTATAGGAATTTAATTGTTGTAAATTTCTATTAAAATTTTGAATTATTTAACATCTTAAATTGTTAAAAATTTCTGTTTTGAAAACGAAACTCTCTGTTAATTTACGATAGTATAGAGAGGAGAGATAGAGAGATATGGAGATGTAAATATTTAATTATTGCAAAAATATTTATATGGTAAGGAGGCAATTATCATACCTTTAAAATGAAGATTTATATGAGATAATGTGATATAAACATTATTGAGATCAGAAAGGAAGCTTATATTTTTCAAAAATTAAAAACTATATATAAGTGATGAAACATGAATGTTATCGAAAACAAAGCATATTTATTGATAGAACACATAAAAAGAGATAAAAAAAAGAAAAACACTCAAAATAAAAATATATATACAAGAATTTGCTGCAGCAAACTTACTAGTAACCTCTAGATTAAATTCGTGAAGTTGATATTTACATGATGAAATCAGATTTGTATTTTCTTTGACAACTATATTATTTTGCCTCACTTAGGCTTTGTGCCATGTGCTGCTGGATTGTGGCAGTGATTTTATTTCTTTTTCGATCATTAGATCTTATCAGTCAATTTGACTGATCTTTGGCTAAAACAATTGTATGCACCACGCTGCTTTTTATATCACTTATATTTTTGAACTAGATCGATATTTAAGACCATCATGGCCTGGATCACTATTTTGTGATTACGCTTTCTTGAGGGTACACCCGATCACAAACAGGTAGGCGAAGAACATATAGCCTGTTAGTCGACACCACACTTATTTCCCTTATGGGACTTTTTTATTAGCACTATTTTCTTTTTAGATGATGTCGATATTTCAGATGATGGCGATCACTTTTATATAGAGAAGATACACAAACAATCACATTGGAGACACAGAAGGTACTCAGCCGGTCAGTCAGCACTACAGTCTAAACTCTTGGGAGATCATCTTCTTAACGTAATATAGAAGCAAAAAAAAGATTCATACTTGAAGAATTAACTTACAAAATATAGAAATTCACCAGCCCACGCTGCAGAAAAGGCTTTTTTTTACCTAAACTGCAGCGCGGCTTTTTCGCGTAAAACTCGTAGCTTGCCGCTTTTTCAACTGTTGCCAAAAGGCGTTGAGAAGAAGTGAGGGAGAAAAAGTGATTTTCTACCGTGAATGATTCTTCTCTGTTTCTCCCCACGCTGGAGTGGAATTCACGTGTTTTCTCTCTCTTGCGATTTTCGTATTGGCTGTGGGAGAAATGAAGTGTTTATTTTTATGATGCGTTTGCTCTGCCGATTGGTTTCGAGTTCTCGCCACTTGTTTACTATATGTAGAGACCTTTCTCTCTACATTTCCTCCCCCCAACAGGAGAGAAGCAGCACATAGGATGAAAATCAGAAAATTATTGAATAGTGCCAACAAAAAGAAAAAAATTAAAGTTTTTGAGCTGCACTCATATTTCGATGAAAGTCACTTGTGCCTTACAATGAAAATTTATGTACATACATAGATACAATACAAAAAGAAGAAAAATATCTTTACACATAACTAAGAAATAAGTTTGCATTCTTACCAACAAATTGCATGAAAATATTTTTTTTTTTTTTTTTATATACCACATTCATTCAGTTAAGAAATCATGAGAAATGATAAGTATTACATTTTACACTTAAAGAAATTTTACACAAATTGTGCAGAGAGCAAAATACACCAAAGTGAATTAAAAACAGAGATTTGGTTTTAAGAAGTGAAGATTATAATGAAATAATAAAATTGTTTTAGAAATTGACTAACAGAAGAAATTTCTTAATATTTCAAATGAAATTTACTGAAATATGCTGGTCAAACTATTAACTTAAGAGAGAACTTAATTGCAAAAAAAAAATTAACAAATTATCTTTTAAAATTTTAATCTTTGAACAGAAAGTTAACTTAATACTTAGAAAACATGAGTTAAAGTCATATGAAAAGAATTTTAAGTTATAAAATTTTCTACGAAAATTTATACTTAATATATACTTATAAGTATTTATAGCTAGCCTTTTCTTTTTTTTTTTTTTTTTTTTTTTTTTTTAAACATATATCTTTAAACTCAATCTTTTAACAGAATTGTCAACTAGTAAGACCTATCCATTTAGGTGTTAAACATCTTTGAGAAAATGTATCATCATAACAACCTAGAAATTAATACAACTGTCCTAACCTAACGGACCAGCCAGCTTAAGCCAGAAAAAGATAAAAAAAAAAATAATGACGTCTCACTATCTTAATACCTACAGATGTATAGTTTACCAGGAAGCATAGATACAAATTTTTGATGATAAAGATGTTAGGAAAATTGAGAGATTTTTAAATGAGCAAAGAAATACTAAATTGACAATATTGAAATTTAAAATTAATTACCAAATTAACATTTATATACAATTTTGAATGTTAGGTCTTAGAGGTTTTTGCAAAAAGAGTTTACTAACATGTAATTTCTTTTCAACAGTTTGATTATTAAATATTCTAGACACAATATAATTATCATTACGAACAATTTTAATTATTTCCCAAGGACCAATGTATTTTTCAGTTAATGAGCCAGAATGTCTGAAATTTTCAGTAAAAACTTTATCACCTATCTTTAATTTCGGTTTTGCTCTCCCCTTTGTATTTTTATTGTACACAGCAAAATATTGTTCCTCATTTTTTGAAATCTGTTGCCTCATCTCTTCTAACAATTTTTTAATATTTTCTTGATAAGCCTGAAAACTTTCAACAAATTTTGGTTCATTTATGGAATCAAGTGGAATGTTTAGAGATCTGCCAAAGAAGATTTCAGCCGGAGTATACTGAGTGGCTGTGTGTACTGAATTATTGTAATGAAGTTTAAATTTTAGCAAATTGTTAGACCAATCCAGAACATTGTTAGACATAGCAGCCAAACTTTCCTTCATAGTTCGGTGAACCCGTTCAATTAATCCATTTGATTGCGGGAAATATATGGATGATTTCCTGTGATCTATGCCTAAATTTTCTAAGAAATTGTTAAGTTCATCTGAGATTAGATTTGGCCCATTGTCTGACTGCACAATTTTTGCAATTCCATATCTAGCAAAGTATTCATTAAGGCATTTTATAATAGTTGCAGATTTTACATTGGCTAAAGGAATAGCCTCTAAAAACCGTGAATAATGATCTACGATTGTTAGTATAAAAAACTTTCCATCAATAGATCTTGGCAACTTGCCTACAATGTCAATTGCTAATTTTTCACCTGGTGCTAAATCTCTTTTTTCAATATGTCTAGAAGTGGTATGTTTAGGTTTGGATTTGTTTGACAAACATTGCGCACAATTTTCACAAAAACTTTTTGTATCTGAAAACATTCCTTTCCAGTAAAATTTTTTGTTAACTAAATCATAAGTTTTTTTTTGTACCAAAATGTGGTGAATGAGCAATCTCTAAGCAACTTTTTATTAAAGTTTTTGGAATGACTATCTTATTTATGATTGAATTAGTTTTATTTTTGTATTTGTACATCAGCAGTTGAGTGTGAGAGTCAATAAAAAATTTTGTTTTAGTTTTACTGTCATCATTATTAATTTTTTCTATTATGTCTTTGATTTCATTGTCTTGAATTTGTGAAATTTCGATTAATCGATTTCGATTATTTTCGATGTAAAATTCTCGATTAATCTCTTGCGGCGCGGTGGTATATCTATGAAACCACTTAATTTTAATTCCGAAACGCGACATTGGCACCAGAATTTTTGTAAAAAAAAATTACGGTTTATTGAGGGCGAGAAATAGCAATTTTTCTTATTTATAAATAAGTTATTTTCAAATTCCGGTGTCAGTCATTAAATTCAATACCTAAGCAATGAATTTGCCCTGAGCCGTAAAGGGTTAAATGAATTCCGTTGAGTTTCTCGGTCATCATTTTATAGACATTTCCCTTATCTTCTATCTAATTCCCTGTAAGGATTTCCATGTCTTTATTTAAAGATAATCTTATCTTTGTTACATTTTGTAATTGAAAATACCCACTTTTAAAACTCTTTTGTAATTTTATTAGAAATATTGAAGAATAAAATATAGTTTGAAGATTGATTTGTAAAACGTAGAATAATTTAGAAAGGGAAAAATCATCTCATCAGATTTAGTGGGGATCTTTCCCGCTGAATCATAAAAGATATACTTCGTATTAATCAGAAATATCTCCTATATCTTAATCAATACTGTGTTTTTAAACTGTCAGAGGATCTGGAATTCAAACCCTATGATGGCTACAAACAAATTGTATTAAATTTTAATGATACAGCAATTCAGATTTACTTGGAAAAATTGGGTAATTCATTATTTTGAAACACTAAATGAAATTATCATCATCAAGAGTAAAGTTACAGTTTGTATTTATTTATGTCGGCCAATTATCTACACTATGGGATATAGGCCCTATGGGATGGGATGCCCTCCGTGGGGGTCTTTCTAAGGGAACCTAACCGTATTTACGTAAGGTTCGAAGAAAACCACGGAAAATTCCGAACGGTTAGGCCGACGGTCGCGATTGGGTTCAAACCCAGCACCTACCATTTACCAGTTTGGAGGTCAGAACCTCGCGGCCACTGGTGGGGCGGTAAAGTTACAGAGTCTTGTGTATTTTTTACGATGTTAACGATATTTTTAACGAGTCTGTTCTAAATTTACAGAATAACTTTTTTAACGGATTACTTAACGGCATCAAGGTTTTTCTAATCTCTAATTTTACATAAGACTTTAGATAATAGATTGTACGTTCTGTGTAATTTCACAAAAAAATTTAACAGTGTACAATTACTTTTATTTTGAAATGTGTATTACACAAGATTGCGCATGGATTTTTAAATACATCTAATAGTACCACTCTATATATTTATTTTACTGATATTATATGGGCCATTTTCACCATTCGCTTACATTTCAGAATTTTATTTTTATTTTTCAAACTTAATAATTTCTTTTAAAAATGGAGACAGGTGTTAAATTAAATGAGTAAGGTACACGAAAAAAAATTGATTGTGAACTTTGCAATACAATATAATATGTAAATGCTATTTAAAGTTGGCTTGTGAGACAAATTGTCAAGTCCGTTAGCATACAAAATTACTGAAAATACTCAGCTTTAAATTTATTGAATTTCCTAAAATCAACTTATTTTATAGTAACTTATGTCCCTAAATTTCAAAACATGATATTTATCAACAATACTTAAATTAAGTTGAAAGGGAAGACAGTTTTAGCCACAAGGTTTTGATCCCATAGAAATTAGCCATGAACTTTTTCTAATAATTACAATATATATTCATGTAAATTATTAAATTTTAAGGAAATTGCGTATTTGTTTCTTAGTTGAATAAAAAATAAAAGTAGAATTGTGAAAAAATGATAATCATTAAAAAACCATGCTGTAACAGACTTGACATTTGGTAAAGGAGTTGACACTACGTTGAAATGACCGATATATAGTGTAAAACGATGAAATTTAATATACCTTCATATGCTTTGATTTTATCATAAAACCTGAAGGCTAATTTTATGCCTATATTTATCACATATATATATATATCTATATATTTAAAATCTGCAAAAAAGTTTAAATATCTATTTGAAATGCCGAGACAGTTTTAACATTTTAAAAACACACTGTTAAAAATAAATCTGTGAATTCCAAGTGAAACTACCGGCAGCAAAGTAGCCGAACTCTTACTGTACCGTTAGTAGATTTCCCGTTGTGGGAAATACAAGAAAGGAAAACTCCGTTTGAGGAAGCAGTAACTTTCCGTTACAAAGTTTGATTTTTAATAATAATAATTTAATATAATTTTTAAAATTAAAGAATCGATTAATATCGTCAAAGAATTCGAAATTACCGAGTGATTTTAAGCTGCTATGTTATTTTACTTAATTATTATTATTATTTTGTATAATTTAGCTCATGCCGTCCTGAGGATCGAACTCGGAACCTTTGCACAGCGGAACAAACTTTTACGAACTCAGCCAAAGCTGCTGGTACCGGATTATACAAAGTATGTCTTTTATGAGTTAATGGTAAAATCTGTTGTGCTTTTTAATGATTTCCTTTCAAATTAATTCCTTAGAATATATAAACAGTTTATTTTATTTTATTTTAGACTAATACTTATTATCTTTTAAATCAATTTTAATTTTTTAAATACATTAAATTAAAAAAAAATCACTGTTTAAAACCACTGTTTTATTTATTTATTTTTTTTTGATGAATGAATGAATGAATGAATGAAAAAAAGTTTTTACTAACAATTTTTTTACAAACAAAAAGTATAGACAATTTTTTGAAATTGTCGTAAACTATTTATTTATTTTTTGGATAATTGATTAGAAGATTTTTTAATAAGAAATAAGAGAAAAATGAACAGAAAAAATGTAATTTAAAAGGAAGTTTTAATGTTTTCATTATTCCATGGCGGCAGTGGGACCCACAATCTCCGTTCTCAAGCAATTAGCGGTGTGGTGCCTTGACCACAATTCCGTAGAGCCCCACACAACGGACTGTCTCCGTTTTTTGTTTTTATTTCCACCCGTTTCGTTATTTTCAGGAAATATGGTGGAATTTTGTGATTTGAAACGGAAAATGCCCTTTTGTTGTGAAAAGGGACCTTTTCTGTGAAATTCAGGAAAAAAATGTTCGTGAATTTCAGAATTTTTTTAACAGTGCAGGATAGTGAAGAAAATATGAACCTTAATAAAAGCCATTTAAAGTCTTACTTTGCGTGGGCAATTGCATTGGGTGTTTTAATAAATTTTGCAATATCCCTAGATATAATTGCCGTATGGATAAAAGTAAGCTTTCAAAATATTTGCAATTAAAGAAGCTTTCGAGTAATATTAGCAAAGGAAAAATGAATTTTCTACAAATTTAAACATAAACTATTCCCTTAAACTATAAAAAGACTAAATCTCCGTACACTGTAAAAAAAGTTATACATTTACGGTACTTCACCGTATAATATCCAGTAAATTTACGGAATATGTCACTTTTTTCACATACACGGTCAACATCCGTAATTTTTTGTGTTTACGGGAAAAAACCGTTAATGTAATGCAAAGTTCGTTGATATAGATATAAAGTCCGTTTTTTTATGGACATTGTTTGGAATCTCAGCAGCAGCTTTTTTTCAGTGTATGCCGATGACAAATGCAATTACTCTTATATGCATTATAAATCTATATTTTTTCAAATTACTAAATTTTTATTTATTTTGATTCATTTTTATCTCATTTTTAAACAGAAAAAAAACGTAGCATTAATTTCAAAAATCTTTTTTGTCACTATTTTCTAAGTAAACTACTTTTTTCAGGACTAGTGAAATGTACACCCAAAAAAAAGTTTTGTTGAATCAACAAAAATTTGTTTGGTGCAACAGAACTCTTCGTTTAAATATGGGTCAATGGCAATTTTGTTAGAATAAACAAAAGATATTGTTGATTTTTTTTTTCAATTTTCCGTCCACAATTTTCACGCGAAATGCATAATAACATAACAATAGTGTCATTAACCCGTCTCAATTTGAAAAGTTTTTATTATCCAAAAATTATGTTAATACTTTATAGCTATATAAGTCAATTAAACAAAATTACGTGAGAAAGTTAGAGCTACTGCACACCAATTAAAATTTTACAAAAACAACAAATTTTGTTGAAATTACAAATTGAAAATACAAGACTGTAATATGCAAATAAAATTGATCAAATTTTGTTAAAATTTTATAAGAGTATTAACAATATTTTTTTTGTCTGAGCAAGAAAACCAATTTTTTACTTTAACTAAAAAATTCTCTTAAAACAATCAAAATGTACCCAACAAAACATGTTTTGTAGTTTTAATCAATTCCTTTTTCTGCGTGTAGCTTTTTAGTGAAGTGAAATATAATTGTGGATTAAGACAAACTACATAAGATAATATAGCTTTAAGAATTTAGAAGACATGCGTACTTAGGTGAAATATTTTTGAAAATATATATAAAAGTTAAAATTTTTTGAAATTTTAATTATCTCATGTATTAATTAAAAATATATTCTATTATATTAGGCTCTAAATGTGTTTTTACATATGTTAAAATCAAAACTAAATCTTTTTTAATAATCTTTAGAATTTCGCATTTTCTGATGTACGTAGGTTGATCCAAAAAAAAGTTTACAAGCAGAAGCATTTGAAATTGTGGAGCGAATATTTCCACCCAGGGTGGTTGACAGATGGCCCTAGTTGTCCTACAGCGGTTCTACGATTAAGTAGGTCAGTACACAGACACTTAAGAGCGACAGTAAAGTCATGACGTCTAGAAAAGTGGTCTCGCATAGAGGTGCAAGCCGTATTTCGATTCTTATGGGCCAAGAATGTGGCCGCATCCGAAATGCACAGACAAATCGAATTTTAAAGGCGTCATTTTTCTGCATGACAATGCCAGGCCCCATACAGCTCGACAGAACTCAGGAATTGCTGCAAAGGTTCAAGTGGGAGGTCTGGAATTACCCCCCATACAGCCCCGATTTGGTTCCAAGTGACTATTTTCTTTTTCTGGCGTTGAAGCGAAACTTATCCGGAACACGGTTAGCCTCAGACGATGTAGTGAAAACAGCTGCCGAGAAAAGGCTCAATGAGCAGGGCCCTGATTACTATCAAGACGGATAAATAAGTTGGTCGAACATTCTGACAAAAGCCTAAACAGGTTTGGCGACTATGTGGAAAAGTAAAGGCCAGATGTGTCTCTTGATTGCCATTTGTTTCTTGTTTATATTGTTATTAAATACTTTTTCCTTTGCCTTGTAAACTTTTTTTTGGATCAACCCTCGTATAAATTAAGTTTGAAGAATTAGAATGATATGAAATATCAGTCAGTCAATAATAAGAACAGTTTTTTCATTCACATTTGCAGCTTAAAAATGTTCGACAGAACGCATAAGCATAAGTTTAACGGCATTAAAAAAAGCATGCTGCTGTAATGTGAGCTAAAAGTGTTTCACTGAGCTTTTTGCATGAGTTTATCGCCCAAATTATTAGCGCTGTTGTCGCATGTTTAAGTATTAATTTCCATTTTTATTTGTTATATCTGTTTCATGCTATTCCTTTCTTGTGTAACCTTTAAAACCACCATATTTCCGTTTTCGAAGGCGTTTTGAACTAATTTTCTTTGTATCCCATGGCGTCATTATTGCAATTTGAAAGTTTATTGCCCTTAAAGATATTAGAAAAAGGCTACAGTTGTCGCTGAACCGCGTCTTAAAAAAACACCATGTATATGAAATGCATATAAAACTTGTATAAGCCCTGTATATAAAACTTGAGTTTAAAAACAGTTCTCTAAAATGTACACAAATAAATATTTCTTTTACAATACATTGACGGGGAGGGGGTATTTTGACCTCTATCGAATGATAATATTTCATTTCAAACAAGAAAATTCTTTATAAAATAAGTTTAAATTTAATAAAGAAAAAAAAAGATAAATTAATTAATAAAACAGTCAAAAATTCTAGTGTGAAATATTTTTATAAAATTTCTCGTTTTTCTAGTAATAAAATATGATGAGAACATAAATATATATCACTTTTGTGTAATATATGTACATAATAAAGATATTTGTCCATTTTCAAATTTCAACACAATAACATAAAAAAGGATTTGTTTTAGAAATCCATTTTTATGTCATATGTTCTTCCCACATACTCACATCTTTTTTACTGATATGGGAAATAGCGAACATATCCCACGCACTCTTGAGAACTCTATTTCAAAAGATGAAAGAAATCATTTATTAAACATATTTGTCGGGAAAATATTATTTTACCCCCATTGTTAGCCGGAAAATAGCATAACATTTTTTCTTCGAAAAACCCTTTATACCGGTGTTTTTCTGCATAGATGAAATTTACAAACACTTGAGCGTGGTTGAGTATAAATCAGATAATGGAAATTTCACTGAATTTTGTGTGTGTATGTGACATTCTGAGTTGTAACGCGTGCCATTTTATTTTATTTTATTTATGGCGGTAAACTGTGTTGAGATAGAAGATACATAGTTCTCGAAAATCTAACATCATTATTTTTACTAGTACAATACTGTAGTCGAGACACTGAAGCTTGCTTTTTATTAAAGTGAAATTAGTACCGAGTTTTATAAGCTGTCAATAGCATCCAACTTATATAGAAGGTTGATCTCATTTAAAGGAAACGATTTTGCAAATTCTTTTTTCGTCTCCATTTCGAGACATGAATTTGGCAACTTTAGAAAAATCGTCTGCTACTGTTATCTTTTGATTGGATTGTAAAATAATTATTTATTTTAAAAATGGCTCATAAAATGGATAGACGATTTTAAGGTTGCCTAACTATACTTTCCAAAGAGAAATATTTATATTGACAGATAACACAAAGTGGTGCAAATATATCTGTTATTGCATTTCAAAAACAGGTATTTATATTATATTAAATTTGAAAAGAAAAAAGTCCTGGGAAAAGTAAAAATATAAAATATGACAGAAAAACCTAACTCTAAGACTGTTCAAATGCAGGTAAATTTCTAAAGGTAAAGTTTCTAAACTAAAAGAAAATCCACTCTCTCAAATATATATTGCTTCAAAATTAAAAACTTTTTCTGGTACTGTAAGTAAAAACCATCCATAAAGATTTGAAATTTAAAAATGATGTTGAAACCTAAAGTACATGTGTTTTTGCCAAAGCATATTACTGAAAGAAAACATATTGCAGAAAATTATATAAAAAAACATAGCTGCTGAAAAATGTAAATTTTTGATAACCCTCCATGAGACATGGATATATTTAAATGACTGTAATGAAAATAAGATCAATTTTCTATTGATCAACTGATGCAAATGACCATTTCTAATAGACTTGTCAGGATAAAGAAAAGTTCCCAATAATGATTAGAAAATACGTTGATGAATGGCAGAATTTTGTTACAACAGCAAATAAAAAATTTTAAAAGCGTCAAGTAAAGCCTGAATTAAATAACTTAGAACAAAATAATTTAGAACCAAATTTTGACGAAGAATTTCCAGATTTATAAGAAAAGTTCTTTCATAACGTAGAGATTCATATGGACATGGACAAACGCTCTAATCATAAAAATAATTACAGGATACTTATATAAATAATTACAGGACCATTTTATAAGATAGCCAAAATTTAAAATGTTTTTACAAATGTAGAAAATACATTTATTTATTTTGCTGTTACAAAATATCTTTCCGATGATATACAACTAAATATTTTCTTATGTTAGTTTTCAAAAAATAGTATGCTATGCTATTTATTTTAATCTATGGCTCTCCGTATGACAATAAACATTCATAATATAAAGATATTTCTCCTATTTCAGGTCAGGAATGTAAGTTAGAAGAGAATAATAGGGGAGGGGGGGGGGCTGAAGAAAATGTAGTGGGAGTTCATATTTTCTATTTCTCTGACGCAGAAAAAAATTAGTGCATATTCACACTCTAGGTATACTATGTTTCTTATTAAACTGTTGTAATAACTTCATTTTATGCAAAGAAAAAAATACGATGATGAAAAAATTCGAGTACATAACTAGAGCACTATTAAGCATCGTGTTAGCTACAAATGTGCAAATATGACAAAGGAGTGTTGAAACCCTTATTTTAGTTACAATTTATTATTTCTGCAAAACTGTGAAAGGGCCTTAAAACTAAATTAGATTTTTGAACAGAATTTCATTTAGATTTTCGGAACATAATTTCTTTTTTAGTGACTTTGGAATATTTCTCGGGGGAACTCAAAGGAGGGGCTCACCCCCCCCCCCCAGCACCTCTTTGTCTACGACCCTGCTTCAGGCTTCATAAACATTAACGCAAAATGAAAATTGCCATATTTTAGGATTTTAACACACAGGTAAAATGTAGATAGCAGCACACAACCAATTCCATGGAATTTTAAAAAGTTAACATTGTGTGCTGTAACATTATTTTATTGATGTCATGGAACTATTAATAAAGGGGAATTAATATATGCTTAAAATGGTGAACCTTCAACTATAGCCGAATTCGCAGTGTTCCAGCATTATTCCGGAAAACTTACACCAGTAAAATTAGACCGAAAATTTCTCCTTATTTAAATGCCTCATTAATGGAAAGTTTCAATGAAAAATTGTGGTAAAAATTGATATTAGTTTTTACTGGTGGGAAATTATTTCGGCTCTAGTAGTTCGCCACATTCTGACAACCAATTCAACCCACGGTTTCTGTCAGTGATAAAGATTATAATACTTAATATAAACGGACACCAGTAAAAAGATGCAGAATTGTATTAACATATTTAGAAAAGAAATTTCTGATCGGTAAGGCGCTTAATCCTTTTAGTGCGAAGGAGCGCCTTTGCACTGCTCTGAAAAGTGCAAAGGAACGGCGTCACGATGTTCTGTCGCCGTGCTGTATCTGAAAATTCACTTGTGTCCAACATGTTGTTATCAAGATTAGAAATATTAAAAAAATAATAATCACGATGTTTATATAAAAAATATGCGATCGAAGATAGTTAGAATGCAATATAATGAATAAAAATACGAACACGGTAACATGGCCATCACTATGTTTATCCAATGTTCAAAATTATATCACAGCAAGAAAAACAAAGATATTTTTTCACAGCTTAAAAAAAAAACTGCAGAAATAAAATGATAATGTCTTTCAATCACAGTTTATCGTTTGCAATTAGAAAATATCTTACATTTTGATATTTTGTTGCTAGGCCACAATAAATTAAATAAATTTAAATAGCACTTTATCAAACACTGCGCGCGCCAACAGTGAACAGTCAAAAAGAACGCTACCGCGACGCTGGCATTTTTCACAACTAGCGAGAGCAGCGCCACGGCGTCCCTTGGCACTAAAAGGGTTAAATTAGACAAAATTTTGTATTCAAATTTACTAGGTGCAGAACCTGTTGATCGAATTAAAAGAAACAGCCGTCATCTTGTGATAACCACTTCATTTACTTCACTTGCAACTACTAGACAGTACACTATATGTCCCCACCTTTTTATTCATAACTCCATTGTTGATTCGAGATGTAATCTGCTAGAACGTGATCATTAAAAGTTTTTGTTGTTTTAAGATGGTGTTATGGCTCACCTTGGAAACCATGGGAACACGCCAGTATTGGAGCGTTCTCTTTAAAACTTTGTTTATTCATTTGGCAACAGTCAAACTAGTTTGTTTTCGTTTGGTTTGTTAATTTTAGAACGTCGAATGTTTTTTATGGTAAAAAACTTTTTTATTTAGCTATTTTGTTAGCTAAAATATTATTGTTAGTGATAAAGTTTATTACTTAGGTATGTAAAAGAATCATACTTATCATGGAACAACTAATTCGAGTGGTATTTGTCCACATTTTATTGGAAAATATATTTAGAAACTGACTATGGTGTCAGTCCTGATTCAAGCTTGTAAATATGTATATAAAGGAATGTTTTTATTAGACTTTCCGTATTATTTGGCTATTTTTCATAAAACATTACAGACCATGATTCGACAGATGATGCTACTCTATTTTTAAAGTGTGACAACTTTTCATTAAGTATTTAATTTAAATACATTTATTAATAATAATGTGAATAATAAGAATGATTCTCGCATATATAAATAATTACAGGACATTCTAAAAAGTTTTTTTTTTTTTTTACAAATGTATAAACACATTCATCTTTTTTGACACCGTAAAATATTTTCTATATGCTATACAACTGAATATATTCTTACATTAGTTTTCAAAATATGATAGACTCTACTATTTATTTCGATATATGGCACTCTATTCGATAATAAATATTCATAATATCAAAATATTTCTACTACTGTTAAGTTTCTTAAACAATAACAAAAAATATAAATGATATATTTTATTTGCACCCCTTTTTCTCACACATACATATACCATCTTCAACTACTAATAAAGCGTACAAAAGCATGATAAAAATAAAGGAAATAAATTAATAAGCATATTTGCTTGAAAATTATGATTTTATCCCCATTGCTATCCGGAAAATACCACAATATATTGTCCAAAATGCATTTATTTCGGATTTTTCTAAGAAAAATGACATTAAAAAAAAAACACTGATACAAATTATGTGCTAGGCAACAATATTAATTGATAATTTCCAATTGTGAACGTGTATTTATTGCAGATATTTTTCGATATTTTTACATAAATTGTTTGTGTGCCTCCGTTTTTTTTAGACTAAATATATGCATTATAGCCAATAAAAGAAAACTAAGAAAATTTCATGCGTAAACTTGTTTTTAAAAACTAATAAACTTTTTGCATATTTTTTTACCATTATTTTCTGCACGGAGATTTTTTTTTCTTTTATAAGACTAGGGGAGCTTAGCCCCCCCTACGCGCTGCGCTCGCCAACCACCCGCGATTCCAAGTTGTAGGCTTCTCGATTCCAAGTCTCGATTCCTGCTTGCTGCGCTCGCCAATACTCCATGGAATCGCTTCGCGATACCTTATTTTCCATACACTTTCCATATTTTCCATACACATATCAATTTTGGAATGTTTCTTGATTGGTCTATTCGACTCAAGGAAGGTGTGGTCCACCCGGACGCGTTATTTCCGGAAACCTTACTCATCAGCATCATTCCAGGAGTTATTTCTTGAGATCCGTTTAAGTATAGCTTTTTTTTTTTTACTATAGAAGGAGAATAAACGAGTGCATTCGTATTTCAATAGTATTCGATTAAACGGGTAAGCATATAAGTGTAACGTTTCAGTAATATTCGAGTAAACGGGTGCATATAAATATCGTATTTCAATAATATTCGATTAAGCGGGCAAGCATATAAATGTCATATTTCGGTAATATTCGATTAAGCGGGCAAGCATATAAATGTAGTATTTCGGTAATATTCGATTAAGCGGGCAAGCATATAAATGTCGTATTTCGGTAATATATTAAGCCGGCAAACATATAAATACCGTATTTCGGTAATATTCTATTAAGCGGGCAAGCATATAAAAGCCTACGCGCTACGCTCGCCAACCACCCGCGATTCCAAGTTGTAGGCTTCTCGATTCCAAGTCTCGATTCCTGCTTGCTGCGCTCGCCAATACCCCATGGAATCGCTTCGCGATACCTTATTTTCCATACGCTTTCCATATTTTCCATACACATATCAATTTTGGAATGTTTCTTGATTGGTCTATTCGACTCAAGGAAGGTGTGGTCCACCCGGACGCGTTATTTCCGGAAACCTTACACATCAGCATCATTCCAGGAGTTATTTCTTGAGATCCGTTTAAGTATAGCTTTTTTTTTTTTTTTTTTTTTTTTTTTTTTTTTTTTTTTTTTACTATAGAAAGAGAATAAACGAGTGCATTCGTATTTCAATAGTATTCGATTAAACGGGTAAGCATATAAGTGTAACGTTTCAGTAATATTCGAGTAAACGGGTGCATATAAATATCGTATTTCAATAATATTCGATTAAGCGGGCAAGCATATAAATGTCATATTTCGGTAATATTCGATTAAGCGGGCAAGCATATAAATGTAGTATTTCGGTAATATTCGATTAAGCGGGCAAGCATATAAATGTCGTATTTCGGTAATATATTAAGCCGGCAAACATATAAATACCGTATTTCGGTAATATTCTATTAAGCGGGCAGGCATATAAATGCCGTATTTCGGTGATATTCTATTAAGCGGGCAAGTATATAAATGTCGTATTTCGGTAATATTCGATTAAGCGGACAAGCATATAAATGTCGTATTTCGGTGATATTCGATTAAGCGGTCAAGCATATAAATGCCGTATTTCGGTGATATTCGATTAAGTTGGAAAGCATATAAATGTTTTATTTCGGTGATATTCGATTAAGCGGACAAGCATATAAATGTCATATTTCGGTAATATTCTATTAAGCGGGCAAGCATATAAATGTCGTATTTCGGTAATATTCGATTAAGCGGGCAAGCATATAAATGTCGTATTTCGGTAATATATTAAGCCGGCAAACATATAAATACCGTATTTCGGTAATATTCTATTAAGCGGGCAGGCATATAAATGCCGTATTTCGGTGATATTCTATTAAGCGGGCAGGTATATAAATGTCGTATTTCGGTAATATTCGATTAAGCGGACAAGCATATAAATGTCGTATTTCGGTGATATTCGATTAAGCGGTCAAGCATATAAATGCCGTATTTCGGTGATATTCGATTAAGTTGGAAAGCATATAAATGTTTTATTTCGGTGATATTCGATTAAGCGGACAAGCATATAAATGTCGTATTTCGGTGATTTTCGATTAAGCGGACAATCATATAAATGTGGTATTTCGGTGATATTCGATTAAGCTGGCAAGAATATAAATGCAATATTTCGGTAATATTCGATTAAACGGGCAGGCATATAAATGCCGTAGTTCGGTAATATTCTATTAAACGGGCAATCATATAAATGTCGTATTTCGGTAGTATTCTATTAAACGGGCAATCATATAAATATCGTATTTCGGTAATATTCTATTAAGCGGGCAATCATATAAATGTCGTATTTCGGTAATATTCTATTAAGCGGTCAATCAATAAATGTCGTATTTCGGTAATATTGTATTAAGCGGGCAATCCTATCAATGTTGTATTTCGGTAATATTCTATTAAGCGGGCAAGCATATAAATGTCTTATTTCGGTAATATTCTATTAAGCGGGCAAGCATATAAATGTCTTATTTCGGTAATATTCTATTAAGCGGACAAGCATATAAATGTCATATTTCGGTAATATTCGATTAAGCGGGCAAGCATTTAAATGTCGTATTTCGGTAATATTCGATTAAGCGGGCAAGCATTTAAATGTCGTATTTCGGTAATATTCGATTAAGCGGGCAAGCATATAAATGTCGTATTTCGGCAATATTCTATTAAGCGTGCAAGCATATAAATGTCGTATTTCGGTAATATTCTATTAAGCGTGCAAGCATATAAATGTCGTATTTCGGTAATATTCGATTAAACGGGCAAGCATATAAATGAAGTATTTCAGCAATATTCGATTAAGCGGGCAAGCATATAAATGTCGTATTTCGGTAATATATTAAGCCGGCAAACATATAAATACCGTATTTCGGTAATACTCTATTAAGCGGGCAAGCATATAAATGCCGTATTTCGGTGATATTCTATTAAGCGGGCAGGTATATAAATGTCGTATTTCGGTAATATTCGATTAAGCGGACAAGCATATAAATGTCGTATTTCGGTGATATTCGATTAAGCGGGCAAGCATATAAATGCCGTATTTCGGTGATATTCGATTAAGTTGGAAAGCATATAAATGTTTTATTTCGGTGATATTCGATTAAGCGGACAAGCATATAAATGTGGTATTTCGGTGATATCCGATTAAGCTGGCAAGAATATAAATGCCATATTTCGGTAATATTCGATTAAACGGGCAGGCATATAAATGCCGTATTTCGGTAATATTCTATTAAACGGGCAATCATATAAATGTCGTATTTCGGTAATATTCTATTAAACGGGCAATCATATAAATATCGTATTTCGGTAATATTCTATTAAGCGGGCAATCATATAAATGTCGTATTTCGGTAATATTCTATTAAGCGGGCAATCCTATAAATGTTGTATTTCGGTAATATTCTATTAAGCGGACAAGCATATAAATGTCATATTTCGGTAATATTCGATTAAGCGGGCAAGCATTTAAATGTCGTATTTCGGTAATATTCGATTAAGCGGGCAAGCATTTAAATGTCGTATTTCGGTAATATTCGATTAAGCGGGCAAGCATTTAAATGTCGTATTTCGGTAATATTCGATTAAGCGGGCAAGCATATAAATGTCGTATTTCGGTAATATTCGATTAAACGGGAAAGCATATAAATGAAGTATTTCAGCAATATTCTATTAAGCGGGCAAGCACATAAATGTAGTATTTCTGTAATACTCGATTAAGCGGGCAAGCATATAAATGTCGTATTTCGGTAATACTCTATTAAGCGGGCAAGCATATAAATGTCGTATTTCGGTAATATTCTATTAAGCGGGCAAGCATATAAATGTCGTATTTCGGTAATATTCTATTAAGCGGGCAAGCATATAAATGTCTTATTTCGGTAATATTCTATTAAGCGGGCAAGCATATAAATGTCGTATTTCGGTAATATTCGATTAAGCGGGCAAGCATATAAATATCGTATTTCGGTAATATTCCATTAAGCGGGCAAGCACATAAATGTCGTATTTCGGTAATATTCTATTAAGCGGGCAAGCATATAAATGTCATATTTCGGTAATATTCTATTAAGCGGGACAGCATATAAATGAAGTATTTCAGCAATATTCGATTAAGCGGGCAAGCACATAAATGTAGTATTTCTGTAATACTCGATTAAGCGGGCAAGCATATAAATGTCGTATTTAGGTAATACTCTATTAAGCGGGCAAGCATATAAATGTCGTATTTCGGTAATATTCTATTAAGCGGGCAAGCATATAAATGTCTTATTTCGGTAATATTCTATTAAGCGGGCAAGCATATAAATGTCGTATTTCGGTAATATTCCATTAAGCGGGCAAGCATATGAATGTCGTATTTCGGTAATATTCTATTAAGCGGGCAAGCATATAAATGTCTTATTTCGGTAATATTCTATTAAGCGGGCAAGCATATAAATGTCGTATTTCGGTAATATTCGATTAAGCGGACAAGCATATAAATATCGTATTTCGGTAATATTAGATTATGCGGGCAAGCATATAAATGTCTTATTTCGGTAATATTCTATTAAGCGGGCAAGCATATAAATGAAGCATTTCAGCAATATTCTATTAAGCGGGCAAGCACATAAATGTAGTATTTCTGTAATACTCGATTAAGCGGGCAAGCATGTAACACTCTGCTGCGATATTGCTTTGCAATCCCGGTTGGAAACGCTTCGCGATGCATAGACTGAGCCCTTTCCTGATTGGTCTATTCGACTCATGGAAGGAGTGGTCTACCCGGATTCGTTACTTCCGGAAATCTTACACATCAGCGTCATTCCAGGAGTCATTCTTTTTAAGGCTAGTTTTTTTTTTTTTTTTTTTTTTTTTTTTTTTTTTTACTATAGAAGGAAACTGCTGAATGTATCATCTTAAAATTTTGTAGCGTTTGAAAACATACATTTGAAAAAAAAAAATAACAAGCAAATTTCATAAAATAAAATGCAAAATATTTTGTCAAAAAACTTTGAAAATTATAAAAAACTAGTTGGATGTGTCAATTTCAAAACTTCCTTCTATCTCATACGTACATTTTAATATTTTTTTTTTTTAAATAGTTACTCATTTTGATGCTTTAATAATTTTAATTCAATAACATACCAACTTTCTTAAATTTCTGTTTCAGTCAATTAATCGGAGTAAAAACGAATTTCAGTCTCTGCACGAGCCGATGAACAATAGAATAATAGGTAGATTTTTTTTTTCTAATATAAGTTGGACCTACTTGCCTTACCAAAAAGTAATCATATACAAAAAATTTAGTTCAGTTCTAGAACTAACTTTATACACTTTTAGGTGGTGCAATATTGAAAAGGGCATGAAATTCGCTATTGTAGCGCAGCCTTCCGGCGAATTTTTTTCAAATTCAGGGAGCGCCAACTAGCCATAGCCATACACTTACACATTTGGTTCAATTTGATGCATAACTTCATATACTTTTGGTCGGTACAATATTGAAAATTGTACAAAAATCGCGATTGCAGCGCCTCCTTCCGGCGGATTTGTTTCAAATTCAGGGAGGACCAACTAGCTCTTGTCATAAACAAAAAATTTGGTTCAATTCGATGCATAATTTCATGTACTTTTGGTCGGTACAATATTGAAAATGGCGCAAACATCGCGATTGCAGCACCCCCCTTTCGGCGGAATATTTCAAAACTGAAGGAGGACCTGCTTGCCACAGCTAATAACATTCACAAAAAATTTTTTCAGTTCTATGCATAACTTCATACACTTTTTGATGGTAGAATGGTGACATACGGACACACACACACTCTGTAAAAACATGTTTTATCGAATCTCTAACCCCTAAAACGTGTAAATCCGTCGAAAACCGGAAGTCGAAAAAAATTTCGATTACAATAATGCCTTTTCTTGAAGATAGAAGAAATCAAAAATTAAGAATATATTTCTATTATGTTAAAGAATTTTTCAGCAGACCAAAAATTTTAGATATTTTTAATGAAACAAGTTACTTACACGATTTTAGAAAGTTTCAACATTTTACCTGAAATAGAGTTTTAAAAAAGGTTTCAAACCATGAAAAATGACATACAGAAAAAGTCAAAAGGAACCATATACACACCCGTAGTACTTAAAATATATTATTTTAAAATCTTCCAAAACCATATTCATTTAGGTCCACAATTATTTATACAAGAATCTTGTAGCTCTATTTTCTAGGCCGATAGTTAATAAATAAAAAGAATATTGCCCAGTTAAACTGATGGCATTGAGCTCACAGGCTATGTGCATTACAGCCTTATATTTTCAAGAATTAATTCCTTTCGAAATACAAATTAAGTAGAGGAAACAGCCCCCCCCCACTTCCCCTTTTTATACTTAATTATTGAACTCCCTATACTAATCAGGGACATGCTTATCATATAAAAAATGTATATTCAAAATTCAGAGCCAATCGAAAAATTCTTAATAAAAATCCATTTATGTATTTTAAGAGGAGTTATCTCTCTCTTTTATGCTTAACCATTAAACTTCCAAAACTATTTAGAGATTTGAACGAAATCTGATAATTCTGCATGAAAAACTCATTTATATAAATTAAAAGAAGGGGCATTAGAATCCCTGTTCCCCCTATTTATACTTATCTAATGAACATCCAATACTATTCATCTCATGAGCATGATCCTCTATCTGAATTTTGAACATAAACTGATAAATCTGCATGAAAAACTCAATTATATCAATTAAGGGGAGGGGCATGAGCCCCCGTTCCCCCTGTTATATATATCGAATGAACTCCAAAAACTAATCAGGGAAGCGCCTTATCAGAATATACCTATATACAAAATTTCAAGTGGATCGGATATTTTTATCATGAGTTATCGCGTTACGCACGTACGCACGCACGAACGAACGTACATACATACAAAACGGACGGGCACATAAGCTTTCAGGCTATGATAGCCTGTGAGCTAAAAACTGAAAATTTTGAATCATTTTGTGGTCCACGTGCTCATAAAGTATAACTATCTCAGTCCTGAGACAGTTATCATGAAGGACTATAAAAATCTGCTTAAATTTATTGTAAAATACGTTCAAAGATATATAAGCCTCTATATTAATGAGTATGATTATCTACGCATTTACTAAAAAAGTCTAGAAGCAATTTTAATAGTTATAGAAGCATTTAAATTCATTTAAAGGGTGTCCTGTAGTGTCTACTATAGGCGACATCAGAACATCATCGATGTTAGTTCTACACCTTTGATTTTCATTACCGACATACAGGGTGTTTAAAAAATGACCGATATATTTGAAAAATCAATAAAAATTGAGCGGGCAGCGTTAGAAATACACCGTTTGTTGCAATATGTTTGGCACAACAGTAAATTTTCAGGCATACAAATTTCGAATTTAGTTAAAATTTTCAACAATAGATGGCGGTGCAGGCAATTTGAAATCTATAGTAGAAAACGCAATTTGTGAGTTTGCCATTCTGTAAAGCCTCTGTCCCTGCCCGTGAAGACACACGCGAACTAAAGCCATTTTTGTAGTAACTCTTTCGCATTTTGACATTTTAATTTTTTTTTTCTTCTGTATTGCATAGATGAGGTCCCTCTCAAGATTGCTCCTTGATTACATTTTCGATTTCGGTCGAAGATATTTTTTATAAAGTTACTTTGACTTTCGTTGGAGGTAAAAGTAACTTTATAGAAAATACCTGCAATCAAAATGAAAAAATATAATCAAGGAGCGATCTTGAGAGGGACCTCAGCTATGCAATGCATTATTAAAAAATGCCAAAATGCTAAAGAGTTATTACAAAAATGCCTCCCCATAGGAATAGCACTAGCTCACGAGTGTCTTCGCGGACAGGGGCAGAGGCTTTACAGAATGGCAAACTCACAGATTGCGTTTTCTACTATAGCTTTCAAATTGCCATCAGCGCCATCTGTTGTTGAAAATTTTAACTAAATTGGAAATTTGTGTGCCTGAAAATTTACTGTTGTCCCAAACATATTGCAAGAAACGGTGTATTTCTAACGCTGCCCGTTTAATTCTTATTGAATTTTCAAATATACCGGACATTTTTTATACACCCTGTATGATGGTTTACATAAATAACGTATATCAGTTGCATGGCTATGCTAATAAATTTACGTGACTTAGAGCTCGGAAAGACAGACAGACGAAACGAATTCATAAACAGTTCTCAACTGTGTTGGAAAGTGTTAAGAATTTTTGTGTGAAAAAGCACAGTTTTTGCCGCTACTCGCCTTTTCCATACAGATATGGAAAATAACTAAAAGATGATATGCACTCTTGAGAAATCTATTTCGTGAGACGAAAAAAAGAATAATTTACTAAACATATTTGCCAAGAAATTTATTTCGTGAGATGAAAAAACAAATGATTTACTAAACGTATTTAACAAGAAATCTATTTCGTGAGATGAAAAAACAAATGATTTACTAAACGTATTTGCAGGGAAATCTATTTCGTGAGATGAAAAAACAAATGATTTACTAAACGTATTTGCAGGGAAATCTATTTCGTGAGATGAAAAAACAAATGACTTACTAAACGTATTTGCCAAGAAATCTATTTCGTGAGATGAAAAAACAAATGATTTACTAAACATATTTGCCAAGAAAGCGATATTATCTCCATTTTTATGCAGAAAATGACATAAAAATGCTCTCGAAAATCCTTTTATGTCAATATTTTCTGTCATAAATAAAATTTATAAGCAACAGCGGTGTGATGAGATTATGTCATGCAATAACATTTGTTTGTGGTTTGTGTGAGTGTGTATGTGTATTTAAAAGCGTATGAAACATAAAACGGTTGTTATTTTTGAGTTTTTTAACATCGGCCTAAAAAATAAAGCTTAAAAGATTCTGGTGTTAAATGATTATCGTGCAGGAAAGTTTCAAAATAATAAATGTGTACACTTTTAGAAAATCCTATATTTATAATATTTTATATCCAAAATAATTCACTTTTCAAAGCTTTGTGACTAATTTGTTTCTCTAAAAAGTTTTAACATGTTAGCTCTGAGTGACAAATTCTTCAAAATAATGGAAAATATGTCGTTAAACTTTTTCGGAGTTTTTTGTGAAATAATTTTTATTTTATTTCTTTTAAGCTAAAATATAAAAGAGAATAGAAAATAATAAAAAGCAAATTTCATTATGTTTTCTGATACCACAACAAATTTGAGTGTGATATAACCCTCATAGCATGCATGTTCACAGTGACGTCACTGTGAGTCACTTTGGTCACATCACATTTGTGACGAAAATGCCACCACTCAGTGACGTCACAATGTGACTAAGATGTGACTTTCTAAAAAACTTTTCACAGTTCGTCACAATGTTAATGTCAAAGTAGTCACAAGTGACACACTTTTCACAAATTGGTCACATTGTGACGTCGCAAAGTGGTCACAATGTGACGTCACAAAAAAGCTCTAAAACGGCCATAACGACTTCTCATTTTAGTCACTGTGACTTCACATCGACGTCACGTGACGTCACATCGACAATCGATGGTCACAAAGTCACAATGTGACTTCACAACGACGTTGCAGTGACGTCACCATGTCTTACGGGAACTAACAATTTTCAAGAAAAATGTATTAAGCAGAAATATTGTTAAAAGAAATATGTGAAAAATTAATTACCTCATGAAAACTAATTTATATGTGAAATAAATTTCTTTCGATTTTTGTGTGGGATATAATGTGTACATTTACCGCAAAATATATATGTATATATATATATACAGGGTGTTTCTAAATTCATGGTCCAAACTTTAAGGGGTGATAGTACACATCAAGACAAACAATATTTAAATAGGAAACCAAGGGTCCCAAAGTCTTCCGAAGGAGATAGGCGCCATTAAAGTTTAGGGTCCAAAAATTCAAATGATTATGAAAAACAGAAAAATTGGTCGATTCGTTTCCGGTTTTCACTAAAATTATTCTTTATGTCAGTATTGTCTTGAAAATAAATTATAAAGATAAATTTCAAAAAATGACGATAGAGGGCGCTTTAGACTTTAGAGTAACGAACAACTACTTTTTACCGTTATTTTTTGCATCTCATTAAAGGTTTCGTAAGCTTAGACTTAAATTTTGAGCTCAAAATCTGAATAGTTGGAAGCAGTTAAGTAGCAAAAAACTCAACTGTGTTCAGAGGGTTTTAAATTCAAATGATTATAAAAAACGGAAAAATTGGTCGATTGATTTGCGGTTTTCACTAAAACTATTCTTTATGTCGGTATTTTATTGAAAATGAATTATAAAGATAAATTTCAAAAAATGCCGATAGAGGGCGCTTTAGACTTTGGAGTATCGTACAACTATATTTTACCATTATTTTTCGCATCTCATAAAATTTTCTTAGAAGCTTAGACATAAACTTAAATTTTGAGATGAAAATCTGAATCGTTGGGAGTGGTTAAGTAGAGCAAACTGAACTGTGTTCAATGGGGGTGGGGAGGTTCAAATTTCAAATTATTTTTAAAAACGGAAAAATTGGTCGATTCGTCTGCCGTTTTCGCTAAAACTATACTTTTCGCTAAAACTATCTTCCCGTCGAAATTCGACGAAAAAAAAATTTCAAGAAGGAACTGTTTGATTGATTTGTAATAAATCAACAAAATTTGTTACGTTAAAAAATAAATCTTATATTGGTCAGTCTAACTCTCAAACAAATATTATTTTAAGCTGAAATTAACAAAATACCATTTCTATAAAACTCAGTTGTCCAAATTATTAACGGCCCCACCAGTGGCCGAGAGGTTCGGACCTCTCAACTGGTAGACGTCAGGTGCTGGGTTCGAACCAAATCGCGGCTGTCGGCCTAATCGTTCGGAGTTTTCCGTGGTTTTCTTCGAACCTTGCGTAAATACGGGTTAGGTTCCCTTAGAAAGACCCCCACGGAGGGCACTCCCCCTGGTCCTATATCCCATTAGCGTAGATAATCGGACGACAAAAATCAACCAACCAAATTATTAACGTTAAATTGCATACGTAATTAGTAAAATATAATATAGATCAGTTACTATGATGATGTTATTAATTGATGCTCTTATATTTCGTATGAATGCGAATGAAAAAAAAATTCAAATTGACAAAATCACAAACGGTATATTTGACATAGCATTCGCATTTTACTTTATATATATATATATTGTTTTTCTAGTTTTAAAAGAAAATGGAGTGATTCTGTTGCCACAATTACAAAATTAGTACTAAAAACTATAAAAAAATTAATATCTCAAAAATAAATTGAGATGCAGCTTTCAAACAAATTGCATTTAAAAGTATATTTTTTTCTCTGTACCACGGTGTAAAAATTTAAAATGTACAATGGTTAGAAGTGTAAAATCTGACGTAGCGAAAATTGCAAAACCGAAATTGGAAAGTGTTGCCATTAGCAAAATGACGTATGCGATACGCACAGATACTTTTGGCCTTTATAATATAGATTAGAAACGTACTGAGAATAAGTCACGCAATAGCATTTGTTTGTGGTTTGTGTGAATGTGTTTGTGTATTTAAGAGCATATGAAACATAAAATGGTTGTTATTTTTGAGTTTTTAATCATCAGAATAAAAAATAAAGCTTAAAAGATTCTTGTGCTAAATGATTGTCGTGCAGGAAGCTTTTAAAATAATATGTTTTAAGCACTGCCGGTAAGTATATATTTTGTTTTGACTTTTTTTTTTTTTTTTTTTTTTTTCGATTTTTTTTTTCTTTTTTACCAGAAAAAAGTATTGGATGATAGTGAAAAATTTTTTGAATGCCGGTTTTTGACGGATTTACACATTTTAAGGGTCAGAGAACCCAAAAATCTTGGTTTTACAAAATATCTGTCTGTGATTCCGTCCGTCTATCTGTCCGTATGTGGCATAACATTTGTGGGCGCTCATTCTCAGGAACTTATGCGCGGAATTTAATAAAAAAATTACAATCGGGTAGTTCCTAATATATATTACAAATTTAAATTTTTTTCGCCAGAATTAACTTTTATACTATATTAATTTCCTTATAACAATATTCCGTACTTAGTTCAACTTTTAAATTAAAATTTTGCTTCTAGATCTAATCTATTAATATTTATGGAAACAATATAAATTCTTAATTCGCCTTCAAAAAAATTTATTCCAATACGCGTAAATTTAAAAGATGGCTCTAAATTAAAAATATTCTTAATTAAACTTTATTTCTTAATATTCCAAATAAAACTCATTTTTTCTATGTTTTTATCAACCCTTTTTAAGAAAGTCTTATTAAATTTATTCCAAAACCATACCTTTCAAAAAATATCATTATTTTTATTTATCTGTTTATTTTTCCCCCTCCTTCAACATTCGATATGTTTGCATATCAATAAATTCATTTATTTTCTTTTTCTTTTAAAATTAATCGTCTGCAAAAATATCGTTTGCAGGATATTTGAAATTTTGAGTCGATTATAAATTAATTAAATAATATATTTTTAAAAAAATAAAATTATCGTCTGTGGAATAAAAATCTCGACTCTGGACACGAGTTATGTTTACATGGGAAAATGATGGTTAGAAAGTAGAGAATTTTCCAGAACTTTGTTTTTAGATTTAAGAAAGAAAGCGTGGAGGTGAGAAGGAAGATTGTTGGTTTTTTCTTCGATGAGTACGGCTTGCTGAAATAAAGATGGAATATTCTTTTTGATGTTTCGGTTAAAGCCGGCTTGAAAAGGGAGCCTTTCCCTCTCTCATGACTACAGTTTATTAAATTAACTTGCAGCAGCCAATGAGTAATTTATTGGATCTTCTACATTTATTTATTTATTTTGTTTTTTCCCTCGCTTGCCATGACTGTGTGTTTTTTAAACCAGTGAACCAGTGAAAATAATTCGAGTTTCTCCTTAAATCGTCACATATATATTGTTACTGATTAGCTTTTGGTGTAAATCGCTCGGCAGGTGGTGCTTCTATGCTGACTTTTATTCGATTTCAGGCAATCTCCAGAATTAATGCACGGAAGTTCATCAAACTTCAGATTTAGTTATTCCTTGAGATGAATTGATGTTTACTTACGTTTTAATGTAAATCTTTCAATAAGTGGTGCTGTTATGCAATTTTATTTAGGATTCCCGCCCTCGTTCAATCTCCAGAACTAATGCACGAATTTTGGTACTACTAGGTTAACCCGTCGACCATAAAATTATCGCCAAACTATAAGATTAAATGGCAATAATGGATGATCGTGAATGTCACATTCAATGACATTAAATAAGATTCACGTGTTTAAAATGCCATTAAGTGATTTTTTTTTTGTATTTTTATTAATATTCTACTAATTATTTGTTTTTTCGTTATTTAAAATAAAAATTTCGTCAATATGTATAATTTGGCTATTAGTTTGGCGAATTGTATAATTTGGCGAAATTGGTCGGCGGGATAACAGAGTAGTACCCGAATTTTAATAAAATTACAGATTCGGTTAGTCCTTTATATGAAATAACGTTCTTAATATTTACTTGTGCCTCTCTCAATAGGTGCCACACCTATGCTGCATTTTGTGCGATTTTCGCAATAGCACTATCTTCAAAATTAACGCACGGAATTTCCGCAAACTTCAGATTCAGTTAATTTTTTATATTAATCGATTTTTTTTTTTTTTTTTTTTTTTTTTGCGTTTATAATAAATTCCTAGGTAGCGCTTCTACATTTCATTTTTTATGATTTTCGTAACAACTCTATCTCAAGAACGAATGCACAATTTCGATCAACAGATGTAAATTTTCCAAGGGGTGAAAAAAGTCCCCGGCCAGGATTCGAACCAGGGATGTATTGGCTGAAGCCGACTCTTCCAACTGAGCCATCCCGGACGAATTCTAGAGGACTTTTTCACCCAAATGACCTCAACGATTACAGAATCTGAATCACAAAACCAGATTTTAGAAAAGTGTACCGAATAGGTATATTGTTCAAAAAATACATAATAATTGAATTCTTGAAGAGTGATTTATCTATGAATTAGTTTTATTATTATAATTATTATTATTATTATTATTATTATTATTATTATTATTATTTATATAATGGGCATAATGTGTATATTTACTGAAAAAAAAAACTATATCTATTCAAACACACGACGTTAAAAGGCTACTTCACTCAAAAGGAAAGATCCGTTCGTTAATCTTATACTATAATGCGAGCAAAAATTGTGTGTGTGTGTGTGTGGGTAAATTTTATCTCAAAAACGGCTGTAACGATTTTCGCAAAAATTTGGATTTTACCATTTTCGGACACGAGAAGACCATTGGGCTAGGTCCCATGTTCGGGAAAATTCGATTACTGGGTCATTTTGGGTCACAATGGGTCAGGAATCAGGATCAAGCTATTTATATCTAGAGAACGGCTGGATGGATTTTAAGGCAATTTTGTATCCAATCGTTTTTTGGCACGAGAAAACTATTGGGCTGGGTCACATGTTCGAAAAATTTCGATTAGTGGGTCATTTTTGGGTCATTATGGGTCAAGCCATTTTTATCTAAAAAACGGCTCTAACGATTTTGACCAAATTTTATATTGTATCGCTTTGGATTACAAGAAAACCATTGGGTTAGGTAACATGTTCGAGAAAATTCGGTTAGTGGGTCATTTTTGGGGTCATTGTGGGTCATGCTATTTTTATCTGGAGATTTTCTGACGCAATTTTGACTAAAAATTGCATTCTATGGTTTTCGGGCACGAGAAAAACATTGGGCTAGGTTACATGTTCGAGAAAAAAATTTAATGGGTCATATTGGGTCATTAAGGGTCTGGGTCAAGCTATTTATATTTAAAGAACGGCGTGATCGATTATAACGAAATTTTGTATATAACAGTTTTTTGACATGAGAAAACTAATAGGCTAAATCACATGTTTGAGAGATTTCGATTATAAGAGTAATTTGTGGGTCATGATGGGTCATAATGGGTCATGGTCAAGCTATAGCTAAAGAACAGGTGGATCGATTTTAACGAAATTTTGTATACAACATTTTTTGGCACGAGAAAACTATTGGGCTAGGTCTCATGTTCGAGAAATTTCGATTACTGGGTCATTTTGGGTCGTAAAAGATCTGGGTCAAGCTATTTATATATAAAGTACGACAGTATCAAATTTAATGAAATTTTGTATGTAAGTTTTTTGACACGAAAAAATTAATGGGCTGTCTCACATGTTTGAGAAATATCGATTATAAAAGTCATTTATGGGTCATGATGGGTCATAACGGGACCCATAACGGGTCATGTCAAGCTATATCTAAAGAACATGCGGATCAATTTTAACGAAATTTTGTATACAACATTTTTTGGCACGAGAAAATCATTGGGCTAGGTCACATGATCGAGAAATTTCGATTAATGGGTCATAAAGGGTCATAAAGGGTCTGGGTCAAGTTATTTATATTCAAAAAACGGCAGGATCGAGTTTAACGAAATTTTGAGTGTAACAATATTTATACACGAGAAAACTAATGGGCTAAGTCACATGTTCGAGAGATTTTGATTATAAGGGTCATTTGTGGGTCATGATGGGTCATGGTCAAGCTATACCTAAAGAACGGGTGAATCGATTTTAACGAAATTTCGTATACAGCATATTTTTAGCACGAGATAATCATTGGGCTATGTCACATGTTCGAGAAATTTCGATCAGTGGGTCACTTTTGGGTTATTCTAATTTTATCTAGGCAATGTCTCGCGCAAATTTGACTAAATTTTATATTCCATTGTTTTCGGACACAAGAAAATCGTTAGGTTAGGTCAGATGTTTGAGAAAACTCGATTAATGAGTCATTTTGGGTTATAATGGGTCAAGGTCAAACTATTTATACCTAAAAATTGGCTCAATCGATTTTATCTAAATTTTGTATTAAACGTTTTTCGGCACGCAAAAATTAATGAACTAAGTCTTTATTTTCGAGAGATTTCGACATAATGGTCATTTGTGGGTCATGCTAATTTTTTCTAGAAAATTGTTCTCACTATTTTGAGTATATTTTCTATTATATCGTTTTCGGGCAAAAGAAAACCATTGAGATAGGACACATGCACGTAACAATTCAATTAGTGGATCGTTTTAGGTCTTAATGGGTTCGGGTGATTCTAATTGTATAGAACAACGACTAATACGGCTAATTTTACTTAAGAAATGGCTTAAACGATTTTTATTCATTTTATACTCTACTGTTTTTGATTACCTGAACACCATTGAGCTAAGTCACATGTTTGATCACATGTGATTAGTTGATCATTTGGGTAATAAGGGTCAGGATCACGAGACTATGGCAAAAGCCGATAAGTTGGCGATATTTGACAAAATACTGGCGAAATTAGGCCGAAATATCGACTATTAAGTTTACGAAACCAAAACACATATTTGGCGCCAAATGAAAGAATGTGTCCAAATTTGGTTATGTCTGGCAAAAAATATTGTCTTTCAGAATGTGAAGAAATTTCTTATACATTCTTAATAGTCTTCGAGATGCATAGTTGAACTAATCAGAGTCGAGCTATAAAAATGATTTCGATTGATGTCCTTTCGTTGTAAATTTTAAAATAAAGTAAAATTTATGAACATGTGCATACAAACATAGTTTTTTTATTGATTGTTTTTTAAACAATACTATTACTAATAACATGTTTTACAGTAATAATACTATATCGAGTTGAACACAAAGTTAATTTTGACCGAGCTAAGCTCGATCACCCCTGCTAGTACTAATCTTATGGAAGAAATCTATAAAAATATCTCGGTTGCATTTTAATAGTTTTGATTGACTTTTTTTTATATATTTAAAATTTATACAGGGTGTCCGAAAAGTCTGGAAACGGCCGAATAACTCGATAAATATATATGAGATTGAAAAACGTAAATATACGTGTTAAATATTTTTAAATAAGCTACTCTGTGATACCAAATTTGACCTTCGAAACCGACCCCCTGGGGGTCAGAGGGGGTCCAACTTTGAAATCTTAAATTATAACCTCCATTTTTTATTGCAGATTCGGATTCTACGGACAAAAATACGTAACTTTTGTATTTCATGTTTATTTCAAATCTTCGTTTATCACGGTGTAATCGAGCATATTAAATCGATACATATTCCCACTTTTCCAACGGGATTTTCCCTAATCGAAACTGATTGGGCAGAATTTTTTACGTCAAATTCCTCGTCTTTTGTAGGAATAGCGTTTCCTGAAAATCACCCGTGGCGATTATTTCAATAGTGCTACACTGTTAAAAATTTGACCCATTTACTGCAGCGTCACTCCACAGCTATTATAGAATATCTCTTTTGTGACCAATGACAGGGCTCCCAACACATTTTAGTCCTCAAAAAGGGGGAAAAGGGACCATTTTTATTTTAAAAGGGGACTTTGGGGGACCATTTTTGTTTAAAAAGGGTACTTTAGGGGACCATTTTTATTTAAAAAGGGGACTTTGGGGGACCCTTTTTGTTTAAAAAGGGTACTTTGGGGGACCATTTTTACTGAAAATGGAAACCAAAAAAAGAATCATATGTGTGTAAAAATATAGCACAAATTTTCATAAATAAGAAAGTAACTTTTTAAAATAACCCCAGAAAATATGTCAGATGTTAATCTTTATAAGATTTCAATAAACAATGTACACAATTTTATTTAAATATCCTACATTTAAATATCCTACTGAAAAATATGCTTAAATAATTAAAAAAAACTTTAATATATTTAAGCATTCACCTTGATAATTCTCGTTACAGGTAAAAAATAATAGTGATCAGTTAATAAAAACAAATAAGTGGGTAAATATGATCACAAATCACTGAGAGGGTTTTATTTAATATTCCTTTCAAAACATTCTAACCTTTAATTAATAAACCAAAATTGTTAATAACTAAATTTGTTAAAAGTTAATAATTGTTTATAATGATTAAATCCTTACATAGACTGGGATGATATAAGGCAGTGAGAATGGAGGTAGAGAGAGTAAAGAATAACATTATTCATAACCTGGCCTTTCATTTAAGATATTACAGGACATATTGTAGAGTTTATTGTTTTTGAGAATTTTTTTCAATAGCATCCGCTGGCGACAGAAAGGGATGAAAAGATGCTAATTGTTAAGATATGTTGAGCGGATTTTTTTTTCTTAATTTTTTAGAAAATTTATGGAGTGGTAATGAATGCAAATAAACATTAAAATATCTGCTAGTGATGAAAAAATGAGTTAAGACGGTGGGAAATGGGTGCTTAGGCTAAGAGTTTTAAAAGGATGTGTGGTAAAATTTTCTGATTCGCCACCCCCCGCAAACATGTACATGAAGAAATGCCCCTAAGTGTCTGGGTCAAAATAGACCCTAGCAAGATGTGGGGCTCGATGAGATACTTCCTTTGGGAAACCCTTCAAATGAGATTGAATCTCGCTGTAGTTTAATTAGGGGTTGAGTTAGAAAATTGCTTAAAATACTTAAGTTAGACCCTGGCGATTTAAAAAAGAAAGTTAGAAATTTAATCCCACTGCCCCCACACACACTTCTTAAAATTTTTTGTGCGTTATAAAAAATATCTGAGATTTTAAAATCGATGACTTGATTACTTTTCTTCATTTCATTCTTTTTTTTTGGGGGGGGGGGCTAAAATTAATATTCTGATTAGTGCTAACTACTACCACTCATAAATAAAAGGGGCCAATAAATTCATTTTATATAGCCCATAATAACAAATCAGACATAAAATAATGATAATTAGTGAAGAAAAGTTTAGATTTAAATAACATGTCATACAAAAGCATTTCTTTTTAAAAAGCGATATTTGAATAAAATAAAATCTTAATCATTTTTTTAGAAAATTACACATTCAGAATTAGTGTCAAAAAATAAGCATATATGCATAAGTTTAAAATCTATAAATGCAGTACATGTAAATATTCTGTACCCCTGGGAACAATCCTTGTCAAACTAATTGGATGTGGCAATCCCAAAACTTTCTTCTACCTCATGCATGTTAATACTTCAAAATTCACTATCACAATCCCAAAATTAAACTGCAATCTATGCCCATCATGGGAATGCTAAAGATATGAAATTTTGTGCATTAGAAAATATGAATATCAAATATGAATATCACTAAACTTGTGCAAATTCCACAAAATGCAGCTTAGGATCACCATCTATTGAAAGATTAACACCAAAACTTAATCAGTAACAACTTGTGTCAACGTCTAACTGAATCCTAAGTTAGACAAAAATTTGTGCATTAAATTAGATAGATTTACTGCAGAAATCCTTAAAAAAAAAATGCATCATAGCAGCGCTACCTGTAAATGAATTTACATCAAAATGTAAAAAAGGTGAATTCATCTTAAGGATTAATTGAATCTAAAGTTTGATGGAATTCGGTGCATTAATTCTGGATATAGAACTATTGTGGAAATCACAACAAATGCAGATTAACAGTGCCACTTGTTGAGCAATTACTAAAATATAAAAAATGTCAATTCATGTTAAGGACTAACCGAATCTGAAGTTTGGTAAAATTCTGTGCATTGGTTTTGGCGATTGATTGCAGAAATCATGAAAAAAGCCGCATAGAAGCGCCACATGTAGAGCGATTTATACCAAAAACTAATCAACAACAATTTATTATAGTGGCGGTCAAAAGTTTTCGGCCGGCATAAAATTTTTCGTTATTTTGAAAGTATATCCATATAAAGAGGAATCTCAAAGTGATACTCATATATTTTATTGAAATAATAGTTAGGAATTTATTTATGGAATAACAAATGAATATCAATAAATACAACTGACAAAATTAATTGAAAAAAAAAAAAAAAGAACGCATGTTTGCAAAAGTTATCGGCCACCTTGGAAAGTTAGGAAAAAAAATTGTGTTATAACAGAAAATTACTGTGATCAACTAGATTTATAATTAGTATGTTGTTGTCATACCTTTAGCAAAATGTACCGAGGTGCAGCGACTTGGCATCGATTTAATAAACAGTTGAAAATCGTTTGTGGTACGTTTTTCCAATCATTTTGAAATTTTTGGGAAAATTCCATCCATGCTGAATTGGAGTTTTAATAGTAATTTCAAACATGTTTCTAAAGTTCATTCCAAAGATTTTCTATAGTATTCAGATTGGGTGCTTGGGCTGGCTATTTCAAAAGCGAAGTATTTTTGTGCAAAAAGCCACTGCCTTTTTTTTTAGGGGGGGGGGGAGCATGCCAAGGACCGATATTGAAGACCGGTCAAGCAGCTTAATATAGTAACTCTTGTGTTCTGCAATTTTTTAATTTTTAAGAATTTTAATGAGATTCTTAAAATTTGCCTGTATTCTGTAGTGATTTTATAACATTTAGATTAATGAAAGAATTTCAGTTACCACGCTTTTTTACTTTCTTCTATCTTCAATAGAAGAAAGTATTGTGATCGAAATTTTTTTCGACTTCCGGTTTTCGACGGATTTACACGTTTTAGGGGTCAGAGATTCCAAAAAACATGTTTTTAGAAAATGTCTGTCTGTCTGTGTGTGTGTCGCCATTCTACCATCAAAAAGTGTATGAAGTTATGCATAGAATTGAACCAAATTTTTTGTGAATGTTTTTGGCTGTGACAAGTAGGTCCGCCTTCAGTTTTAAAATCTTCCGCCGAAAGGGGGCGCTGCAATCGCAATTTTTGTGCCATTTTCATTATTTTACCGACCAAAAGTATATGAAGTTATGCATCGAATTGAACCAAATTTTTTGTGTATATGGGTGACTATGGCTAGTTGGTCCTCCCCGAATTTGAAAAAAATCTGCCGGAAGGGGACGCTGCAATCGCGATTTTTGTGCCATTTTCAATATTGTACCGACCAAAAGTATATGAAGTTATGCATCGAATTGAACCAAATTTTTTGTGCATGTGTATGACTATGGCTAGTTGGTCCTCCCTGAATTTGAAAAAAATCCGTCGGAAGGGGGCGCTGCAATCGCGATTTTTGTGCCATTTTCAATATTGTACCGACGAAAAGTATATGAAGTTATGCATCGAATTGAACGAAATTTTTTGTGTAAGTGTATGGTTATGGCTAGTTGAATCGCCCTGAATCTGAAAAAAATACGCCGGAAGGGGGCGCTACAATAGAGAATTTTATGCTATTTTCAATATTGCACCACATAAAAGTACATGAAGTTAGTTCTAGAACTGAACTAAATTTTTTGTATATGATTTTTTTTTTGGTAAGGCAAGTAGGTTCTCCCTGAATTTGAAAAAAAAGAATCTGCCTATCATTCAATTGCCCATCGGCTCGTGTAGAGACGGAAATTCGTTTTTACTCCGATTAATTGATTGAAGCAGAAATTTAAGATGAAAATCAAAGGTGGCATGTTATTGAATTAAAATTATTAAAGCATTAAAATGAATAACTATTTTTTTTTAAATACTAAAATGTACGTATGAGATAGAAGAAAGTTTTGGGATTGGCACATCCAACTAGTTTTATACCCATTATAATGTTTTTATGACCACTTTAATAAATTTTGTCTTCTTGGATTTTTAAGCTTTTACTGATTTTCAGAGATTTTTTTATTTCGCGGTGATTTTTTTCACACACAGAAAAGGGGACTTGGGGGACCAAAATACAAAAAAGGGGACTAAAGGGGACCTTTTTCTAAAAAGGGGACTTTTGTGGGAAAAAGGGGACCATTTGGGAGCCCTGCAATGAGAATGCTCCATAACACTGTAAAGTAATCGTTTTCTATAAAAGCGGTGGAGTGACGATGCAGCAAAAAGGTCATTTTTTATACAGTGTACTTTACAGTGTTATGCAACATTCTCATTGGTCATGAAAGAGATATTCTATAAAAGCTGTGGAGTGACGCTACAGCAAATGGATCAAATTTTTCACTATGTAGCACTACCGAAATAATCGGCACGGGTGATTTTCAGGAAACGCTATTATTGCAAAAGACGAGGAATTTGATGTCATAAATTCTCCCCAATTAGTTTCGATTAGGAAAAATCCCGTTGGAAAAGCCGAAATATGTATCGATTTAATATGCTCAATTACACCGTGATAAACGAGGATTCGAAATACACATCAAATACAAAAGTCACGTATTTTTGTCCGTAGAATCCGAATCTGCAATAAAAAATGGGGGTTATAATTTAAGATTTCAAAGTTGGACCCCCTCTGACCCCCAGGGGGTCGGTTACGAAGGTCAAATTTGGTATCACTGAGTAGCTTATTTAAAAATATTTAACATGTATATTTACGTTTTTCAATCTCATGTGTATTTTTCGAGTTATTCGACCGTTTCCAGACTTTTCGGACACCCTGTATATTATATATTTATTGTTATTAAGAGGGAATAAAAAAATCACTACATAAATTATTAAATTACCCTCAGTAGCCAATCAATATTGCACCAATATAGGCTACATCTTGCTTTGAGCAATATTGAGTAATTGACGCAATATTGGCATGAAATATTGGTCCAATATTGGAATGTTTACATTTTGCCCTTTTTAGCCAATATTTCTAGCCAGTATTATGACAATATTGTGGTTTCATTGGAAATATTGCCAATAAAATGCCAATATTATTCACAATAATTCCAATAAAACCAATATATTCACATAATATTGGCTGCAAATATTGACTAAATAAGGACAAAATGCAAACATCCCAATATTGCAACAATATTGACGTTTTATTAGCAATATTTCCAATAAGTGAAATATTGGCACAGCGTTCGGCCAATACTGGTTTGCTAATAGGGACGTATTTAATCAGCTTCCATACACAGAAGAAAAAAATATACTTTTCTTCAACTGGAGAAAATATTTTAACGCAATTTAAATAAAGGCAGTTAAAAATGACTGTATTATTATTATTAGCATTGTTACTCTTTTTTTCTTTTTAGATTATAAAATATTTCGATTATTTAACTTTCATCACATACGATAATCTTTTTTTCAAGCTTAATATAACCTAAATATATATATAAGCCTATTTTTTAAGGGGGAGACATCTCTTTACACGTAAAACAATGTTTAAAAAAACCTTTTCAGCTTATAAATAATTATAATTGAAAAGTACTTAACATTTAAAATAAATTGACCTGAAATTAAACATTTAAACTATGTGAGGTACGCCGGTATTACGCTATTTCTATTTTACAGCATACATCAAATAGTTAACTAAATCATTCTATTTTACATAATATGGTGCGAATGCAGTTTACTCTCCTTCTTGGCGCGATTTTCAAAAATCGCCAAATTGGCGCGTTTATGCGTTTTGTCTCCCGGAGCTTCTTGCTCCAAGGCCGCCACACACCACAGAGACATGCGTCAAAAATCGTGCAACATGACGCAATCAAACCGGTTTTTTCTTTTATATCAGGGTGAAATTGTCTCATGTCGCACGTTTTTTCGTTCAATGTTTCACTAGTGTGTGGCGGGCCCAAGAGACACTACGCAAAAACGCACTTTCCAAGATGGCGGCAATCAAAATAAACAAAAAGCACATAAAATAAAAATCTAAAGACAAAAAAAGGAGAATTTTTACTTACCCGGAGCCGCTGTTTTGCTCCGGATTAAATTGCTCCGGATATTCCTGTTTTGCTCCGGACTGACTGGTCAATCATATACTTTTTCCCGCAAACTTTCAACAGCGTAAAGTATCGATTTGAAAACTTTACTTTCTCATTCAAACAATCAACAACATTCTTTCTGAAATCAACAACTTCCATAGTAGTTACTGAACAGTATCTAAATATAAATATAAAAAGAGGAAAATGCAAAAAAATAAACTCACTCGTTGAATGCAAGACGCAACTACCAAAAACAAAGCTACAGGAAGCAATTTCTAAGCGGGAATAACGATATTCAAAAATTTAAAAGCTCTCTTTCAAGACAAAAGGAGTGTCCAATCAGAAACGGCTTAGAAATAGCTCTCTTTCAAGTACTCCTCTTTCGTCCAATCAGAAAACATTTAACAAAAAGAAGCGTCCAATCAGAAACGGCTTAGATATCGGTAGAATACGTAAACCGGAGCACTCCTTAGGGTTGCCATATTGAAGATCCGAGAGGAGAAAATGAAAATGCAGGGTTGCCATATCGAAACATTTATCGCTAAAAAAAGTCGCCTTGGCGAAGGAGAGTAAACTACATTTCACCTCATAATATCAAAAATTAATTAAGATTATTTCACTATATTAAGGTTATTTGTAAAATAAAAATAATTAAAACGCTTTCAGCATATCAACAACAAACACAAAAACTTATTCTTTTTAATAACAAAGATATTATCTGAATTTTCGTTGCCATAAGAATAAACCGAATTTTTTCAAGTGCATGGAGGCTACAAAACTGAATGAAAGAGTAAAATAAAATACAAATAGAATTGAAATAACAGAAAAACATTTAAATTTTTAAAATGAATTAAAGAAAGGAAATAAAAATGTATTATATTTCCGATGAAGTATTTTTGTTTATAGTGCTGCCATCTACGTGCTAGATCCGATATTTTTAATGAAAGTGAAATCTTATTATAGTACGAGTACGTACTTTTACTCATTTATGGAGGCTACAAAACTGAATGGAAAAGTAAAATAAAATATGAGTAGAGAGTGAAATAACAGAAAAAAATACAAATTTTTAAATTGAAAAAAGAAAGGAAATAAAAATGCATTAAATTTTTTAGTGCTACCATCTATGTTTCAGAATTCAAAACATATACATATTTTTTATGAAAGTGAAATCCTATTATAGTACGTATTTTTACTTGCTTTGATAAAATATAAATAAAATAGCCAAAATTTTAAATAAAAAATATATATATGTTTCTTCCCAAAAGATCAATAATCTGAGTAAATATTATCGTAGTAATTTGATTTTAATAAAATTTTTAGTAGTATTGCCGAAAACAAAAAATTATTATCAAACAAAAGATTAATATGTAATATTTTAATAAATTAATATACAGTCGTACTAAATCAATATTTTATGCAATTTACTTTTGAAGTATTCAAGTTTATGTTTGTAACAAAAGTTCTCTAAATCCTTTTAACTAATTTTAACAAAGTTTTCAGTAGTATATTTCCGAAAATAAAAAATAAAAAAATTATTATTCAAGCGAAAGATCAATATGAAATATTTCATAAATTAATATTCAGTCGTCATAAATGAATATTTTTTGCAATTTACATTTGAAATATTTAAGTTTATCATAAAAAGTTTACATTTTTATAAGTCTAGTGCTGCCATCTAGTAATGGTACTTGAAAATGATCAGAATATTGAAGAGCAATTCAAGGGAAAATTTATTGTTAGGCAATCCACCTTAAATATATATATTTTTTAATGGGATCCATCAAACACGTAGGTATATAGAATCTTTTTTATAATCTATAATCAAAAAGGTTAGATTTCATAAAATGTCTCCCCTCATATTCGATTTTTTTTTTTTTTTTTTTTTTTTTTTTCAGATTAATTTTACAATTTTATATAAAACAATAAATTTAGTGCTGCCATCTATTCGTGATATTTGAAATTGATCAGAATGTTGAAAACAATTCAAGAGAAATCTTATTGTTCTCAATCCATTTTAATGTTAATATATATATATATATATATATATATATACTTCCACCTCTAAAAACCCGTACATTAGAGTCTTTATTAAATTTTATTATTCGATTTAGTAGCACCTAAATGTTTTTTTAATGCATTAAAATGCATTTAAAATCCATAATCTGTTACGATTTATTTTACTTTGAAGCTGAAAAATTGTGCGTTTGTTAAATTTTTGTAACTCATAAAATTGATTGTACATTTTTGGAAACTAATGGATCATTCCGAAATTTTACTGGGGAACTTCTACCTCTAAAAACCCGTACATTAGAGTCTTTATTAAATTTTATTATTCGATTTAGTAGCACCTAAATGTTTACACTATTTTTATATTGTAGCCTCAATGAACTTGTAAAAATTCGGTTTATTGTTATGGCAACGAAAAGGCAGACGATATCTTTGTTATTAAAAAAAGAATAAATTTTTGTGTTTGCTGTTGAAATGCAAAAAGTGGTCTATTAATTTTTATTTCCTAAATAACCTAATATAGTGAAATGATTTTAATTAATTTTTGATATTCTGTAAAATAGAATGATTTTAATTAATTATTTTTGTAACTGATAAAATTAGTTGTACATTTATGCCAACTAATGGATCATTCCGAAATTTTACTGTGGGCCTCCTACATTTAAAAACCAGTACATTAGAGTCTTTATTAAAGTTTATTATTCGATTTAGTAGCACCTAAATATTTACATTATTTTTATATTGTAGCCTCCATGAGCTTGTAAAAATTCGGTTTATTGTTATGGCAACGAAAAGGCAGACGATATCATTGTCATTAAAAAGAATAAATTTTTGTGTTTGTTGTTGAAATGCAAAAAGCGTTTTATTTATTTATATTTTACAAATAATTTAATATAGTGAAATGATTTTAATTAATTTTTCATATTCGATTTAGTAGCACCTAGCACCTAAATATTTACACAATTTTTATATTGTAGCCTCCATGAACTTGTAAAAATTCATTTTATTGTTATGGCAACAAAAAGGCAGACGATATCTTTATTATTTAAAAAAGAAATTATTCGATTTAGTAGCACCTAAATGTTTTTTTAATGCATTAAAATGCATTTAAAATCCATAATCTGTTACGATTTATTTTACTTTGAAGCTGAAAAATTGTGCCTTTGTTAAATTTTTGTAACTCATAAAATTGATTGTACATTTTTGGAAACTAATGGATCATTCCGAAATTTTACTGGGGAACTTCTACCTCTAAAAACCCGTACATTAGAGTCTTTATTAAATTTTATTATTCGATTTAGTAGCACCTAAATGTTTACACTATTTTTATATTGTAGCCTCCATGAACTTGTAAAAATTCGGTTTATTGTTATGGCAACGAAAAGGCAGACGATATCTTTGTTATTAAAAAAAGAATAAATTTTTGTGTTTGCTGTTGAAATGCAAAAAGTGGTCTATTAATTTTTATTTCCTAAATAACCTAATATAGTGAAATGATTTTAATTAATTTTTGATATTCTGTAAAATAGAATGATTTTAATTAATTATTTTTGTAACTGATAAAATTAGTTGTACATTTATGCCAACTAATGGATCATTCCGAAATTTTACTGTGGGCCTCCTACATTTAAAAACCAGTACATTAGAGTCTTTATTAAAGTTTATTATTCGATTTAGTAGCACCTAAATATTTACATTATTTTTATATTGTAGCCTCCATGAGCTTGTAAAAATTCGGTTTATTGTTATGGCAACGAAAAGGCAGACGATATCATTGTCATTAAAAAGAATAAATTTTTGTGTTTGTTGTTGAAATGCAAAAAGCGTTTTATTTATTTATATTTTACAAATAATTTAATATAGTGAAATGATTTTAATTAATTTTTCATATTCGATTTAGTAGCACCTAGCACCTAAATATTTACACAATTTTTATATTGTAGCCTCCATGAACTTGTAAAAATTCATTTTATTGTTATGGCAACAAAAAGGCAGACGATATCTTTATTATTTAAAAAAGAATAAATTTTTTGTGTTTTTTGTTGAAATGCAAAAAGCGTGATATTAATTTTTATTTTACAAATAACTTAATATAGTGAAATGATTTTAATTATTTTTTGATATTCTGTAAAACAGAATGATTTTAATTGATTATTTTTGTAACTGATAAAATTAGATGTACATTTTTGAAAAATTAAGGGATCATACCGCAATTTATTGGTGACCTTCTATTTTTAAAAGCCCGTACATTGGAGGAATTATTAAATTTTATTATTCGATTTAATAGCACTTTAATATTTAAGCTATTTTTATATTGTAGCCACCATGAACTTGTAAAAATTCTGTTTATCGTTATGGCAACGAAAAGATTTAAAAAATCATAATTTTTGGGGTTTGCTGTTGAAATGCAAAAAGCGCTCTATTAATTTTTTATTTTACATATAACTTAATTTAGTAAAATGATTTTAATCAATTTTTCTTATTTGATTTAGTAGCACCTACGAGCACCTAGCACCTAAACATTTACACAATTTTTATATTGTGGCCTCCCTGAACTTGTAAAAATTTGGTTAATTGTTATGGCAACGAAAAGGCAGACGATATCTTTGTTATTAAAAAGAATAAATTTTTGTGTTTGTTGTTGAAATGCAAAATACCTTTTATTTATTTTTATTTTACAAATAAATAACTTAATATAGTGAAATGATTTTAATGAGTTTTTGATATTCTGTAAAACAGAATGATTTTATTTATTTATTTATTTATTTTATTATTTTGTAAATAGAAATAGCATAGTACCGGCTAGTCCAAAAATATCATTCCAGTCCGCTACATGTTTAGTGCTGCCATCTATTTTCAGTTGTGCGAATATTTCATTTTTCACAATCGTACAATATTTGTTAGGTGATATTTCAATGCAGTAACAAATTGTGGAAATAAATAATTAAAAGAAATACTAAAGAAAAACCTAGTAAATGAAAATTGAAAATTTTCATGTTTTATTACAAGTTTTTCGTAAAAGTTAATCATTTTTCTTATATTTATCTTCTCTATGTAGGCAGTTTAAACAGCATTCAAACATTGTATACTGAACTATCGATTTAAGAACCCATAATACTGGCTGAAAAAGACCCGGATGATAATGTAAAGTCTATGAGGGCGTTCTTTTCAAATATCTTGTTCAAATTTTACTATTTTTTTACATGTTTATTTTTGCATAGGATATTTAAAGAAGATGTACAACAAAGCTAGTTTTTACTTTTTCAATTTTGATTTTAGATATTTTTAAAAAAATTACTTTAACTTTCGAAACCGGTTTAATCCGGTTCTGAAACTGAAACTATTATTAGGATGAATGAAGCGAATCCTCTACAAAGCTACACAAATTACATTTTGTCGTACACTTTACAAAAAAAAAAAAAAAAAAAAAAAAAAAAAAACTATACAATATTTTGACCTGAAATTAAATATAAAAATAAATTATGATCTGTAGATTTGCACAACATAATTTTTTCATACATTCGTCAATGCATTCGTGTCAAACTCGATGCCAGAGATCTTTGTGGAATATATCAATGAGAGTGGAACCTTTACCTAGTAGCAAAACAATATTGAGCTAATGTTTTAGCATTCATTGGAAATATTTCCAATTAAGCGTCAATTCTGGTTATATACGCGCATTAGGTTAACAATATTTCTAATAAAACTCCAATATTGATTGAATATTGAGAATAGGTTGGAAATAATTCCAATGAAACGGTAATATTGTAGAAATATTGGTGTTAGATTGAGAACATTGCCAATAAATCATCTATATTGTACATCTATTGTCATCAGAATAGCAATATTTCCAATGAAACCTCAATATTGCACAAACATTCGCTTTACAGCATTGGCAAAATATTTTTAATGAAAACTCAATCTTGTACAAATAGGGTCGTTTCAATGGAAATATTTTCAATGAATTTACAATGTTGCACATATAGGGGCATTGCATTGTCAATATTGACAATGACTCGCCAATATAGTACAAATTTCGGCGATACATTGGCAATATTTCCAATGAAACTGCAATATTGTCCAAATATTGACGTTATATCGGCAATATATCCAATAAAACCCCAGAGAGATGAAATTTCAATGAATGATGCCTTGATCTCTCATTGTTTTCATCGACTTTCTCTACTCTTGAAACTTCCGAAATTATTCAAATAGTAGCAAACGGCTCTCAACATTATCGCCGTAGGCAGGTTCAATCATTTCGTATGTTTCTGTGAACATTTTTTTTTTTTTTTTTCTAATTTAACGCAAAATTTGATACTTGTTCGTCATTTCATATTTTTTAAATGTCATTGACTTATGCACAGGTTTCACAGAGACGCTACCATATCGAAAGTACACGGTATAAAATGCAATCACTTGTTACGCATGGCTATAATTCATTAAGGCCCCACACTAGTCAGTGAAAAAGACCCGGATAATAATGTTAAGTCTATGGGAGTGTATAATATCTCATTCAAATTTAATATTTTTACTTTTTTTTTGCATACACTGTAAAAAAAAAAAAAAAAAAATCAAGAGGTTACTAAAATTTTTTTAGTAAATTTGTATTCCACAGAATTTTTTAGTAACCATTACAAACTTTTTTTTTTGCAAGCGAAACAAGCATTTCTTTTGTAAACTGAACAAAAGAATTTTTTGTATAACTAACTTAAAAATTTTTAGTATGAGCCACCAAGCAAATTTTAGTAATAGCTCCAAAATTATTTTTAATAACCATTACGTGGACTCGAAGGGCAAGAGCTTCCTTCGAGCTGCATCCAGACTTCTGGAGCGGAAGATTTTCGGCAAAACCGCAATAGATGGCAGCACCAAACATTGGCACTGCTCCGTCAGGATATTCATAATCCCTCTATTAACGAGTACATACACTGCATACATTCGGGGCGTATTCGGCAGAGTCCAGTATCGAACCCGGGACCTTTTAGCCTGGAGTCCGTTACTATAACCACTTTGCTACCAAGGTCACACCACGTGAGTTTTAGTAATAGCTATTAAAAACATAAAATTATTAACTTTATTCGTTGCTAACTTTTTTCTAGTAATTCTTACAGATTTTCTTGTAACCAAGATTACTAAAAATTTTTTAGTAATTACAAGGATCACTAAAGTTTTTTTAGTGGATCGACACTTTTTTTTTTTTTTTTTTTTACAGTGTAGGATAGTTAAAGACGATTTACAACTGGGTTACTTTTTCAATTTGGGTTTCAGATTTTTTTTTAAATACTTTAACTTTTGAAACCGGTTAGAACCGGTTCTGAAATTGAAACTGTCACAATATAAAAAATACAGAACCAAAATCGGAAAAGTAAAAACTAGCTCGGTTGTAAATCATCGTCAGCTATCCTACACTGTAAAAAAGGGGGTCGATCTACTAAAAAAATTTTAGTGATCCTTGTAATTACTAAGAAATGTTTTGTAATCTTACTCGGTTACAAGGAATCTGTAAGAATTACTAGAAAAAAGCTAGCAACGCATTGAGTTAATAGTTTTACATTTTTAATAGCTATTACTAAAACTCACTTGGTATGGCCGTGATAGCCTAGTGATCAGAGCACCGAACTCCAGGCTGAAAGTACCCGGGTTCGATGCTGGCCGCCACCAAATATACACCGAATGTATGCAATGTAAGTACTCGTTAAATAAAGGGATTATGAAAATCCTATCGTATCAGTCACCATGGGTAATGATTTCTGGACTTTCCCTCTTCTTTAGAAACATGTCAAAATAGAGCAGGTAGCAATGTTTGGTGCTGCCATCTATTGCGGTTTTGCCGAAAATTTTCCGCTTCAGAAGTTTAAATATAATTTTTAATTAACTACAAATAATTTTGGAGCTATTACTAAAATTTGCTTGGTGGCTCATACTAAAAAGTTTTAAGTTAGTTATACAAAAAATTCTTTTGTTCAGTTTACAAAAGAAATGTTTGTTTCATTTGCAAAAAAAAATTCTTGTAATGGTTACTAAAAAATTCTGTGGAATACAAATTTACTAAAAAATTTTTAGTAACCTCTTGAATTTTTTTTTTTTTTTTTTTTTTTTTTTTTTTTTTTTTTTTTACAGTCTATGCAAAACTGTACACCGTCGTACAGTTTTTACAGTCTATGCAAAAAAAAAAAAAAAAAAAAATAATGAAATGTGAGCGAGATATTTGAAAAGAACACCCTCATAGACTTAACATTATCATCCGGATCTTTTTCAATGACTAGTGTTGCTTCTTAACCGATGATTTTGACGGTTACAAAATTATTAGCAACATCTTATTTATTTATTTACGGGAGTTTTGGAATTTTTCTAATGTATTGTGTATTACAGAGCAAACTGAAATGCCGTTCATTATCTCACTAAAAAATATTTCCAAATATTTCTATATTAGAAAGTAGGCATCATTTTTTAAAGCAGCACAATAAGGTATTTCTTATTTGTTTTTGTAGTTGTATTGCTTATGCATTATATCATGGAACACCATATAATATAACAAAAGTATTTCTTATTTATAATTTTTCTTTAAAAAAAATTCTTATGCATTACTTTGTAAAATAGCACAACAAATTGTTTCTAATTTATAATTTCTTAAAATATTGTATTTCTTTAAGATTTATTTTATAAAAGACATAATGAAATATTTGTCTTACATTTTTTTTCCTTAAAAATTATTATTATTATTATTATTATTATTATTATTTTTTTTTTTTTTTTAAGTTAGATTTTTATGTTACAGAGCAAAGTAAATAATACTTTATTATTCCTTTAATGTATATGCATATCTTATTTCATAAAAAAGCGTAAAAATGTATTCTTTATTTATAATTTCTTTAAACATCGTAACACTTACGTATTATCTATATTATAAAAGCCAAACGTATCTGTGCGTAACGCATACGTCATTTTGCGAATGGCAACACTTTCCCCTGTAATTTCGGTTTTGCAATTTTCGCTACTGCAAATTTAATACTTCTGAACATAGCACATTTTAAATTTTTACACCGTCGTACAGAGAAAAAAAATTTTCTTTTAATTGCAATTCGTTTGAAAGCTGTATCTCAATTTGTTTTTGAGATATTAATTTTTTTTTATAGTTTTTAGTACCAATTTTGTAATTGTGGCAACAGAATCACTCCATTTTCCCTTAGAATTGAAAAAAAAAATTAAAATGCGTATACCTTTTTAAAAATATCGTCTGCTATAAATTCCGGTGATTATCGGTTTTATTTTGTTTAATAATTTGTATATTTGGGCTTAGTATTTTGTTAGTTTTAGCTCTAAATAATATTTGTTTGAGAGTCCGACTGATCAATATAAGAAGCAGTTTTTACTTTAACTAATTTTGTGGTTTTATTATAAATCAATGAAATAGTTCTTTCTTGAAAATTTTCCTTCGTTAAATTTCGACGGGTTCCACCTCGTTTCATTAAAAGATACAATTAGCGTTGCAAAGGTTAGAAAAAACCCGGTTAAAACCCGGAAATAAACCGGGTTTTTAGGAATAAACCTGGAAAAACCCCGGGATTTTTTGGAATAATTCGGTTTCTTGGGAATAAACCTGGGAATAAACCTGGTCTATTGGAAATAAACCCGGGAATAAACCGACTTTTTACAACTCTAGATACAATGAAGTAGGTACTCTCTATTATTTCTCAAAAGAAACATTTATTATTTCAGAAAAGACTATGGATAAGTGCATGATTTATTATTTCCTTCAAATGTTATTTATTATTTTGTTTGTATGCATTATTTCAGTATAAAGCGGAATCTAATATATATTGTTTAAGTTTTTCATAATAAAATTTTATTCGCCAATTTAATATTACTTATCAAAACATGCTTATCTATTAATTAAAAAAGCATTACATAACTATTTTTTTTATAAAATATAACCTCATGTTATTTTACATGGTATTTTTTAATGTATTATCTAATTATATGTATAATACAAATGGAAATTTCGTTATTCCACTTAATGTTCCTGTCCTCGCTCGAAGAAACGCTCGCGAGCTAATGCTATTCCTATGGGGAAGCATTTTTCTAATAACTCTTTCGCATTTCGACATTTTTGAATAATTCTTTTTGCATTGGATAGCTGAGGTGCATGCCGACAGCGCACTTTTTTTACTTTTTCGATTTTGGTTGCAGATATTTTTTGCAAAGTTAGTTTCACTTTCAAAACCGGTTTCGAAACTGAAAGTGCTTTTAAAAAAAATATCTGCTACCAAAATCGAAAAAGTAAAAAAGGTGCGCTGTCGGCATGCACCTCAGCTATCGAATGCAAAAAAAAAAAAAATTATTAAAAAATGTCAAAATGCGAAAGAGTTATTAGAAAAATGCTTCCCCATAGGAATAGCATTATCTCGCGAGCGTTTCCTCGAGCGAGGACAGGGGCCTTAATCCTTCGGTTCAACTTAAGGTATTTTGATGGAACTTATACTGTTAGATAGATATTATTTCAGGGAAGATTTTCGTATATATTACATTATTCAACATAGATTAATTATAAAGTTATGACGGAAAGTACTTTTATTTTGTACGAAAGGGTTACCATTAGGCAAGTGTTTTTCATTTGGCGACAGCATATTAAGATATCGTTAGAACTAAAACGTTTATGTTAATTCGAAATGAAGAAATACAAACATCCCCAAAAACAAAATTAAGAAACTATTACTGATTTTATTTCATTTACAATTAAGAAAAGAAAACAATTGAAAATAATATCAGATAAAAATATTTAATTTCAATATGGGATAAATCTTTGTACGGTTTAAAAGAAGCATTCGTTGTCAAAGTCGATCCATTAAATCAATATCTGGCAATTTATCACTTTTTATTAACTTTCCAACAAAGTTGAAAAGTGCTTATGTATTCGGTTTGTCTGGCCGTCTGTCCGCGCTCTAACTCCGGTAAATATACTCGGTTCGATCTGAAAATTTTGGACGTTGTTGACATTTACTTCAGCACAAACCCTATTGAAAATGGAGTTTCTACCATGATTAGTTTACAGGGATAGTCAAAAGTTTTCCGTTACATTACGGCCTATGGGGAAAAATCGTTTCAAAGGAATTTTTAAAGTGTTACACCCTGTCAAACGTATTAAAATTTATATGCATTCACAAGGTGGACTAAAATGTGTATTCTATAAAATATGCGGTGGAAATATAGCTATGAATCATTTATAGGGACACACAAAAGAATTCCATTAGATAATGGTAAAGAGGGGGAATTGAGTACGATATATTTTAAATATATTAAACTGTTTCATGTATAATAAAATTGATATATATCACTGAGGCTTAATATAAATTATACGATACTGTAAGGCATAATATGAAATGCATAACATTTACAGGGACACTTAGAAGATTTCAAATAGTAAATTATTTCCAAAGTACTGTATATGTATTCATTTTAATTATGATATGTACATTTAAGTTTCACTAAATCTATGAGCATTACATGGTATGTATAAATGCTTTAGTTGATAAACAGGGCTACCCAAAAGAGTTCGCCAACATTACTGAATATGAACATACATTACTTAAATGTGATTCTTAAATATGCTATGCATTTTTACGCTGAACTGCATTCAATGTACTAAGAAATGTTTTCAGAATATACATTAAATGATATACAGGGCCACGCTAAGAATTAGGTGCATGGACGCCTATGAATGATAATTTCTAAAAATATGATTTCAACTGTTTTAAGAGTGTTTTAGATTAAAATAAATTTTAGCTTAATACTGTCGTGTAATAAAGGTACAAGGTAAATTACAGGGCTGAACAAATGTATTCAAGTATGTTTCCATCTATTAGTATAAATTACCGAAAAAGAAATTTCAAGCTACTAGGCTCTTTCTTGCTAAACTAAATTTTCCCATTATGTATGTATGTATTTCAAGGCGTCAGATCAAATACACTGCTGTTGAAAAGTATTGCAATACATATTTGGCTATAAACCCTTATTTCCCTAAATAACGAAGTTTTGTTAAAGATTTCATGAAGTGTTGGAAAGTGCTTCATAATCTATGAACGAAATAACAAAACATTTACCTAAAGTTAAAAAATATATAAAGGATGATATTTTTGTAAAAAAAAAAAAAAAAAAAAAAAAAAAAAAAAAAAAAAATTAATTTGCCAGAACTGATTACAAAAACTGTCAGATGTATTTTAAAATATTATTTACATCATTCTATAGATTTGCAGCTTGTTATTTTATTAAAAAATATACGTGTTTTATTTATTAATTCACATTAAAATTTCGAACATTATTACAAAATTATTATATCAAAATTATTAGATAATCGAACATTTTTTCAAAAAATGTGCTCGAATTTTTATTAAATAAGCTTCAAATCATAGAAAACTTACATTTGTTATTTCCTATGGTTAAAGGATGTTCATTTTAATATTCCTTATGAAAACCTGCTTATCTGTTAATTAAATAAACATTACATAATTAATTTTTTAATAGAATATAATCTCATGTTATTTTACATGATATTTTTAATGCATTATCATTTTATATATATAAAAAAAAAATATGTGTTTTATTTATTAATTCACATTAGAAATAAGAACAATATTTCAAAATTGTTATTTAAAAATTTCTATTTCAAAATTGTTATTTTAAAATTATTATTTCAAACTTATTATTTCAAAATTGTTATTTCAAAATTATTATTTCAAAATTATTACATATTCGAGCATTATTTCAAAATTATTAGATATTCGAACATTATTCAAAATTATTACATATTCGAATGTTATTTCAAAATTATTATTCCAAAATCATTATATATTCGAGCATTATTTCAAAATTATTACATATTCGAACATTATTTCAAAATTATTTCATATTCGAATATTATTTCAAAATTATAATTTCAAAATCATTAGATATTCGAGCATTATTTCAAAATCATTTGATATCCGAGCATTATTTCAAAATTATTACATATTCGAATGTTATTTCAAAATTATTATTTCAAAATCATTAGATATTCGAGCATTATTTCAAAATCATTTGATATTCGAGCATTATTTCAAAACTATTACATATTCGAATGTTATTTCAAAATTATTATTTCAAAATCATTAGATATTCGAGCATTATTTACAAATTATTAGATATTCGAACATTATTTCAAAATTATTACAGATTCGAATGTTATTTCAAAATTATTATTTCAAAATCATTAGATATTCGAGCATTATTTCAAAATTATTAGATATTCGAACATTATTTCAAAATTATTACAGATTCGAATGTTATTTCAAAATTATTATTTCAAAATCATTGGATATTCGAGCATTATTTCAAAATTATTAGATATTCGAACATTATTTCAAAATTATTACACATTCGAATGTTATTTCAAAATTATTATATAATCAAACATTATTTAAAAAAAATTGAGCTCTAACTTTTATTAAACAAGCATCAAATCATAGAAAACTCACTTTTATTATTTCCTACAGTAAAAGGCTGTTCGTCTTCCCTTCTCCACTTGATGACAGGTGGGGGATTGCCGGTAGCTTTACAAGACAGAGTGACGTTCGAATTTTCCATGACGGTCACGTTCCGATTCATCATGTTCGTCACGAACTCGGGCGGCTCTATATGAAAAAAACAAGACATTAGCACAAATGGAACATAAGGTCACTACTAACAAAGTGATTCTGGAAGAAACAATTTCATTGCACTACAGAATTATTAAAACTGCTTCTGAAATATTTATAACAAGCTATCAAGCAAATTCAGTGATCAGAGTATAATCTCGAAAGGCTAGCACTGAAACTGAATATCCAATGTTCGAAATTATTATAAATTTTTTACTCAACTCAAAATTAAATTCACATCTCTCGTTTCAAAGATAGTTTATTTTTACGCAGAAACACATCTCAATTCCTTTCTAACACAGATAATTATTAAAACAACTCAATTATAAACCATATTTTTTTGAAACATATTCTCATAAAAACATTCAAATCACAACTTAAAAAAAAAAAAAAAAAAAAAAAAAAACTCAATTATAAACCATATTTTTTTGACGCATATTCTCATAAAAACATTCGAATCACAACTTAAAAAAAAAAAAAAAAAAAAAAAAAAAAAAAAAAAAAAAAACGGCTTAGGTAAAAGCTGTAGAAATAAACAGATAATGTATTTCAGTCACAATTTATCGTTTGCACAGAGAAAACTTTTTACATTTTGATATAATTTGGTACATTTTGGTTGCTAGGCAACACCGCCAATGTAAAATTATATAGCATTTTAACAAACAAGCACAATTTTTTTTACAGTTACAGGATGGCGATTAACACCCTCGGTTCAAGTATTTGTTACATGAATTTTATTCTGTTAACACCACTTTCTGTCGCCTAATTAAAATTAGTTTATAAATCAACAAATATGTTTTTATTAAATATGATTTATTTTTTAGTAGTATCAAAAACAATTTCTTTAATATATATATATATATATATATATATATTTTAAGATGTACATATGCATCTATGGCCCGACGGAAATAAAATTCCCTATTGCAATTTTTTTTTCATTTTTCGCAACAACACTGAAAAAAAAAACAGACGATATTTCGTAATATGCGAAGGTACAATAATTACGAACGCGAATATATAATAACATCTTTCGAGTCAGATATGATTCCGAAAAATGTCCCTTTACCTTTAGAAACTTCAGAATACAATTTATTTTCAAAATTTAAAGGATAATATATGTGAGAGCGACTTCTTACTCCCACTAGCCTGACTGATATTGGTCTCGTAGCTTCCCCATACCATAACTCTGAGACCAAGGCTCTCCAGCAAGGCAGACGATTAAACGATTAGATCAAATTCAAGCGTAATGCCGAAGTGAATTGAAGAGAATGTTTTTATGGAACCATTGTTGTGGATCGGAAAGAGAATGTTCCACGATGATGACTTCCCGCGTGAGATGTGTATTAATTAACTAAAACTTATGATGGTTTAAATTGTAAATATAACTTTGTAAATAATCTTATTCTCTTATAAATATTTAATAATAATTATAGAAGTTCTAAAAGTTTAAAGGTGTCAGAATTTATGTCTCTGAATTTAGTTGTGATTTGTAAGAACTTTAGAATTCTACATATATGTATATATAAATAATAAATTATAAGCTGCTCGTAAGTAGCTAAACGTTTTCTAGAAGCTTTCACTAAACATTAATCAGCTTTCTATATCCGGAAATCGGGATTGCCAATAGCTTTGAAAGACAGAGTGACGTTCGAATTTTCCATGACGGTCACGTTTCGATTCATCATGTTCGTCACGAACGCGGGCGGCTCTATATGAAAAAAAAAAAAAAACAAGACATTAACACAAATGGCACACAAGGTCACTACTAACAAAGTGATTCTGGTACAAACAATTTCATTACACTACAGAGTTATTTAAACTGCTTCTGAAATATTTATGACAATCTATAAAGCTGCTCCAATGATCAGAATACATCTTGAAAGGTTAACACAATTCTTTTACTGTTACAGAATGGCCATTGATGTGTTCAGAACCAGCATTTTTTCATAAAATTTATTCAGTTAATACTAATTTTTGTCGAATAATGAAATTTAATTTATCAAATCAATAAAATGTTTAATTAAATAAGATTTTTTTTCCTTTAGAAGCACCAAAAAGCAAGTTCTTTAAGATTTGATGATGTATATATGCACACATGGCCTCCATGGGGTTAAAGTGTCCTATCGCAAAAAGTTTTTTAGCTTTGCACGACAGAACTGTAAAAAAACGATGTTTCTATATATACGTAAAATTTACAGTAATTACGACCGCAAATATATAATAACCTCTTCCGACTCAGCTAAGATTCCGAAAAATGTTCCTTTACCTTTGGAAATTTCAGAATACAATTTGTTTTCGAAATTTAAAGAAGAATTTATATATATATATATATATAAATTCGTAAGTAGTGAAAATGTTTTCTAGAAGTTTTTACTAGACATTAATCAGCTCTTTAAAATCCAAAAATCGGGATTGCCAGTAGTTTTGCAAGACAGCGTGACGTTGGAATTTTCCAAGACAGTTACGTTCCGATTCATCATGTTCGTCACGAACTCGGGAGGCTCTATATGAAAAAAACAAGACGTTAGCATAAATGGATGGGGCTGGGAACATAAGGTCACTACTAACAAAGTGATTCTGGAAGAAACAATTTCATTACACTACAGAATTATTAAAACTGCTTCTGAAATATTTATGATAGGCTATAGGGCAGATCCAATGATCAGAACGCATCCCGAAACTTCGAAAGCAATTATTTTATTACAAAATGGCGGTTAACACGTTCAAGAGCAGAATCTTTTACGTAAATTTTATTTGATTGACACCACTTTTTGTCAAATAATTAAATTTGATTTACCAATCAAAAAAGTGTCTTTACAGCTTTTCTGATTTGCCCGTTCGTCATACAGGCAACGTCTTTTCATCAATCGTGATTTATTATTCTTACCAGAAAAAAAAATTATTGTAAAATTTGCATTATTTAACCCGAGCATTTTTCTGATTCAATTAGAAAAAAATTTCTATTTTGAAAAACCGGTAATAAAAGATTATAAAGATCTGTAAAAGACCCGAATGAATTAAGACGGAAATAAAAAAAAAATTATATTTGCATCATAATCTTTATTTTTTATCTGTAATTACTTTTTTCATTCGAGCCACGACTCGGGTGGCTCTATGAAAAAAACTAGTCGTTGGGGGCCACCGTAATACTTACCCATCATGGATATGTATATGAAAATAAAACATGTGAAAACTATTCATACAATGCACTGCAATTCATAAACAAAATTTAAATATTGTTAATATACATAGTAATGCTATATTAAAGAACTGCTGATGTACCAATTTCGACAAAATATATAAAACACCAAACTACTCAAGTAGTACCGAACTGCGTAAAAGAAACATCCTTATAACTCCAAAAATAATAATTCTATTAACTAACAATTAACTGCGTCGGATTAAGCGTCTCATTTCCAATTAAAATATACTTCTGAATTGAAATTTGAATGAAATACAGAGTCATGAAAAATCGAAGAATGTGGAAAACAAGATTACAAATATCTCGGCAACTAATAATCCGATTCACTTCGTTCTGTATGCAAAATGTGTGTTATTTTATTGCCTTTTACGTCCATTCCTTAGAACAAAAAAATTAGAAAAGTTTTATATACCTTTCATCAGAACGAATTTTTCGAGATTCCGAAAAAAATAGTTCCGGATAATCGAGGTTGCTGATATTAAATAGGGTTCGTTCCATTCTTACATACTAACTAGATACAAAATTTCAAGTCTCTATCTCAGTTTGTTCGGGAGATAGAGCGTTTACAGACAGACAGACAGACAGACAGACAGACGGACAGACGGACAGACAGACAGACAGACGGACGGCAAAATTTTTTTTCTAAAAATATGTTTTTCGGAATCTCCACTATCTAAAACGTGTAAATCCGTCAAAAATTTTTTTTCGATTTTCAAAACGATTGCAAGACTTACCCTATACTACGTATGATGGGTAAGTAACAAGATGTTAGCACAAATGAATTGAAGCTGGCAACATAAGGTCAATAACAAAGTGATTCTGGAAGAAACAATGTCATTACACTACCGAATCATTAAAACTGCTTCTGAAATGTTTGTGACAGGCTATAGAGCAAATCTAATGATCAGAATACATCTCGAAAGGTTAACACAACTTTAATATTTATACAGGATGCCCATTAAAATTTCCTATGATAATTTTTTTTTAGTTTTCCGTGATAACACTGTAAAAAAAAAAAAAAAAAAAAAAAAAAAAAATCTACGAAAACGTACAGTGCAAAAACACACGCCTTAAAATATCAAATTTAGCTGAAAATGTTATTTTATTTTATTTTGTTTTGTTGTTTTTCCCATTATAAATACGAAATATCGATTTCAAATCATATCCATTATAAAAAAAAAAAAAAAAAAAAACCTAAAAAATTGTGCTTGAAAGGCTAAATTACAATTTTTTTTTTTTTTTTTTTTTTTTTTTTTTTTTTTTTTTGAAGATTCTAAAAATAAAGGAACGGTTTTGGGAACCTTCGGTGACTAGGAAAAAGTTATTATTTATTTGCGCTCGTCTTTGTACTACGTTGCATATTGTGAATTCTGTAACTAATCTGTAACGTTTAATTCTGTAATTGGACACTAATCAACGGACACAGCTCCTCACCTTCATGCTTCTTTTTTGAGAATAACGGATTTTGAGCTTATTCTATAGACAGCCACTTTTAGAATTTTCAAGTTATGTTTTTGAGACTTTTACAAAAGTTGATCGATACATTTGGCTAACAATAGTATGCAAATGAAATTTTGATAGCCTTCAAGCATGTGTAATGAAAAATTATTTAGTGTACTTGCTCATTTTTCATGCAATTTTTATTATTTTTTTTTATTTTGATCCTGGGTATCGTGTATAACATTAATGCTCATTTTTTCGGAAAAGAGCATTATTTCATAATAAGAACTCTGCAAATTATAAACAAAAAAAAAACTTGGAAAATTTGGGACTGTTTTTATAAGAACCTTAATTTTTCCACGAGAATCCATGCTGTCCGTATACAAACGAACACAATTTATTACAATAAGCCACTTAGTCATAATCCACAGTTTGAGAGCTTTTTCTGTATTAGTTTTCCCAGGGTTATGTAAAAGATATTTGATTTTTTATAATTTGTTGAAGGTCCCCTATGGAGTTTCAAGAAAACATCTGAACGGACGGAAGGAACGGACGGACGGAAAACAAGAAACGGAAATGTATGACGTGTACTATTAAGTTTACACACTTAGAGTTTCAAGATAATTCCTTATGTATGTTCCTAGATATTTAACAAAATACTAAAATTGAAAGTTGCGGGTCATCTTTGGCCATAAACTGTATACGTACATACATGTATATTGTTGAGATTTGAATGAATTAATAGATGAGATTTTATTAGCAGAATAAATATAAAAAAAGTACCTTAGAATTTCTTAATTCCCTCTTGTTTTATTCGATGACTTGCATAATCATTTTGTACTTTTTTCCGGTGTCAGTCTTCTGTTTTATTAATCTTTGATTTATTTTAACAACTATTTTAAATTGTAGTTTGCTGATTATATACCATTTTAATTAAAGGTTCTTCACCAAAATAAAGATGATTAGCTGGGCTTTGAGAGATTTTAATAGAATAATAATGGACTTGAGATTTAAAAAATATCCTTTCGAATCATAATATTTTTGTTCCAACACAAGTCCCGCAGTCAAAAAAAAAAAAAAAAAATATTGCAGAATAAAGAATAAAGAATACAATCTAAAAAGATGAATTACAGATGATTAAATGCAAAATATATAGGAAAAAACATATTTGGAATTTAAAAATACTAATGAGTTAAAAATAATAAGAAATAATAATAATTAATAAAGTCTATAAGTCTCTTGTTTTCAGAATCAAAATGTTTACTGCTGTCATCTAGTGCAATTTCTCAAGACTAAACACACACACACACACGTATATATATACAGGGTGAGTCATAAATATCGAAACAATAGGCTATCTCCTCAAATATTGCCCCTAGACCCATACTTCCAATTGCAAAAATTCATAAAAAAAGGTGAAATTTCTGATAAGATAAGTTGCAACTCCATGGGGGGTCTATTTGAAAAAATACGAAAATTAAATTTTTATACGGCCCCGTAGGTCATAATTTCCAGTTAGGAAATTATTCCTTATCAATTCCTAAATTGAACAAAACAAATTTCATCTCCGTATCTAAAAATCCCACAGAGATATTAAATCCCAAAATCCTCAAAAATTCCTGACTTACACTACTTTTCCCTGCCTCCAAACTGTGATTTCTTCTCTGTGATTCAATGCTTGTTAGGGAACATTCACAAATTGCAAATTGATAAAAATCGTTTTAAGATAGCGCATTTTCTTTGGACATAAAATAGTAGCGTATAGTTTTTACGCTAAATTGGTATATCAGACGTCTGACCGGGTCAAAATATCTAGGTCAAGTCTCAAACCGACCCATAGGGGAAAAAGTTCGGCGTGGCCTGAAAAAATGTCAACATCATAACCCGGACCGGTCTGGAAAATAGTTTAAATCATAGCCCGGTTCAGTCGCAAATTTCTACATAGTTTTTTAATTCGGCGTGGGAAAAAAATGTTTCATATGGAGGAGTTCTGACCAAAAAAATTCTTTTATAGCTTTTCGTTTTTTATATTTATATTTTTTATTATTAAAGAAGCGCCAAAGGCTGCAATATATTTATTTTATCAATGAATCTCTATTTATATGTATATGTTTCACTTATATTTAAATATCGTTAATCCATATCCCATGCGTTGGAGACTCTGAAAAATGTTATACACTAAAACTTTTTAAGACGGAATCACATAGGAAAGAAAAAATACGTTATAGACAGATGATCTCCCTAGAAGATGTAATTGGAGCTTATTTTTTTTTCAGGTACTATTGCATTTATTTTGCATGGATCAACATATTTTCCGTTTAAGACAAAATTCCGTCATAGGCAGATTTTTTTTTCACTGGTTTTATTGTATTTAATTTTTTTAGCCTTTGAATAAACTATTTAAAAAATAAATTTTAAAGTTTTTTTTTTTTTTTTTTTTTTTTTTTTTTGAAAGAAAAAAAAAGTTTTAAAATCTATATGTTTTTCGTAAAAAAATTCGATTGAGCCGAATTTTATTTATTTTATGTACGTATTAAGTCAGTCAGAGACAGAAATTTTAATACGGGTTTTGTCGAGACCGGGTTTGAAAATTTCATCCAGAGAGCACCTAAGTTGAAGGAAGTAGTCCCCTCCTTTATGAAAAGTACGCTAGGTCCGGCCTGGCGGGTCTTCCAAAAAAAGTCACATCTCGGTCCTGGCCCTACCTGGGCCCAGAATACAGATTTTTTTTAACGTCCTCTGGAGGACGATAAAAGCCTGAAGATGTCAGAGGTAAATTTAAAAAGAAAAAAAAAGACTTAATCTGCATCTTAGAAAAAGCATTTTTTTTAAATAACTGACGAACATTTAAACAATACACTTCGTTTTTCTGCATAATGAATTTTTTATCCTCTATTTCTTGTCTTTAAATTATTAAATGTTCAGAATTTTTAAAAGAAGAAAGAACTTGAAACACGTCATTTTTCATTTTTTTACATTTAGTTTTCTTTTGGCAAAGTTGAAAAAATGTTTACCTTTAAAAAAATGTTTGTTTTTGAAAATATGATTTTTTTTAAAGTTATATTATTTTTTCAATAAATATTTTTAATAGTTTTAAAATTAATATAAAAAAAAACCTTGGAACAAAACTAAAATCAGATTTTCATCTTTAATTAAATGGAAAGAAATTGAAATCCGATAAATAATGTTACGAGTTATAACGATTTTTGATTGTCCCGTTTAAACCAGCACTAACCACATGAAACTTTTATAAATTGTATGAGAAATTTTAGAATGTGATTTTCTTAGCAAATAATAACGCTAACCATCACAAAAAAAGAAAAAAATCAAAATTCTAACTCAAGAAATATATTTTTTAAGCGTTTTCTAGAACTGTTAAAGTAACGTTGTTTTTTGAATTGCGCGCTTTTCAATTTGTGTCTAATCCCTTAAAACCTGATGAATTTTTTAAACGGCTATAACTTTGCGAATTTTGGAGATATGAAGATGCAACCTTTTGTGTCTTATTCAGGACTGAATAAGGAAAGTTTTCCTAATTGAAATTTTTGTCCTAAGGGGGCCGTATAAAAATTTAATTTTCGTAACTTTTCAACTAGGCCCCCCTCATGGAGTCGCAATTTATCTTATCAAAAATTTCACATTTTTTTATGAATTTTTGCAATTGGAAATATGGGTCTAAGGGCAATATTTAAGGAGATAGCCTATTGTTTCGATATTTATGACTCACCTTGTATATATATATATATAGCTGCCCGTAAACAACGAAAACGATTCCCAGAAGCTTTGACAAAATTTGACAAAAGGACAGAGAAACGCAGGCTTATATATACGGCTTATATATCCGTTACAAGGGAAAAAAGAAAGAAAAGTCACCGAAAGAAAAGAAATGAGAAGAAAGCAGCATGAACAACTGGGTAAACAAGTAAAGACATCAACCGGAAATAAAAACCTCTTTGCTCAGCTTTACTTTTTCTAAGTTCCTGAGTATTCCACCGATGAAGAATCTCGATAGTAGATTCGAAAGGGCTGTCTGCTACCTTTTCATGCATTATTTGCTCATTTCTAAATGTTGGTTTTCTATCCTTATAAATTTACAGTGTCTCGTATATTTTTAATGATTTTTATTTACAGAGTCTATTGTAAATTTAACGAATATCTTCTCTGTAATTTTACATAAGGCTTAAGATAATGGATTACCCGTAGATTCCCTGTAATTTCACATAATTTTTTTTTAACAATTTACAGGAACGCTTTTCATAATCTTCGGTGACACATAAGAGTTTATTGAATATTTTCATTCTTCATTGTAGAAGATTTTTGTAGTTTAAGAAACATCCATCTTTTTTTTTCAGTGAAAGTTCATAAATAACTAAAATTTTCTGCAACATGATATTTTTTAACAATACAAATGAACGTTAAATTAAAAAATATATATATTATTAGAAAACAAATAAGAAATTGCACATCATGCGTAGAAAATGTGGCGCGTTATATAGTCATTGACAAATAAGAAAGTTATTAAACTTGTTTCTGTTGTTCTTGAAAAATAAATAAATAAATAAATAATGCCAAAAAATCCTAAAATATGTTTTAACTCTTTATGCCTCGAAAGTATTTTAAAGTACGATTATATTAACTTTTTATAAAATTCATTTATTACTTCGATTAGCAGTGATACTGTTTATAATGAGTTTTAGACATGTCACTTTATCATGTTCCAAAACCATTACTGATTGCACAAAACATAAATATTTTCGAAAGGATGATTTCTTTTTTATTTGCATCTTTTCAGCTTTCTTGACGATGAAAAATTGTTACCGAAAAGTTTTATTTCGGAAATATTTCTAAATTTTTATTATAAGAGCATTAACTTTTTATATCTCCTAATTGTATAAAATACGAAAAAAGATATATTTGAGTGGAGTTTTAAATAATGCACATTATCCCCGTAAAATCCAAAATTAATAAATTAATTTTAATTGGCCAGATTCTGATCAAATTTAATAAATGATTGCGTAAACCTATTAATATAGTTTCAAAAATTCAAGACTAATGCTGTAGAATATGGCATTTTCAAGAATTCATAATTTGGAAAGAAAGATTAAAAATATTCCTACTGACTCTCTATACGTTTCTTTGATCCAAAAATAAATAACAACACTTCTTTCCACAAATTAAGTGCAATCTATTAAAAATAAACATTTTTTATTTTGAATAATCCTATTTTTCATTCTAAACTCTATAAATATTTAATTTTAAACCTTCATGTTATAAGGAAGAATTAAATTTTGTTAAATTTTTACAACAGAAAGATTAAGATTTTCTTTGGCATTTTAGTGCTGCCATCTATTGTGATTTTAGTAAAGGAATATTCCAAATTGAAATAAACACCACTATTTTTACTTTAACCGCTCTATCTACCATAAATAATCTACCGAATAATTTATCGTGAAATGGCTTCACATCATTAATTGTTTTCTTTAATATCTGAAGATATACTGGAATTTTTAAATAATAATAATGTGAAATTAAGAAGTGTTTTTTCACTAAAACTGATTAAATATATCAGTATTTATAGTTTTTTTTTGTAAAATATCTACAAAAATAATCAAATTAATTAACCAAAAATACTCTTACTAAAATATTACAATTCTTATAAAAGCAATGTATTTAAATGTCTTATGATCCTCTCTGTAAATAGAAAGGCTTTTACAGTCGAAAATATTTCAAATAACTGTTTTTCAAAGAAAAAAAGATATACTTATTAAAAATGATTAAGAAAATTACCTCTTTTTAAAAATATTTAACTTAGACTGTTTTTCTATTTTATCTAAATTAGATCGAGTAAAGTATATTGTGGGGTAAGAAAAAGAACTTTTATGAATAGACTGATTAATACGTCTTTTATTAAATTTTCCACAATGGTAGTTATAAGTACTGTTGGTAGATATAGGTTTAATAATTAGTGAATAAATTTCTAACTTATGTAAATGATACAGTATTTTATTTGATAGCAAAAATTTAAGTTGAAAAATATCTGCTGTCAAACAATAGTCTATTATACAAAAACAAATGAATTTTGCTATTAAAAAATAATTAATTAATCAGTTTTTTTTATATACATTTGATTTAAACTGAAATTTGCGAAAAAAAAAAAGATATTTGCCTGCAATTCAAAAAATAATTTATGAAGCATTTTCTAAGATTTTACAAAGCTACATTACAAAACAGCAACTTAAGAGGAATGTAAGCTATCTCTCTTTATACACATCATATCTAAATATACTCCTTATTGTTATTATTTTATTTTAAAAAAATATATTATTATCATTTTCTTCTGCATAATAATTAAAAAGATTTTTTGTTCAATGAAGTATTTTTATTTTTATTGCTTATAGTATTCTGTCTATTGATCGTTTTGTTAAAAATAGTTTAGTTGTTTATTTATTTTTTTAAATGAATTAATTTTAAAAGAAGTATTTTCAATATTCTAATTTAAGAATATGTCTAAAATTTTGATAATTTCTACCAAATAGAAATGGCAATTCAAATTGGTGTTTGGCAAAATAGTATGAAATCAACTTCATATCCATACTGCAGTACATACACCCATAGAAAGGAACTGATTAAAACTACAAAACGTGTTTTGTTGAGTACATTTTGGTTGTTTTAAGCGAATTTTTTACTTAAAGTTAAATATCGGTTTTGTTGCTAAAGCGAAAAAAAAAAAAAAAAAAAAAAAAAAAAAAAAATTAACGCTTTTATGAAATTTTAACTAAATTTCATCAATTTTGTTTGAGTCTTATTAAAGTCTTGTATTTCCAATTTGTAATTTCAACAAAATGTTGTTGTTTTTGTAAAATTTAAATTGGTGTGCAGTATCCATAACTCTCTCGCGTAATTTGATTTCATTGACTTATATAACTAATAAAGGATTAACATAATTTTTGGATAATAAAAACTTTTCAAATTGAAACGGATTAATTAGGTTATTATTATGTTATTATGCATTTCGGATGAATATTGAGGACAGAAAATTGCTAAAAAAGATCAACAATATTTTTTTGTTTACTCAAACCACATTTCCATTGACCCGTATTTAAATGGAAAGATTTGTTGGATCAAAAAAATTTTTGTTGATTCAACAAAATTTTTCGCTGGGTGTATTGGCGTTCAATAGTGCCTTAGAAAGTCGAAATTATAGACTGTAATATAAATTACATTTCACATTTATTATTTTCTTCTATCTTTACAAAAAGAAAGTATTACATTCGTGCAAATTTTCGAATTCCAGTTTTTAACGAATTTACACTTTTTATGGTCAGAGAACCGAAAAAAAACATGTTTTTACAAAGTGTCTATCTGTAAATCTGTCTGTCACTCTGTCATACTGTATGTGACGAAAATTTTGTGGGTGTTCTATCTCAGTAAATAATGCACAGAATTTCATAAAACTTTATATTTAGTTAAACCTTAATATGAACTGGAGCTAATTAAATTTTCGTGTACATCACTCAACAGATGGCGCAGCTATGCTGTCTTTTTCCCGATTTCTGCAATAACTATGTCTCAAGAACGGACGGATTTTCTTAAAACTGCAGATTCCTTTAGTCCTTTCTTATGATATGGCGCGCATTACCTTTTGGTGCAAATCGCTCAAAAGGTGGCGTTTCTATGCAGCATTATTCATGATTATATCAATAGCTCTATCTCAGAAACTAGTGTACGAATTTTCGTCAAACTTCAGATTCAGTTAGCCTCTGATCACTATTCTATAGTTTTTGGAGTGACTAGCTCAACAGATGGCGCTTCTATCAAGATTTATTTACGATTTCTGCAATGACTCTACTAACGCAGAGGAAGGCAGGGATATTTCTAATGCAGGAGTATTTCAAAACTTCAGATTCAGTTAGAACTTGGCATTAAATGTTGGTGATTAGATTTTGGTGTAAATACCTAACCGGTGACGCTGTTATGCTTCATTTTTCTGGAAATATTTACTTGTATGAGATAGAAGAAAGTTTTGAGATTGCCTAATCCGACTAGTTTTTATCGGTTGTGTTTAAATATCCCTCGATTTTTTCTTTCTTTTTTTTTAAACGACATTTTGATGTTTATTCATAAAAGAGGAATTATGAAATTAATATAAAAAGCATGCTTTATGAACGAATAATTAAATTATAAACATAAATATGTTATAAATGTCTGAATAAATAAGGGGCTTTGCCCCCTACGAGCTTAGCTTGCCAACCTCCATTCGGACTCCCCAAATTCCTAAAACACGCTCTTAGAAAGACCCCCACGAAGGGCACTCCCCCTTGGTCCTATATCCCTAGCGCAGATAATCGGACGTCAAAAATCAACCAACCTAAAACACGCTTAATTTATCGGCTGAAAAGATTAATCAATAATAATAATAATAATAATAATAATAAAAGGAAAAAAATGGCGATCTCCGTGTAAACCAGTTTCAATTAATTTTATTTTGATTGGAGTTTTTTAAAGCCAAATCATTTCCTACTTAGATACAATGTCTGTTTTCATCTTTGATTAAATAATTAGTTAAAAAAATTAAAATGAGCTAATATAAGATGAATTACTAAACAGAATCTTTTTGTCCCGTTATTTCTTTAGCAACACTATAAGAAATTTCTTTTAAGTAAGATATTTTAAATGTATCGTTTTAAAACTGACGTAATTTTTAACAAAGTTTTCATTTTCGTTTTAATATTTCCCTGAAAATATGTTTGCTGTTAGAAAGGAAATATTTGCGCTGTCTTAGAATTCATATAATAATTATAAAGATTATCTCAAAATATTAAATAAATGTCTAGAGCAAATATATATATTTTTTAAAATTTACACTATTTTGCATTATTATTGTTTGGTCATTTGTAGTATGACGCAATTTCTCCTATTTACTGTTCTTAACGCATTATGATTTTATTGTTTTAAAATTTTCTTTTTCTTTTTAATATTCTCGTGAAAATATTTATGTCACTCGAAAGGAAATATTTTCATTTTCGCTGCTTTAGGATTGGCAACAATAGTTTAAAAATATCATCTAGAAGTTTGAAATACCTTGTGTTAATATGTTTTTAAGCTGTTCTATCGTTTTGAATCTTTTGTTGTTAGAAAGGAAATATTAATTGCGTTGTCTTAGAATTTGCGAAAATAGAAAACAATATCTCCAGCAAATATATTTTTCTATTTAAGGCCCCACACTAGGCACAGAAAAAGACCCGGATGATAATGTAAAGTCTATGGGAGCGTTCTTTTCAAATATCTCACTCAAATTTTAATATTTTTACATGATTTTTTTGCACAAGATAGCTGAGGACGATCCACAACCGGCCTAGTTTTCACTTTTTCGATTTTGCTTATATATTTTTTTATTACGATAGTTTCAATTTCAGAACCGGTTTAAACTAGTTTCGAAAGTTAAAGTAGTTTTTTTTTTAAATTTAAATCTGAAACCGAAACTGAAAAAGTAAAAACTAGGCCGGTTGTGAATCGTCCTCAGCTATCTTGTGGCAGAAAAAAAAAAAAAAAATTATAAAAATATTAAAATTTGAGCGAGATATTTGAAAAGAACGCCCCCATAGACTTTACATTATCATCCGGGTCTTTTTCTGTGCCTAGTGTGGGGCCTTAAGCGGTTTTGCCAACAGTTAATTTTTTGGTCATTTTAAATATGATGCAATTTTCTCCGTTTACGATTTTTAACGCATAATAATGAATTTACTATTTAAAAATTTCCATTCTCTTTAAACATAATTTTTTAGATCTTATATTAGTTCTTTAACATAGTTTTTATAACATAATTTTTAATCTATTTTTTATTTTAACACGTAATCATTTAATTCTAATTTAAACTTTTTTCAATTATATTTAGTTTTTTCTTTGTATAGGTACGTGATAATTAAATTTTAAATTTGTGGAAAATATTATTCTTTGCGCTGTTTTTAAAATTGACAATAATTTAAAATAATTCTTTTTTTCTAAAATATGTAAAAAATTATTCTTCAAAATGCTGAAAATTTGAATTTAAAATAGAAAAAAAAAATAGTAAAATTAAAAAAATAAATGTAGTTTGCGCACCGGAATTTTTCAATGTATAAAATGACCTAATAATATTTAAATTCTTATGTGCAGTTTTTAGTCCTGTAAGACTCCTTTAATTGCGTAAGTTTGACCAAATTTAACATTAAATATCTCTAAAAATAATCTTTCGATTTTAAAACTGTTTACATCGAAATTTTTTAACATTTCTGTACCGTTAATTTTAATATTTTTGTGTATATAAGAATGAAAAATTTGTGCTGGTTGCAAATTTAGGTATTAACTCTGAACTTCTTAGAAGGATCTTTAAAACCTTCAAATAATTTATTTTTGTTTTGGATAATATTCAAATATATACATAATTCTGAATGAAAGAAATTTAACTGCTTGGAAATCATATTCAGTTAATAAAACCGAGTCAGTCTGAAACTAAAAATTTGGTTTTTAACATAAACTACATTTTATTCTTAATTTGGCTTATGCTTTTCACAAAACTGTACTTTTAACTCACAGTCTATCAAAGGCTGCGAGCTACGGGGCCGGCAGGATCTCTATGAATGTACATATGTATGCAACGCAACAACTCTTGATAGAAATATCGGATTTGCTTCAAATTTTTTATTTAGGTTCATTCTGATAAGGAGCTTCCTCATTGATTACTTCCACCGTAATTAGTCTCTTAATTATATAAATGGGTTTTTCATTCAGAACTATCCGATTTGTATCAATTTATTTTACTAATTTATTCCTATAAGCGATTCCTTGATTAGATTTTGAGGTTCATTGGTTAAGTCTAAAGAAATGTAACTCTCCCCTTAATTTAAAGAAAAGGTTTTTTTTATGCAGCATTATCCGATTTTCTTAAAATGTGGTTTACTGGTTTATTCTAATATCGCGCTTCCTTGATTAGATTTGGAAGTCTATAAATAAAGTGTAAAAGGTTAAGAGGCACTCTAATGATCATCTTGAAAATACAACCGAAATGCAACCATATTTTGATACAAAGATTTCAGAGTATTTTTTGGTTCGTTTGTATCATAAAATATGGCTGAATTATAGCATTTTTAATTTATAGTGTTGCTCAGATTTTGAAATGATCTGATTTTCGTCACGTGATAACACGTATATTTATAAACTGATTTGGATGTAACTTGGTGCGTACATAGTACATAACGATGTCTGTACCGAGATTGTTGGCCTGTTCCATCCGTCATCTTGTTTCAAAATGGTTGAATATAATTTTTTTTTAAATTTAAATTTTAAGATTAGGTGCAAAAAAGTAAGAAATTACAAAAAGATTTTTCTTTTGTGTGTTTGACCTTAATACAAATATTCTAGAGCATTTTTTGTTTCATCTATATCTTGAAAAATGGCTGAGTTATAGCACTTTCAATTTCCAGTGTGGTTGATATTTTGAAACGGTTTGAAATTTGTTACGCGATAATACGCGTATTTATATACTGATTTCGATAAAACTCCGTGTGTACATAGAACATACTAATGTTTTCACGGAGTTCACTGGCCAACTTCATACGCCATCTTGTTTTAAAATGGTGGACATTTAAGATTTCAAAAATCTTTTAAATATATAATGATGTACAAACAAAAGATTAGAAATTAAAAAAAGGTTCTTTCTAAAGTTTTAGGTCTTAATAATGAATTCCGGAGTATTTCTTTCTTTGTCTTTACCTTAAAAAACGCCTGAGATTTGAAATTCGCAATTTGAATTTCTAATGTGTGTGACATTTTTTTAAAAATCAATTTGCCTGCTACTGCACTCGTATTTATTAATCAACTTCGATGTGAGTGTGCATGTACAAATGAATTAAGGTTTCGACCAAGCTCATTGTTTTGTTTTATATATAATGTTGTTTTAATATGGCATACACTTCATGATATAGTATAAATTGCTTAAAATAAAACCAGCTTGAATAAAAGAAGACTAATTTCTAAAAATTCCCATTAATGTTCAGCATTGACAAAAACTAGTATTCAATCTTATAAAATCGGGTTCCACTAATATGAGTTTGGTATGTTTGAATAATATAACTTAATTTAAAATAAATATATAAGGTATATGTGAAAGCTACCTCTTCCTCACGGTACTGCCGGAAGAACTTTGTAGTGGGGATTATTGTCCGCATCGGTGTTTGCTTATTGAGCACAAAGAAGGGGGTGATATTATTATTAAATAATATGTAAAGGGAAACGCCTTTACAGACTTTTTAATTATAATTTATTTTCCGCTTTTAACTATTTAAAATATTTCATTGTTGTCGTTTCACAGCGCTTTGGTATATTTTGTCTAGCATTTATTATCACATTATTAAATCCATAATTTTTTCAACTCTTATAATCATAAGAGTTGCAGGCAAACATTACTAACAACATTAACAAAACATTAACATTAGGCAAACATTAACAAAAATTACTTGAGACCAACTACTTTAAAAGTGCCTTAAAATTAATGTATTCATTTTATGACTAAGATACAAAAATATTAAAATGTTGTACTATCATTGGAAACAAATTTTGTTCTCAATTTATAATACTAGCTTATCAGAAAGTGGGTTAAAAATATTTTGTAGAATTTCATGGATAAAAAAAAAAATAGGCTAAGTTAAAGAAACTAGCAAAATAAATAAATAAAATAACTTAAACTACATTAAAATAATAAATGGTTTAATGATATTTTTCTATTATTATTTAATTGAATGTCTTAACTTTATAGCAAGATTTCCTCGTGAGAAATAAAAATAATACTAGAAAACGGGAATTTTGCTTTTTCAGAATATAATGTTGTTCCAGATGAAAACTAGTTGGATGTGCCAATCCCGAAACTTTCTTCTATCTCATACACACATTTTAATATTAAAAAGAATAGTTACTCATTTTAATGGTTTAATAATTTTAATTCAATAACCCATCAACTTTGATTTTCATCTTAAATTTCTGCTTCAATCAATTAATTGGAGTAAAAACGAAATTCCGTCTCTGCACGAGCCGATGGACAATAGAATGATAGGCAGATTTTTTTTTTTTTTGTAATTCAGGGAGGACCTACTTGCCTTACCAAAAAATAATCATATGCAAAATGTTTAGTTCAGTTCTAGGACTAACTTCATACACTTTTATGTGGTGCAATATTGAAAATGGCATAAAATTCGTTATTGCAGCGCCCCCTTCCGGCGGATTTTTTTCAGATTCAGGGCGATCCAACTAGCCATAGCCATACACTTACACAAAAAATTTCGTTCAATTCGATGCATAACTTCATGTACTTTTGGTCGGTACAATATTGAAAATGGCACAAAAATCGCGATTGCAGCGCCCCCTTCCGACGGATTTTTTCAAATTCAGGGAGGACCAACTAGCCATAGACATACAGATACACAAAAAATTTGGTTCAATTCGATACATAACTTCATATACTTTTGGTCGGTACAATATTGAAAATGGCACATAAATCACGATTGCAGCGCCCCCTTTCGGCGGATTATTTTCAAATTCAGGGAGGACTAACTAGCCATACTCATACACATACACAAAAAATTTGGTTCAATTAGATGCATAACTTCATATACTTTTAGTTAATACAATATTGAAAATGGCACAAAAATCGCGATTGCAGCGCCCCCTTCCGACGGATTTTTTCAAATTCAGGGAGGACCAACTAGCCATAGCCATACACTTACACAAAAAATTTCGTTCAGTTCGATGCATAACTTCATGTACTTTTGGTCGGTACAATATTGAAAATGGCACAAAAATCGCGATTGCAACGCCCCCTTCCGACGGATTTTTTCAAATTCAGGGAGGACCAACTAGCCATAGACATACAGATACACAAAAAATTTGGTTCAACTCGATACATAACTTCATATACTTTTGGTCGGTACAATATTGAAAATGGCACATAAATCACGATTGCAGCGCCCCCTTTCGGCGGATTATTTTCAAATTCAGGGAGGACTAACTAGCCATAGTCATACACATACACAAAAAATTTGGTTCAATTAGATGCATAACTTCATATACTTTTAGTCGGTACAATATTGAAAATGGCACAAAAATCGCGATTTCAGCGCCCCTTTCCAGCGGAATATTTCAAAACTGAAGGAGAACCTGCTTGCTATAGTCAAAAGCACTCACAAAAAATTTGGTTCAATTCTATGCATAACTTCATACACTTTTTGATGGCGGAATGGCGACACACATACAGACACACACACACAGACAGACGGACAGACAGACATTTTGTAAAAACATGTTTTTTGGAATATCTGACCCCTAAAACGCGCAAATCCGTCGAAAACCGGAAGTCGAAAAAATTTTCGATTACAATACTTTCTTCTATTGAAGATATGCGAATTGAGATTTAACATATTCTGGATTTTCAACAATTAACTCTACGAGGTAATTGTCTATGCTACTGTCATTCAGTCTATTTATAATTTTATTTTTTTCGTTAGTTGTCGAAAATTATTCGAAAATGGCGACAAAAATATATAATATCTATGATAAAAATTTATTAATTTTTAAATATTTTTATATTTGTCCTTTATTTTTGATTATTTTGTATCTAATTCGATATAAAAGATGTAAAAAAAGAGGCCTAAAAAATTAATTGAGAAGCAGTTTTTAAACAAATTGCATAATTGCATTTAAAAGAACTTTACCCCCCCCCCCTCCCAAGTCCTATACGATAGTACGATTGTATAAAAACTTAAAATGTGCGATCCTTAGACTTTTAAGTAACTGCAGTAGAGATTATCCGCATTTAACTATTGTTTTACTGCTGGCTTAAAAAAACAGAACGTTATATTTTTAGCGACGACACTTTTAATTGCTGGCTGAAAGAAAGCATATCATAAGCTTAGAAAAAAATGTAATTTAACAAAATACAATTTTCAGTACTGATATTTTTTAAATTTCTAAACTTTGCATATTTCCAGTTTTTACACCATCTTATAGAGAAAAAATATGTACTTTTAAATGCAATTTGTTTGAAAGCTGTATCTCAATCTGTTTTTATGTTATTAATTTTCTTGTAGTTACTTTAATAATATTTTTGTCATCGTGGCAACAGAAGTATTTCATTTTTGGACATTAAACATGAACCAATCAGAAAATGAATAAATTGAGGAATTCAACCAATAAAAAGATTCAGATATACTCCAGATTTCCCAATTCTCTAATAAGGACTACAACTATTTAAAAAAAAAAAAAAAAAATTGCGGACACCAGAACCGCTATTCTCGACCGAAAAGAACAATCATTTTCCAAATGTTTAAAAAAAAACGAAAAAATTACCGCCGATTCTAGGTGTTTCCACTATTGCATTAAGTAAACATGATATATTATTATAGGTGTTTTTTATAATAAATAAATAAATAAATAAAAGATGAAATATCTTATCCATAAAATAATATACATTTACTTATTCTGAAAATTCTAAAAAAAAAATAGTTCTGCAAAAAATGAACACTATATATTTATAATAAATGGAATAAGGATTGCTGTAGATCACGGTTAAATGTGATAAAAATTTTCTTGAAACACAGGTGGTTTTCCAAAATTCGATAACATATTTTTCATCTTAAGTGAGCGTGAAAAACGGTCTTATAAAATATGCAAATGAGCAAAGCTTTGCTGCACTATTTTCTATTTCCCCTTTGTAACACAATTGTAAAATATCTTTTTTTTAAGAAGAAAAAATTGAACATATTAAAAATTTATCTGATACACAAGTGCGAATAATTTTTTTTTTTTTTTTTTTTTTTTTTTTTTTTTTTTTTTTTTATCTGAGACTACCAATGCTGTAAGCTTTGCATAAAATGAAAAATGATAAATTCAAAAAGAAAAGTGCAAATTTAAATGATACTGAGCTTAAGGGTCATTTACACTAACTGTATATTATATTAATATTTATGTCGATTATTCATAAAATAGAACTCACACTTTTTGAGTAAAACGGTAAACAGGAAAAACAGAAAAAGCATATTTTTTGTGTTATAATACAAACTCATGTAGTTAAAATGAGTAAAAAGAAACTCAAAAAAATTCAGGAAAGCACCTCATCAGAATAAACCAGTATACCAAATTTGAGGCAAATCGGATAATTCTGCATGAAATAACTATTTAGCCAAATTAAGGAGGAGATTAGCTCATTTACCATACACTGTAAAAAATTTCCAAAACCTTTTTTAATTAAACGGAAACCTTTCCGAAAATTCAAAAAACCTCTTGTTAAAATCATGTTTCCGAATAATTCAGAAACGTTTCCTTTATTTTCAAATTCAAGAAGAGGAATTACGTTGACGCATGCGCAAATGATGATATCCTCGTTCTAGCGTCTTTTGCTTTGGCAACACACAAACACAACACACGGAAAGCGGGAAAGAAAAACGAAATTCATTCGCTGTCGCCATTATTTACGCATTTATGGAATCAACATTAGTTTATAATCGGTAAGTGACTTCTAGTTTTTGTTATTCTTATTACTATATTGTCCAAATTTATAATGATTATATTAAAATCGTTTATTCTGTTTGTTTAAATGTAGTTATTTGATTTTGCTAAAATGAAATTGTCTTGCATTTTTTGCATTAAAAAATTTATAAACAAAACTAAATAACTTTTCTTTTGCATATCGAATTACTCCATAAAAATGAACCGCGTTTCACACTAAACTGCGATATTCAGAATTGTAAAAGAACGTTCAAAACTATCAGATCTTACACATGGCACAGTTTTCTACTTTATTTGGAACTGGGGTATAATTAATATATTACCCTTTATATTAGTGATTTGCAATCATTTTATTAAAAAGAAGGAATTTGACTTGTGTCATTCTTCCCTTTGCTGGCTTGACTCATTCGTCCTCACTACTTTCTTGTACATTAAACTTCTTGTATACACAAAAATACTGCGTTTTGGCTTAATTTAAATTCAATAGTATTATGTTCCATAAATACTGAAACTTTTACATCTAAGCTTAAATAAATCATTAGTATACAGAACGCATAAAAAATATACAAAGCAAATTTACTTTTGATTCCTAATATAATCTTTTTCTTTATACAATTGCAAGCTTATGCAGATCAACAACTTTTTTCAACTGAAGATTGCACTATCATCGCTTCATCCAGTGTGCCAATGATTAAATGTTTAGAATGATAAAGAGAAAAATATACTGTTCCATTCCCCCCCCCCCCCACTCTCCCCTATTATTGAAAAGTAAATAAAAATAATATAAGCTTTTATTTATTTGTTTTTTTATGAGCTAAAATATTTCATTAATAAATAAATAAAAACGCCTCGTAATTTACAAATTTTAAGCAACAATATTGCAGATTTAAAACAAAATTTAATTGTATTGTAAATTCTATCGTTCATCTATGCAACCATTCTTTTTACTTATACAAATGCTTATAACTTGGAAAAGAAAATTATTGTAATTAGCAATATCATATTATTATTATAAAGATTATTATTATATTTTTCTGTTTAAAAAATTGATTTTATTGTATTATATATTTTCTTTGTAATGTAATGTTACTGTTTGTAAAAAAGATAATTTATAGTTTGTTTTGATTACTCAAATTTTCAAAATTATACTGGTTTCAGTTTAGCTTGCAAATTTAAATTCAAACAAAACTATACTTTAGTTTAAGTTTAAATTTTAAAGCTAAACTAAAACTTGAAACTTGCTTTATTGCACATAGATATTTAGGGGTGTAGTCGTAAAAATAACAGAGGATATACGGTCTAAGTAGAGGGTATACGCTCAAGTCAGAGAGTATAGTCTAGGGTGTGTATATTATACGCTTTCTTAAGAAACAGAGTATACAGTGCTTCTTTAAAGGATCCAGAAGGTATACGGCATATACTCTCGTATATCCTCCACTACATCCTTGCAGATACTAGACATAGCCTAATAATGAATCTCTTCTTGCTTTTTAGCAAAAAATAAAATGATTTATTTAAAAATATTATTTTTTCATTGAAATTTTCAATAAAATTATGAATGCATCATTTCTGATATTTCAAAAATTTAAATTTTTCCGAATAAAAAAAAAAAAAAAAAAAAAAAAAAAAAAAAAAAACCAGGGGAAAAAAGGATTTTTTTCCCCTCCAAACTTTTTGTTTTCCAATCCTTCTCATCACTATTGGTCATATTAATTTTAAGAAATACACAGTAAGCTGAAATTGTTGTATGAAACTAAGAATGTTAAAACATATAAATATGATACTATCATATATTTCTCTGTATGCAAAGAATATTAATTCTGTTGCTTCGGGCTCTCGAAATTTCATTTTACATCAGTCTTCTTTTCCAAAATTTTATAAGAATGTATGGTACTACTAGGTTATGCCATCGACCAAAAAATTATCGCCAAACTATAAGATTAAATGCCAATAATGGATGATCATAAATGTCACATTCAATGACATTAAATGCGATTCACATGTTAAAAATGTCATTAAGTGATTTTTATTTCGACTTTTTATTAATATTTGTATTAATATTCTACTAATTATTTGTTTTTTCGTTATTTAAAATAAAAATTATGTCAATATGTATAATTTGGCAATTAGTTTGGCGATTTGTATAATTTGACAAAATTGGTCGACGGGATAACAGAGTAGTACCAAATATATATATGCTTAATCTTTACATATTGAAATGTAAGAATGTTTCCATGAATGCTTTGATGCGTTAAATTTTGTCATAGCTCAATTAAGCTATGTAATATAGAGGTTTAAAACACATTTTTTGAGTATAATTTATATATTTTTTCTTCAAGATTTATATATTTTTTCAGACATAATGCTTTCACAATTGACTTCTAGCAGTTGTAAAGACTTATTTTTTTGAAAAATTTGATAGTAATTTATAACTTTTTTAGTGGAAAATATTTATGAATGTATTAAAAATAAATTAATCCATATTTAATATGATTTTGATATAAATTAACATTTTAAAAATAAAAGCTGTCTTTTTTTGAGCAGTTAAAACAAAAAAAGCCGGCCAACTTTTTTTGGCCTGGCTAAAAGCCAGCAACCCTGTCCAAGAGGTGCTCCGGGGGAGGAGGGGTCTCCACCCTAGAACAATGTAATGTCCCTCCTGGAAAATTCAGTTTATAAATTTTCGATGTTCAAAATATACAATCCCCCCCCCCCCCCGAAGTTTGGATGCAAAAATTCAGATATTTTCCACAATCTTTTACCAAAATTCAAGTGTTTTCCACAATCATTTGACAAAAGGCAAATTTTTTTTTTTGACAAAACTTTCCACGATCTTTTGCCAAAATTTGCATATTTTACAGGATATTTTGATGAAATTTAAGTAATTTTCCATGATCATTTGTCAAAAATTGCATTATATTCCACGAATATTGCATCATATTGCACAATATTCGAATTTTTTTCACATTTCTTCAACAGAATTTGCATCTTTTCGCTTTCTTTGACAAAATTCACCTTTTTTCAATTATTTTTCAATAAAATTTGCATATTTTAAATGATCTTTCGCCAAAAATTGCACATTTTTTCACAATTTTTCGATTCAAATTGTATATTTTTGCATGATCCTCTGTAGAAATTCACATTTTTTTTTCACGATCCTTTAACAAAAATTGCATCTTTTTCATAATTCTTCTCAAAAATCATATCCTTTGATGGAAATGCCTTTTTTTTTTTTTTTTTGCTGCAATCCTTTGACAGAAATGGCATTTTTGTCGCAGTTGTTTGATGTAAAATTCATTTTTCCTTGCAATCCTTTGACGGAAATTACAATTTTTTGTGATTCTTCGACAAAAATTGCATTTTTAATTATGGTATATTCAGGAATATTTCTATTCAGTAAGATTAAAGTTTTAATTTCTTCTATGAATACATTTCTTAGGTATATCGTGTGATTATATAAAACAGTAAAAAATATTCTGTGTATAACATGCACCCAGAGTTTTTGTCTTAAATTTGGGGGGGGGGGGGAGAGTGCGTTATACACGAGTAAATACGGTATTCGTTGATGAAAATCCCTTGTATTTTTCCATTCAAGCTGAAATGACTCCTAGTAGCATAAATAATAATATTAAATGATAGTAACACATCGACACATTCTTTATGTATAAATGTTAAAATTGCCAAACTTCTGCTGGTACTTTACATAAAATATCAATATTTATTCATATCTTTTAAAGATTAAATATAATATTTCATAAAATAGTTTAATATTGATACTTATTTATGTATAATACTTCTCAAATATTTTCTACTGCATCCGTAAACTAGTTTCTTCCTTATAAGGACTCATCAGTATGGAATAGCCACTAACAATACTGAACTGCCAGAAACATTTAGAGTAGGGATGCACAACCGGTGGCCCGCGATGTGTTAACGAGTGGCCCGCGAACTTTGTCAATTTACAACTAGAAAAAAAATGCAATTTTTGTGCAAAAGTCAAAGAAAAAAATTGTAAATTTCGTCAATTTACCGAGGGAAAATATAAAATTTCATCAGTCGCTTAAGAATCGAAAATTTCGTAGATTGTGCCCGGAAAAATCGCGAATTTCTGTGCATGGAAAAATTGCGAATTTCATTGATCAAGTGCAGAAAATTCGCACTTTTCGTTCATCAGGTATGAAAAAATCGTGAATTTTGCCTATGAGGCTCGGAAAAAATAGCAAATTTTGCCGATCGGATACGGAAAAATTGCACGTTTTGTCGATCAGAAAGAAATCAAGAAAAAATCGTCAATCGTCAAAATCAAAGGAAGAAACAAAATCGTCATATTTGTTGATGATGCACAAAAAATAGCAAATTAAATGCATCAGTCGCAAAATCGCATGTTTTCTCGGTTTATTGTGTGAAAAAAAAAAAAAAACGCGAATTTTGTTTATCAGGCACGAAAGAAATTGCGAATTTTGTCGATCAGGGAGGAAAAAAATCTCAAAGTTCGTTGATAAGGCACGGGAAAATTACGAATTTTGTGATGATGCGCGGAAAAATTGAAAATTTCGTTGATTGGCTGCAAAACAATCGTGAAATTTAAGTTTATCAAGAGAAAAAAATCCCGAATTTCATCTTGCCGCGTAAAAAAATGAAGATTTCGTCAAAATTAGTTAAAAATCGCGAATTTCGTTGATATTGCGCAGAAAAACCGCAAATTTCGTCAGTTAAAAGTGAAAAAGCGTCATTTCATCAGTCGGACTCGGAAAAATCGCGAGTTTTATTGATTGTCGTTGGTCGGACACGAGAATATCGCGAATTTCATCGATCTCACGCGGAAAAATTGTAAAATTCGTCGATCGGGCTCAAATAAAATCGCGAATTTGCTCTATCTGGTGCCGAAAAATCAGGAATTTTGTCTATCGGGTGAAGAAAAATCGTGAATTTCGTCAATCAGTTTATAAAAATTGCGAATTTGGTCAAGAAGGTTTGTAAAAATCACGAAATTCGTCGATCTGGTATGGAGGAATCGTGAATTTTATCAGTCATGCGAGAAATATTCCAAATTTCGTTGATCAGCTTCGTAAAAATCGCGAATTTCGGTGATCGGCTTCATAAAATTTCAAATTTTGCTGGTAAAGCGCGGAAAGAGAATGAATTTTCTCTATTGGCTTCGAAAGAAATCGTGAATGTCGTCGATGAGGCTAAAAAAAAAATCGAGAATTTCGTCGATCAGCTTTGTAAAAATCGTGAATTTTATCGATCGGCTTTGAAAAATCGTGAATTTGCCGATCGGCTTTGAAAAATCGTGAATTTGCCGATTGGCTTCGTTAAAATTGCTAATTTTGTTGATAGGCACAGAAAATTTTTGGATTTTCTCGATTGGCTTAGTAAAAAACGCAAATTTCGTCAATCATGCAAAAAAAGTCGCAAATTTTGCCGATCAGCTTTGTAAAAAACGCGAAATTTGTCGATCGGCTTCGTAAAAATCGAAAATTTCGTCAATAAGCCGCAGAAAAATCACAAATTTATCGTTCATGTGAGGAAAAAGTGCAAATTTTGTCGATCGGTCGCAAAAAATCGCGAATTTTTTCGATCATGTGAAGGAAATTCGTGAATTTCGCCATTCAGCTTAGTAAAAATCGCGAGTTTCGCCATTCAGCTTAGTAAAAATTGCGAATTTCGCCGATCAGCTTTATAAAAATCGCAAATTTTCTCAATTGATTTTGTAAGAATCGCAAATTTTGTTGATCAGGCACGGAAAGATAAAATTTTCTCGATCAGTTTCATAAAAATTGCGAAATTTGTCGATCACTTTGTAAAAAGCCCAAATTTGGTTGATCAGGTATGGAAAATTACAAATTTTGTTGATCAGGAGTTGAAAAATCGGGAATCTCAGTGATGAGGCACGGAAAGATCTTGTTGAAGGGCTCATTCCCTCTCCTTCATTCATAAATTTTGCATTTTTTTCGGCATTAACCACTTATCTTTGTTTTTTCGCACTTTTAATAAAACAAAATTTACTCTCTTGAATAAAGTCAAGGAAGACATCTTGAGAATAAACCTTGGTATATCTCTTATTTATATATAAACGTGAAAACTGCTGATTTATTCTCACCAACTGAATTGGATATTTTGACTGGTTAAGGGAACCTAAAGGGGTATCCCCGCCACTTCCCTCTGAAAACATATTTTTTATCTGATTATAGGTCACAGATCACCTTCAAATTCGAATTCTCTCTATGTTATTGATGTGGCCCTCGACCACTCAGATATTTTTGTAAATGGCCCTTCTCTTGAAAAGGTTGTGCACTCCTACTTTAGAGTAACAAATTTCTTTCTGGTATAGCTGTAATTAAGCATATCCAGATCTGTTAGAGATCATAATGAGTTCCCTCAAAACGGTGAAAAATAATGTTTGATGAGTCGTAAAGAACAATAGTAGTTTATGTAGTAGTCGGCAATACTTGAATCGGATAATATATGTGTATGCACTGCTCATTTTGGCATGCTTTTGCAATGCTTGTGTAAAATTTAACAAAACTAATTTATTTCCTTACATATTGGTCTTTTAACAATATATTTTATATTTCAGTTTGATTAAACCTTAAAACTATGGAGAAATTGTAAAAAAATAAATCGATACATGACTGGCCAATACATGACTTTCCCCACTAAACAGATTACCAACAGGTAAGTAAAAGAAAAAAAAATGTAAATATTATTTAAAAAATATTTTCTCTTTCTATTTTTATGTACATGACAAGAGACATGGTGTGCATTTTTTTTCCAGAGCAATTTAATGTTAAAATGCAATTTTTTGTATATTTTCTGTTTCATTTGAACTAATATTATATAACTTTCAGCATATATAGTACTGCTTATGCACAAAATGTTGATTATTTTCATAATAAAATGTTAATAAGTTTTAGAGATGTAGCAATACATATTTTTAACCGCTATTGACTCCAATGTTACAAAAAATTAAAATCTAAATAATTTCCAAACTTTTCCATTAAATGTCATGAAGATCAATAGGGCAGGGGTGATTCTCGTCCGAAATTTCCGAAAATTTAAGACATCCTCTTCCGAAAATTTGAAATTGGGTTATCAGTTCCGCATAGTTGCTAACTTGTACGGTTTTGCGCGCGGAAAAAACAATTGCGTAGAAATGCAAATTTCGTGATAGGATCGCCGAAATAGCATACATTTCGTCAATATTTCGTGAAAAAACGACGATTTTGTCAACGTTTTTTAAACGAACTTTGTCAAAAGATTGATGAAAAACGCGAATTTCCCGTGCGGATCGCGAAAAAAACGGCAATTTCACCAAATATCGCAGACAAATCGCTGATTTCTTCTGAAGACAGCGGGAAAACGCAGATTTCGTCTAAAGGTTGCAGATATAACGCTGATTTCGTTAAAATATCGCGGGAGAAAACGCCGTTTTCGATAAAAGATCGCTTTAAAATATTTTGTCAAAAGAATATTTGAAAAAATACGCCCATTTCATCAAAAGATCACGGAAAACACGCCGATATCGTCAAAAGATCGCGGGAATAAAACGCCGTTTTCGAGAAAAAATCGCGTTAAAAAGCAAATTTTGCCGAAAGATCGTCGAAAAAATGCAGATTTCGTTTTAAAAAAAAAACATGGGAAAACGCCGATTTCGTCAAAAGATCGCGGAAAAACCGCCGATTTTGGCAAAAGATCGCAATACATCGCCGATTTCGCAAAAATATTGCTGATTTCGTCTAAAGATAGTGGAAAAACGCCGATTTTGTCCGAAGATCGTTAAGGGGGAAGGGACTCACGACCCCCCCCGCCGATTTCCGAAAATGCGATGCGAATTTCCGAAAAAAAAATTTCATTCAGAATCACTCCTGCAATAGGGAACTAACGGCTAATGATGACAATGTTGTCATGTTTCATTGAAATAAATTTATAGCATCAAAAGCTCCAAAGCAGAATTTGCTTACAACTGCGGCATACATTTCAGAACAAAAGACTTCTGTAGGACATTTCAGATTCTCGTTTTCAAGAAAACTCATCATTCAATTGAAGGAAAAATTGCGAAGTTCGCCACTCATTAGCTGGGGGGGAACATCACAAAACTCTTTAATCACTCATTTAAATATATTATTGCAAAATTCTTCAATTGGTTGCAAGAAAATCTCTTGCAATTCATCAATCATGTAGAACAAATCATGAAATTCTTCAGCCTGTTGAGGAAAAGCATAACAAATTCAATGAACAGTCGTGGGGATGGGGGAAATCTATTTTTACCAATCAGTCGCAGTGTAAATAAACGTGCTAAATTGGTTATTTGTTATAGGATGCTGCGGGGTAAAATTAATCCAGATTATTAACTGTACAAAATCATTTTCTTCTGTTTGAACATTCTAAAAAACAAAAATGTTTTATTGCAATTAAAATAAGTTAACTTATTTTGTAATTATTAAATTACAGTAATTAATGTTAAATAAAAAATTACTTAAATCATTAAGACTTGTTCAATGTTTCTCTCCTGTTCTTAAAATGTTTTAAAGCACATTACATGTTTTTGACGGTTTAAACCAGTTTTTGATGCTTGTCATGTCAAAAACCAGTTTCTGACGTCCGAAACCCAGCCCTGTTGTGAACTTACCATAATATGAAACATATGGTAAAATTCTTCCGTAAATATATAATTCTTAGGAAGCTTATTGCGTATTATAAACTTTTTTTTTTTTTTTTTAATTGAGTCTGACTGTTCTGGAAAAAATTGATTTTGACATGTGCCGTGCTTGTTTTCACTGACTTGTGCCAGGCTCAGGCATGAACTGCGACAATATAAATGGCAAAGCCAAACTGTTAAAGGTGCTGGCTGGGAGGTCTGTAGGAGTAAAAAAAAACGCTAAAATTGTAATCCCCCCCCCTCTCTTAATTCCATTTGTGCATGACACTTCTGAATAGATAGTACCCAAAATTACGATAAAATAGTGATTTTGCTATTTTTGAAGTTGCTAAAGCCAAAATTGTAAAATTTATGCTGAAAATTAAAAAAATTCGCTGTTTTTTTTCCGCATTTGCAGAACCAGAATTATTTCCAAAATACAGTAGACTCCCTTAAATCCGCAAACCAGAAATCCACAACTCTCTAAAATCCGCACATATTTTATGGATGTAAACAATGAAACTTTCAGATTGGATATTGGGAGAAAATTTGATTTTTTATTAGTTTTGTATCGATTCCATATAATTTTTAATTTTTAATTTTCTCAATAATACTCTATTCATGTTTTTTTCATGAAGGAAGAATATTTTTTGGGGGGAAAAATTCAAGATATTGCTGATATCACTGATAATAACAATCTTCTTACCAAATATATTTATGCATTAATCAAGATTTTTTAGTTATAAGGCTGGCTAAACTTAAAAAAAAAAATATATATATATATATATATATATATATATATATATATATATATATATATATATATATATATATATATATATATATATATATATATATATATATATATATATATATATATATATATATATATATATATATATATATTTTATGATTTTGATGTGAATTAGTAATGTACTTTTATGAGGCAAGTTTTGTTGAATAATTTTGGAAAAATACATTTAATCTTTGTAATGAATAATTAATCATATATTATTGATTATTAACTTGACCTTTGCTATTACTTTAATTATTTTGAAAATTATCTAAATTTTTATCATTTTAGTTTATTACTTATTTTAATATTTTATTACATTGTAAGTATACACTATAGTCCCGAATGCACAATTAATTGCACTCAAATTACTGTTTAAAAATGTAAACAAAGCAATGACCAGAAATCCACACAATCTCTGGTCCCAAGCTGTGCGGATTTGAGGGAGTCTACTGTAATAAAATTTTCTTCTTTATTTTTCATTCTTTCCATCGAAGTTTTTCGGGTTTGGAGAATCGCAATAACAACATTGTAACAACTTCGCCTCTTCTTTTCAGAGTCTGCTTATCCAAAATAGTAAACTTTCTATTTTGTTTCATTTTTAGATTTTGATAGTTGAATTTTTCGGGTTTGCAGGAAATAAAATTTTAAAATTTATAAAATGGACAAATTATTTTTTTCTCTTTTTCCTTTTGAACAGAAGTAATGCCGGAATGATAAACATTTTTGCTTTATTTTTCTTACATTCCCTCGTAATTTTAACCAATAGGCAACACTAGTATAAGTAAGTATACAGGCGAACTTTGTTAACATGAACCTCAAGGGGGATCAAAATTTTGCTCATGTTAAGGGTAATTCATGTTATCAGTATAAAATTTTTGTATTCGTTTCTGCAGGGGTCTGTGAATAGAAATTCATGTTAAAAGTAACTTTAGGCGTGTTCATGTTAATGAGAGTCGAAATCGTTAAAATTTCCAAAGTCAGCCATTTTTCCCTTTCCCCCGACTCTGCCGCCCTGGTTTTCAGTTACTGTGAGAATGCTATTCTCTTCATTCCCTGGTATTAAAAAAACAAGTATGCTTTAGCAGTTAAATTGCCATTTAATATTTTTTGCTACTTTAATCATATTTCTTTTTCTAGGTTTAAAATGTTTTGCTGCATGGCCTGTAGACTTTTCAATTCTTACTTCGAAGTTTTCTGAATCTTTGAAAAAGGAAGCTGTTTCTGGAAGTCTGTCTTGGTCAAGCAAGAGTGAGCCTTTGAAAACTATGGCTGATGAAATTTTAAAGAATACTTCTAATCAATCTCCATCTCAGCGAGACATTGTTGCTAGAGAACTTACTAAAATTAATCTAAGTAACCTAGAAGTGAAAAAGAAAATGTTATTGGAGATAAGGAAAATGCCTGGCAGTAGATGTGCCAAATCATTCAAGGACTGAAAATTTCTTATAAAGAGCTTAGAAGTGCCATTAATTTAAACACCCTTAAGTGATATTTAAAAATATGTTCCCAGCCTTATTCACTTTTTTTGGAATTCAGTATGATTTTAATGTTCTTTATAATATAGATTTGGAGAAAGCAATGTTTATTTCATTACAGGCATGTAGTTCTGCTGTAAAAGCATATGTCAAAAAGAAAAGAAAAGGTGAAAGTTTAATGGATGTGTCCTTTTCTGAAAATATTAAAAATAAAGTAATTCGTACTATATTATTGATATTGAATGTAATTATTTTATTGAAGGGATTTCTACATTAATAGGATTGTATTTCGTTATAAATATAGAATATCCAAAAGAGGCCATGGGAACTTATAAATTTTTCCAGCCTTATATTTTGCAGTTACATTGTAAAAAATTGCCAGGTTAATTAATTACATTTTGTAAAACTTTATCATAAAAAATACATTTGAAAACCAGGAATAATTAATTATACTCCCTAAAATAGTTATGAAAATATGAAGCTTTTGAGTTTAACCTCATGTAAGAACAGCTACAAATGTGGGGAAAAAAAAAAAAACTTATGTAGTAAATTTGCAGATTTTTTTCTACATTTATATATGTATATATATACATATATATATGTTAATATAGGATGTTTCATTTTATTCATATGATAGTTCTTAAACTATTCACATTAGCATTTTACTTTGAAGTGTATTTATATTTAAATTAGGTAAATTATATATGGAATTTTGAAATAAAAAATTTGATTGTGTGAGTACAAAATTTAAATTTTGTACTAATGATTTCTTTATTTTCCAGGTCTTTTAAGAAATGATCAAAAAATTACAAAAAAAAAAAAAAAAAAAAAAAAAAAAAATCTGCCCATCTGCAAGGAATGTTCTTATGGAGATTCCTGAAAAGTCAGAGACGATTTTGTATGTGAATTCAAGAAGCCACATCAGAATACAATTTGAAATATTGTATATAGGCTGTTTTGTGTCATTGATGTCTTCTCAAAGAATTCCCTCTGCGATATCTCTACTTTTGCGTAATTTATTCACAAGATCATGAATTGCATTCCTGCTATGACATGGTTTCTTGAATTACCATTCAAAATCTTCTGTAAACTGTTAATAGGACATTCTTTGCAGATGGCATATACAACTGCAGTTCTTTCTATTATTGTAAACAATCTATAAATAATCTAGAAAATGTTTGTAAATTATTAGTCCAACAACAGTATGAATATGAATGCATTATCTATATAATAAAGGCCAAACGTATCTGTGCGTAACGCATACGTCATGTTTTGAATGGCAACACTTTCCAATGAAATTTCGGTTTTGCAATTTTCGCTATTGTAAATTTTTAAACTTCTAGACATTGCACGTTTTCAATCTTTATACCATCGTTTAGAGAAAATAATGCCCTTTTAAATGCCGTTTGTTAGAAAACTGTATCTCAATTTGTTTTTCAGATATTAATTTTTTTGCAGTTTTTGGTTGGATTTCTCTAATGGTGGCAACTTGAGTATCGCATTTATGAGAGAAAAAGAGAAAAAATAGCTATAGAGTAAAAAAGAAAAAAAAATAGAGATGCAGTTTAGTGGCTGGAGGTGACGCCAAAAATGTAACTCTAAAATTCGCTGCATAAAAAACAACACGGTGCTTTCACAAAAAAGAAAAACTTTTAGCGATGCAATTTTAATTCACAATACAATGAAATGCTATTTTATAATGCTAAAATATATTCAGATCTTTTTCATTTAGAGAAAAAATGATGTTAAAAAATTCGGTCTCTGTTCCATGTGATTGTTTTGTTTGGGTCGAATGAGAGACTTATATCGGAAGAATAACGCCAATCAAACCGTTTTAATCGCATACGGCACCTCCATCTATCTCTTTTCTCCATGGAAAATAAGAGATCACTGTAATTTTAATTGTCATTTTTTCATAGCAACTGAGAAAAATAGTAATTAAAAACCTTTTATGTCAATATATCGTCGGCTATAAAACCCGATGAATGTTGTTGGTTTTATTTCGTTTTTATCTATGAATTTAGTGACTTTTAATTCGTTGTAAACTTACTTTACAAAAGATACACCAATTAACGTTTACAAAAATGTATTTTAAAGAATATCTGGGTGTCATATTTCCTTAGTTGTTTTTAAAAACTGAGAATGCAATTTTATTCTTTGGCGAAATCTTTGGCTAATAACTGCTATCTTGCGTCAAATACGCAGGGCCGTAGTGAACAATAGGGAGGGCTCAAGAGAATGTAGGTGGGCTCATAGTTTTTTTTTCTCTCTCTCTGACGCAGAATGATAAATTAGTGCATATTCATATTGTAGGTACTCTGTTTCTTATTAAACTGTTAAAATAACTTCATTTTATGCTTAGAAAAGTATATGATGATGAAGTTTTAAGTGTATAACTGGTGCAAAATAGCCCATCATATTAGCTTCATATGTACAAATAGGATGAGGGAGTGTTGAAACACTTATTTTAAATACAATTTAGTAACTCTGCAAAACTGTGAAAAGGTTTCAAAACTAAATTAGATTTTTAAACAATATTTCATTTCAATTTTCGGAACAGAAATGAGTGACCTTGGAATCTTTTCCAGGGGGGGCTCAAAATATTTTTTTTGGGGGGGGGGCTGAGCCGCCCATAGCACCCCCTTAGCTACGGCCCCGCTAATACGGAAGTACCGATAATTTTTAAAACTGTATATGATTACATAAATAATATGTTTCATATAAAATTGCTATTTGGAATTAGTTGGCAGTTTAAAAAGCCTATTACGCAGAAAAAATTTATTAGACTTTCCAATTTAAAATTTTTAAAAAGTTTTTCATCTTTACTTTGTGACCCGGGAACCCCGGGTTTGGTGTACTAGTTCTTATAATAGAGGAATGCGTTCATATTATTATGTTATTTTTTGAATAGATTATTATATTAAATATGGAAAGAGATTGTTTTTATTAAATTATTTTCAAATCAGCCATTCAGAAAATTGTAAGTACCACTCTCAGTATTCATAATTTAAAATTATGATTCACCGCTAACTTTTTCTTAAAATATCCTAGAATAAATTTTTATTTTATTTTTATGTGCAAATTCATATGACAGTTTTCATTCCTTAAGTTTAACCGAGTCTGTTTTTTAATCAAATTTACTGTTTATGTATTAATTTATAAAACATAAAAGATAGTTCTGGGATTTTCTTTTCATTTGATGTTATGTTTATTGATATGTAAAATGCAACAAATTCATTTTATCTCTCATTGTATATATTTTTTTAATTTTAATTTTGGTTTCCCTTTCACTTTTAACTTCACCTTTATAAATTAAATTTTTTGCAATTTTTGTGTATTTGTATATTATTTTTCAATTTGTTTTGTGAAATATATTAAACTTAAAATGGTATTTTTTATACAATTAGTAAATTTTTATCTTTTTAAGATATTCATTTGAGCATTAAAAGAGTTTGTTTAATAGTCAAATTGACAGATTAAGAGTTTCATTTAGATATATTTTCATTCTCTTGTAAACTTAAAAGGAAAAAGAAAAAAAAAACTTTGAACAGAATATGGCAGTTTTAAAAACAAATTGCTCACCCTTAGAAAGTTTATTTTCATTAAAAAGCATCTACTTTTTTATGATGCTTTATTATTTCATAAATTTGAAATAATTTAGACTTATATCATGCTGATTTGTACGGTATGTTTAAATTTGTTTAAACTGCCAATATATCTTAAAATATTAACATTAGCATCAAACTTCAGGTAAATTGCAGTATATATGGAGGTCGCTAATTGTCAGGAATTTCAAAATAATAATCATTGAGATGTAGTGCAGTTTTTCACCTTACTCCTAGTCTACTCTGTATTATGCTTACATTTTTTTCTTTTCTGATTTCCTAATACATAATTAAAACTGAAATGCTCTCATCCCCCTACTTGCCCAAATTCAGATCACTGAATTTTACTTAATTTCTGATTTTGCCATTATTGATTCGTAAACATTAAAATGTATTTTTTTCCAGCTTTTGAGTGAATTGTACTTATTAAAATTGGCTAAAATGCCAATCCGTCCTCTATATTGCAAACATGATTTAAATTAGGTACATTGTTATAAAATTTCTGTATTGAAAAAAAAAAATCAACGTATATTAAAGAATTAAAAACATTACATTTATTACTTTCTTGAAAGGTGAAGATAAAAAGATTAAAAACAACATTTATAAATGTTATATCTTCATATTATATCTGCTTTTAATCTTCACCTTTTAAGAAAGTAATAAATGTAATGTTTTTAATTCTTTAATTATTGGAAGGTGTAAATTCGAGCAAGACCTGTTTTTAAACAGTGATTTGTCTTTTATCAGCATATATATATGTATTTATAAGCATTATGCAGCAGCACAATACTTATTTATTTCCAGTGTCACTAATCAATGTTAGTTTAATAGAAAAACCTATAAGGCTCTTTTTTTTTTTTTTTTTTTTTTTTTTTACTTTTTATTATTTTGTACCTGATGCAATGAACTTTTTATTCTTTCCCAATTCTAATAATATTGTAAATTTAAAGTGCGAAAACGTTTGCCTAATATCAGGATCAAAAGAGATGATAGAATGTCTTTAAATACGTAAAGTAACACAGGCTATGTTTTATTTACATTATTCCAATATTTTTCTTAATAATTACAAATTTTGCTACTTTCATTGAAACTAAATGGACATTTTGCTATGAAATTTAACATCATTTATTGTTGAAAAAATTCAAAAGCTGTGCAAAATTTTTGCCCACAGTAATTAATTTTCAATTAAAAAATTTTCATGCAAAAATGTTTTTTAAGATTTAAAAAGTAAGCTAAATATGGCATCATAGTAGAAATAAAAATGACATTTTAAGCATTTGTAAGTAATACAAAGAGTACTAATATGAGTGAATAGAAAAAGCAGATTATTCAGATAAAACAAAAAATTTAAATATGTTTTACCGATACTGGTTTACACTAATATCAGTTCAAATGAGTGCATAGTTCGATTAAATAGCTATTTGTGATTTATTTACGTTTTTATTTTATTTATTGATAAAGTTTTTATTCAGTATTGGATATTAGCTGGAAACAAATATTGAACTATTTATATTGTTTTAAGACAGTGTAAAAATTTAAATTGTTCGATGTTTAGAGGTTAATAAATTTGTATTAATCATTGGTAAATAACATCATAAATTGTGATGTGATACTGCATAAATCAAACCCTGATTACGGTAACCTATGTTAATTTTGAAATACATTTGTCTTAATGCACTAGTTATTAAAAAACTGGACATATTAAACAAAACAATTTGCAGAACAAATAAAAAAAATAGATTTTTTAAGCTTGAGAAGGTACAGATATTAAGATAATTCATTCAATTAGTTCTACATTTAATGATAAATTTTGTAACAAATAAGTTAAACCAATTTAACATAAAAATATAATACATAAAATACTCCAAAAACTTAAATCCTATTCAAATGGCATTGAAATAAATTTTAGATTTTTTTAAAGAAAAAGTTAGTTTTAATACTTTAAAGTTTTGTATTTTGCATGTATCTTATCATTTATGTATAATCATCATAAACATAATACAAATTCTGCAGTACAAATATATTCAAATTAAAATTGGAAAAAGTCTAAGGTTTATTTTGATGGCATTTGAATATAACTTGAGTTTTCGGGGTGTTTTAAGTATCACATTGTAATTTTTTTTTAAATGTTAAATTGTTTTAACTTATAAAAAATTGACATTAAATGTAGAATTAATAGAATGAAATATTATAATGTCTGTCACTTCTAATGATAAAACAATCTAGCATTTTTTTTATTTTCTTTTTATTTTTCTATTTGTTCTGCAAATTATGTTTTTGTTAAATATATATAGTTAAAATGAACCTCATTATTTGCTAATAACAGTAGGCTGGAAGACTGCAAAAATTTATTTTCTAATTTTTGCTAGGTAAAAATGTTATTGGTGCAGCTTATCAGCTCATTAGTATAACTTGTTAGACTTGCAGTATGCATACAATTTACTACTTAATAATAGCACAAGTTAGACAAAAAATTTTAAATCATTCCATGTATCAGTCATACATTTTCTGTTACAAATAACTGATTTGAAATTAGAACTTTTAAAGGAGACTTTACATAGATTAATATTTTGTAAACTAGAAACAGATAAATAGCCTATTCAAAGTATAAAAATGGTTTAAACAAAATTTTCTATGTTCCTATATGCAGGTGGTGATATGCAAATTTTCTTTTTAACTCATTTAAAAATTTAATTAAAATGAATTGAAAATTGACAGTTTTCAGACTCTAAAATGCAAAACCCCAAATTGGTTTAAATTTTGAAACAAAAGGGGGGATTAAGAGGTGATTTTTCTTCTTTGCATATAAGAAATTACGAAGTGCAGTAGTCTTCCTCTTAACCGAAACTCGGCTGCCTTTTTTTCCCAATTTCAGGCAAAATTCAAAAAGTAAAATTTCGGTTCTCATATCTTTATGTTTAATTAATTCAAATTTAAATAATGGAGAATAATTTCAACTTCTAATAAAGGTATGTGACAAGATTTTAAAAAAATTAATTTGTATTAAATTTTGTTCATTATTTGTTATTAGTGATAATTTTTATTTCAATCCAGTTTAACCGGTTTTTCTCTTAACCAGCTAACATTTGGTCCCACTTAGGTCGGTTAAGCGGGAGGCTACTGTACTTTAATAAATTAGAACAATTAAGCTGAATTTAATCCGTTAATTTAATAATTTTTCTTTTTGCTATTGTTAGCATTGTATTTCTAAAAAGCCAATTTATCTATAGTGAGTCGACCACAAGAAACCCCCAGTCACTGAACACCCTCATACAAGGCAATTTATATGCTATGCAAAAAGAAAACAATTTTTAGAATAGATTGCATAGATGAATCTAATGGAATGGAAGTGCTATACAAGTTAACACCTTATTAAAGTGAAAAATGTGTTTAATTCCAGTATTTTAAACTTTTATTGTAAGGGATCAAATTTTAGCCAAAGAAATCTAACCCATTTTCATTTAGTTATTTCCAATACAAGAAAGAAAAAAAAAATCAGTCTTGGTTTGGATGCACTTTTTGCACCCATGATGTACATATGTCAGATCATTTATCGCTTCATCCGGTAGAATTTTAAGAGCTTTCTGTTGTAAAATACATAAGAGATTTTTGAATAAAGATAATTTTTTTGCTTTTTCCTATACTAACTTGAACTACTTGTTTTAGATTTAACTAAGCTATGGTTTTTGTTAAATTATTGTTTTTTAAATCATTAATGTGTTTGGGGTTTTTTCCTCCCTTTTAAAAGGTTTTTTTTTTTTTTTTTTTTTTTTTTTTTTTTTTTTTTTTTTTGTTACATTTTGTATGATTTTAATTTGTAAAAATTAAAATAATTTCATTAAAAAAAAAAAAAAAAAAAACCTTAAAGGAAAAAAGAACACATTGATTTAAAAAGCAGAAACTGAAGAATAGTCCAATTCTTTTTAAATATGACACAACCAATTGAAGTCACTATTAAAAGCACTAAAATGCTCCTCTTATTCAGAAATCATTATATAGTTGCAACGCGAAGCTCATAAAATTCTAACTACAGATACATAAAATGTGGCTAAAACTTCTTGTTGGAGACCAAAGAAAGTGCAAGAACACTGACTCAAGATGGTGTATGGCGTTTGAAACTTTTTCTATCAAATGGCTTTTTATGTATTTTATTGGATACTTTAATATAATGAAGCATTTTCTGAAAAACTCAAAAGCCTTTTTGAATGTAATAGAAAGTTTCAAAAGAACTTTTGAAACACTCTAAAATGTTGCCGAAATTATTGGAAACATTTCAAAAAGATTTATGAAATACTTTAAAATGTTTCTGAATATATCGGAAACCTTTCAAAAAGATTTATGAAATACTCTAAAATGTTTCTGAATATATCAGAAACCTTTCAAAAAGATTTATGAAATACTTTAAAATGTTTCTGAATATATCGGAAACCTTTCAAAAAGATTTATGAAATACTCTAAAATGTTTCTGAATATATCAGAAACCTTTCAAAAAGATTTATGAAATACTCTTAAATGTTTCTGAATATATCGGAAACCTTTCAAAAAGATTTATGAAATACTCTAAAATGTTTCTGAATATATCGGAAACCTTTCAAAAAGATTTATGAAATACTCTGAAATGTTTCTGAATATATCGGAAACCTTTCAAAAAGATTTGTGAAATACTCTAAAATGTTTCTGAATGTATCGGAAACCTTTCAAAAAGATTTCTAAAATAGTCAAAAACGTTTCTGGCTATATCGGAAAGTGGTTTCCGAAATATTCAGAAACGTTTTTGAAAATTACATGCACCGTAGCTGCCCGAAATATTCAGAAACGTTTCTGAATTTTTTTACAGTGTACCTCCCTTATACTTAACCAATGAACTTTCAAATCTAAATAGGGAAGTATCATATCAGAATAAATCTGTATATCAAATTGAAGCAAATCGAATAATTCTGCATGAAAAAATCATTTATCTAAATTAAGGGAGACATAGCCCCAAGATCATTCCTATTATACTAAACCAATGAACCCAAAAAACTAATCAAGAGACAGCCTTATCAAAATGAATCTATTTAAAGAAATTGAAGCAAATCGGACATTTCTATCAGTTTCAGTTAGGTGGGGAGGCCTACCAAATGGCTTAAGCGCAACAAGCACCACCTAGCAGGGTGTAACAACTATGCTAAAAGCGCAACCATGAACAAAGACAGGACTGCCAAAGGGAAAGGAGATACGGAGCCAAGAGAGACCAGAGGCACTACTGAATGGTCCCCAGACCGCCGTCAAAAAATATTAGATAACAAATGAAAAAATATAATTTAAACACAATGACAATGGGTAGCCCTATCTATTCAAGTCGTGCCCCCCAAAAAATAAACATAATTGAAGAATTCTTCACAGTGATAAATACAAAATTATATGTACAATATAAATAATTAAGATAAACCTATACATACGATAAACATATTACATAACAGATGTTAAAATAAACATATACATAACCAGAAGTTGCAATAATCATATTTCTAATTTAAATAATACGTGATGATAAATTTTCTTACTTCTCAAAAAGTTAAAATAGTAACAGGTTAAGTCAATTTATAGATAATTGGAGTAGAATAAATAGAATAAACAGAATAATATAATTAAAAGTTATAAAATAACAACAACAACAACAACAAAAATGATAATGTAAAACTTGTTAAGTAATTTTGCTAATGATAATTTTGCAGGCTGGAGTTCTATTTAAAAATGTTCTTATCATATTCTAAATGCCCTCATCATTTATTAAGTCCAATGGTAGCAATTGAAAAAGCCCTTGATTTCTTTTCAATAATGTTATTCAGTCTATCAAGAATTATTGGGTTACGCACTTATAGAAAAGGCAACCCCTTCATCTCTCAGGCTTTGATAGCCCTTTTTGAGGACGTTGGTCTGCCCGACTGTTTAACAGTTTCGAACATAGATGAAATGCATTTATAAATTGGATTTGTCTTTTCGTCTGTTCGTACACTAACTCATGCAAATTTAATCGGGTTTACCCATATTTGATATACGTTATTGAGGTTTACCATAAAATGTCCGTTATTAAATATGAAATGTATAACATTTGTATATATTTTTAAAGTATTTGAAGGAGTATTTGAAAAGTATTCCATTACATTATGGTCTTTGGCAAAAAATCATTTGCGGTGTATCCTAATGATGTTAAATTTTTTAAAACATAGTTTCTTTAAAACAAAAAAAAAAAAAAAATGTTTAAAACAAATTTTTACGTTTAAAATAGGCGTATAAGAAGAGGTTTCTATAAATTACGTTATATCTGGAATCTGCGGAATGGGTGCAGGCAGTGTTCTCGCTGACATTTAACCAACGTTAGTAATTTGACTAATTAAAAAAAAAAAAAAAAAAAAAAAAAAAAATTCGCCAAATAAAAAAAATCGTTAACAAAATACATTCACCATGTAGCACTACAAACATAATCTTTAATCCTTTAATATACCCCCTTTTTTCAGTATGTTTTTATAACTGCGACAACGATTGTTATTAATCTATTTTCAACTATCCGCTACAAATAAATTTAAAATATGTATATATGCATATGTATGAAAAACGGAAAAGAAAAGAAAGAAAAAGAAAAAAATGAACACTATCAATTTGGCGAATCGAATCGCTTATTTAATCGCCAAATGAAGAATTCGGTCGTAATTTGGCGAATGGCGAGCGACAGCGAGAAACCTGGGTATAGGGGAATTCAAATGTTTTCCGTCATATTACTGTATATGTTGAAAAAGCATTTGCGACACATTATAATATTTCTCTTTCACAAACATAATGAAATTAATAGGAAATTATGAGTTTTAACACATTCTGTAGAGATTCAAAGAATTTATAATTAATTTATAAGATCACACAAAAGTGCTCTGTTTCATTATTTTCTACAGGAAAAAACTGCTCGAAGCATATCACCATTATGTTGCACGATTTCACACATTTTGAAATTCATATACGTTACACAGGTTTACTACCGAATGCTTGAAAAGAATATGACGTGAATCGTATTTGTCGTTCATATACAGAGATACATGAAAGATTTCGTATACAATAGATATTATCTTGCAGGTATATTTACTGAAAGTGTATTTTCAGATACAGTATGTGTCTGAAATTGTATTGTAGTTGTACTGTATTTTCAGATACAGTATGTGTGTTTAAGTTTCAGTAAATTTTTGCATACAATATGCTATGTATAAATTCTATAGACCATATACAAGACTATGCAAAGGAATTTGTAAGAGTTACTGAGAATAAGCCTAAATTTCTTAGATGTTTATTTATTTATTTTAAATTGAGTTATGAATTTTCAAGTTTAGAAAAATATGCTTCTAAATATATGTTTAAAAACGCTTGTTTAATTGTGAATATTTTCACCCCTCATTTTTATACATACAGTAAATATAGTGCGAGATATAGTAAATTATGTTAAAACACCCATCATAATTAGCCCTAAAATTTAAACCTTTAAATGGGTTTCTTTTTTCATTATAATATTTTCGTTATTTTCCTGTTTTAAAAATGACAAGACATATGGGGAAATGAATATGGGATGCGTAGTAAAGCCAAAGATATTTAAAGTAAATTTTAACCGTTTAGACGCCGAATTAATATTGCAATGTAATAATAATGTTTTAGGTAGCTTTCATTACAAAAAGTAAAAAGCTACCTATTGCAGCCGTCCGGAGGAAAGCACTTCCGGAAAATTTTGGTATATTTTCACCGATCATGACTCCCAGACCCCCAAAACCACCCTCCGTTCAAATGTTGACATATATATATATATATATATATATATATATAACCATATATATATATATATCTGATTTTTGTCATGCGATAACTAACGTATTTATGAACCGATTTGAATGAAACTTGGTATGTACATAGTACATACAAATGTCTCGACCGAGTTCGTTGGCCAGCATCATCCGCCATTTTGTTTCAAAATGGCGGCCATTTTAAATTTTTTAAAAAATTTAAAATTTAAAATTAAATGCGAAAAAATTAAAATTTGAAAAATATTTTTCTTTTACGTGTTAGAACTTAAAACAAAGATTCCAGAACACTTTTTATTTTGTCAATATCTTAAAAAATGATTGAGTTATAGCACTTTGAATTTTTCTTATGGCCGACATTTTGAAACGATCTGATTTTTGTCACGTGATAACACGCGTATTTATGAACCGATTTCAATGAAACTTGGTATCTACATAGTACATACAAATGTCTCGACCAAGTTCGTTGGCCAGCATCATCCGCCATTTTGTTTCAAAATGGTAGCCATTTTAAATTTTTAAAAAAATTTAAAATTTAAAATTCAATGCGAAAAAATCAAAATTTGAAAAATATTTTTCTTTTACGTGTTAGAACTTAAAACAACGATTCCAGAACACTTTTTATTTTGTCTATATCTTACAAAATGATTGAGTTATAGCACTTTGAATTTTTCTTATGGCTGACATTTTGAAACGATCTGATTTTGTCACGTGATAACACGCGTAATTATGAACCGATTTTAATGAAACTTGGTATGTACATAGTACATACAAATGTCTCGACCGAGTTCGTTGGCCAGCATCATCCACCATTTTGGTTCAAAATGGTGGCCATTTTAAAATTTTTAAAAAATTTAAAATTTAAAATTAAATGCGAAAAAATTAAAAGTTGAAACATATTTTTCTTTTACGTGTTAAAACTTAAAACAACGATTCCAAAACACTTTTTATTTTGTCTATATCTTAAAAAATGATTGAGTTATAGCACTTTGAATTTTTCTTATGGCTGACATTTTGAAACGGTCTGATCTGAACGATCCACAATGTTGCTTTAAAATGGCATACACTTTATGATATCGTGGAATCTGGTGACTCTCTAAATCGCTTAAAATAAAACCAGGTTGAATAAAAGATGGCTAATTTCTAAAAATTCCTATTAATATTCAATCTTTACAAAAACTAGTATTCAATCTTATAAAATCACTAATTTTATAAGATTATTTCCACTAATTTGAGCTTAGTATTTTTGAACAATGTAACTTACCTTAAAATAAATTAATAAATATATAAGTATATGAAAGCTACCTCTTCCTCCCGGCATTGCCGGAAGGACTTTTTACTATGTTACAGCTTCAAATGTTTTAATATATGCATATAAATTTAGAAAATACCAAACAAATATATTTCTGCAGTTTTTTTGGCTGTTTTCATTTCAGTTTTCGCATTTTGGAAGGTGTATATTAATTGACAACCTATGCAAATATAACAAATTATTTTCCGCTATTTGCTATTGTATATTGTTTCTAAATTTCTAAAAATATTTAGATTCCTACCAGTCAAATGTAAGTAATATAAAGAAAACGATAAAAGCAAATAATTTATTTTTTATGCGAATTAACTAATTTACATATTCCTTAATACCTGTGATAAATGCTTAAACATAAATATTTTCTTTTGAAAAGTTCAAATCAACCTTATATTTTATAGGAAAAATAAAGACATCGTTATTATGTTGGAAAATATATGTTTTGTATGACAAATAATGCAATGTTCCCATTTGGGAACATTGGCGTTTTAACGGTCAAGAATAGTACTTTTATATGGCACACAGTAAGCTACAAGTTTAAATATTAACATAGCTTTTTAATATTTATTTCGATTGCATAAAGCAGAAATTGTAAAATAATATCTGTTAAAACTCTACATTTGCTTGCTCAATTCTTTAATTCCAAAATGCAAAAATTTTCATCATTGTGTTCTTATTTAAATTGTACGTATTGAATTTCAGAGAAACTCTTCCCTTTTATAACTTTTGAGTTAAGCAGTGTTAGATAGATAATCTATTCTTTCAAACTTGTTTAAGGGTGAAATTTTCAATTAAACACATAAAGTTCGCTGTAGTATAACTTATCTACTTCCAGTCACCCATTACTTTTAAAATTTGCATGCGATTACGTGGAATTCCTCAGCAAACATGACTTAAACTAATAGGATCTAACCCGAGGGTTTAGAGTGGCAAAAGCTTTTAAGTTAATTTAATCGATTTTAACGTTCAGAGAAAGTATCTTTAAAGTACGTACAAAGATACAGTGTTTCGGTGATTGATCCATTTACATTAGATCAGCTTTACAAATTCAAAGAATATTAACGTTTACTACCATGTAATGTAATCTTTGTTCTTTTATAAAAGAATATACATATTTTTTTTTACCATCTTCACAAAATAATAATAATAATAATAATAACAATAATAATAATGATAAAATCTTTTAGGTTTGTGGAAATTTTTGAAATCTGGTCTTTGACGGATTTACACATTTTTGGGGCGAGTCGATCCAAAGAAACATATTTTTACAAAATGTCTGTCTGTGAGTCTCTCAATTTGTCTATGTGTCTGAATATGCATATGACAAAAATTTTGTGAGCATTCTATCTCTAGAGCTAATGTACGGTGTTTAATAAATAATAGCAGGAGTGACCGAGCTAAGCTCAGTCAAAATTAACTTTGTGTTCAACTGGATACAGTATTATCACTGTATCATTCACATTATAACTGTAAAACATGTTATTTGTAATAGTAGTATTTTCAAAAACAATCAATAAGAAAACTTATTTTAAAATTTACAACGAAAGGATATCGATCCAAATCAGTTTTTTAACTCGACTCTGATTGGTTTAACCATGCATCTCGAATCCTATTCAGAATGTATAAAAAATTTCTTCAGATTCTGAAAGACAATATTTTTTTTGTCAGATATAGCCAAATTTGGAGATATTTTATCGAAATTTCTCGAACGTGAGACTTAGCCCAATGATTTTCTCGTGCCTAAAAATGTTATATACAAAATTTCGTTAAAATCGATCCACCTGTTCTTTAGATATAGCTTGACATGATCCATTATGACGTATCATGACCCACAAATGGCCCTTATAGTCGAAATCTCTCAAACATGTGATTTAGCCGATTAGTTTTCTCATGTCAAAAAACTGTTACATACAAAATTTCGTTATAATCGATCTCGCCGTTCTTTAAATATAAATAACTTGACCCAAACCCAGTATGACCCAATATGACACATTAAAGTTTTTTCTCGAACATGTAACCTAGCTCAATGTTTTTCTCGTGCCCGAAAACCATAGAATGCAATTTTTAGTCAAAATTGCGTGAGAAAATCTCTAGATAAAAATAGCATAACCCACAATGACCCCCAAAATGACCCACTAACCAAATTTTCTCGAACATGTTATCTAACCCAATGGTCTTCTTGTAATCCAAAACGATACAATATAAAATTTGGTCAAAATCGTTAGAGCCGTTTTTTAGATAAAAATGGCTTGACCCATATTGACCCAAAAATGACCCTCTAATCGGAATTTTTCGAACATGAGACCCAGCCCAATAGCTTTCTCGTGCCACAAAACGATTGGATACGAAATTTCCTTAAAATCGATCCAGCCGTTCGCTAGATATAAATAGCTTGATCCTGACCCATTATAACCCAAAATGACACTATAATCGAATTTTCTCGAGCCTGTGATGCTCCTAATGGTCTTCTCGTGCCCGAAAATGGTAAAATCCAAATTTTCGCGAAAATCGTTAGAGCCGTTTTTGAGATAAAATTTACACGCACACACACACAAACACACATACAATTTTTGCTCGCATTATAGTATTTAAGATTTATATTCAAGCAGTCCCTGATATAAATTGATATTGATTACTTTTTGGTGTAAATCATTCGATAGATAGCAATGTTATACTGCCTTATTTACGAAAATGTATTTTAAATGCACATAATTCGGATAAGTAGTTTATTATAAGACAAAGATGTTTAAAGAAAATTTTAATAATAGTTTTATATGGTACACAGTAATCTACAAGATTAAATTTTTGGATAGATTTTTAATATTTATTTCCATTTCCTTAAACAGAAATTAGAAAACAATATCTTCCCCCACTCTACATTTGCTTCCATAATTCTTTTATTCCAATTCAGAAATTTAACATTGTATCCTTCTGTAAATTGTACGCAATAAATTTCAAAGAAAATTTTCCTTTTTGTAACTTTTAAGTTCAGTAGTATTAGAGATATAATTGATTCTTTAAAACTAGTTTAAGGGGGAAATTTTCAATTAAACACATAAAGTTCGCTGTAGTATAACTTATACACTCCCAGTCTTCCATTACTATTAAAATTTGCAAACGGTCATGTGGAATTCCTGAGCAAACATGACTTAAACTAATAGGATCTAACCAGAGGGTTTACGTGACGAAAACTTTTAAGTTAATTTAATCGATTTTAAAGTTCAGCGAAAGTGTCTTTAAGGGATTTGGTGTGGTTTATTTTTGTCGTCCGATTATCTACGCTAGAGATATAGGACCAGGGGGGGGGAGAGTGCCCTTCGTGGGGGTCTTTCTAAGGGAACCTAACCCGTATTTACGCAAGGTCTGAAGAAAACCACGAAAACTCCGAACGGTTAGGCCGACAGCCGCGATTGGGTTCGAACCCAGCACCTGCCGTCTACCAGTTGAGAGGTCAGAACCTCTCGGCCACTGGTGGGGTTATCTTTAAGGGAAAAATGTAAAGTGTTTCGGTGATTGATTCATGTACATTAAAACAGCTTTACAATGAATATTAAATTTTTCTATCATCTAACATAAGCTTTGTTCTTTTATTCTGTAAGGGGATAGTTTACCTTTTCAAGATATTTTTTATTTTCAAATGTATAGTAGGTAATTCCATCAGCACATGTCGTGTAAGTCACATACTACAATTCTGGATACCAGTATTTTAGAAAGGGAAAATGTGACTTATTTTATAGGGATGTTTCATTAATTGAATAAAGCCATGCAAACCTGTCGAAAATAACGGTGACCAACAATTTAGCAGTTACTAGAAATATGACTTACACGGCAAGTGATCTTGGAAATATCCTAGTTAAAATGTTGAACTTACTGCATGTAATTCGAATATGTAATTTATTATCAAACAAAACTTCTTTAGTTTAAGTTAAACGTTACGAATACTTTTATGTGATATACAGCAAACTACAAGATTAATTTTTTGGATGGCTTTTTAATATCTCTTTCGATTTCCTAAAATAGAAATTATAAAACAATATCTATTGCAACTCGACTTTTCTTCAATAATTCTATATTCTACAAGCATTAAAAAGTTATTACTAGAATTGTTAAATAATTTTTTAATAATTTAAACTTTTAACACTTTACTATTAATAAAAAAAAACAATCATTCAAATAAAAATATTAATAATAATGATAACATTTTTGATTTATATTCGTAAGCAGAAACCCATACGTCTGTTTCGATCCATAAAAAGAAATTCTTTAAGAAAATATTTTTTTGTAAAGAAAAGTGACGTTCGACTCGTAAGAAGTATTTGATACTCTTTATAATGTTATAAGGATTTTATTTTACTGTTTAAAACACCACACTGAAAAATGTTATTAATAATGGAAAATAATAATAATAATAAATATTAACTAATAAGTTGCGGCCATCACAAAACTTTCTTCTATTTAAATCACGTCAATTAAACCATATCTGAAGTTTGGTTAAATTCTGTGAATTAGTTCTTGAGATATAGCTATCATGAAAATCATGAAAAACGTAGCATAGAAGCGCCACCTGTTGTGATGTTTATACCAAAATGTAATCAGCGTCTAATTATGTTATATATTCTAGTGTAACAGAATCTGAAATTTGCTGAAGTTCTCTGCATTAGTTCTTGAGATGTAGCTATCGTGAAAAATGTAGCATAGCAGCACCACCTACTGGGCAGTTCACACCGAAACCTTATCAGTGGCAATGTATCTCAAGGTATTGCGGAATTTGAAGTTAGGTGAAATTCTGTGCATTAGTTCTTGAGATATAGCTATCATGAAAATCATGAAAGACGTGGCATAGTAGCGCCACCTGCAGCCCAATTTACACCAAAACTTACAGCGTCTATGTATATCAAGGTCTCACAGAATCTGAAGTTTGGTGAAATTCTGTGCATTAGTTCTTGAGATATAGCAATAATTAAAATCATGAAAAATTCAGTATAGCAGCGCCACCTGCAGGACAATTTACACCAAAAACCAATAGGCACTAATTCATATCAAGGTCTAACTGAATATAAAATTTTATGAAATTTCGAGCATTAGTTCTTGAGATAGAGCGCCCACAAATTTTTTGTCACAGACAGACAGACAGACAGACTGACAGACTCACAGACAGACACTTTCTAAAAATAGTCAAAACGTGTTCGGGACCTTCTAAAACGTATAAATCCTTCGAAAACCGGAAGTCGAAAATTTTCATGAATCCAATACTTTCTTCTTGTAAAGATAGAAGAAAGTAAACAGAATCAGGATAGTTAAAAGTAGCTGAAATTTTATGAAGAACGACTTTTTAAATTTTTAAATGATAGTTTATTTAGTTATTTCAGAAGCATATCAATCGATTTATAATTATAGTTTAAAAATGTATTTTAAATGCATATAATGCGGATGAAAAATTTATTATAAGACAAAGATATTAAGAAATAAATCTTAAAAATACTTTTATATGATACACAACAAAGTAAAAAATAAAAATTTTTGACGGCTTTTTAATATTTTTTTCGATTTCCTAAAACAGAAATTATAAAACAATATCTGCCTCAACTCTACATTTGCTCACATAATTCTTTTACAACAGAATGCAGAAATATAACATTGTATCCCTATTTAAATTGTACGCATCCAATTTCAGTGAAACATTATCTTTTTTGTAACTTTTAAGTTTCAGTAGTATTAGATAGAAAATCAATTCTTTCAAACTTGTTTGAAGATGAAATTTTCAATTAAACACATAAAGTTTGCTGTACTATATCTTTTCCACTTCCAGTCTTCGATTACTATTAAAATTTGCATTGGGTCATGTGGAATTCCTGAGCAAACATGACTTAAACTAATAGGATCTAACCCGAGGGTTTACAGTGACGAAAGCTTTTAAGTTAATTTAATGGATTTTAAAGTTCAGGGAAAGTATCTTTAAGGTATAAAGATACAGTGTTTCGGTGATGGATCCACTTGCTTTAGAACAGCTTTACAAATTCAGAGAATATTAAAGCTTTCTCTCATGTAACATAAGCTTCGTTTTTTATAAAAGCAAATTTTTATTTTCTTGTATCTTTACAAGAAAATACATGTATCTTTACAAAAATAGAGTTTTGGATTCGCAGAAATTTTTGAAATCCGGTTTTTGACGGATTTACAAGTTTTAGGGATAAGAACATATTTCATAATAAATAAATATATAAATAAATCATAAAAATAAATAAATAAAATAAATAAATAAATAAATAAATATTTAAAAAATAATGTATGTCTGTGAGACTCTGAAATTTTCTGTCTATATGTATGTGATATAAATTTTGTGGGTGCTCTATTTCAAGAACTAATCTATGGCATTTAATAAAAAGTTTATATTCAGGTAGTCACGATATAAATTGATGCTGATTAGTTTTTGGCTTAAATTACATAACAGATGGTGCTGTTATGTTGCATTATTTACGATTTCAGCAATAGCTCTATCCCTAGAATTAATGCACGGGTTATCCCGGAACCACAGATTGAATAACTGCTTATGCGTTGTTGCTGTTTACATTTTGGTGATAATCGCATAACAGGTGGCACTGCACTGCTGCTTTTTAGCTCTATCAAGAATTAATGCATGGGTTTTCATTAAACTTCAGATTTAATTAATTCTTGATATGAAGTGAACTATTTACGAATTTAGAGTAAATCGCCCAATAGGTGGCGCTTCTATGCTGAATTTTCTACAATTTTCGCAACAGCTCTTTCTCAAGAACTAATGCACAAACTTCATATTCACTTAAACCTTGATAAACATGATTGTTAATTATGTTTTAGTTTGAATTAAACAGCGGGTGGCGCTTTCATGCAGCATTTTTCCTGACATCTGCATTAGTTTTATTTCAAGAACTAATGCACGAAATTTCATATTATTAGAATCGTCAGGATCGGCATAGACTGACAATTAGTTTTGGCACTGCAATAGCCAGTTTTGAAATAGTAAAATGTATGAAATTTATGAGAATGTATGAGAATGTATGCGATTAAAATGTATGTCTTGGGATTGCCTTTTTCGACTTGTTTCTTTTACGCTGCTATCAAATTCATCCACATTTCGAGAGACTTTTAAGCCAACACTTGATATCCTCCAACTTTTCACGAAATATCCTCACAACACCCAGTGTGATAGAAAACAGCAGTGTCCCCCAAATTTTTTTTCCGCAGTTCCAAAAGAAAAAAAAAAAAGTCTCCGCTAGCCGAAACTTTTCATCCAACATCGAACATTTCAACGATTCAGAAATAAGCGACTGATACGAATAAACGATAAATGTTAACGGATGGTAGTAGTACTGGTTTCCCTGCTTTTCCTTCGATTTTTTCCAAGACCATTGTAACCTTTATCTCCCTTTGAATAAGAAAAATTTGTTGTTAAAATCGGCTGAAAAATTTGTCACTCGTAAAGTTTGTGAATCTGATAACAGTTTAAGGGAACATGTTTGTTTTTACATATTTGTTTATTTTCAAAAATATGGTTTAAACGGTAAATTTACTGCATTCTAATCTTAAATTAAAAGTGCAATTTGAAAAATAAAATAACTGCATAATTAATAAAATTTTTAAAACAGTTCATTATTATTATTTTTTTTATCTCTACTTCTTTTTAAATAATGATATTTTTTGCCAATTTTTAGGTGCCTTCGTAATTATGTAAATACGTAACACCTATAGTTGTCGTTCAATCCTTCCGTCTATCCGTCTGTCCGCATGTAACAACGGAAAAACTAGCCAACCGAATTGCTTGAAATTTAAAATATATAATTATTACGTACTTTTGTCAAGTCATTTCAAATTTTATAAAAATCGGATGCATAGTTCAATTACAGGTAAAAACAAAATTATTTAATGCATTTTAATGGTGTTACACTCTTTCGAACATAATGAAATTGATATTCATTTATGAACTAAATATACATTATGTACAATATGTAGTGCAAAGAACATTTGTTTTTTATTTACAGGGCCACACAAAAGTATTCCATTACATAATGATAGACGAGGAAAAATTGTTTGGGGTGTGTTTTAATTATAATAAACTATTTCACATTATATGAAATTGATATACATTTCTGAGGTTCAATAAAAGTTACTTCCTGTATATTTACAGAAAAACAAAAAAGTTTTCGACCACTATACTGTATCCATAGTACTGCATACTATAACAGCAAAATCTGAATATTTTAAAAATTTCGTTATATTACAAACGCACCTGATTTGGTACGCTTCACGTGCAATTTCCAACTTAATACACAAGACTACGCATGGAGTTTTAGATACATCTAATATTACACTTAATATATTTTTTACTGATATATGTAGTTGAAAACGGTAAAATATAACACATCTTCTTATATTTATATTCTTTTAAAAAATAATAAAGCCCGAAGGCCAATTCTATGCGCAAATTTACAATAGATATAATAATAAAAATATACAAAAGATGTTTAAATCTCTATCTCAGATAATAAAAAAAATGTCTTTTAAATTATTTTTAAACTATACGTAAGTTTTAATATATGTCGTTTATCCTTTTAAAAAAAAATAAGAATGAAATAAATTTAAAATTTTGTTTATTTGAACAGGGAAAAATCTTAAGGTGTCACTTTCTGGGAGTTTTACCTTGATTTATATTTGGAATATACACCAGAAACAAATGCTGAACTATTTATAATGTTTTAAGTTCAAACTATCTTTTGTAATCTGCTGCATGTAGTTGAAATAGACTTTTTTTAAAGTTGCAAAAAAAGCCAATAATATCAGATACAGGTTAAAAAATATATATTTCACAACCTGAAAAATGAAATTTAGCGATATCTAGAAGCTGTAGATAAAGAAAATTTATTTGTCCGTTATTAATAAAGTCTAAATGATATCGTCATCATGCATAGAAATGTTTTTGCATTGCTATATAGATTTTATTTTTATTTCCTGTTTCATTGAATTGTTTTCATTTAACTGAATGATAAACATTTTCAAGCATGATAAATATGAAAAATATAATTTTTTATGTTAATTCATTTTTCTTTAATTTTATTCTGCAACGATTTAATGAATTATAGTTAACCCTGAAGTAGTTTTCTTAAAAAAAGTAAAACAAAATACATATTTCCGTTGTTATTCAATTGGCGTACAATTTATCAATTTATTATTATTATTATTATTATTATTATTATTATTATTATTATTATTATTATTATTATTATTATTTCTTATTGAAAAAAAAAAAACATGAAACTTCAAAATCAGTTGAATTAACTTAAAGTGTGTTGTCTGTCAAGACCCTTGGGAAATATCATATTTTCACAAATGTATTTTGTTCAAATATTTTCTTTCAAGTATAAACATACTTTGAAATTTGATAATGGCAATATATATTGCAATTTTCACGAGAAAGGCTAAAATAATTTAATTTAAAATAGCGAAAAATATTTTAAGTTAGAACTATTGTTATTTTATTGCAGACGTATACAAATTATTTTATTTTGTTATGGATCTTTGTCTATTGACTTTAGTTTTCCTTACTCTATTTAAAAAGTATATTATCATTTATTAAGAGCAGAGTAGATTTGTGTTTGGGTTCAACATAACGATTTATTTGTAAACAATTTTTACATTATTGCAGTTTTTTAAGTACAGAAAATTGACCCTGTATTTGTAATTCTCTCTACAAAAAAATTGTTACAATATATACTATGCAATTTATTTCTTTTAATTATTGATATACAAATATTTTTTTGATCGTGAAGTATTACCGAATATAAGAAAAGTTATAAAAAACTAATTATTGTAAAGTATTGGAAGTAAGCTCCACCCCCATATAGATTTTAAATAACATTTCAAAATTTGTTACAATTTGTATATGTATACGACTCAATAAGTAAAAGTTAAGTATATCATTAATTAGAGGACAATATTAATAATGGATTATCATCAACCACTTTTTATAGTATGACTTGCGGCAGAGATAGTACAGTGGTATATTTTCATGAAGCTAAAAAAGTAAATATATTAGTTTTAACTGTTTCTTAGATAAAGTATATAGATAATTTTCTTTTCTCATTTCAAGTACTTTTGACATTTTTCTAAAATATATACTTGTTAAAATTATTCAGGATTCTGTACTTTTTTTTTTTTATAAATATTTCATCATTGTATATTTGTGTGTGAATAGCCTCCAATAGAAATCTAGAAATTCTTTAGAAAAACTTTTTTTTTTTTTTTGGTTACATAAATTAATATTAAATACTGCAACTTCGACTTTTTTTGCTAGATACGGTCATTAAGGATCACTATTTTATAATTCTCATTCCCAAAGAATGTATGTAGATGACCCATTAAATATCTATAAGAATGAATGGAAAATACTCATTTTCGCCTGAACGAAATTTAAATGGATATTTAAACTAAAGACACGTGTTACTCGAATTCTAAACAGTTTTAAGGCGCAGGTGTGGCTCACTTAGTTTATAAAAAAAGATGCCTTCATTTACATTTTATAGTTTTTTGGGGGAGAATAAGTATCTTCAAAGTTCTGAAGTATTACACGACTGTTAAAGTAAAGAAAATTGCGTAGCATAAGAAAATAAAATCTGTTCAGTCGTATGCTGAAATGTGGATACGACATAAGGCGTTTAAACATACATATGTAGATGAACTGTATAACGTTTTATGTTCCAGAAGTACTTTTCGATAAAATATTTCAGAAAATAATGCAACGACGTATTTCTGAATGTCATATACAGCGTGTAAAATTCTTTATAATGATTTTATGAAATAGTTTTTACAGCGTATTGTTTTGTAATCTCACTTGGATAAAAAGTTATTACATTTCGGACAATGTGAACTCAATCTTTTAGGATTTTATTAAAAAAAAAAAAAACAATTCTTTATATAAAGTATTACCATCGTGTTTATGAGTTCTTCTTTGACGTCAACTCTTTTCTCTTTTTTGCTTTATTAAATCTTTCTGAATGTGAGTAAAACAATAAAAGCATATGAGTTTCAGTACAATTATTAATTTGTAGAATTAATGAGTTAATTCTTGTATTATATGTAATCTGAATTATTATTACGAAGTAACAATACATGAATTTACCGAAATGTGAATAGTTTTAATAAATGACAAAACATAAATTTATTCACAATAAGAAAGGCATTATCTTATACTTTTTTATGTAATGACAAAACAAAAATGTATTCACAAGAAGAAAGGCATAGTCTTATACCTTTTTATAGTCTTTTTATATGTATAATGTAACTAAATAATTGTTAAGATAAAATAATATTCGATGAAAATCATGTATTATTAATAGCAAACTATACCGTAAAGGGTTAACTGCTATTGCAAACTAATTGATACATTATAGTAGACGTTTTACCTATGTATAAATGCGCAAAAAATTCTTAAAGACTAAAAAAAAAAGACATTGAAATACATAAAGTTTATAATAAAATACAAAAGTTACTAATTAAATTTAAAAAAAACATAAAAAATCCTACCTACTAAAAGATATTTGAGATACAAAGAAAAATAAAATCATTAAATTTAGGTATAATTGCATTTCAACAACTCCTAATATAAATAAAAATATTACTTTTTGATTTAAAATTAGTGCTGTAAAACTAACGACTAAATAAATACCCGTATGATGGCGTTATTTTAAAACTCACTACCCGTTTGAAAATAGTCGTTACTCGTTACTGCTCAGAAACCGGCTAATAACTGCAAGAAATCTAGTTACAACATGAGTCTTTGGCAGAATTCGTATTTTTTACTCTTCACATATTGTTTAGTGCTGCCATCTGTCCATAAAACATGGATTTAATCAAGCTTCTAATTTTGTATGAAAAAAGGCGAACACAATTAAAAAACGACACATAATTTAGTACACCATGTCTAAATTGTAAAATTTATTACTTAGTAAAATAAAGAATAATTGGAGAAAGCAATTTAGCAAGAGTAAAATCTTTGAAAATTTATACAATAAAATTATGAAATGTAATTAATCAAGCAAAATGTTTTTATAAGCAAATCTTTTTATTAATTATACACTTAAAGTAATTATATGTAGTGAAAATTTATAATTTCTGGAATAATTTAAAAGCAATATGTTTTATTTCTTGCGTGATCATCCTATCAAACAACATCTACATTAGTACTTCAATCACATTATTATTATCTCTGAAAATTTATATATTTATATCATAAGATACATTTTTTTTCTTCAAATATGAAATTTAAAAACAAACAGCAAATACTCGTATGTTTCTACAATCAACGATAAAAGAGAAAAGAAAAAGAAACTTTATCATAAACACATTTTTAAAAGTAATCTAAAAATTCGTCTTTATCATAAAAATGTTTTCAAATATAAAATATAAATACGTGTGCAAAAATATTTTTATAGGAAAAAAATATACTTAAAGCAAACGTGTAATTTGGTAATTAATTAAATCATTAAAACCGAAATCGTCTACAATAAAAAATGGTTGAAGATCTTTAACAACCATGTATAAAACTAAATCAGTATATATATGAGGACCCCAGAAGCCAAGGAGTATAAGTGACAAAATTGAAAAAAAATAAACTAAGTACACAGACGACCTAAAAATATGCTTTTTTTATTTCAGGTAAAGAAATATAAGTGATTTTCTTATTATTTGCTGAGTTATAGAGGCAAACCACTTTTTTCGAAAAACAAACAGTATTGATTAATTATACATTTAAAGAAAATTGTACTTTATTTTTTAAGAGTTATTGAAATAAGAGTTCAAAGATCAGAATGCAATAAGCAGAAATTTCCTATTTCAATTCACTCAATTGTTGTTGATGTTGGAAATTAACATCAATTATCTTTAAACTCAATTTACTCCAAATCGAAATTTTGTCACTTGTACTCCTTGGCTTCTGGGGTCCTCATATATATTTTTTCATTAGCAGCACTAATAGATTCCTTTACATACCTTGAGAGATCTGTTTGTCTTTTTATAGAAACACATGCAATCATGAGGAGATTCGGATCATTAAGGAAATTTGATCTCTCTGCAACACTTTCATCATTATACTAAGCTACTGGCTCAATAATGGTGATAACAATGGTTTTGAAGGAAACAAACAATCATATGATAGAAGATGCTTTACTAAAAATGTCTTTTTTTTTTTTTTAATTTGTTGTTGAATTCTCTTTACTTGAATACTTCATTTGTCATAAATCACATTTTGCTTTATCACTTGATACTGCAGAAAAATATGTCCACAATTTACTTATTTTTCTTTCCATAATAAATAAATCAATAAGCTCCTACGAAAACCAAATCATTTGAGAATAACTGTTACATTCAAAGAGAACTATACGCATAGACTGATACCGAAATAACTCAAATTGGGGCCGTAGATCCCGAACACAAATTCGCATCTGTTACCGCGTCGACTATCTCCGTTCATTCATGAATTGCACAAACATACGTAAAACATCGTTTAAAGTTAGTTTCGTTTTGATCGGTGGCGTACTGACAGTAACTACAAACGAGTGATATTTCAAAGAAACGATTCGGTATTTCGATTTTTAAAGAATACCCGTTATATGTTAAAGAACATGTGCGGTTTGCAACAGCTCTGTTTTCGTATTAGTATCATATACGGGTATTTCATTTAGTTTTTGGGTATTAAGAAAAAGAAAGACATAAATGTATTTTGTTATTTCAGCGTCCGTTCTTTTTCCGAATATATAAGTGTGAATTTGGAGGGAATTTTTGAAGCAGAAAAAAATGCTTTTAGAAGAACGATTGTTTTCAGATCGTTTAGGGATTGTACTATTTACCTTACAGATATGAAGTTTTATATGCATTTTTAAAACTTAAACAAAATAATTGCGCTTTTTTTTGAGATTACATATTATGAATTAATATTTCGATTTAAAAAAGAGCCATCGATCTAAGCAACAGAAAAACAACGCATGTTTATCATTTAAGAGTTTAATTAAACTAATTTTGTGTTAATTATGCATTTAATCTATTAAAAATTCCTTATAATTTCACTGTAAAAAGAATGGAAGTTTATAGTAGAATAAAATATTCGTTATAGCTGAATTAAGAAATGATTAAGTATTTCTGGAAAGATTTATGTTTGAAGGGTCACCATCAGCGCCGTGCGAAAGGGGGGCTGCCGCCCCGGGACCGGAGATTTAGGGGGCACAAAATTTATAATACTAACGTCATTTTTGGCCTACTACAAGAAAAATTTGGGGGGGGGGGCGCCAAATTCTAAGTTTTCCCCAAGCACAATTTTCTCTTCGCACGCGCCTGGTCACCATAGAAATGTATTAGATTATTACTTGATCTTCAATACATAATGCTAATCGATTTGACATCACTTCTACTACCTCAGTGCCTTATTATGATTTCATGCGTTAGATTGCGTCTATGAATAAGTTAGAAAAATTTTGCGATGTTAAGCGGGCTAAAACGTTTTTGAGAACTCGCTTAATGCTACTTTCCGTTATCGATAGGTTTCGTTATCGCATGTTTCACTGGTTTCACTCTAAGTAGTGGACAGTTCTATTCAAATACACATTTAATATATTTTTTTAATATGTACCTTAATATACTTATTGAGGCGGACTCGCGAGAAAGCATGAATTATACAATCGTAAGCAGCGTTTGAAGTTAGTTCCACTTTGTTCGGTTGCATATGGACTCCGGTAACGGCTAAGGGGTGGTATTTTTAAATAACGATTCGGTATTTCATATCTTAGGGAATACCCGTTTCTTAGTAACGAATACGTACAGTTTGCAACAGCTCTATTTAAAATACATTTTTAAATCTTTATACAGCATATTACAAGCGGAGTAATCAAGCACTTTTTAAAATTTATCACTTTACGAATATGTAAAAAGCTGCAAATAAATTTCATTTAAGATGAAAAGTATGAAGCTTAACTTGTTTATTCAAATAATTTTATTTAAAAAGGATTTAAGATATTATTACCAGTATCGAATAATTAAGATTTAAGAATAAGTCTTTTGTGCATTGTCTTCTTGACAATTAAATGAAAATCTTTGCTTATCATGATTTTACAATTGCTTGAAATACTACATTTTAATTTTTTACTCTTTTGATAATTTACAACAAAGAACAATAAAGGTATTCATCTAATTAATACATTAAACATCTTAATAATTGTAATAAATTGACGAAACTAATTACGTATCTTAGTTTGAAAAGTTCAATGAATCTTCAGTTTAGTTTAGGCGCGTGAATTTTGATAAGTGTAAAAATATTTATTTAAGAAGTAAGCATTTATTGGTTTTTACGCTTTTCCCCCTCTGTGACTAAAGCGTGTTCTCAATTGTAAGTAGAGCCGATACAAACCGCACAGATTCGTTACTGAGTAACTGGTATTCTCTCAAATACGAAATACCGAATCGTTATTTTTGTTACTCTTTACTGCATCAATGTACTGCTAAACAAAATAAATTGAACTTCAAATGTTATCTTCAATTCGCGATTAATGAACGAAGCCGGTATTCTGACAGGGAAAACTGAGAGATTGTGTGTCAATAATTACCACGTTATGCACGACTATCTGCAATAACACATAAATACTCTTGAAGTTTATTTCACTAACTGGCGCATGAAAATTTATTCTAAATTTTATAAATCGCGTATGCTGTTTACCAATTTTCTGCTAGTCAAATGTCTAATAGTTTGGAGCCCCCTGTAAATACTAATTCTGTGTCTTTTATCTTATGTATTTAAAAAATTGCAAGAATATACTTTAATCTTTCATCCCAATAAAAATTGGGTTTGAAAATAATTACATCTGTAAAATATACATATTTTAAGTTATGTTTAAATTAAAAAAAAGAGCAATGAAAGATTTTAAGAGTACTGAAATCCCTTAAATTTAAATGATATTAAAAAATATTTTTTTTTTCTTGAGTTCAGTGAAGTGTAAAACAGTTTAACTAACTAGGATAAACAAATATACACAAGCTATAAATATTTCGTCCAGTGTTCGTCCAATCAAATATTTCGATTAAGTACAATTGACTCGAAGATGCAGAGATTATCCGACGTATTAACCGTCTTGTCCCGTCACTTCCTATTGGCCAATGCATTAAATCCGTGGAATTTAGTTTTAAATTTTTGCAGAATCGAATTTAGCTCTTAAAATTATCCGTTTAGTTCTTCCATGACCGGATCCCACAAGTTCCTGAGATGTTCTGCACTGGAAACTGTTAGGCGGCAGGCGCTGGGTTCAAAACCAGTCGCGACCGTCTGCCTAATCATTCGGAGTTTTCGTATTTTTCTACGAACCTTGGATTTCCTTGCGTAAATACGGATTATGTTCTTTGAGAAAAACCCCCACGGAGGGCACCCCAATCTAAGGGCCTATATCCCCCGTACTGCTAATTGGCCGTCACAAATCAAACCTAATTCTTTATAGGTTTTGCCCCTAAATTCTCGAGTCAATGTTAGAAAGGATTTCGAGATCTTGAAAAGGGGCGCAACATAGTTCTCTAAAGACTATCGCTATATAGGTTCAGCAGCCTTTTCTATATTGAAAATTTCAGTGGCTTAAAAGCGTAGTTCAGTGCCATGTCTGTTAAATTTGTGTTTTATTTAATATATATTTTACTTATTTTATGATAAAGCTTTTATTTTATTATAGAATATACACCGGAGACAAATCTTGATCTATTTATAATGTTTTAAATGCAGACAATCATTTATAATCTGACTGTACACATTTATAATAGATTTTTTTTTAAACTATTGCAAAAAAGCCAGTAATTTCACACACAGGTTTATAAAAATGGTATTTGAAAAAAATTTGTTTTCACGTCTTGAAAATTTAAATTTGGCAATGTGAAGAAATTAAAAAAAAAGTTGCAGTTAAAGAAAAATTATTTGCCAGTTATCGTCAATGTCAATATGTCATCAGCAAATGTTTCCGCATTATAATATAGATTTTATTTTTTTCCTATTTATCTGAATTGTTTTCTTCTTAAATTATCTAAAAAAATAATAGTTTTTTAACATGATATATTGATTCCTTTTTACTTAAATTTATCTAAGGAATCGAAGTTAACATAGGAATAGTTCACTTTAAAAAGTAAAACAAAATATATATTTTCGTTGTTATTCAATGGGCGTACAATAAGAGTTTTATTTCTTACTAAAAAAAGTACATAAAACTTCAAAATCGATTGAATTAACTTAAAACGTGTTGTCTGTCAAGACCCTTGGGAAATATTATATTTTACCAAATGTGTTTTGTTCAGATATTTTCTTTCAGATATAAACATAACTTGTAACTTGATTATGACAATATATATTGCAATTTTCACGAGAAAGGTTAAAATAATTTAATTTAAAATAGTGAAAAAGGCTCTAACTTAGAAAAACTGCCATATTTTTCAGATATATACAAAATATTTTATTTTGTTATGGATTTTTTCTATTGACTTTTGCTTTTCTTACTCTACTCAAAAGGTATCTTATCATATATTAAGATCACAGAAGCTTTGTCTTTTGTTTCAAATTGATAATTTATTTGTAAACAAGTTTTGCAGCACAGCAATTTGTGTAGTATAGACAATTGACACAGTATTTCTAATTATACCTATAAAATAATTATTATACTAAATACTATGCAATTGCTTTCTTGTAGTTATTCATATTATTTGTAATTATTCACATGCAAATCTATATTATAAAGGCCAAACGTATCTGTGCGTAACGCATACGTCATTTTGCGAATGACAACACTTTAAAAATTTAAAATAAAATTTAAGTTTTGCATTTTTTCTTTTGCGAATTTTGAAACTACTAAATACCGCACATTTTCAATTTTTATACCATCGTATAGGGAAAAAAATGTACTTTTTAATGCAATTTGTTTGAAAGCTGCATCTTTATTTGTTTTTGAGTTATTAATTTTTTCGTAGTTTTTTTTATACCGTTTTTGATTTGTGGTAACAGACATACTCTATTTCTATTAAAATAAAAATGAAAAAATCCGAAAAAAATGTTGTTGCCATTTTTTAAAGTGAAAAAAAATGGTTTTAGTTCGTTTTTATTTATTACTTAAAGCATTTTTAGTTTATTAAAAACTTTCTTTAAACTCGATACAACATTTTCTTTTTACACTCTGACGTCACAGGAATTTTGTTTGTCGTTTTTATTGCATGCATGTTATTTCAGAAATTTTCATTTACACTTAAAAGAATATAAATATATTAGTATCTGTTTATAATTAATAGCAATTGATATTTCAAGTTTTAATTAAAATGATTTTCAAATTATCAAATTAAAATACCATTTTTTTAAACGTGAAAACGGATAAGACGTGTGCATATGTAAATTTTGAAGTGGTAAAAATAATGTCAGATTTAGATTTCATGGGGCAAAAGATTCTATGATTGACTCAAAGTGGAGTACGTTTTGCCTAAATTGATAATCTAATAATAATACAAGATCTTTATTATATTTTATTGTTTACATTTCGATTTAAGTTTAATTTTAATAATTTCTACATTTGAGTTTTATAGAAATAGTGTTTTGTTAATTTTAGGTTAAATATAATTATTTTAAGAGTTAGACTTACGAACATAAGGTGCATTTTTTTATTGTGGCTAATTAAGTAGATTTATTATAAATCAATGGAACAGTTCCTTCTTAAACATTTTCTTTCGTCGAAATTCGACGGGTTCTCACTTGTATTTTTTAAATCCTAAAGTATTAACGAATATTAGAATAGATAGAAAAAACAAAAAATAAATAAATAAATAAATAAATAAATAAAACTTATTATTGCGAGTATCGAAAAGAAGTCACGCCCCCTTATATGTAGTCGAAAAACTCTAATAATATGTTAACAAGTTGGAAATTGCACAGCAAACGTCGCAAATAAGTGCGTTCCTACTATAACAAAGTTTTAAAAATATTTGGATCTTGGTGTCATCGTATCCAGTACATCAGATACAGTACTGTAGCCAAAATCTTTTTGTCTGTCTAAATACTATCTGCTTTCTATTATACAGGAAGTAACTTGCAGTAAATCTATGCAACGTATATCAATTTCATAAAATGCAAAAAAGGTTAATAGTAATAAAACATGCTCCAAATAGTGTTTCACTTAAAAAATTGTATAATGGAATACTTTTGTGTGGTCTTGTAAATTAATAACGAATATTCTTTGTACCACAGATTGTACAGAATGTATGTTTTAGTATATTCTTCATAGAAAAATTTTAATTACATTATGTTCGAAAGAACATAAAATCAGTAAAATGCACTTGAAACTATTTTTTCCCATCGACCGTAATGTAACGAAATGCTTTCGATTGTCCCTGTAATTAAACTAACATCTATTTTCCATAAAATTTGGGAAGACTCGACAATATATAATCATATATTTTAATTTCCAAACGATTCAGTTGGGTAGTTGTTGCTCTATTATATGCCGACTGAAGGTCTGAACGACGACTATAGGTGCTACATATTTATATAGTGTGTCCACTTTCAACGGTGGCCGATGGCTAATTTCTAAACAGTTAGTCATAGATATATAAGTCCAGTTGCAAAAATATTTTTAAAAAGTAAAGAAGTATTTTTAAAGCGATTTAGGTAAAAAAAAAAAAAAATAAATAAATAAATAAAAAATAAAAAAATTACGAAATATGATTTTTATACGGTCCCCCGTCCTATAAGTGATGTATAGTAAATTTTTACCGCTGCTCTAACAAGTAAGACAAAAAAGTCCAATTTCTCTGCAATTAAATCTGACAGAGTAATAGCTGTTTAAAATTGAAGATTTTTTTTTTCTTTTGCTGCAAAATAGGAGTCAGTCACAAATTTACTGGAAATAAAAATAAACGTCATACATAAAATTTGACATTAAACATTGAAAATAAAATAATTCTTACAATATTATTTTTAAATTTATGTTGATGTTTACATAAAAGCAAAAAAATTCAACTTGTGCTAAAAAAGTAAGTAAAAAAGCATCAAAAAGTGTATTTTGGTATCAAACGAGAATTGATTCGGTCAGATACTACTTTCCACAAAGCACTTTGCAATAAGAAAGTTTTTTCAGCATAACACAAGGATGGTTCCAGCACTCCATTTAAATTGACGTCATAGCTATTAAGGGTGTTCAAATCTCTTAAAATGCAATTTTTATATTGGCTCTTCCCTCCAAAATGGCTACTTTTCTGATATTTTTGGTAAGTCATTTTTATTCATAAAGACAAAAAAAAAAAAAAAAAAAAAAAAAAATGCATAAATATTTATAAAAAAAAAAAAAAAAAAATTAATATTTTATTTAGATATCAAGAAATTGTAGAACTTCAAATTTTCTTATAGAGTTAAAGAATGATTTAACAAACTGGGCATTTTAAGCCAATTTTTAGGATTTGAGAGTTACACAAATGCCGTTATGAGGGCGATTGGCTCTCGCGGCGAGAAACTCAGTTTAAATCCCCCCCCCCCCCCCCCCACACACACACATTTTACAAGATTTCCCGAAAGATTCTTTTACTGTATCGAAAAATGGACAAAGCTAGTCAATGACATTTGTTCTGAATAAGTGCATTTGCAAATGTCTTGCATCTGTGATTAAAAAAGGAATTAATGAATGTTTCTGAAATTACCTAATCTGGATATAAGTAGCGTTTTTAAAAAGTCAAAAAAGACTGATAGTTGCGCGAGAGATAAATTTAAAATAATACACTATAGAGAGAAATTTCATTTTTAAAATACCCTTTAGAAACTTACTTCGTTAAGGAGGAGTGTGACCTCCCTTTTGGGTCCTCCATCGAATAACTCTAAAAGTACTTGGAAGAATGCAATGTCACTTTATATTTTCATTTTGGATTACATATTTTGAACCTTCTATTAATTGATTTTTGTTAAACAAGGATATTGATTATGATTGGATGTACATTCATTTCGAAAATTAATCAATATTTATGTATTTTTTTCCTAATTAATTTTATTTACCGCATTTATGAACGCCATATGCGGTGAATAAAATGCCCTGCAATGATTTTAGGAAATAGTTTTTAAAGCACATTGTTTAGCAATCTCACCTGGATGAAATGTTATTATTTTTTGGACAATGTGAATTCAATATTTTAGAATTTTATTTTTAAATACAGCAATGCTTTTTTTTCTTTTTTTTTTTTCTTTTTCTTTTCTTTTTTTTTTTTTTTTTTTTTTTTTAAGAATTAATCTACGTCTGTATGGGTTCGTCTTAGACTTCTGCCTTATTTTTTATTCTCTTGTATTCTTTGTAAATGTGCGCAAAAAAATAAAAACGTATGAGTTTCAGTTCAATCGCTAATTTGTAGAGTTAATGACTAAATTCTCGCATTACATGCCCTCTGAAGAATTATTACGAAAGAAAAACTAGTCGTTGGGGGCCACCGTAATACTTACCCATCATGGATATGTATATGAAAATAAAACATGTGAAAACTATTAATACAATGCATTGCAATTCATAAACAAAATTTAAATATTGTTAATACATAGTAATGCTATATTAAAGAGCTGCTGATGTACCAATTTTGACTAATTATATAAAACGCCAAACTACTCAAGTAGTACCAAATTGCGTAAAAGAAACATCCTCATAACTCCAAAAATAATAACTCTATTAACTAACAATTAATTGCGTCGGATTAAGCGTCTCATTTCCAATTAAAGTATACCTCTCAATTGAAATTTGAATGAAATACAGGGTCATGAAAAATCGAAGAATGTGGAAAACAGGATTACAAATATCTCGGCAACTAATAATCCGATCGACTTCGTTCTATATGCAAAATGTGCGTTATTTTATTGCCTTTTACGTCCATTCCTTAAAATAAAAAAATTCGAAAATTTTTATATACCTTTCATCAGAACGAATTTTTCGAGAGTCCGAAAAAAATAGTTCCGGATAATCGAGGTTGCTGATATTAAATAGGGTTCGTCCCATTCTTACATACTAACTACATACAAAATTTCAAGTCTCGATCTAAATTTGTTCGGGAGATAGAGCGTTTACAGACAGACAGACAGACAGACAGACGGACGGCAAAAATTTTTTTCTAAAAATATGTTTTTCGGAATCTCCACTATCTAAAACGTGTAAATCCGCCAAAAAAAATTTTTCGATTTTCAAAACGATTGCAAGACTTACCCTATACTACGTATGATGGGTAAGTAATACGTGAATCTACTGTGATTGAAAATAGAAGTCTGAAAACATACAACGACATTTTATCCTACAACGCGTCCGATATATGGATGAATTCGATCAGAGAGGAGTGATTTGTAATAATAATAATAAAAAAATCCTCACTCCTTCTCATCTTTGCCATAACAATGGCCAGGAATAATAAAAAAGTAAATGTATATATTTTTTAATTTTCTGTATCAATCATAAATTAAAAATCATTTTCCAAGTTTGAATCATTTATCTTCAATGGTTCTCAACTTATGACAATTCAAATAGGAGTAATTGTGAGAAGAACCCATAATGTAGAAAAACGCATTTTCACACGAGGTCGTTTCCATAAGAATTATTGCTTTAAAACTAAAACAAATCAAAACATAAAATTTAATATTTTTTACTCCAATTATGAAAGAAAAAGGATTTAAGCGACATTTTAAACAACAACAACAACAGCAAAAAGAATTAAATTTTCTAATATCATAAATTTGAAGATTTGTAGAATTTTTATAAATTTGAAGATTTTTGCGCTCGTAAACTATGACCGTTTGCTGGGCAATTCAGTTAGCGAATACTGTTTTGGTACCTATAAAGTTCTTTAAGCGATCGCTTACTGTACTTGATGAAATAATTTAGTATCTTATTTCAAAATACATCGTCAATGTATAATTTGTGTGTGAATAACCGACCATGGAAACCTCGTAATATTTCAGAATAACTTTATCTTTAAAAAAGAAGAAAAAACATAAACTGAAATTAAATACTTTAACTTCGACTTTTTTAGTTAAATACAGCCATTAAGGATCACTATTTTATAATTCTCATTCCTAAAAGCTGTATATTGATGAGGCATTAAATATCTATAGAATGAATGCGAAATATTCATTTTCGCCTGAACGAAATTTAAATGGATATTTAAACTAAAGACACGCGTTGCTTGAATTCTAAACAGATTTAAGGCGCAGGTGTGGCTCACTTAGTTTATATAAAAAAATGCCTTCATTTACAATTTATAGTTTTTTGTGGGGAGAATAAGTATCTTCAAAGTTTCGAAGTACTACACGAGTGTTAAACTAAAGAGAATAGCCTAGGATAAAAAATAAAGTATATTCAGTCATATACCTGAAATGTGGATACGGCATAAGGGTGTTTAAACACACATATGTAGATGAACTGTATTTCTTTTTATGTTCCAAAAATACTTTTAGATAAAATATTTCATAATTATAATGCAATGGCGTATTTCTGAACGTCATATACTGTATATTAAATTAATTGTAATGGTTTTATAAAATAGTTTTTAGAGCATATTGTTCAGTAATCTTACTTTGATAAAAAGTTATTATATTTTGGACAGCGTGAATTCAATATTTTAGAATTTTATTTTTAAATACAACAATATTTTATTTAAAGTATTCACGTATGTGTGTATGAGTTTTTCTTAAACTTCAACCGTTTTTTCTGTTTTTTTTCCTTATTTTTGTGAATGTGCAGAAAACAATGTAAATTACTGTGCAATTATTAGTTTGTAGAATTAATTACATAATTCTTGCATTATATGCCTTCTGTAGAATTATTACTAATTAACAATTCGGAATCGATTGAAATTGTAAACAGAATTCAAATGAATTCAATAGGATTTAAAAAACACACAATGACATTTTATCCTACAAAGTGCCCGACATATGGATGGATTTGATAGGAGACGAGCGGTTTATAATTAACCTCTTTAGAACCTGATGTATACTATAGGATACACATCTTTACAATTTTTTTTACTTGTGCACATAATGTTAAAAAAGAGAAATTTGTGTGAATGAAGCTTATAAGAGAGCAGAACTGAACAATTTGCTTCCTACAGCATTTTTTTAGCGAGCTACGTGATATATAAAAATGTCTTACAGCAGAAATGTATAAAAAGTTCAAAAGTGAAGCGTAAATATTTTTACTGTGCGTTGAGAACCTTTTATAGACTGTTACTACTAATTAAAAAAAAAATACGCATTTCTTTTATTTTTTTTCCGTGTTTTTGCTGTACAAAAATGTAAAATTAAAAAAAAAAAACCCTAAAAATTGTAAATAAATGTACTTTTTGATCACTTATGTATCACCAAATTTTGTATACATAAAATATAATTAAATTTTTCATGCTTTTCAATCATACTTAGTTAACAGATTTTTAATATAAATCCAAAGTTGAAATTTAAATAAAAATACATAAATAAGCGCTGGGATTTTGAAGAGGTTAAGAAAACCCTCACTCCTTCCCACCTCTTCTATCGTTTCGCTGCATTAGTGGAATCCACCATGGAAAACGGGCGTGAAATTTGAAGCAAACTTTTTTTAGGATATGGATAAGTAGCGATCATAACAGTCGTTTAAATTTCAATGCCGGGTGATGGTTAAGCATTAGCTTAAAGTGCTCCATTTTTGACATATTATTGTTTATTAAAATACCTCTTAAGTTTAGTACCGTTTAAAGAAATTCATATCATATTATTAAGATAAGTTATTAAGTTTTATGTAGAGTGTCCCAGGATTATTGAAGCAAATTTTAAGCGGAAGTAGGGGACATCACAGGGCTTCAGATTTGCCCAGCAAACTATGGTCGGAAAAGTTTTTCTGGCGCGGAAGTGACAACAAAAAGCAAAAGAAAGACGAGATGCGAATAAGACGATAGAGTATGTGTATCATCCATAATTCAGCAAAAAACAAGTAAAAAGAACATTTGAGAGACAACAATCGTTATCTAAGCAGGTGTTCGAAATTATGACCCCGGAGAGTGATGCATGGAAGCGCATTTCCTGTGTTTGGAAGATCTAATCTTCTCACAAATACCGGGAGTGTCCGAACTTCCCCAGCAGCTGCCACGATACGTGTAATAAGTTTTTCAGTCCTTTCCAGCATTCTTTCGGCATATTTGCAGCACTAAGTATACTAAAAATGTTTTCTCTCCCGGTTCGCATCCTTCCTTCTTTGTGGTTTGTGTCGTCACTATCCCGCCAGGTAAGTATTTTCGATCAAGGGTTGCTATGCAAATCTGAATCCTTGTGATGCCACATTTTCTCTCTAAAGTTTGTCTCAATAATCCTGGGACACCCTGTATATTATTAAGATTTATTGAGAAAAAATCTATGTATAACTCTTGATTTTTTTTCAGCAAATTTTTTACGCCTTGCATTCTTTAAAAAGCGCTTAGCAAACTGAGTGAAAATGAATGCAAGCCGAGAATCGAACCAGTGTCATCGGTACAGGTCATCAACGTTCTACCCACTGAACCGCTTATACTATTACGGAACCTGATATTTCTTACTCTCATATCGTGGCAAGGTTACAATCGCAGTACAAGATAAAATATTTTTCTGTGAGCCAGCGCAAACATGAAACTTTTGAGAACTCAACATTGATGAAATTTAGTAAATCTAATTCTTTGAAATTTTTTTGTAGAAAATTTCTAACATCTTGCATCCCATAATATTTCAAATTTTAGTTGCTTAAAAGGCTTAACCCTAAAAGCTTAAGTGTTGAAATTAATGACTGACACCGGAATTTGAAAACAATTTAATTTGTAAATAAGAAACGCTATATTTCACGCATACTATAAACCGTAACTTTTTAAAAGAAAATTCCGGTGCCAGTGTGGCGTTTGAGAATTAAGTGGCATATCTATGTAAATGGAAAGCATGGAAATATTCTAGGGGTATTGCCAAACATACTTTAATAAATCTTGATTAAATAGTAACATTCAGTAATATTTACAAAGGCAAGATATGTACAAGTTAAAGATTAGGTACATCTTAGGCAAATTTTGCTGCTTAGGGCTCGGAAGGCACGTCTTCTCATTTTGGTGTCCGGCCTCCTTCTGATTCTTCTTTGCTGTTGTTGGGGCCCTTTCGTGGGAAAGTGCTGATTGTGCACTAATTACTTCGCGCGTGGCTTGTTACCAGGGCCAAGTGCTTCCACGTGTTGTACTTACTGCTTTGTTCGTTTCTGACGACACAGACCGGATGCTGAGTCGATTAAATGTATCTGAAGCAAGCCTGTTGCTTGGGGCTTGCTATGTTCACATCTATGAAACCACCGCGCCGCAAGGGATTAAAGCCAACAGAGTAAAGAATCCAAGACGGGAATTGAAACCGAGTCATCAGTAAATGGTTTCTAATAATTATATATGTAGATTTATTAAATTTCATTGAGCTCGATTCTCAATAACTGCGTATTTGCTCCAATTTCGGTGGCTTAATATTTCATCTTCTGCTGCAGTCGTAGTCTTTCCAACGTATGGCAGCGAGCATAGCGTGGTTTATTTTCCTTTCAATTGGTTCGGTTGATAGAACTTTGATATGTTGTACCAATGTCGCGGGTTCGATTATGGTTTGGATTTATTTTCGATTTGTTGACTGAACACCTTTTAAACAATTAAAATTTGAAATATTAATTTTAGCATTCTAAACTAAAATCAGGTACTACTAGGTTATCCCGTCGACCAAAAAATTATCGCCAAATTATAAGATTAAATGCCAATAATGGATGATCGTGAATGTCACATTCAATGACATTAAATACGATTCACGTGTTTAAAATGTCATTAAGTGATTTTTATTTTGACTTTTTATCAATATATTTATTAATATTCTACTAATTATGTGTTATTTCGTTATTTAAAATAAAAATTATGTCAATATGTATAATCTGGCTATTAGTTTGGCGATTTGTATAATTTGGCGAAATTGGTCGACGGGATAACAGAGTAGTATCTAAAATCATTTTATATTTTCTTAAAAATATTTAGAAAATTACGAGGGAGAGTCTGAAAATAAGCTTCACCTGGCGTCTATGAACAGAGATGCTTATGAAAGTCATACAATATAATGAAATATGAAAGATACGACACAGATTTATTTTTAAATATAAGTTGAGACATTTGTCATACCGCTTGATAAGTTCGAAAAAGCCCACGAGCAAAAAACCAGGGATTTGCATACGGACAAAGAGTTAAACGTTTCTTCTGTATATGACAAAAGAATATTCGTTGTAGAGGCATGTACCATTAATAGCACACCAGACACTTATTGTACCAGACTTTCATTGTACACTAATTGACAAATTGTAATAAGATATTTTTCTGTTTATAAATGCGCAAAAATGCTTCAAAACTACAAAAAAGTACATTAAAACACAAATAATGACTAATTGAGTTTTTAAAAACTCAGAAACTCTTATCAATTAAAAAAGTATTTCAGACACAAAGAAAAAGAAATTCATTAAATTTAACTACAATTGCTTTTCAATAACACCTAATATAAATAAAAATAATATTGGTTGATTATAAATATACTGTTAAATCTTTATAAAACATTTTACAAGTGCAGTAATAAAGCAATTTTCAAAATTTATCTCTTTACGAGTATGTAAAAGCTGCAAACAAATTTTATTTAAGTTGAAAAGAATGAGGCTTAACGTATTTATTCAAATAATTCTAATTGAAAAGGATTTAAGTTGTTCGAAATCAATCAATATTCGGGGGATCAATCAAGATTCGATCAATATCGAATAATTAAGATTTAAAAGTAAGTCATTTGTGCATTTTCTTCTTGACAATTAAATGAAAATCTTTGCTTATCATGATTTTTCAATTCCTCGAAAAACGGCATTTTAATTCTTGACTCCTTTGTTAATTTACAACAAAGAACAATGAAGATATTCATTTAATTAATATATTAAACATCTTAATTATTGTAATAAATTTATGAAACTAATTAATAATCTTAGTTTCAAAAGTTCTATGAATCTAATGTTTAGTTTATACGTGTGAATTTGAATAAGTATATAAACATTTATTTATGAAATAAGCATTTATTGGTTTTTGCGCTTTTTTCGCACTGTAACAAAAGCACGTACTCAATTGTTAATACAGATGTTGCAAACGACACGTATTCTTTACTGAGTAACGGGTATTTTCTTTAATACGAAATACCGAAGCATTACATTTGAATTTAATTCAACTCTCGTTACTGCATCAATGTACTGCTAAACTGAAAGAAAGGAGCTTCAATCGTGATTCATGAACGGAGTTTGTAGTCTAACACGTAAAGATGAGAGCTTGAGTGACAAAGGTGTCCCGTTTTATGCACGACCATCTGCAACAACACCTAAATACTCTTGAAATTTATTTCACTAATTAGCGCATCAAAATTAATTGATCGTCATTCTTAAATCCTAATCAGAGTTAATGTCATTGCCAAAAGAGATATAAAAGGATTTAAGTATTTAAAAATTACTGGAATAATAATTAAAAAAATAAACTTAGCTTAGATGTTTGGTGAATAATTTAACAGAATTTCTTTGGAATTATTTTTGAGATAATCCGCCTTCAAGCGACCATGAAAAGGAATTTTTCCATTTTCTTAAAAGAAATTGGTCGCTTATGGAGAGAATTCAACTGGAATTATCTCTGAATAATGGTAAAATTAATATTAAGTCCATGGGAGTAAATTTCGTTCCATGAAAAAATGGCTGTTCAGGGAGATGGTCACTTAATACAGGTGGTTGCATATTGAGGTTTCAGTGCACATAATTTAACAAATTGATTTTCTTTTTGGTTTTTACGAATGAAAATTGCTTTGAAGAGAATAAAAATGTACCCGGCACTTAAAATATGTTTAAAATATATTTAAAATGTATTTTTAAGAACAAATAACGTTGCATTCAAAGATAAAAAACTTAAATTTATTATAAAATTGCAAAGCTTCCCTCATATAAAATTTATAAGCACAAAAAAGTTATTACTAGAATTGTTAAATAACTTTTTTAACAATTTAAACTTTTTACACCTTGCTATTAAGTAAAAAGAAAAGAAAAAAATACATTATTAGATTACGTCTACAAGTAGAAGCCCATATGTTTATTTTGATCTAAAAACATAAATTCTTCGGAAAAAGCTTCTCTTGTGAAGAAAAGTGAAGTTCGACTAGTGAAAAGAATGTGATATTTTTGCGATTTACAATTTATGATCTTACAATGGTTCCGTTTTTACTTTTAAAGTATAGAAAACTAAAACACCACTGTGAGAAATGTTATTAAAAGCATAAAAAATTACAATAAATTTTAAAAAGAATCAAGCAATATTAAAGTTGTTAAAATTTTATGTAAAAAGTTTTCTTAAAATTTTGATTGATACTTTATTTAGTTATTTCATGAGTACATCGATTGATTTATAATTATAGCTTAAAAATATATGTTTTAAATACATATAATGCTGATGTGTTATTTATTATAAGTCAAAGATATTTACAATATATCTTAAAAATTATTTTATATGATAGACAACAAGTTAGAAGATGAAATTTTTGCATAGCTTTTTAATATTTATTTTTAATTTTCTGAAACATAAATTTTAAAACATTGACTACTACAACTCTGAATTTGCTTGCATAGTTCTATATGCTACAAGCATAAAAGAGTTATTACTAGAATTGATAAATAGTTATTTTAATAATTTAAATTTTAACGCCTTGCTATCAAGCAAAAAGTAAAAACAAACAAACAAATAATAATAATATTAATAACATTTTTAGATTAGATCCTTAAGTAGAAATCCATCTGTTTGTCTCGCTCAATAAACAGAAATTCTTTCCGAAAATCTTCAATTGTGAAGAAAACAGACGTTCGTATCGTGTAAATTACCCGATAAATTTATGATCTTACATTGGTTTTGTTTTTACTTTTTTCGTGCAGTACCCTAAATTAACACTTTGGGAAATGTTAACAAAAACAACAAAAAAAAAAAAAAAAAAAAACAACAACAAAAAAAAAAAAAGAATCTAACTAAATTTTAAGAGAGTATCAAAATATATTAAAGAAGTTAAAATTAAAAGTGAATGAAAAGTTAAAGCCTCATTCTTTTCAACTTAAATAAAATTTATTTGCATCTTTTTGCATATTCGTAAAGGGGTAAATTTTGAAAAGTGCTTGATTACTCCCTATAATTCGGATGTGTAGTTTAATAAAAGACAAAGATATTTAAAATAAATCTTAAAAATACTTTTATACGATATACAGCAAACTATAACATTAAATTTTTAGACGGCTTTTTAAGATTTATTTCGATTTACTAAAATAGAAATTTTAAAACAATATTTTCTACAATTCTACATTTCCTTGCATAATTCTATATTCTTCTACTCGAAAATGCCGAAATTTAACATTGTATCCTTATTCAAATTGTACGTATTCAATTTCAGAGAAACATTTCCTTTTTGTAATTTTTGAGTTCAGCAGTATTAGATAGATTATCGATTCTTTCAAACTTGTTTAAGGGTGAAATTTCAATTAAACACATAAAGTTCGTGGTAGTAACTTATCCATTTCCAGTCTTCCATTTCTATTAAAATTTGCATAGGGTCATGTGAAATTCCTGAGCAAACATGGCTTAAACTAATAGGATGTAACCCGAGGGTTTACTGTGCTGAAAGCTTTTAAGTTAATTTAATTGATTTTAAAGTTCAGAGAAAGTGTCTTTAAAGTAAAAAGATACAGTGTTTTCGTGATTGATCTCCTTGCATTAGAATGGCATTACAAATTCAAAGAATATTAAAGTTTTCTATCATGTTATATAAGTTTTGTTCTTTCATGGAAGCATATTTTTTTTATTTCTTTCTAATTATAGAAAAAGTTTTGGATTCCTGAAAAGATTCGTAATCCGGTTTTTGACGAATTTACACGTTTTAGGGGTCAGATTTGAAGTATAAATAGGGAACAACAATTTCCTTCTAGTTGTAAAAAATGTTTTGTAATTCTGGGAGTAAGATTTTTTTATACCAATTTTTTCCACGTCATACGCTTAACAGTTTGGGCTCCCTATAAATACTAATACTGCCTCTTTCAATTTTTAAGTACATAAAATGAAAGAACATACATACATTTTGGATTAGCTAAATACAACTTTGTATTAAAAATGTATAATATAAAAATGCTTGAAATATAAATTTATTTAGGTTCAGGCTAATTGTTACAATATGAAGTATAAGTAGTAGGCACCAAAATTTTCCTGTTAGTTGCAAAATTTATTTTCTAATCCTTCGCGCACACTGTTATGCCAATTTTCTGTTCGTCAAATGTGTGACAGTTTGGAACCCGCTGTAAAAACAGATTCTATGTCTTGCAATTTTTTTTAATATATAAAATAAAAGAACATACTTATGCAGCAAAACTGGCATTTGACAGTTATGCGGGAGCTATGGAAACACAACCCTTGAAAGTGTTGAAAAAAGTTAACATTCAGTAACTTGTGTCTGAAATTTTGGAATACAGACACAAACATCTGTACGATGAAATATATGAGGGTTGTCATTTAATCGGTGTGTCGTAAATAATACTGCAGATAATGGGAAACATATTATAATTTAATTGGAGAAAATTTCTCTAGATATTCAACAAAATGTCTAAAATCGCAAGTGGCAGGTCACCAGTGGCCATATAGTCTATTTGCGACAAAATTCTGCATTATTTAATAAATAACAAAGCGCATTAAAATAATTTAATAATGTTTTTTTAATCAGTAATTATTTACTTTACCATGTTTAATTTTTTTAGGAACAAATACGTTTTGCTGCTAAAAATGTTGAAATAATTGAATGCCAAAAGAGTTTACGAATCGATTCATTTCGAAATGATTAAAGCATATATTCAAGTATGCTGAGACGGCAAAATTGGCATTTCACAGCTATACCGGGCGTAATGTAAACAAAACCATTGAAATTCTTGAAAATTGAAATTGTTGTCATTTAATGTATCGTATAAACAAACTTCTGATGATCGGAAACATGCAGTAATTTAACTAGAGAAATTTTCCCGAAAATAGCAAATGTGGATTTAAGTACATTTTTAGAGAGATAGAAAGATTTTCAATGTTGAGCGAGAGGTAAATTCGAAATTAATTAATGCAAATTTAATTTTTTAAAATCTCTTTTAGAAACTCAATTCGTTCAGGTGGGTCATGACAACCGTGACCCTCCCCCTCCTCTTCCCATGGATCCCCATTGGATAATTTAAAAAAAAACTTGGCAGAATAAAATGTAATTTTTAATTTTCATTTTGGATTACATATTTTGTACATTCTGTTAGTTGATTTCTGTTAAAAAGGATATTGATTACGATTGGAATAATATTCGATTCGAAAATTATTTAATAATTATATATTTCTTTCCAAACTAATCTGGTTCCTCCACCAGTGGCCGAGATGGTCTGCTCTCGAAACTTGTAAGACGGGAAGTGCTGATTTCGGGCTCTGTAGTTTTCTTCGAACCTTGGATTCCCTGCATAAAAACCGGTTCGGTTCCTTTAGAAAGACTCCCCATGGATAAGCTCCGCCTCTAGGGCTCATATCCCTTATCTAGATAATTGTCCGTCATAAACACAACAACGAACCACATTAATCTTAAATGTGCCAATCCCAAAACTTTCTTCTAACTCATACGTATATTTTAATATTTAAAAAATAGTTACTCATGTTAATTATTTAATAATTTTAATTCAATACTATACCAACTTTTATTTTCATCTTAAATTTCTGCTTCAGTCAATTAATCGGAGTGAAAACGAGTTTCCACCTCTGCACGAGCCGATAGACAATAGAATGATAGGCAGATTTTTTTTTTCAAATTCAGGGGGGAACTGCTTGCCATACGAAAAAATAATCATACACAGAAATCTTAGTTCAGGTTTAGGATAACTTCATACACTTTTAGGTGGTGCAATATTGAAAATGGCACATAAATCGCTATTGCAGTACCCTTTCCGGCGGATTTTTTTCAAATTCAGGAAGGACCAACAAGCCGTAGCCATACACTTACACAAAAAATTTGGTTCATTTCGATGCATAACTTCATACATTTTTGGTCGGTACAATATTGAAAATGGCACAAAAATCGCGATTGCAGCGCCTCTTCCGGCGGAATATTCATAATTGAAGGAGGACCGACTTGCCACAGCCAAAAACAATTAGGTTCAATTCTATTCATATCTTAATACACTTTTTGATAGTAGAATGGCGACATACGGACACACACAAAGACATACAGACACATACACACACACAGACACACGGACAGACAGAAATTTTGTAAAAACATGTTTTCTGTAATCTCTGACCCCTAAAACGTGTAAATTCGTCGAAAACTGGCAGTCGAAAAAATTTTCGATTACAATATTTTCTTCTATTGTAGATAGAAGAAAGTAAAAAAAATCTCAATTGTAGCTCATGACTTTCTTTAGCAGAGATAGATTTCTTTAAACCTCAGATATTGGAAACAAAAACAACGCTCTCACCACCTAGTGATTTTGAAGTTTGTTCTTTTGTTCTTTTTCATGAAGTTAAAGAAATGTACATACATAAAATATTTTTTTAAGAATTGTTTCTAAGATATATTACATATATTTTTTCTTTTTCCATTTCAAATACTTTTGATATTTTTCTAAAATACGTACTTGATAAAATAATTTGGGATTGAGTATTTTATCTCAAAGCACCTCCTCATTGTACATTTCTGTGTGAATAGTGTACCACGAAAAGCTCGAATATGTTAAATTAACATTATCTTAAAAAAAAAAACCCTTATGAATTAATATGAAATACTTTAACTTCGACTTTTTAAAGTACGGGCATTAAGGGTGATTTTTTTAAAAATTTTCATTCCTAAAGGCTGTGTATGGATGAGACATTAAATAACTATAGAATGAATGTAAAATATTCATTTTCGCATGAACAAAATTTAAATGGATATTTAAAATAAAGACACACGTTACTCGAATTCTAAACAGTTTTAAGGCGCATGTGTGGCTTCCTTAGTTTATATAAAAAAATGCCTTCATTTACATTTTATAGTTTTTGGGGGAGAATAAGTATCTTCAAAGTTTCAAAGTATTACACGACTGTTAAACTAAGGAGAATTGCGTAGCATAAGAAAATAAAATCTATTCAGTCGTATGCCTGAAATGTGAATGCAGCATAAGGCGTAACATACAGATGTAAATGAACTGTATTCACTTTTTTATATCCCAGAATTACTTTTCGATAAAATATTTTAGAGAATAATTCAATGGTGTATTTTTGAACGTCATACACACTGAATAAAATGCCTTGTAATGATTTTATGAAATAGTGCTTACAGTATATTGTTTAGAAATCTTACTTAGATATAAGTCATTATATTTTGGACAGTAGAAATTCAATACATTCGGCTATCGTTAATTCGAAATCGGATAAATGGAATCTTCACTTGATTCGAATTAAGCATGAAGTCCTGAAATTTTCAATGGCAGAATAATATTTCGTTTATTCGAACTCATTTTCTCTTGAATTCGTTTAATTCGAACTACCAAGAATTCCGATGTTTAATTTTTCCTTGCCTTTCAGACCCTTGAAATAACTTCCTTTCTTTCATTTTTGTCAGAATTGATCTTAACTAGTATACGTATAATTTTATGCTTTTCATATAGCTGCTTTTTTAGTCCCCGTTTGTCCATCAATAATGCCTTTCCATTGCTCTTGTTCCCAATCCCTTAACTAGTTTATGTATTTATATATTTTAATTTAATGATAACAGCAGAAGTAAATTTAAAAGATCAGATATATATAACATTAAGTCTTTTGCAACAGTATCACTTTGAACATGTTTTCCTCTCATATTCTCCATAATTCGAACCCAATGAGTTCGAATTAACGAGAGCTGACTGTATTTCAATTTTTTTCTAAAACCCATAATACTTTATTTAAAGAATTCACATTGTGATTTCAATATTTTAGAATTTTATTTTAAATAGAACAATATACTTTATCAAAAAATTTTCCGAGTTCATTTTACACTTCAAACCTTTCTTTCTCTCTCTCTCTCTCTCTTTTTACATATTTGTGAATATGCTTACAAAAATAAAAATACGTGAGTTTCAGTAAAATCATTAAATTGTAGTGGTAATGAGTTAATTCTTGCATTATATAAAACCTGAAGATTATTATTAACTAACAATCCGTGAATCTACTAAAATTGTAAACAGAAGTATAAAAAACATACAATGACCATTTTATTCTACAACGTACTTTATATATGGATGAATTTGATCAGAGAAGAGTGATTTGTAATTTAAAACTCAATAACTTAATCACTCATTCTTATCTTTGCTTGGCCCCACCAGTGGCCGAGAGGTTCGGACCTCTCAACTGGTAGACGGCAGGTGCTGGGTTCGAACCCAATCGCGGCTGTCGGCCTAACCGTTCGGAGTTTTCCGTGGTTTTCTTCGAACCCTGCTTAAATACGGGTTAGGTTCCCTTAGAAAGACCCCCACGGAGGGCACTCCCCCTGGTCCTATATCCCATTAGCGCAGATAATCGGACGACAAAAATCAACCAGCCAACCAACCTTATCTTTGCTCTACTGATAGCCGAGAGGTAGACGGAATGCGTTGGTTTGGATTCAATCATGAGCGTCGGCCTAATCGTTTGAAGTTTTCCGTGGTTTTCTTCCAACATTGGATTTCCTTGAGTAAATACGGGTTCAGATACAAAGACCCCCCCCCCCCCCCACGGAGGACACTCTCACATGCCTTATGTTGATAATTGGCCGCATTAATAATTGCTTCATAAACGCAACCAACTATCGTACCTCTTTATGTTTTGCTGTGTTAGTTGAATTAACCGTGAAATAATAATGTGTAATGTTGCAAAAATAAATGTACAATATTTTAAAACCCTAAATGTGCACACATGGAACACACCATAAAATATCGAAATTTAGTTGAAAATTTTAAATTTAATTATTTTTCTTATTTTCCCTATTATGAGACCGGTATATAAATTAAAAAAAATAAATAAAAAAATTAGAAAAAATCGTACAATGAAGGGTTAATTTAATAAAATTTAATACTGTAATAAGTTACCTCTAGTAATTAGACATTTTTACATTATTAAATTACGACATAAAAATATTTAAAATGTAATTTAATTCGATGTTATTACATTAAAATTTATATCTCTTTTTAATCATCAAAATATAGATCTTGATAAATATTAAAACTTAAATTCATTAAGAAAAATCAATCTAAAGAAATATAATATCTTAACTGATACTAAATTATTAAAAAATGAATTAATTAAATTAAATATTGAAACTTAGTTTTTCGGAAAGAATAGATTAAAAAATCGAAATTACAATAAATCAAGAAAGGGGGAAAAAACGAAACCACCGGGTCTCGAACCCTCAATCTCGAGTTTACGAAAACTGTACGCTAACCGTTACTCAATCTCATCTGTTGGCTATAAGCAAAACGAAAGTTTTAAACTCAATGCAAGTTCATAAAAGGATTTGGCTCTGAGCGTTCTTTTGTTCATAGCCAAACCTATTTTGATTACTTATGACAGAAAAAAAGAAAAAAAATACTTGTGATCAGATTCCATCAAAACAAAGCAAAAATATATATGCAATGTAGTCATACAATTAAAAATAATTCAAATTATATGTATGTATATTAAAATATAACGAGAAAACGATGGGATATTGCTTGTGCCAGCAGAAAAAAAACGAAACTTATGGAAGAAAAAAAAAATTCATAAAAATTGCGTAGTTCGTAGAAAAATTGTATTTATATCTATAATATAAACATTTGTGAATCTGAAAATTGATGTTAAAAATCGAAAAAATCATGAAAATATTATGAATGAGGAGGATTTTAAAACCCTCTAATTTCATCCCATGTAAACTCTATGATAGCGCTGCAGTCGATCGCCTGCTGCGGTTGAAAACAGATTTCGACCAACCACAATTTATTGCCATTATGTCCTTATTCTTACCGAAGGTTGAGGTACCCTAGATATTCCAGATGTTAGCGCCATCTAATGTGAGAATTTGAAATATTTTCCGTTTAATTTGTTTATGGAATATTACCAGTAGTATGCATCAGGTGGGGTTAATTACGGGACAATGTCATATAATAAATTAGTGCAGGACAATATGAGGCTATTTTTACTCATAGACTTTCTTTTGATTGCGTGGCCTGTTATTATAATAAAGTATCCTTGGTACCAAAGATGTTGGCTCACGTGAAAAAATATTCCATCCTCTGCTGTGGTTATAGGCTTGCCAACATATAAAAGTGAGAAATGGTCGAGTGTGTACTTCCAGGTCCCTTCGGTCGGTAGAATTTTCGTGTACTATACCGATGATCCGGGTTCAAATCTCAGTTTGGGCACTTTTTTACTCTGTTGGCTGATCGCCTTTACAGCTACTAAAATTTGAAAAAGTAATTTTAGTATTCTGAACGAGTTTTATTTCTTTGTTTTTTTTTTCTTGATAGTAATTAGAAAATTTCTTTCTAAAAGTCATTTAAACATTTCTTGTCCGATTTTTTTCCCTTTTGAGAACAAAATTACTATAATAATGTTAATTGCAACTATACAAATATATTTACTGAAGTTTAAAGATTATCACATTGTCTATAATCTAAAAAATGAGTACTACTAGGTTATCCCGTCGACCAAAAAATTATTGCCAAACTGTAAGATTAAATGCCAATAATAGATGATCGTGAATGTCACATTCAATGACATTAAATACGATACACGTGTTTAAAATGTCATTAAGACATTTTTATTTCGACTTTTTATTAATATTTTTATTAATATTCTATTAATTATTATTTTTTTTCGTTATTTAAAATAAAAATTATGTCAACATGTACAATTGGCTATGAGTTTGGCGATTTGTATAATTTGGCGAAATTGGTCGACGGGATAACAGAGTAGTACCAAAGAATGTATTTATTTTGCGTACTATTCATTTCATATTGATGTGATATTAGGCTAAGGAAGCGTTTTTGGAGAGTGTTTGGTGAATACCGTATTACAATAGGGTTAAACAGGATATTACAACTTTTTAATGCTTTTTTTTTTTTTCGTTTCATCATACATGATTCGTTCAGAAAATTAACTTATATTTTCAATTTAAAAAAGTGAAATACATGTAAAAAATGAAGGAATCACAGAAAAGGGGAAGGAGAATTGAGTAAACTTTTATTAGTATTCTTATTGCTAAATAGCGAATCATAAATGAATGCATAATTAGAAAGGTATAGCAATGTACCCTCATATCTATATGTAAAAAGTAACTAAATAATTGTTAAACGAAAATAATATTCGATGAAAACGCATTTACCATTAATAGCAGTGCTGTAATTGGGCGGGAACGCGTGGGAGCGCCGTTCCCAGAAATATTGGATTTGTCACTGTAAAAAAAAAAAAAAAAAAAAAAAAAAAAATCGCTGGCGAGAGCAATTTTTTTTCTTGAAACAAAACGTTAATTTTTGCTAGTTTTAAAATCGCGTGCGAGCGCAATCTATTTTTTTTTCTTCAAGTAAAACATTAATTTCTGCAAGTTTTAAGAAGATCTGTTTCTAGTTAACAAGAAAGCAGATAGTTCGACCAAGCTTTGAAGCCGTCGTGCTGCCACCGTTCCTTGAATATTAGGCCTGCGCACTAACACAAAAATGGCGGCGGCCGAAAACGGATGTTTGAAATGTGTGCACGGTTCCCTAAGTTTTGACCCAAGTAGTTTTATAAACGATTTCTTAGACTTCTTTAATCTCCGATAAAAAAGCGAAAAAACTTTAAAAAAAGAAATATTGATACCAAAGTTGAAAAAAAAAAAAAAACAAAAAAAAAAACATACACACGTGAAAAAAAATTCGCTATAGCAACCGCCATCTTTTTTTTTTTTTTTTTTTTTTTTTTTTTTTTGTCAGTGCTGAGGTTTAGTATTCAGGTGGCGAAGGTTCTGAACTGACGTTAGTTGTCTTATTCTTATTGAATAAAAACAAATTACAATACTATAAAAACTTCAATACAATAATTATAACTGTTAATAATAATAATAAAAAAACCCGACTTTTGGTTAAATGTTTCAAATCGTCTTTTAGCAAAAATTCGGTAGCATCATAATCTATGAAAAATTGGGTTCCCATAAATATTTTTTTCCAATTACAGCACTGATTAATAGCACACCAGGTCGTAAAGGGTTAACTTTTATTGTAAATTAATTGACACATTGTAACGGATGCTTTATCTATTTGGTACTTCTAGGGTATCCCGTCTACCAAAAAATTATCGCCAAACTATAAGATTAAATGTCAATAATGGATGATCATGAATGTCACATTGAATGACATTAAATGCGATTCACGTGTTTAAAATGCCATTAAGTGATTTTTATTTCGACTTTTTATTAATATTTTTATTAATATTCTACTAATTATTTGTTTTTTCGTTATTTAAAATAAAAAATTATGTCAACATGCATAATTTGGCTATTAGTTTGGCGATTTGTATAATTTGGCGAAATTGGTCGACGGGATAACCTAGAAGTACCATCTATTTATAAATGCACAAAAGATGCTTCAGAACTGAAAAAGTACATTTGAACATAAATAAAAACTAATAAAGTTTTTATAAACATAAAAATTCCTATCTATTAAAAAAGCATTTGAGACACAAAGAAAAAGAAAATCGTCAAATTCAAGTACAATTGTTTTTCAACAACACATAATCTAAATAAAAATATCATTTCTTGATTATAAATAAATTTTTAAATCTTTACACAACATATTACAAGTGGGGTAATCAAGCATATTTTGCAAAATTTATCCCTGTACGAATCTGTAAAAAGCTGCAAATAAATTTCATTTAAGTTGAAAAGAATGAGCCTTAACTTCTTTATTCAAATAATTCTGTTTAAAAAGGATTTAAGATGTTATTATTAGTATCGAATCATTAAGATTTAAAAGTAAGTCTTTTGTGCATTGTATTCTTGATTATTAAATGAAAATCTTTGCTTATCATTATTTTTCAATTACTTGAAATACGATATTTTAATTGTTGACTCTTTTGTTAATTTACAACAAAGAAAATAAGAGTTGAATTAATACATTTAATTAATACATTAAACATCTTAATACTTTTAACAAGTGATGAAACTAATTATGAATCTTTGTTTCAAAAGTCCAAAGGTACTACTTGATTATTCTGTCGACCAAAAATCTATCGTCAAAACTGTAAGAATAAATGCCAATAATTTATGATCGTGAATATCACCTTCAATGACATAAAGTACGATACACGTGTTTAAAACGTCATTAAGTTATTTTTATTTCGATTTTTTATTTCTATTTTTATTAATGTTCCACTAAATATTTGTTTTTCAATATTAAAAATAAAAATAATGACAATCTGTACAATTTGGCTATTAATCTGACGATTTGTAAAACTTGACGGGATTGGTCGACGGGATAACTAAGTAGTACCAGTTCAAGGAATAATTAGTTTACACGTGTGAATTTTATTAAATACATAATTATTTACTACCTGTGTAATAAAGTTCGGTGAATGAGTTCAGAACGACCGATCTGGCAACACTGGGGAAACAAAACGCTGCACCTGCATAGAGGCAAGTGTTGGCCATCTTCCCCCACTGTTGTTCAGTTCAGCGTTGTTTATGTTTTGTGTAAGACGTGCTTTAATAAGTGCTTGTTCATTGTATTGGTTCTTAACTGAGAACAGGAAAATGAACGAACAAAATATCATTTTAAAGTTTGGTTTTAAGTTTTGCAAGACACCGAAAGAAATTCATGAGGGGTGGTGCAAATTGAACATCCACCATATTCGCCAAATCTCAATCCTCCAGACTTCTTCCTGTTTTCACCACTCAAACTCTCTTTGAAAGAGATTTGACCATATTGCTGACATCCAACGAAACGTGACGAGGCTTTTGAACTCCATCCCAAAAGAAGACTTCTTCCGAATTTCCCAGGACATGTATAACAGATATCAGCGGTGAATAGTTATGGGAGATAAATATTTTGAAGCATAGTATGATAACTTTCGTTAATATTTTATCTACATTAATGTTAAAGGACTATTTATCGAACTTTATTGTCAGAGGTAGTATTTAAGAAATAAGCATTAATTGGTTTTCACACTTTTTATCCACTATGAATATTCACGTACTAAATTGTTAGGATTGAATTTCATTATAAAAGTTTCATAGAAAAGTTCCTGCCATAACGGTCATGATACATGCAGGAAGTACTGACTCGAATAGAATCCCATTCAATCGATCCGGACTAATTGTTTACAAGAGGTCATCAGTTATATCTCTCTATATTGTAAAGGCCAAACGTATATGTGCTAAACGCATACGTCATTTTGAAACAACACTTTGAAATTTGAAATGAAATTTTCGGTTTTACAATTTTTGCTACTCCACATATTTAAACTTCTAAAGATCGCACCTCTTCCAATTTTTACACCGCCGTATAGGAAAGAAAAATGTACTTTTAAATGCATTTTGTTTGAAACCTGTGTCCTAATTCCTTTTTAAGAAATTAATTATTTTGCAGTTTTTAATAACGTTTTTGTAATTGTGGCAACATAAGTACTCCATTTCTACAAAAAGTAAGGAGAAAAATATTTTTGTTGCCATTTTCTCAGAAAAAGTGAATAAATTGAAATTAAAATATTTTCTATCTAAAGAATATCAGCTATTATAAAACCCTTTTTTGGTTTTATAAAACCCTTGAATTTTGTTTTTATTTTGTTTTTATAGATCAATTAAATCGCGGAGGGGGGATTTTATGTTAATTACAAGCTCCTTACAATACTTTATCTTTACAAAAATGCATTTTAAAGAATAGCTGTATGCCTTATTTTTTCGCTTTTCTGTAATTCATATCTAGTAATTGAAAGAATGCAAATTTATTAATCCGTGTGTAAAATCATTTTCTGAATTTAAAAAAAAATGTAAATAACCGTTTTTCGAATATTATAGAATTATATACATATATATATATATATATATATATATATATATATGTAAATTATGACATGCAATTTTCTTTTTGAGACATTGCTTTTATTCTGAGTTTTTATATCGCTCCGCGTTTTAATATATTATAGTTATCTCTACAGTATTTCACTTTAAAAAATAAAACAATATTCATATTTTCGTTGCTATCCAATTGACGTTACAATTTATTATTATTATTATCATTCAAAAGTTTTATTTCTTACTGAAAAAAAGTACATGAAACTTCAAAATCGATTGAATTAACTTAAAATGTATTGTCTGTCAAGACCCCCGGGAAATATCAAATTTTCTCAAATGTATTTTGTTCAAATATTTTCTTTCAAGTATAAACATCTTTTGTAATTTAATAATGAAAATATCTATTACAATTTTAACGATAAAGGTTCAAATAATTTAATTTAAAATAGTGAAAAAGTCTCTAACTGAGAACAATTGTTATTTTATTGCAGACATATACAAAATATTTTATTTTGTTATGAATTTTTGTCTATTGATTTTTGTTTTTCTTACCCTATTTAAAAAGGTATCTTATTATATATTAAGAATAGAAAAGATTTGTCTTTGATTTCAAAATAATGATTTATTTGTAAATAGGTTTTGCAGCACAGCATTTTTTGGAGTACAGAAAACTCACTAAGTATTTGTAATTAATTCTACAAAATAATTATTATATTAACCTTTTCGAGACCGCGGTTATTTTTTTTCATATTGAGAACGAAATTAGATTTTTTTTAAAATAACGTTAATCATAGCTATCCAGATGGACTTATGGAATTCTAAAGAATATCCCAGTGTCTGAAATGTAACGAATGTACTTATTTTGTGTACTTTTCAATTCATATTTACATCACATACACATCATTACATAACAATAGGATAAGGAAAATTTTTTGAAGAAGTTTGGAAATGGAAGTATTACAACCAGGATTTGAATTCCAACTTTCTAATGTGTTTTGCTCTTTATCTACATGACTGGAACATAAAAATAATTTATATTTCAAATTAACAGAGTGCAATATACAGGATATTTCAGTTAAACGTTTCAGAACTCCTAAGATAGGTAGGTTGCATCCTGACGGCTCGAAATCATATAGCAATGCGGGGTCGGAAATGTTTTCCTAAAGCGGTGGTGTACACAGAAGCACCATAAAGAAAAGACACCGTAAGTGAAAAATCGTTTTATTAATACATGTAATAAAGCAAAAGGTACATGGGTCAAAGTAAGTGTTCGAAATTTCTGCCACTGACTAAAATGCACACCTCAACACTCCGGCGCATGGAGATTCGAACATTCTCGAATACTCCACGCATATCTCGAATTTCTCAGGCACCTACTGCGATTCTTGCAACCAGCTCTTCAGAATTGTCAACAGGGCTGTCGTAAAGCAGTGTTTTCATATGACTTTAGAAAAAAAATCAAGACATGAGTGACCGAGCAGGCTAACACACGGGACCACCACTAGCGCCTTGTGCGAAATGACGATTCCCTGCATGAAAGCTCGGAACTTTTGCACAACGCTATCTAGCGCGTAGGGAAAGCATTTCTGACCCCGTAATGCTACATGATTTCAAGTCGTCGGAATCACACTACGAATCGTCACTCTACCCCTCTTAGGAGTTCTGAAACGTTTAACTAAAACACCCTGTATGTATAAAATAAAGGGATCGCCAGCGGTACAAAGAGAATTAAATAAACTTTTATTATTATTATTATTATCAAATGTCAAGTCATAAATGAAGTCATAATAAGAAAAGGATAGCCATGTACTGTCCTTTCTATATGTTGAAAGTAACTAAGTATTTGTTAAGACAAAATAATATTCGATGAAAAGACCGAAAGAGCTACGTTAATTTTTTTTTTCTAGTAATTATTCATATGAAAATACTTTTTTTCAATCTTGAAAAATTACCGAATAGTAAAATGTAATAAAAAGTAACTAATTATTTTAAATTATCTATAGCACCCTATATATATATATGTGTAATCAATAAAAAAATTCGCCATTTTCCCGCTTTGAGTTCGCTCTAAACTTTTATAAGAACATACTTTCATTCTCAGTTTCCGTAATATATAAATATTTTTAACGGTTAAAGTACCTTTTATTTTTATGTTCTTTAATTCAGCATAATCTATCAGTTACTTTCCTAAAAAGAACTAGAATGCATTATTTAAATGTCAATATCTTATTGCGCAATGTTATAGTCATTCCACAAATCTGTTTTCCTTTTTAGAATAAAACAAAATTAAAGTTTCGATAAATGTTTTATTTATTACATATACAGTAAAACCTCCATAACGGACACTCCCGAATAGCGGACACCTCTATTTAACGGACAGTTTTCCAATCCCCACTCCCAAAACTTAAATTTTTGCATGTTTAACCTCTGAATAACGGACATTCCCAATAGCGGACACTTTTTTCGGCGATATAGGATGAAAAAGTATTTTTTTAACAGGAAAAAAAATGAAAAAAGTAAAAAGGCCTCTGAATTTATCAGGAGAACCTGTCACAAATTTTGTGATCACAGTTAAATGTAGATAAAGAACTGTAGATCCCCCCCCCCCAACGTTCAGTGCTAAATTCAGGGGGTTGCCCGGGAGAAATAATCTCCCAGACTATTGAAATGACATCCAACAATATTTTGAGATTTTATGCTTTTGAGGGTGTATTCGAAAAAACTCTTTTCCACCTTCAACAGCTTGAAATTTTCTGATACTTCAGACACATTTTTCAAAGTAGAAACATGAAACTTGCTGAGTTGATTTTTAAGAGACGTATAAGGTGCCGTGTGATGTCATTTTACGCTCAATTCATTATAATTCGATTTATAAACAATTATTTTCTTAGTATGATCCTTTTTTTTTTGGTTCACAGATCTCCCGCTTCGGAAAAATCGGTTCAAATTGCCATTTTTGATTACTTTTTTTGAAATATTTTCTGCATTTATCAAAGAATCGACAATCACAGCACCTTGTGTACTTTCCAAATAACACAATTTGCCAGTTTGATGCATTTGAGAGCAAAAAAGAATTTAAAAATAAAACGGAAAATAAACAATTTGCATCGAAATACACTCTTAAAGATTAAAAAGTGCAACCCCTCCCTCCTTGTCCGGAACTCTACAATGTCCAATAACATCACAAAGAAAAACAAATTATATGTAATCGCAAGCAAAAATAAACTTTTGTAACAGATTTTTTTTTCACAAGAATATAATAAACAGTGGATAAAAGTGTGCACAATTTTATTTCAATTTTATTGCTCAAAAGATAAAATTTAATTTCTGATTAATTATATAATAGAGGTTTTAGGACATATAAAAGTAAATTAATGAAACATTAAGCATTTCTTAGCGGTTTTTGAATCTCTGAGGTTTTCCCAATAGCGGACACCTCCGAATAGCGGACAATTTCTGCGATCCCGAGGTGTTCGTTATTTAGAGGTTTTACTGTATATAGTCGATAAACACTCCAAATCTCTTAATAAGGGTAAAAAAAATACATAAACAGTCACAAGAAAAGAAAAGAAAAGAAACAACTACAATTACAATCTATAACTACAACTACAATTTTCAATTGAATTGCAGAAGTAATAAATGTGCTAACTTCGTTGCAAATCTTCGTATACAAATTGCAACATGTAGCAATTAAATGTCCATAACGTGCACTAATTACTGCTATACTTGAATTTTACACAAAATCAGCCTAATGTAGACGTCTATAATTATACAGTAATCTACATATATGAATTGTACCAGAAATTAAAATGTTCAATAATAACTCTTCATTTTCGTATCGCAATTAGGTTTTTCAGTAAATTTTATCTTTTGTTACCAAACGGAAATCCATCCAGTCAGATAATTTTGGAATTAATCAAGTTTAAAATTTGAAATTCTTAATTTTAAATTCATTACGAATCATTACAAATCACGTTGCATTACAGGAAATGTTTTTAGCATAATTCAAGGGCGGATCCTGCCTTCCATTTAGAGCGGTGTAATAGCTATTTGGGGAGGGAGGGGTCACATTTTTCAATAAGCAGTTTATACATTGAAGATTCTTCCCTCCAAAATGGCTACTGATACTCTAAGGAACCCGTTTTCATTCATAAATACAAAAAATTGCATTATTATTCGTAAAATATAAAATCTAGAAATTTTATTTAAGAACAAGAAATCGTAGAACTTCAAATTTTTTTATAAAGGCAAAGAATCATTCAAGAAATCGAGTATTTTATGCCAATTTTTGGACATGAGATTACAAAAGTGCCATCATGAGGGCAATTGACTATTGCGGCGAGAAAGTCAGTTTACGACCCCCCCCCCCCTGTTCCCGCCACGTTTTACGAGACTTCCCGTTTTCCTTAAGCTTTATTGAAAAATGGACAACGCTAATCAATTAAGTTGATACTGAATAAGCGCTCTTGCAAATGTCTTACTTCTGACATTAAAAAGAACTTCACGAATGTGCCAGGAAATACCTAATATCGATTTAAGTATAGTTCAGAAAGATTCTCACATTGTCAAGCAAGAGGTGAATGTGAAAGAATTTAATGCAAATTTTATTTTTAAAATTTTCTTTGCACTTTTGCTTTGTTTAGCGGGGGAGGTGGGTGTAATAACACTCGTGACCTTCCCCTTGTATCCGCTATTTGATAACTCTAAAAGCACTTGGCAGAATGATATGTCATTTTATAGTATCATTTTGGATTTTATATTTAGTACCTTCTGTTAGTTGATTTCTGTTTAAAAAAAAAAGCTATTGATTATGATTGGATTCATATTCGTTTCAAAAATTATTTAATAATTATATATTTTTTTCGAAATTAATCTTGAAAAAATATATGATTCGCAACTTATGCCTCTTTTAGCAAAAATCGATTTCATTAAACATCAGAATTACACTCTCATGACCTAGTGGTTTTCAAGTTATGCAATAATAATAATATATCCGCAATCCAGTATGCTTTGAAAATAAATTTATCAGTAGGAATTTAAAAATTTACCAGTATAATTCCCAAACTATTTGATCGATTAACTTCTTGTTTAATATATAGGGGGAACTGGGGCACATTGATACTTGGGGCACATTCATACACCCCCTGTACAGCACACCGGGTCATTATAGGAAGTTTCACAACAGCTCCAAAAGGTGATACTAGTAAAATTAACTACATACAGAAAGTTTTGGAATGATTCAATAGTTTGATGAAATGGGATGGGTGATTAATTGTTTTTGTAGGTCAAAAGTAAATTTGAGTTGCATAATTGAAATGGTATTATACAATTGTTCCAGTATTTTCAACCGAAAAGAATACCCTCCCTGGCAAGTAAAGCTACTCTTTATCAGTTCCTCATTCTTTATTGTTAGATAAATTAAGAAGTGTTGGATTTGCGACTCATTTTATTCAAAATGGCTGTATGGGGCACATTGATACAGTCTTTGTCGGGGCACATTGATACAACCTAAATCCTTTTCTAGTTCATTTTTGCATTACCTTTTATTATTATTTTTTTTTATCATACACTCCTTAATGCAACATTTTTCTTCAAAAATTTCTACTATTAGTTTTTATTGAAGTGAAATAGCTCTAATTTCTTTATATTAGAACATTTTATGGTATTTTTGAAAACAGAAGACGTACAAACTTACACAATATCTAGTGCTAGTAGAATTAGCAAAAGAAATGGACGGCAGCCTGGCAAATCTCAAATTTATATCGATTCTCCAGAGAAAAAAGTATTATCGGCATGAAAAATGTTAAGTAAGAGAAACAAGCTGCAGAACAGTACACGATAAATATATTATAAACATAATTTTTAATATAATTATCCTTTATTTTCTGTTTGTAAACCGATTTATAAACAGAAAACCTGGTAATTCTTTCACCTTTCCTAAGAAAGAAGATAATTCTGGGTTAAAATGCGAGATATGACAAAGTTACCACAGCCAACAAACAGACAAGGAATAGCCAGAACATCAGGTCATTATACATTTCCTTTTGATTGCTTTAATATCGCTTACAAATAAACTGTCTGCGATTTTAATGTCTATAAATATATATAAAATGGTTTGCTAACTATTTTTCTATGAAAAATATGCATTGGTGTTATTTTTTCTCCATTTTTCCCAGACGTGTCAAAGTGTATCAATCTGCACCGGGGATGGGGCACATTGATACAAATTACTTTTTTTTATTTTTTAAAAATTACATGCAAAAATAATATATAAAACAATGATTGTACATTTTTATAACACACTACACAGGTTTTGCTGACATCACATAGAAAAATAACTTGAATTTTCTGCTTTCTAGACACCAAAAAAGTTTTTTGAAAAAAGCTGTATCAATGTCCCCCAGTTCCCCCTAAAGATAAAATTTACAAAATCCAACTATGTTACCAACTTTATTGTTGTATTTCAAAGTTTGTTCCAATTTTTAAATGTACACGACTCTAACTAAAATATATGTATAGCACTGATTAGTAGATATTATTAATAATGCGTTGGTACCGATCACATTTTTACACGGTGATTTGAGGCAGAGATGGTACAGTCGCATTTTTTTTTACGAAGAGAAAAAAAATAAATTAATTAATTTCAATAAAACGATACCTTTTTTGTAAGATATAGTATATAGTTTAATTTTTTTCCCATTTCAGAAGCTATTGATATTTTTCTAAAATACGTACCTCATAAAATAATTTGGGATTTAGTATTTTATTTCAAAATACTTCTTCATTATACATTCATATGTGAATAATCTACAATGGAAATATATGAATAACTTTATCTTAAAGAAAAAAAAACCCTTAATTTTGAAAAAATTCGGTCATTAAGGATAACTATTTTATAATTCTCATTCTTAAAGAATGTTGATGAGACGTTAAATATCTATAAGAATGAAGGGAAAATATTCATTTTCGCCTGAACAAAATTTAAATGGATATTTAAACGAAATATACGCGTTACTCGAATTCTAAACAGTTTTAAGGCGCAGGTGTGGCTCACTTAGTTTATATAAAAAAGTACCTTCATTTACATTTTATAGTTTTTTTGGGGAGAATAAGTATCTTCAAAGTTTCGAAGTATTACACGACTGTTAAACTAAAGAGAATAGCCTAGGATAAAAAAAAATAAAATCTATTCAATCGTATATCTGAAATGTGGATTCGGCGTAAAATGTTTAAACATACATATGTAGATGAACTGTATTTCTTTTTATGTTCCAGAAATAGTTTTCGATAAAATAATTCAATGGCGTATTTCCGAACGTCATATACACTGAATAAAAATCCTTGAAATGATTTTATAGCATGTAGTTTTATAGCATATTGTTTATTAATCTTAAGTGAATAAAAATTATTATATTTTGGACAGTGTGAATTCAACATTTTGATATTTTTAAAGTCCATAATACCTTATTCGAAACATTCACGTTGTGAATTTAATGGTCTAGAATTTTATTTTTAAATACAAAAATTCTGTATTTAAAGAATTTACATATGTGTGCAGGATTTCTTCTTAGACTTCAACCCTCTTTTCTCTTATTTATTTTTATTTTTTTATCTTTGTGAAACTTACGTAAAACAAAATATATATATATATATATATATGTATTTAAGTACAATCATTAATTTGTAGCGTTAATAAGTTAATTCTTGCATTATATGCCCGCTGAAGAATCATTATGACCTCACTATCCGTGAATCTACTGAAATTGTAAACAGAAGTAAAAAAACATACATTTTTTTTTTATCCTGATATACGGATGAACTCGATAAGAGAGGAGTGATTATTAATTAAAATAATCCTCGCCCCTTCTCACCTTTGCCCTCTATAGATCAGGAATATTTAATAAGTAATTTTTTTTTCAAATTTCCTGAATTAGAATTAAAGTAAAATAATTTTAAAAGACATCTTTTAAGTTTGAATCATTTATCATCAACAGTTTTCGACGTATATCGATTCAAATAGGAGAAATGGTGAAAAAACACATTATGATTACAAACACATTTTCACAAGAAGTGGCTTCCATTACTTTCAATGCTTTAAAGCTAGATTTGGAAAACAAATCAAAACTAAAAAGCAATATTTCCAGTTCCAATTATGAGAGAAAAAATATTTAAAAATAATTTAAATAAAAAAAAAAAATTAAACAAGAAAACAAAGAAATTTTTAATAAAATAAATTGTTTTTGGAAAATTTTTTGTGTCTCGTAACCTCACAATCTATGATCGGTTACCGAACAATTCGGATAGCGAACACTGTTTTGGAACAGATTTAGTTCATTAAGCTATCACGCACTGATGTACTTGATAAAATGATATAGCATTTAGTATTTTATTTCAAGTTACTTTGTCATTATACATTTGTTTGTGAGTAACCTACCACGAAAATGTAGAACTACTTTGGAATAACTTTAACTTAAAAAAAGAAAAAGAAAAAAAAAGCCAAAAAGTTAAAATTAAGTACTCTAATTTCGACTTTTTTTTGTTAAATATCGGTCATTAAGGATCAGTATTTTACAACTCTCTTCCTAAATAATGTATGTTGATGAGACATTAACTATCTTTAAGAATGAATGAAAAATATTCATTTTCGCCTGAACGAAATTTAAATGGATATTTAAACTAAAGACACGCGTTACACGAATTTTAAACAGTTTTCAGGCGCAGGTGTGGCTCCTTTAGTTTATAAAAAAAAAGATGCCTTCATTTACATTTTATAGTTTTTTGGGGAAAATAAGCATCTTCAAAGTTTCGAAGTATTACACGACTGTTAAACTAAAGAGAATTGCGCAGTATAAGAAAATAAAATCTATCCAGTCGTATGCCTGAAATGGGCATACGGCATAACAGGCGTTTAAACACACATATGTAGATGAACTGTATTTCTTTTTTTTATGTTCCAGAAACACTTTTCGATAAAATATTTCATAAAAATAATGCAATATTTGTGAACGCCATATACAGCGAATAATATTCTTTGTAATGATTTTGAGAAATAGTTTAGAGCATTTTGTTTAGTAATCTTATTTGGATAAAACGGTATTACATTTTGGACAGTGTGAATTCAATATTTTATTTTTAAATAGAACAATACTTTATTTAAATAGTTTACCTATGTGCGTATTTTTCTTCTAACACTTCAGTCCTTTTTTTTTCTCCTTTATTTTTGAGAATGTGCGAATAAAAGCATATGAGTTTCAATGTAAGAGTAAAACAATAAAAGCATATTAGTCTCTAAACAATCATTAATTTATAGAATTAAAAGTTAATCCTTGCATTATAAGCTCTCTGAAGAAATATTGCGAACTAACAATCCGTGAATCTACTGAAACTGAAAACAGAAGTCTTAAAAACTTACAATAAAATTTCATTTTACAGCTGTCCCTCAATACATGGATGACTTCCATCAGAGAGAAGTTATTTATAACTAACAAACCCCCCTCAGTTCTTCTCTCCGTAAACCCCTCCCCCCCCGTATGGCCTCTATGCAAAATGTAAGTATAGAATCAATTAGTAGATGTTATTAATAATGGATTAGCACCCACCACATTTTGATACAATAATTTGAGGCAAAGACTGTACAATCGCGTTTTTTTTTTTTTTTTTTTTTTTTTTTTTTTTTTTTTTTTTTTTTTTTGTCATGAAGTGAATTGTAATAAAAATGTAACTGTTTGTAAGATATAGTATATAGATTGCTTTCTTTTTCCATTTCAAATACTTTTGATGATATTCTAAAATATGTAAGTGATAAAATTACTAATGATTTAATATTTCATTTCAAAATACTTCGTCAAAAAACTCCTTAAACTCAAACTACATGCTTCAACTTCGACTTTTTGTTGTTGTTAAATACCGTTAATAAGGATCACTATTTTATAAATATCATTCCTAATGAATGTATATTGATGAGATAATAAATATCTATAAGAATGAATGGAAAATATTCATTTTCTCATGAACGAAATTCAAATGGATATTTAAACTAAAGACACGCGTTACACGAATTTTAAACAGTTTTCAGGCGCAGGTGTGGCTCCTTTAGTTTATAAAAAAAAGATGCCTTCATTTACATTTTATAGTTTTTTGGGGAAAATAAGTATCTTCGAAGTATTACACGACTGTTAAACTAAAGAGAATTGCGCAGTATAAGAAAATAAAATCTATTCTGTCGTAAGTCTGAAATGGGGATGCGGCATGAGACGTTTAAACATACAGATGTAGATGAACTGTATTTCTTTTTTTATGTTCCAGAAATACTTTTCGATAAAATATTTCATAATAATAATGCAATGACGTACTTGTGGACTTCATATACAGCAAATAATATTCTTTGTAATGATTTTCTGAAATAGTTTTAGAGCACTTTGTTTAGTAATCTTATTTGTTATTGCATTTTGGACAATGTGAATTCAATATTTTAGAAATTTATTTTTAAATAGAACAATACTTTATTTAAAGAGTTTATCTATGTGCGTATTTTTTCTTCTTACACTTCAATTCTTTTTTTTCTCTCTCCTTTATTTTTGAGAATGTGCGAATAAGAGCATATGAGTTTCAATATAAGAGTAAAACTATAAAAGCATACTAGTCTCTAAACAATCATTAATTTATAGAATTAATGAGTTAATTCTTGCATTATAAGCTTTCTGAAGAATTATTACAAACTAACAATCCGTGAATCTACTGAAATTGAAAACAGAAGTCTTAAAAACTTACATTAAAATTTTATTTTACAGCGGGTTCCGCAATATATGGATGACTTCCATCAGAGAGAAGTGATTTATAACTAACAACCCCCTCACTTCTTTTCTATATAACCTCTCCCCCCCCGGGTGGCCTCTAAGCAAAATGTAAGTATAGAATCAATTAGTAGATGTCATTAATAATGGATTAGCACCAACCACATTTTGATACGCTAATTTGAGGCAGAGACAGTACAATCGTGAAGTTAAAAAAATATATAAATGAATATGGAAATATAAAAATGAAAATATATGAATATTTTCACGAAGTTAAAAAAATATATATAAATAAATTGCAATAAAAATATAACTGTTTGTAAGATATAATATATGGATTGCTTTCTTTTTCCATTTCAAATACTTTTGATGATATTCTAAAATATGTACTTGATAAAGTTATTAATGATTTATTATTTCATTTCAAAATACTTTACTACTTAAACTAAAAAAACTCCTTAAACTCAAACTCAAACTAAATACTTCAACTTCGACTTTTCGTTGTTGTTAAATACCGTCACTAAGGATCACTATTTTATAAATCTCATTCCCAAAGAATGTATATTGATGAGATATTAAATATCTATAAGAATGAATGGGGAATATTCATTTTCGCATGATAGAAATTTAAATGGATATTTAAACTAAGGACACGCATTACACGAATTTTAAACAGTTTTAAGGCGCAGGTGTGGGTACCTTAGTTAATATAAAAAAAATGCCTTCATTTACATTTTATAATTTTGTTTTTTGGGAGAATAAGTATCTTCAAATTTTCGAAGAACTACACGACTGTTAAACTAAAGAGAATTGCGTAGCATAAGAAAATAAAATCTATTCAGCCGTATGCCTGAAATGCGGATACGGCGTAACACGTTTAACAATACATATATAAATGAACTGTATTTCTTTTATGTTCCAAATATACTTTTCGATAAAATATTTCATAAAAATAATGCAATGGCGTATTTCTGAGCGTCATATGCAACGAATAATATTCCTTGAAATGATTTTATGAAATAATTTTAGAGCATATTGTTTAGTACTCTTAAGTGGATAAAAGTTATTATATTTTGGATAATGTGAATTCATTATTTCGTTTCTTTTAAAGTCCATAATACTTTATTTAAAGCTTTCACATTGTGAATTTAATATTTTAGAATTTTATTTTTAAATAGAACAATGCTTTATTAAAGATTTTATGGAAATTTGTATGAGTTCTTCGTAGATTTCAACCCTTTCTTTCTCTCTCTTTAAAAAAAAATCTTTGTGAATATGTGTAAAAACAAACAAACAAACAAAAAAATGCGAGTTGCAGTACAATCGTAAATTTTTAGAGTTAGTGAGTAAATTCTTGCATTATATAAAATCTAAAGTAACTCACTAAGAATCCACGAATCTACTGAAATTAAAAAATATACAGTAGCATTTTATGCTACAACGTGCCCGATATATGGATTATTTCTATCAGAGAGGAGTGGTCTGTAAATCTTCCCGTCTCTTTTATGCTTATGCTGCGTCAGTTGAATCAACCATGTAACACGGGTTTTGTAATTTGATTAGTTGTATTTGTGACTGTCAATTATCCGCAAGAGGGACATAGGTCTAAGGAGGAGTGGGGGGGGTCTTTTGTGTGTCTTTGAAAGAGAACCTAACCCGTATTTACACAAGGAAATCTAAGGCTTGAGGAAAATTATAGAAAACACCCTAAGATTCGTCCAACGGGCGCGACTGGGTTCGAGCCCAGCATGTCCCGTTTACCAGCTTCGAGAGCAGAGCCTCTCGGCCATTGATGAGGCTGTGTGTAATTTGAAGGGAAGGTTTTATATCACATAGAGAAGTAGCATTCTTATCTTTTTACAAATTTTAAATCCGGATGATGGTTAAGTATTACTCTAAAGTGCTCCATTTTTAACATTTTTTAAAAATTATTTAATCATTTCTTAAGTATTGTACACGGTGTTCTAGAAAGGCCTCCCCAACTTTGAAATGACATAATTTCGAAACAGTGAGAGATAGAAATGTGAAGCAAGTTGAATGTTAGATAGATAGATCTGGAATTTTTCATACATCAATTTAAAAAGCTCGTAGCTATCCAGATAGACTTAGTGAAGTTTGAAGATTATCTCATTGTCTAAAATTTAACGAATGTAATTATTTTGTGTATTATTCGAATTAATATCTGTATGAAAATAGTCTAAGGAAGTGTTTTTGGAGACGTATAGAAAATATTGTATTAAAACAGGGTTTAGCAAATATTACAACTTTTTATTTTATTTATCATTTTATCATACATCATTTGTTGAGAAAAGCAAAATACAATCGAGTCTCTCTACAACGAAACTCCATCTAGCAAATTTCTCTATTTAACGAATTTTTTGTAGGAACGGTCAATTTTTTCATGATTTCATTAAAAAATATCGCCATTTAGCGAAATACATATCTCCATGTAACGAAGTTTTTCAAAAATGCTCTTTCACATGTTCAGAAAACGCTTCAAATTATTTGTGGAATAAGCTTTTTTACGTGGATTTTTGGTTTATATTTCATAGATGCACTCCCCTTCCTTATTCCTTTTGTCTAAAAAAAGGCATTCACCCCCCCCCCCAAGAAAAACATCCTTTTTGCATGGTTACACTTGAATTCGTTTTAACCAAGATGAGTATGCATTCTTGGAAAAGATCGAAACATATCACAAAGTATTCTGAAAGATAAAACTATTCCATTACCGTCGTGAAAATGTTGTTTGTTTCTTTGTTTGGATAGACAGGGATAAAAGGGCAATTTAAGAAAAGGCCGTCTTTTTCAGCAGATTTTCATTTACCTAAACTAACTCTTATTACTTTTAGAGTTTAGAGTGGATGTTTGTTGTTTGTGACGGCTCGGAATAATTTTTTGTAGTGAGAGATCATTTGAATGAAGAATTGTTACTAAATGTCATGTATGCTGGTGTGATTTTCTACTGCATTTGTATAAAATCGCTCCTAAGATAAGCATAACACTCACTGATAAGTGATAAAGTAATAATTTACAAAAGTAATCAATAAGATTCTGGAAAAAAAGGAAGTGGCAAAAACGTTTGAGATTCCAGCAAAATTCCGTTAAAAATTTCAAAAACTTAATTAAACAGCTCAAAGGCAATACTGTTTCAAAATTTAAAAATTAAATGAAAATTTTTTTGCCGCTCTCTATTCAACGAATTTTTCGATATAACGAACTTTTTGACTAAACAGTGGATTTCGTTATATAGAATCTCGACTGTATATTCAAATTAAGGAGTGAACTATACGTATAAAATAAAAGAATATCCAACGGTTCAAAGAGAATTGAATAAACTTTTATTATTATTGTTTTTAATAAATGACAAAACATAAATGAATTCATAATAAGAAAAGAAAAACCATTTAATATCATTTCTATATGTAAAGAGTAACTAAATATTATTTCAGACAAAATAATACTCCATGAAAAGATAAGTACCATTAATAGCACACAAGACCGGAAATGGTCAACTTTATTTGTAAACTATTTAACACATTATGATGGATGTTTTATCTATGCATAACTGCGCAAAAAATGCTTCAGAACTAAGAAAAAGTATATTGGAACACAAATAATAATTAAGTTTTTAAAAACATAAAAATTCCTATCTTTTAAAAAAGTATTTGAGATACAAAGAAAAATAAAATCGTTAAATTTAAGCTCAGTTGCTTTTTAAGAATACGTAATCTAAATAAAAATATTATTGCTTAATTATAAATACATTTTTAAATCTTTATACGATGTATCACAAGTGGATTAATCAAGCACTTTTCAAAATTTATCCCTTTACGAATATGTAAAAAGCTGTAAATAAATTTGATTAAAATTGAAAAAAGTGGGGCTTAATTTATTTATTTATATAACTCTATTTAAAAAGGATTTAAGATGTTATTATCAGTATCGGATAATTAAGATTTAAGAATAAGCCATTTGTGCATTGTCTTCTTGACAATTAAATGAAAATCTTTGCTCATCAAGATTTTTCAATTAGTTGAAATACGGATATTTAATTGTTGGCACTTTTGTTAATTTACAACAAAGATAACAAGAGATATTCATTTAATTAATACATTATATATCTTAATTATTGTAATAAAGTGATGAAACTAATTATGGATACCTTTGTTTTAAAAGCTCATTGAAACTAAAGTTTAGTTCACGCTTGTGAATTTTAATAATTATTTAAATATTTATATAAGAAGAAAGCATTTATTGGTTTGCACGCTTTTCTCCAACTATGACTGATGCGCGTAGTCAGTTGTAAGTATTGGATTTCACTATAAAGGATTTCATAGAAAAGACCATGTCAATACGGTCATCAAAATTTGCAGAACTTCTGACTGGAATAGAACCATTCAACAGATATAGAATAATTGTTTAGAAGAGGTCATCCACTATATATATATATATATATATATATATATATATAATAACCGCTTCAGCAAAATTTTCTTTTTCTATAGTAACCCTTTTTATTTCTGAGCATCTCAGTTGTTTAATGGAGTAGTTTCATGACTTTTATTGATAAAATTTTAATTTTGTTATAAAATATCAACAAATGCCAAAAAAATATTAATTTAAGTGCATACGGAATTATGTTTCATAATAGTTACAGATGCATTCAAAAAATCATGCTCAGAAATTATTTTTATACCCATAAATAATAAATAAATTGGGAATCAGTTTTCGCTCAAATTACAATACACTTTTAAAATAAATGGCAAATGTAAGAGAATTTTTATTATCTTCTATTTGACATGGTAAAACATTAAAAATGCGTGATTTTGAAAAGCTTAAAAATTGCAGTTGATGCCAAATTTAATCGTTTGCTGTTTGCAACATCAATGTGAATTCAATGTTACAGATAGAAGTGTTTGTCCTTTATGTATATAAGGGGTTTGATCTCTTTTCAACAATTAGTCCAAATCTGTTCAACATAGTTGTATTCGAGACAGTAGCTCCTGACTTTTCACGACCGTACTGCACTGTAAAACATTTGTGTAATGGTACTCCATAAAGTTGGTGGCAGCCAAGCTACCACCAAGTTTATGGTGGAATAACCGATGATACCGGTTTATCCAATATAACCAGTGTAACATTACACTAATATGTAATGTTACACCAGTAACATATGTTTAAATTACACCATTATATAAGTAGAAAAAAAATCACACCATTAAAAACTGGTAGCAGCTTTGCTGCCACCAGTTTTATGGAGTAATGTTACACAAATGTTTTACCGTATGTCATGGGCTTTTCTATTATACCTTTTATAATGAAATCCAATACAACCTGCTTTAGTTATAGTGGAGTAAAACTGTGAAGACCAAACAATGCTTACTTTTTAAATAAATATTTATACATTTATTAAAATTCACACGCAAAACTACACTTTAGATTCATTGAACTTTGAAAACAAAGATCAGCAATTAGTTTCATCAGTTAATTACAATTATTAAGATGTTTAATGTATTAATTAAATGTATTAATTCAACTCCTATTTTCTTTGATGTAAATTAATAAAAGAGTCAAGAATTAAAATATCACATTTCAAGTAACTGAAAAATCACGATAAGCAAAGATTTTCATTTAATTGTCAAGAAGACAATGCACAAATGACTTATTATTAAATCTTAGTTATTCGATACTGATAATAACATCTTAAATCCCTTTTTAAATACAATTATTCGAATAAGTAAATTAATCCTCTTTCTTTTTAACTTAAATGAAATTTATTTGCAGCTTTTTATATATTCGTAACACAATAAATATTGAAAAGTGTTTCATTACTCCACTTGTAATATGCTGTATAAAGTTTTAAAAATGTATTTATAATCAAACAATAATATTTATATTTAGATTATGTGTTGTTGGAAACCAATTATATCTAAATTTAATGATTTTTTTGTGTCTGGTATACTTTTTTAAGGATAAGAATTTTTATGTATTTAAAAATTTAATAAGTCACGATTTGTGTTTCAATATTCTTTTATGCAGTTTTGAAGCATTTTTTGAGCATTTATGCTTAAGTAAAACATTTATTATAATATGTTAATTAGTTTACAATGAAAGTTAACAATTTACGGTTTTGTGTGCTATTAATGGTACATGTCTTTTTATCGAATATTATTTTGCCTTAACAATTATTTAGTTACCATTTACATATAAAAAGAATTATTTATGGATATGATTTTCTTATGAATTCATTTATGCTTTGTCATTTAGTAATAACAAAAATAATAAAAATATTATGGAATGCGAGGCGTGAGAAATTTTCTACAAAAATTTTCGAAGAATTATATTATTAAAATTCATCGATGCTGGATTTCAATAGTTTCGTGTTTGTCACATAGTTGTTGGCTATCAGAAAAATATTGCATTTTGTGTTGCGATATGCTATATCCTGAGCACTTTTTAAGGAAGTAAAATTTAAAATATTATAAAATGCAAAGCGAAAAAAAAAATTCGACAAAAAATAAAATAAATAAATAAAAATGTATTATATATAGATTTGCTAGAAACTTATCTTAATAATGTAATATAAAATTATTTAAGTGATATAATACTTAAGGGTGGTTGAACAATTAATTAACACTTTAGGCTAATGCTTAACCATCATCTGGTTAAAAATTTGAACAGTTGTTATGAACGCTACTTCTCTATATCTTATAAAAACCTTTCTTTAAAATTACAACACGTGTTCTATGTTTGATTCAATAACACAGCGCAAAAACATAAAAGTGGTGGTAAGGTTGCTTGTGTTTATGGTGTCCAATTATGACGAGGGATATGTGACCTAAGATGGAGAGTGCCCTACTTGGAAGTCTTTCTAAGGTGGATGTAATCCGTATTTAAACAAGAAAATTCAACGTTTGAAGAAAACCACGGAACACTCCGAACGATTAGGCAGACGAACCCGATTTGGTTCAATCACAGCATCTACTAGTTTCGAGAGCATAACCTTTCTGATATAGGTAAAAAGGAGTGAAGGTTTATTTAATTGCATAACCCTCCTCTCTGATGGAATCCATCTATATATCGGGTTCGTTGTTGGATAAAATGTCATTGCATGTTATTTCATTTTTGCTTACAATTTATTTGATTCACGGATTGTTATTTCGTAATAATTCTTAGGAGGGCATATGATCAAGAATGAATTCATTAATTCTACAAAATAATGATTTTATTGAAACTATCAAAAATTAACAAAGATATAATACAAGAATTAACTCATTAGTTCTACAAATTAATGATTGTACTGAACATTCGCAAAGATTTAAGAAAAAAAAAAGAAAAACGGGTTGAAGTCGAAATGAACTCATGCAGTCATAGGTAAATTCTTTAAATAAAGCATTGTTGTGTTTAAAAATATTCTAAAATATATAATTTATATTGTCCAAAATATAATAACTTTTCTACTAAGTAAGATTCCAAACAATATTCTCTAAAAACTATTTCATAAAGTCATTACAAGGAATTTTATTCACTGTATATGACGCTAAAAATGCATTATTGCATTATATTTATGAAATATTTTATCGAAAAGTATTTCTGGAACATAAAAAGAAATGCAGTTCATCTACATATGTATATTTAAACGTCCTTATGCCGTATCCACATTTCAGGCTTACGACTGAATAGATTTTATTTTCTCATGCTATGCAATTCTCTTTAGTTTAACAGTCGTGTAATACTTCGAAACTTTGAAGGTACTTATTCTCCCCCAAAAAACTATAAAATGTAAATGAAGGTACTTTTTTTATATAAGCTAAGAGAGCCACACCTGCGCCTTAAAACTGTTTTGAATTCGAGTAACGCATGTCTTTAGTTTAAATATCTATTTAAATTTCGTTCAGGCAAAAATGAATATTTTTCATTCAATCTTATAGATATTTAATGTCTCATCAATATATGCCTTTTAGAATTAAAAAAATGATTATCCTTAATGACCGAATAAAAAATAAATCAAAGTTGGAGGATTTGTTTTTACGATTAAATTATTTTAAAGTATTCCTAGATTTCCATGGTAGGTTATTCACCCAGAAATGCCCAGTGGTGTAGTATTTTTAAATATAATACTGAATTCTGAGTAATTTTAACAAGTACGTATTTTAGAAAAATATCAAAATCATTTGAAATAGGAAAAGAAAGTAATCCATATAATATACCTTAAAAACAGTTAACTTTTTATTGAAATTAATTAATTAATCAAATATTCTTAACTTAACCCGTAAAGCATGGTGACGTCACTGCAACGTCGTTGTGAAGTCACATTGTGACTTTGTGACCATCGATTGTCGATGTGATGTCACGTGACGTCGATGTGGAATCACAGTGACTAAAATGTGAAGTCGTTATGACCGTTTTAGAGCTCTTTTGTGACGTTTCACAAAGTAGTCACCAGAAACATGTTGCCAGAAACATGTTTTTTAAAGTAAATAACATGTTTTGAAGGATATTTATAAATTTCTAAAGATTTTAAAGAAAGTCACATCTCAGTCACAATGTAACGTCTCTGAGTGGTGACATTTTGGTCACAGATGTGATGTGACCAAACTGACTCACAGTGACGTCACTGTGACGTCACTGTGACCATGTATGCTGTTAGGGTAATGAATAAAAAGTACCACTGTACTGTCTCTGCCACAAGTCATCGTATGAAAATTTGGATGGTACCAATTCATTATTAAAAAATCTTCTAATTAATTCTTCTAATTAATCTAACTATGTTTAAATTTTGCTTAGAGAGTCATATACATATAGAAATTGTAACAAACTTTGAAATTTTCCTCAAAATTTGCTTTTATAACACTTAATTTTGGTAGCGTATTTGGATTCTTATCTAAACTTTACCTTCAGATAAAAAGCCGGTAATTATTCGATCAAATACACTATTAAAAATCCTGTCCTAATTTGAATGTTAGTCGTAGTTTTAATGCTTAGTAATACCAACGGGTGGAGCTTTCTATTGCAATCATGTTTCAGCTATTGGCTTAAACCAAAGTTCCAAATGTTGGTACAAGATTTCAACATCTGATATGGTGGCAGATACTAATCACCAAAATTTGGTTCTAACTTGGACAAGATTTTGAACAGTGTAGTTTCAGAATTATACTGGTTAAAATTTTAAATTCATAATGATAAATTTATTTGTAAAACGTACTGCATTGCGAGTATTTTTATTTTTATTATTATTATTTTGCACATAACTAGAAAACAACTAGGATGTGAGAGTGTATTTTGGATTCGCATATTTGAGGCTTAATCCTTATACGTCCGATTTTTTTTAATTATCAAAAAAATGCTTTTACGTTAATAACATTAACACTAGCCACCCAAACATATTAATTAGAATTTAACAAGCATTTCATTCTCTGAAACATAACAAATGTTCTTGACTTGCGTATTATTCAATTTATATTCATATAACAATAGGCTAAAGAAGGGTTTTTTGAGATGTTTAGAAAATATTATATAGCATGTATATTATATATATATATATATATATATATATATATATATGAACTCGCCATTTGGCGCGCATGGCATTCTTAATTTAAAAAGAGCAACCCTGCTGATCTTGCTAAGATCCGTTGCTTGCATTACTAACAAACTGGTTTTTCTACGTGTTACTGTTTTAGCTTGTATAGTAAACTATTGCTTCCTGCTTTTATAATTTATTAACAATTTTATAGCGCTGTCCTCTACATTAATGGTGATAACTAGATAAGTTTCTCTTTTTTTTTTCTCTCAATATTTTGTTTTCTTACTTTTTATCCAAATTATATATGAATGTAATGTTCATCATTTCCACGTGCATAAATAGGGTTAGTTTGTACTCTTGTTACTGACACTATTTGCTGCACGCTATTGTTTTAATATATACATATTTTTTCATTTTTTCAACTATTTATTTCTATGTTCCTTGTTTAATAATTTGTTTTTTGTGTGCTGGTAGCCCCAATTACGTATTATTTTGCTATTTCATGGCTAATACGTGGATGAAACGAAACCGCACACTTCATTTGTAGTTCCAGAGTATTTGGGGCCTGATGATTCTGCTCTGTGGACTACAAATTTCCTTTGCATTCATTTTATTTTATTTATTTATTTATTCAGCTATACTCGTTTCACTGTTTTTTTTTATTATAATTCAATTCTATTCAAATTCTTCGTTTTGGTTTATTGTTTTATTGATAAAATCTATTGGTGAATCTTGTCTACTTTTAATGGTATTACAAATATATATATATATATATATATATATATATATATATATATATATATATATATATATATATATATATATATACAAGATTTAACTAATGTCTCAAATTTCTAATAATTTTTGCGTTTTATTACACATGTTTCTTTCAGAAGAGTGACCTTTATTTTATATTTAAAGAGTGAGATATATGTTTATATTGAAAGAATCAGAAAAAGTGCAAAAACAGCTAAGCAAATATATATGATTGTTAATACTACTAAATGTCTAAATGTTAATAAAGTCATATAGTAATGCATAGACACATACTAACATTACTACAGGTAAACAGCAAAAAAAGCATTTTGTTTTTTAACAAAATAATACTCAATTAACAGACATGTACTATAATACACCAGACCCGAAAAGGTTAAAAAATTGATTTCTGCTAAATAAAAAAGGGCATGAGTGATATTGAATTTATGTATTTTTTCAATATTAATCAGGAAAAAATATATATTTATTAAATAGTTTTCGAAGCGAATATGAATACAATCATAATCAATATTCTCTTTTAACAGAAATCAATTAACAGGAGGTACAAAATAAGTAATCCTAAATGAAAATTTAGAATTATATTTCATTCTACCAACCAGTTTTAGAGTCATACCGAAAGCAGATAATGGCCCCTCACCCCACCCTGAACGAAGTAAGTTCCTTAAAGAGCTTTTAAAAATTAAACTTACATTAAATTCTTACAAATTTACCTCTTGCTCAACAATGAGAATCTTTCTGACTCTTTAAAACTATAAACTATACTACCTTCTGACACATTCGTGACTTATTTTCTAAAATGGGGGAGGGGGGGGTAAACAGAATTTCTTGCCACGGCAACCAATTTCACCATTTTTGTGACTCTCAAGGCCAAAAAATTGGCATAAAATGTTCAATTTCTTGAAGAATTCTTTGTCCTTATGAGAAAATTTGAATATCTACTATTTCTTGACATCCCAATGAAATATTGTGACAGTTATTTGAAGAATCGAAGACTTAACGTCACAAACATTTATTTCACAAAACGTAACAAACACACACATAGCACGATTACAGGAAGAGGTTTTAGACATACATGGGCAGTATTCACCTTGGATAAGGTATAGAACATTTTCGTGTCAATGGTGTGACATCTTTCCTTGCCAAGCTAACTCACATCTCACTCTGGGGGGTAAGCAAAAATGTTCCGTGCAAGGAACCAATGAAAACAGCGCCCTCTGGGCTCTGAAAAAATAGTGGAGTTGAGAGGTACGTTACAATATCTAAATTATATATTTTTACGATTAATAGTACAATCTTCGGAATTTATGAATGAAAGTGGCTTCCTAAAAGTATCAGAAACCTTGTAGAAAAGTATTTTGGAGGGAACAACCTTCAATATAAAAAGTGCTTGAGTGAGAGATGCTCCTCCCTCCCAAAAAAAGAAAAAATACCCATGATCCCCCTTTAAATGAAGAGATGGACCCGTTCTTGAGTAATGCTGAAAACATTTCCTCTGTTACAAAGTGATTTGAAAAGATTAATAGTATATTTAAAATTAAGAATTTCAAACTTTAAACTGATTAATTCCAAAATTATTTGACCGGAAAATTCAAGTTTGGTATCAAAAGATAAAATTTTCCTGAAGAAATAAAATACGATGCCAAAATGAAGAGTTATTATTAAATATTATAATTTCATGTACAATTGCTATGTGTTGACAGCTGAATAATTGTAGACGTTTACATTAAACGATATCTGTGCAAAATTCAAGTATAATATTAATTAATAGACTTTATATCTATTTTATTACAACCTGTTACAAAATTAATACTAAAATTTGCAAATCAATTAGTAAGATTGCATCGTTGTTTCTTTTCTTTTTCCACGACTATGAATGTAATTTTCTTATCCTTATTAACCCCTTCCCAACGGGATACTTTTAAGAAATTTTTAATGTTTTGTCACCGGTATTTAAAAAGAGAAATTTGTGACTCGTTAAATCGAGAAATTTTCGATAAAATAAGGCAAATTTTACTGTAAATTTCTACTGGTGGGGATAAACCAAGATTTTTAAGCCATTTTGCGGTACGCATACGTGTCGCTTGTCCCCTAAGGATTAAGAAATTATGAGAGTTTTTCGGGCTATATGTAAGAGGGAGGGCTTACTTTCGATAAAATAATTATTTTTTTATTATTTCCATCTATTATAATAATCGATAAAACTTCAAGATAAAAAAAATTGCATATGAATAAATAAAATAAAGAAATTGCGTAATACTTAGTATAATAATTATTTTGTTGAGACAATTACGAATACTGTGTGAATTTTTTATAGTACAAAAAATTGCGGTATTTAAAACTTGTTTACAAACAAATCATTATTTTTGAAACCAAAGGCAAACTTTCTGTATTCTTAATATATAATGATATACCTTTTAAGTAGAGTAAGAAAAACAAAAATCAATAGACAAAAACCCATAACAAAATAAAGTATTTTGTATATGTCTGCAATAAAATGGCAATTGTTCTAAGTTAGAGCCTTCTTTCACTATTTTAAATTAAATTATTATAACCTTTCTCGTGAAAATTGTAATGTACATTGCCATTATCAAATTACAAATGATGTTTATACGTGAAAGAAAATATTTGAACAAAATACATTTGTGAAAATATTATATTTCCCAAGGGTCTTGACAGACAATACATTTTAAGTTAATTCAATCGATTTTGAAGTTTTATATACTCTTTTCAAAAAAGAAATAAAACTCTTGAGTGATAATAATAATAATAAATTGTTCGCGAACTATATAGCAACAAAAATATGTATTTTGCTTTATTTTATTAAAGTAACCTACGATGAGCACGTTCAACATATGTAGAGATATTCTGTAAAGCATGATTATTATTAGCAGGAATTTTGTCAAAGAATTTAATAGCCTGGTTTTTAGAAACTGTACGAATAGACGGGGTATTAGCACAATGATGCATAGCAGTATTTCTTCTATACCAGGTGCAAGTAGATTTCCCCTAAGGGTTTTATTTTAATAACATTTTGAAAGTTAGTTTTTGCCAAAGAACCCCAGATCTTAACATAATAGAGAAGTATGGGACGTAAAACTCTTTTTTAGAGATAATTTGTTACCCACGCTTATCTCATTATTGTACAGGAGATGGGAAAGATAATGTTTTGCTATGTAAAACTCTTGGATGCTATAATAGATGTGCTTACGGCAAGTGAGAGTACTATCTAGGAAAACATCCAGATATTTAACTTCTTGCTCAGAGCTGAAAAAAGAACCATGAAGATAGAGTTGTGGTGGATGTGTGCGCTTACGAGTGAAAATGGCTGACTGTGATTTGTTGGAATTAATTTTGATGCTCCAATTAGTGAAATAAATTTCAAGAATATATTTAAAATGTTTTTGAGGATATTCATGCATAACATGGCAATCCTTGTCACGCAAACTCTCATCTTTCCCTGCCAGTCTACAGGTTTTGTTCATGAATCACGAAATGAAGGTAATGTTTAAAGTTTGTTTCATTTAGTTTAGCAGTACGTTGTTACAGTAACGAGTAGCGAGTTAAATTCGAAAAAAAAAATATTCGGTATTCCATATTTGAGAGAATACCTGTTACTCAGTAGCGAATACATACGGTTTGCATCAACTCTACTAACAATCGAGTACATGCTTTTTTCATAGTGGATGAAAAACGTTAAAACCAATAAATGCTTACTTCATAAATAAATATTGAAATACTTATTAAAATTCACACGTGTAAATTAAACTTTAGTTTCATTGAACTTTTGAAACTAAGATTCGTAATTAGTTTTATCATTTTATTACAATTATTAGGATGTTTAATGTATTAATTAAATGAATATCGTCATTGTTCTTTATTATAAATTAACAAAAGAGTCAAGAATTAAAATGCCGTACTTCAATGAAATCGAGATAAGCAAAGATTTTCATTTAATTGTGAAGAAGACAATCCACAAACGACTTATTCTTAAATCTTAATTATTCGATACTGATAATAACATCTTAAATCCTTTTAAAATAGAATTATTTGAATAAATAAGTTAAGCCTCATTCTTTTCAACTTAAATGAAATTTATTTGCAGCTTTTTTCAGATTCGTAAAGAGGTAAATTTTGATAAGTGCTTGATTACTCCACTTGTTGTATAAAGAATTTAAAAGTGTATTTATAATCATGCTATAGTATTTTTATTTTGATTAGATGTTGTTGAAAAGCAATTGTACCTAAAGTTTATGATTTTCCTTTTCTTTGTATCTCAAATACTTTATCAAAAAGCTAAGAATTTTTGTGTTTTTAAAAACTCAATTAGTCATTATTTGTGTTTCAATATATTTTTTCAGCTTTGAAGCATTTTTTTGCGCATTTATAAATAAAAAAAACATCCAATATAATGTGTCAACTAGTTTAAAATGAAAGTTATCCGGTCTGGTGTGCTATTAATGGCCTATGTCTTTTTATTGAATATTATTTTTTCCCAGCAATTATTTAGTTACTCTTTACATACAGAAATGATGGTATATGGCTATGCCTTTCTTATTATGAATTCATTTATATTTTGTCATTTAGTAATAAAAATAATAATAAAAGTTTACCCAATTTCCTTTTCACTGTTTTATACATATATTTTATACATATATTTCACTCTTTAAATTGAAAATATAATTTTCTGGACGAATCATGCATGATAACATTAAAAAGTGTAATATCTGTTAAATTCTGTTACAATATGATATTTTCTAAATGTCTCCAAAAACTATTCCTTAGCCTATTATCATATAAATATAAATTTAATATTACACAAAAAACGTGCATCCGTTAGATTTCAGAAAATGAGATAATCTTTATGATTCAATAAATCTATTTGGAAGTAAAAGTAATTTTGTTCTGAAAATGGAAAAAACTGGAAATGAAAGGGTCAAATGTATTTTATAAAGTCATTTTCTAAATATTATTAAGTAAAGAAGCAAAGAATTTAAACTAGTTGAGAATGCTAAAATTAATATTTAAAAATTTTAGGTGCTTAAAAGACGCTCTACCAACAGAGTGAAAAAAATTTCAATCCGGATGTCGAACCCGGGTCATCGGTACAACAGACAAGCATTCTACTTACTGAATCACTTGGAAGGATATCTGATTTGCTTAATTTGTATGGAATGACCAAAAAGAGATTGGAAGTTTGGTTGTGTTTATGTTCCAACTATCTACACCCCCAAATATCAATACGAAACATATGAGCCCTAAAAGAGGAAATCCAAGGTTTGAACAAAACCACGGAAAATTCCGACGGGCACGATTAGGTTCGAACCCAGCACCTCCCGTCCATCAGCTTCGAGATAAGAATCTTTCGGTCACTGGTAGGGTAAAGATAAGACGGAGTGAGGGATTTTTAAATTACAATCACCCCTCTCTGATCGAATCCATCCATATATCGGGCACATATAAGGATAAAATGTCATTGAATGGCTTTTGTTTACAGTTTCAGTAGATTCGCGGATTGTTAATTCTTCAGAGGGCAAATAATGCAAGAATTAACTCATTACTTGTACAAATTAATGATTTTACTACGACGCACATGTTTTTATTGTTTTATGTACTTTCAAAAATAAATAAATAAATAAATATATAATTAAAAAAAAAAAGCGAGAGAGAGGGAGAGAAGAGTTGAAGTCTAAGAAGAACTCATACACATATAGATAAAATCATTAAAAGAAGTATCGTTGTATTTAAAAATAAAATTCTAAACTCTTGATTTCACTTTGTCCAAAATATACAGTCTGTACCGGATATATGGTCACTTGCTTTTAAGGTCTCTCCGCTAATGAAGTCACTTTTCGTAAGTCCGAAGTGTCAGAATAGTTATTATGTGTTAAAATGCACTGCCTATATGAACAGTTTCTAATGGTTTCTATCGGATATATGGCCATAAAATTTTAGGAAAAGTTAAATCCATAAAGAGAAATTTCATAGCTTTTTTTTGTATTTTACATTATTTGTCGTTGCGTATAAAGTGTTCGTTTATTTGTTAATTGTCATTTGTGTATAAAATTTGTCAGCAAAAGGAAAAATTTGACAACATTGAAAAAAAAAGAAATTCATAGAAAACTTTGAAGATTAAATGTATGGAAGCAGGTTTTGCAAAGACTCGACACTGAATAAAGTGTTAGGAATAAAATGTTGCTTATCAGAAAGATATTATCAATCAAAATAAAAAGCGGCATTTTTTTCAACATTTGGGGATGTTGAGAAGATCTTTTTACTTCGATAAAACATGCCAGACGCAGAATGTTCCATTTTCATGGATTATCGTAAAAGAAAAGTCTTTAAATATTGCTGCTGAACTAGGAAAACCGAATTTTACCCCAGCAAAGTGTAGTTACAAAAGTTTACCTTGAGGAACATTCTTATTTTTAGGTAGATTTCGTAAGAAATACTACCTATTGCAATCGCACCAGTTTATATATCTATCTATCTATCTATCTATATATCTCACTTTTTTATGGACACGATAACTTCTATAATTCTTCACCAATCTCCACCAAACTTTTACACAAAATCAAAGAGGGTAAAATCTTGGCTAAGTTCGTTAATGGGCAAAATCGGACCAAGGGGGTCGGAATAGGGGGCGTTTTTGTGAAAACCGAAAAAAAGCCATAACTTCTTAATTAATTTAGATATCGAATCGGTTTAAAGTTTATATTACTTCTTAAAATTGGGTCAAAAGTTTATGCATGACTGATTTTTGATAAATTTAAAAGTGGGCTCAAGGGGCGAAAAAAACAGGGATTTTGAGAGAAAAAAATTCATAACTTCGTCAATTTTCAAGATATCAAGTCTAATTAAATTTTTTGTAAATGTTCTTAAAATTATCTAAAACTTTTGTACTTACAAGTTTTTGATAGGACCAACTTTTACCGATGAAAAAAATTAAAAACGAAAAGAAAAAGGGCGCTGAATAAAGAGAAAAATCCATAACTCCATCAATTTTTAAGATATCAAATCTGATTAAATTTATTTTACATCTTCTCAAAAATATCTACAACTTTTATATTGACAAGTTTTTCATAGGACGAACTCGTATAGCAAAAAGAATTTAAACAAAAATAGGAGTTGGAGAAAAAAACCTCAAATCCAAACTGCTTATATTCTGACTCATTTTTAAATTCATTTTTGATTTTAAACGCATCCAAATGGTAGATCCTCTTATTTAGAAACTGTATAAAGTGACGCATTGGTCAATTTTCTGATAAAGACAGAATATATTTCAATAAAGGCTACCAAAAAGGGTATTTTAAACAGAATTTCCGAAAGTCATCGGGACTGAAAATTGAAGGAAGTATTCAAATAAGAAATTGCTTTTTTTCTGACTCGTTTTTAAATCCATTTTTGTTCTCAAACGCATCCAATTTACAGATCCTCTTATTTAGGAACTATATAATGTGATGCATTGGTCAGTTTTTTGATAAAGACGGAATATATTTCAAAAAAGGGTACCAAAAAGGGTATTTTGAACAGAATTTTCAGAAATCATCGTGACTGAAAATTTAAGGAAGTGTTCAATAAGAAATTGCGTTTTTTTCTGACTCGTTTTTAAATCCATTTTTGCTCTCAAATGCATCCAATTTACAGATCCTCATATTTAGGAACTACATAATGTGATGCATTGATGGGTGTTTTGAAAAATACAGAATATATTTTGAAAAAGGCTACCAAAAAGGGTATTTTGAACAGAATTTCCCGAAGTCTTCGCGATTTGAAAATTTAAGGAGGTTTTCACATAGCAAATTGCGTTTTTTATGACTCGTTTTAAAATCCATTTTCGCTCTCAAACGCATCCAATTTACAGATCCTCTTATTTAGGAACTATATACTGTGACGCACTGACCAGTTTTTTGATAAAGATAAAATATATTTTTAAAAATGCTGTCAAAGTGAGTATTTCGCACAAAATTTTCCGAAGCAATCATGATTAATAAATTAAGAATGTATTCAAACAACAAATCGGTTATTTTATGACTCATTTTTAAATTCAATTTTTTTCTCAAATGCATTCAACTGACAGTTTTTTGTTATTTAGGAACTGTATAACGTACTGTTTTGGTAGATTTTTTAATAAATTCAGAATCTATTTCAAAATATGTTGTCAAAATGGTCATTTGAGCTGAATTTTTCTTAAGATGATTCTGATAAAACCAGTTTTTCCAAAAAAATGAAATTAAAAATTTTTCATAAACGGCCAATTGAAGTTATTAAACTGGGTTTATCTCTAATCATATATATATATATTTATTTATTTATTTTTTATTTATTTATTTATTTTTTTTTTGTTGAAATGAGCACTCTTCGAAATCTACCTCCGCCTATAGGCCCTGCCGACAGGGATTTTTTAAAAGATATTTAGTGAAGTTGCTTACGTTTATTATAGTGTACAAAAGAAAGGAAAGAATTGATATTAAGCGGTTTTTTTGAAAGGTACAAACTTTGTGTTGTTTTTAATTCCGATGAATGTGGGTTGTTTTTTCATATTTTTCCAGATAATTCTGTTATTTATAAGAACAAAAAAATGGAATGGTAAGAAAAGAAAGGTTAACCGCTTTATTAGCAGCGAATATGGGTGGCTCAGAGAAATTGACTTGATTAGTGATTGATAAATTTCTTAAGCCTCGTTGTTTGATAAACTGTAATTCTTTGATTGTATCATACGATGAAAGCCGAAAAACCAGGACGACAACAAGCATTTAGGATAAAGAATTTCAGCGTTTTTTTTAGATTTGGACTGACAAAAAAAGAAAGAAAGTTTCTATAATCGCGGAAAACTGTACTGCCCCTTGCATGATTTTTAATTTAAATTCGATTGACCTTGTTTTCTTGCCTTCGAAATTAACTAATATTGCACAACCCTTAGATTAGCGGATTATTGAAAACTTTTATATAAATTATCGAAGACTGCTTTTAAAATATTTCATTGCTGTCTTTGATAAGGAAAAAAGAAGCTTCGCTTAACTGTGTTAAATGTCATGCTTTAGGTAAAGTTGATGATGTTTGTCATGTACCTTTATTTGAATTTGCACAAAAATTATTGAATAAGTTTGATTAATACAAGACGAACTGACAAAAACAACTATGGTGTTAAAGAAGACAACTGAAATATTTTTAGGCGTCCCTGGCTTCCAGAATGTGAAGAAATATCGTTAGAAGACGAAGACAATGATGTAGATGATGATGGTTGTCATGTACCCTTATTTGAATTTGAACAAAAATTATTGAATACGCTTGTTCAATACAAGACGAACTGACATAAACAGTTGTTAACGATAAGATTTTAACTAATGGTCTTTACCTGCGAGAGGCAGCACCACAAACTTCTCTTATGAGATATTTCAATTTCTCATCTAAGGGTAACACTTACACCTTTCTTGTTATTTATCCTCCGAAAAAATTTGCTTATTGGACGTAGGAGAAGATGTGTTAAATATTTTTCATCCATATTGTTGTTTCTTTTCTAGATACACGCAGCTAACGTGACATGGGTAAAGGCCATGCTGAAATTTCTATATTGGAAATCGTTTCCAATGCATTAAACAAACACTAATGGAAGCGATGATAATGACATTGAATGCGAAGTTGGAGCGATAACACGGGTAGAAGCTTTTATACAACTAAATATTCTCAGATATTTTTTACTAATCCTAAATGCACAGAGGAACATTTTAAAACTTTCCCTCAATAAGAAAAGATAGTTTTGACAATTACATTAAAAACGAAACTGCAAAAAAATATTTACTACTACGAGTATGCTCAAGAAATTGAAAATTGAAATGAAAAGCTATTTTTGCTTATAGCTTTTATATTATACATTATATCTTCATAGCTTATTTATGCATTATTTAACTAATTTAACTAACTTATTGACAATATTTTACTGCCTGAAGTAAAATAACTGTTTACACCTCATATAAGGTCACCCGCTTATAAGCTCATATATTTCAGAAACCATATGGGTGACCACTAAACCGATACTGACTGTAATAACATTTACCCAAGCAAGATTACAAAACAACATGCTTTAAAACTACTTCATAAAATCATTACAAGGCATTTTATTCACTGTATATGACGTTCAGATATGCGACATTGCATTATCTTTACGAAATATTTTATCGAAAAGTATTTCTGGGAAATAAAAAGAAATAAAATTCATCTACATATGCATGTTTAAACGCCTTATGCCGTATCTACATTTCAGGCATACGACTGAATAGATTTTATTGTATTTTGCTACACAATTCTCTTTAGTCTAACAGTCGTGTAGTACTTCGTAACTTCGAAGATACTTATTCTCTCCAAAAAACTATAAAATGTAAATGAATGCATTTTTTTTACAAACTAAGGGAGTCACACCTGCGCCTTAAAACTGTTTAGAATTCAAATAACGCGTGTCTTTAGTTTAAATATCCATTTAAATTTCGTTCAGGCGAAAATGAGTATTTTTCATTCATTCTTATAGATATTTAATGTCTCATCAACATACATTCTGTAGGAATGAGAATTATAAAATAATTATCCATAATGACCGAATTTAACAAAAAAAAGTCGAAGTTAAAGTATTTAATTTTAGCTTATAGTTTTTTCTTCGTTTTTTAAGATAAAGTTATTGTAAAGTTTTCCTAGATTTCTATGGCAGGTTATTCACATACAAATGTATAATGACGAAGTATTTTGAAATAAAATACTAAATTGTGAATAATTTTATGAAATACGTATTTTAGAAAAATATTAAAAGTATTTGAAATAGGAAACGAAAATAATCCATATACAACATCTTAAAAACATGTTATATATTTATTGAAATTAATTTATTTATTTTTTCAACTTAATGAAAAAGTACAACTGTAATATTTCTGCCACAAGTCATCGTTTAAAAAATGTAAAAGGTATCAAACAATTATCACAAACATACTACTAATTAACTCTATGCTTAAATTTTACTTAGAGAATTTTAGACATATAGAAATTGTATTAAACTTTGAAGTTTTATTTAAAATTTTCCATTATAACTATTAATTGCAACGTGTATTGCAACATACTTTGCAAAGATTAATAGTGTATTTAAAATTAAGAATTTCAAATTTAAACTTTATTAATTTCAAAATTATCTGACCGAATAAATTCCCGTTTGGTATCAAAAGATAAAATTTACTGAAAAATTGAGATACTGTGACAAAATGACCAGTTACTAATGAATATTTTATTTTCTGGTACAATTGCTATATGTAAACAGCTGAATAATTGTAAACGTCTACAATAAAAGATCTCTGCAAAATGCAAGTATAGCACTAATTAATAGACTTTATTTCTATTTTATTACTACATGTTGCCACGTTTATATGAATATTTGCAACTCAATTTGTACGTTTACATCGTTATTTCTTTTCCTTTTCCACAATTATGAATGTAATTTTTTTTACCCTTATTAATAGAGAACGAGAGCTTTTCGGCTATATATAAGGGGGAGGTTTTACTTTCAATACTTTACAATAATTATTTTTTTTATTATCTCTGTATATTCTAATATTCGATAATATTTCAAGATAAAAACATATATATTTACGTATTAAAAATTACAAGAAAGAAATAACGTAGTATTTAGCATGATAATTATTTTATAGAGACATTTACAAACACTGTGTTGATTTAATAAACTATAAATATTGCTGTACTCCAAAACTTGCTTACAAATAAATCCTTTTTCTGAAATTAGAGACAAAGCATTAAGTATTCTTAATATATGATAAGGTATCTTTTAAGTAGAGTAAGAAAAACAAAAATCAATAGATAAAAATCCATAACAAAATAAAGTATTTCGAATGTCTGCAATAAAATAGCAATTGTTCTAGGTTAGAGCCTTTTTTCACGATTTTAAATTAAAATATTTTAACCTTTCTCGTAAAAATTGTAATGTATATTGCCATTATCAAATTACAAATGATGTTTATACTTGAAAGAAAATATTTGAACAAAATACATTTTTGAAAATATGATATTTCCCAAAGGTCTTGAAAGACAATACATTTTAAGTTAATTCAACCGATTTTGAAGCTTCATATACTTTTTTCAGAAATAAATAAAACACTTGAGTGATAATAATAATAAAAAATTGTACGCCAATTGTATAACAACAAAAATATGTATTTTGCTTTATTTTTTAAAGTAAATTACTGCAGTGTTAAACTATAATTCATTAAATCGTTGCAGAGTAAAATTAAAGAAAAATTAATTAATTTATTAAATTACATGTTAAATATTTATTATTCTTGATATCAGTTAAAAAGAAAAAAATCACTTCGTTAGAAAATAAAAATAAAATTAATATTACAATGCCAAAACATTTCTGTGCGTAATGCTAGTGTCATATTGACTTTGACAATTTCTGACAAATAAATTTTCTTTAACTACATTTTTTTAGCTTCTAGATATCGTCAGTTTACAAGTCGTGAAATATTTTTTTCCAAATGCCATTTTTCAAAACCTGTATCTGAAGTTAGTGGCTTTTTATGCAATATATATATATATATATATATATATATATATATATATATATATATATATATATATATATAAATCTCTTTCAATTGTGTTGTACAGCCAGAGTACAAAAGATCGTTTGCACTTAAAACATAATATATAGTTTATCATTTGTCTCCGGTGTATATTCCATAATGAAATAAAATCTTTACCGTAAAATAAGTAATGTAATACAAATAAAACAAAAATTAACGGACATGGTATTAAACAACGCTTTTATATCAGTGAAATTTTCAAAATCGAAAAGACTGCAGCAACTAGCGATAATCTTTATATAACTCTGTTGCCCACATTTCAGATATCACTACACACTTTCTAACACTCACCCAAGTTTTTGGGGGGCAAAATCGATTACGGAAGATATAATGGCAAAATTATAAAAGCTAACGTTAATTCTAGGAAAATTAAAAGCTAAATTCCACGGATTTAAATTATTGATCAGCAGGAAGTGATGAACCTAGAGGGTGAATATGTCGGATAATCTCTGTGGCTTCGAGATCACTGCAGCTCTAAATGGCTTGTGTGCATTTTTATTCTCAGTTATTATTCTATTTTACATGTTACTGAACAAAGGAAAGAGAAATACTTTTTTATTATGATTTAAATTTAAGGAATCGCATAACTCTTAAAATTAAAAAAAGGAGAAAAAAAGACTCTTTTTCATCATTTATTAACACATTCGCTGCCGATCGCGTAATATGGCGCCAACGTGAAGGGGCCACTCACGCGCTGGCGCGTGACGTGGGGTGATGTCACGCGCTAGCGCGGGAAACCTTTCACTGATTCTTTGCCATAAAAATTACATCGACTTCTGGGAAAAGTCCACTTCTACAGTGCGGCATTAACTATCATCACATCTTCACGTAAGCGGCAGCGAACGTGTTAACTTAATATATATAGCTTGTATAGATGTATTAATTTTAAAATATATTTCTAATTTCGACAAAAAGATAAGTCTGTTGTTTTTTCTTCCATTTCATATATTTGAAAATTGAAAGATGCAGAAATAGAATTTACAGGGGGCTCCAAACTGTCTGACATTTGACGAGCACAAAATTGGTGTAACAGTTCATGCGCAGAATTGCAAAATAAATTTTGAAATTTAAATCAAACTTTTAGTGCCTACTTATACTTCATATTGCAATAATCACTCTTAACTTAAATAAATTTCTAATTAAAGCATTTTTATATTTTTAATGCGAAACATTGTAAGCTAATACAATTTTTTTAAACTTTCAACAGTGTACCCATGTAAAAAACAATTTTTTATTTATTTTTTAATTTGAACATTAAAAACGAAATTTTAGGTTCTATTTTATACAGTCTAACATGAAACATATGTTTAAATATCATTAATTTTTCAATTAATTATCAGCAGTAAAATGATGCTTGAAAATAATGAATTTTTAATAGATGATTTTAAAGGATTCTAACAAAGCGTAGAAACAACCAAAGGCGAGAATCGAGTCCAGAATTTTTGGAACAGCGATCGAAGTGCTCTACAATTTAAGCTACGAGGAGGATGGCAAGTTTGTCATTTCTCAAGCTCATGTGCTCATGTAGACATGTGTGCATGAAGACGTTGCGCTGCAGTTAGTGTCTCACTAATAAATTATAAGTGAGAAATGCCAATCTGGATATCGTCATCGTAGCTTAAATAGTTGAGCACTTAGAACTCTGTTCCAAGGTTGCCCGTTCGATCCCTAGCTTGGACTTTTTTCACTCGGCTTATTCTACATATAGTTAGAAATTGTACAATAACTTATTGAAGAGTCCGGGGAACAAAAATCTTCAAATTCTCTAAAAGTATTTTATTGCATTAAAAATTTCTCTGTTTTTTTCTGGTTTAAATGACGGTTAAAACATGTTTCTGTCTCAAATGGTATGGAAAACATTAATTTCTTCGTTTTGGTTTGTCATGCATTTCTAGCAAAGGGTTTCATGGAAACGAACCCTTGAGAAAATGCGCTTTTTTTCATGATGTGCTTTTTTCACCATTTTTGATATTTAAACTATTATAAGTCAAAAACCATTGAAGATAAATGGTTCAAATTTTGAACATGTTTTTTTCAATTGTTTTACTTTAATTTTGACTGAGCAAGAAAAAAGTTTTACTTATGAAAGTATGATTTTTATAGAAATTGCATATATATATATATTTCAGCTTTGCTTAAATATTTTTAATTTTTATTTAAATTAATATTTTTAAAAATGCTGTATCAAAACCAAAACTCATATATTTCTGTTTATTTAAACGAAAAAATTCAAATTCTAGAAATAATATTTCGAGTTATAACGATTTCAAATTACCTCAGTTTTTAAATAGATTTTTAATTAAATCTTTTAAAAGAATTTGAAGAGTGATTATTATTATTATATGATTTTATTTAAAAATGATATGGTTAAGCATCATAAAATATTTCACCTTTCTTAATCAATGGATTTTTATTACAATTATTTACAATAATTTTAAAATGTTTCCGGGGCCCCTTTCAATATGAAACGTGTTTTAAAATTTTTATGAAAAAATTTTCAGAACTTTGTGAGATATCCTGCACCTTTTACCCGAGATCGCCATTTGTAAAAAAAATTAAAAAAAAAAAATCTTTAAATCAAAATATTTAGAAAAGATAGACGTTCAACATCTAAAATAAAATAAAATAAAATAAAGTAAAAATTTAAAAAGCTTTGAAACTTAGGGAGTCCTGATACTCCTTCAAAGCTATATAAAATTTAAAATTTACGTAATTTATGTTTTAACTTACAGAGAAATGTGTATTTAATTTGCTATAGTAGTGGCGTGGGTGTTTAATTCTGTTAGGTAGTGAATTTTACTCGATTTAAAGTCATTTCATTTCCATTTCCTAATTTAAATCACTGATTAACAAATTGATGAAACAGAATAAGCGGAGTAGTTGAATTTTACTTAATACTATTTCTCTAAATAAATTACAATATCTTCTTGATTACCTGAAGTTTGATTATGCGTGACACCGATTAAATTATACTTCCCACGTGTTTCATTCTAGACTGTAAATAAAAATCCATTTTACCAGCAGTCCAGCAAATCCATTTTACCCATTTACCATTTTTCCAGGTACCAGCAGTTTTTGCCGTCAATATTGCAATAAAATTAAATGTAATAAAAACAAATTACATCTAATTTTACTGCAATTTTTACGGCAAAAACTGAAAAACTGATGACATCATTGCTGCCAGTAGTTTTTACCGTAAAATTTACGTTTTTATGTTTTTATTTTATTTTATTTTATTTATTTATTTATTTATTTATTTATTTTATTTTTTTTTTTTGTGGCTGTATTTAAAAATTTCAAACAAAAGTTAATTATTTTTAACATTTTTCAGCACTTTCAACTGTGGTTAACTTAACGCCCAGCATAACTGCCGGATGTGAATTTTGCTGTCCCAGCATACTTTAATAAAAGCTTTAAATATTTCAAAATAAATTTGTTCGTAAACTCTCAAGGTTTTCAATTATTTTAACTTTTTGAACAAGAAGTAATTTGTCCCCGAAAAGAGATAAACTGAAAAAAAAGGTTCAAACATGGTAAAATAGATAATTGCTACTTAAAATAATACTGTTAATACTTTTTGATATTTATTAAATAATGTTTCGTTGCAATAATTATTTAAAATAGATGGAAAAGTTTTTCGTATTAAATGGAATTATCAATAAACTAACCTACGCATTTTAATTTCCATTGACTGCAAAAAGGGTTTGAAAATCAGGAAGGTAGGAACATAAGTAAGGGCTTTATTTAATGAAATACGAAATCTTGCTACAGGTAAATCATTGTTAAATATTTGATTAGAAGGTGGGATGTATGCACATCATTAATTTATTTTTCCATTATATTTGTATCACTTTCTTAAAATGAATCACTCTGAAGCACTTCAGTAGAAATACAGTCGAGTCTCTCTTTAACGAAACTCCATACATCGACTTTCTCTATATAACGAATTTTTAGTAGGAACGGTCCCGTTTTCCTATGATTACATTAAAAACAGTCTCTAAATACCCAAATATCTATCTCCATATAACGAATATTTTCATAAAATGCTCTTTATTTATTCAGTTTTAAAAAAGCTTCGAAATTACATGGAATCAATTTTCCATCACTTATTTCTGATTTATCGTTCATTGCTGAGTTTTTTATATTACTTCTATCTTTGAATCTCCTCGTGATTTAAGTCCAACGAATTAACCCCCCTCCCCCTCCCAAAGACCTTTCAGCATCCTTCTCAAAATAGTGTCAATTGGATCTTACACATATAAGAGCGGGATCAATGGAGGTAAATTGGTGGTGAATTTGTAATTTTTGGGGGGTAATTGCTAAAATTTGAACATTTTTTCCAGGGAGTAACAATTTTGAAATCATAACAACAAAAAAAGACAATTTTTTTCGCCTAAAATTAATGCATGTCTTCCTTATTTGATTTTCATTAAGCTTTCAAATAAAAGTCTTTTTTCTTTTTTGAAACTATTTAAATATTAAAAAAGAGAATATTAAGATAATATTTACAGCGAAACATTTCAAATTGTTAATTAAACACATCAAAAATAGCATTTGTTCAAAATTTACACATTAAATAAGAGTTTTAACTTCATTCTCTATACAATGAATTTCTCTATAAAACGAAATTTTTACTGGAACAATGGATTTCGTTATATAGAGACTCGACTGTACTTTCAAATGTATTCTATCAGAAAGAAAAATTCTTGTAAATTGTAGTAAAATTAAATGCAAAAAGTTTTAGTATTCTTCTAACATAATAAAAAAATTAAGCGAAAGTAAAAAATGCATCATCCTATTTCATTTGTAAAACGTCTTATTTTTACTTATAACGAATAATAAAGTGTGCTTAATTATAAAGTTTCACCGTTAAATATGTATTATTTTTATTTTTATTTCTTTTATAATAACCTTTATTTATTTTACTTTAAGATAGTAAGCACCTACTTCATTAAGAATTATTAATATTTTAAAACGGTACTACTCTGTTATCCCGTGGACCAATTTTGCCAAATTATACAAATCGCCAAACTAATAGCCAAATTAAACATATTGACATAATTTCTATTTTAAATAACAAAAAACAAATAATTAGTAGAATATTATTAAAAATTCAAATAAAAAAACGAAATAAAAATCACTTAATGGCATTTTAAACACGTGAATTGTATTTAATGTCATTGAAGTGACATTCACGATCATCCATTATTGGCATTTAATCTTATAGTTTGGCGATAATTTTTAGGTCGAAGGGATAACCTAGTAGTATCTTTAAAACTTCTAAATTTGAAACATGCAACTGATGCTGTTTTTATTATTATAATTATTTAACAATTTATCTTTTTCTATACCTAAACAATCTCGTTTGTCTCAAATAATCTGATATTTACAGGAAATACTTTTATTCCAAATTTAAAAGAAATATTAAAATATTTAACTAAATAGACATATTATTATTATGCAAATTACTATTTTTTATTTATACTATTTTAATTTAAAGTAATGGTGATTGTCAAAATTGTTTATATATAATTAAATATTATGCACTTACTTTATTGAATTTAATATTTTAAATTAGCATTTTCGTCATTCTTCGTATCTACATAATACAGGGCGTTTATAGAGTCCCGGACCCATTTTGATGTTTAATAACTCATAAAATAATAAAGATAGATTAAAATTAATAACATAAGGGTTAGATAGACTCAAAAAGTTTCATGACCTTTGTCAATGAACGTCCACGTACGTCCCCTTCGCCGCACGGAGAATATCAAATCCATAGTCAATTTTACGCCAGGTAGCGGAAAGCATTCCTTACTTAAGCAATTTGAAATTTGTATGCATGTAGACTTAATTTTTTCTTAATAAAAAAGTTCGAAAATATATGAATTATTCCATTAATAAATGCCATAAGTTTGTTTATATCTTCAATATTTTATGAGTTATTAAACATCAAATCGAATTCGGACTTTATAAGCACCCTATATTTTAAAATATAAAATAGGATAAAAATCCCATTAAGACCATTAACCTTAAAAGTTTTTCGCTCTTTGAATCACAATTTGTTTATTTATTGCCTAAGTGGGGCAGAATCAAAGGACCACAAAGGTCCGATGCAGACTTTATTTGTCCCCCGCAGAGTGTTCCCAGGCACGGAAATTCGTTAACAATTGGAAGAAAAAATGCAGCAAAAAGTTCCACCCTTTGTGCAATTTACACGAAAACATAATCAGCAATAATATTTATCAAGGTATACGTAAATCTGAAATGTGATGAAAATTTGTGCACAAGTTCTTGAGATAGAGCTACTGAGGGAATTTGCAAAATTTAGCATAGCAGCGCCACCTGTTAGGAGATTGACATCAAAATGTAAATTATTTTATATCAAGAATTAATTAAATCTGAAGTTTGATGGAAATCCGTTCATTAATTCTTGAGATAGAGCTATTGAAGACATCGTGTAAACTAGTCGTTGGGGGCCACCGTAATACTTAACCATCATGGATATGTATATGAAAATAAAACATGTGAAACTATTTATACAATGCATTGCAATTCATAAACAAAATTTAAATATTGTTAATATACATAGTAATGCTATATTAAAGAACTGCTGATGTACCAATTTCGACAAATTATATAAAACGCCAAACTACTCAAGTAGTACCGAACTGCGTAAAAGAAACATCCTTATAACTCCAAAAATAATAATTCTATTAACTAACAATTAACTGCGTCGGATTAAGCGTTTCATTTTCAATTAAAATATACTTCTGAATTGAAATTTGAATGAAATACAAGGTCACGAAAAATCGAAGAATGTGGAAAACAATATTACAAATATTTCGGCAACTAATAATCCGATTGACTTCGTTTTATATCCAAAATGTGTGTTATTTTATTGCCTTTTACGTCCTTTCCTTAGAAAAAAAAATTCGAAAATTTTTATATACCTTTCATCAGAACGAATTTTTCGAGAGTCTGAAAAAAATAGTTCCGGATAATCGAGGTTACTGTTATTAAATAGGGTTCGTCCCATTCTTACATACTAACTTCATACAAAATTTCAAGTCTCTATGTCAATTTGTTCGGGAGATAGAGCGTTTACAGACAGACTGACAGACAGACAGACGGACGGCAATTTTTTTTTCTAAAAATATGTTTTTCGGAATCTCCACTATCTAAAACGTGTAAATCCGTCAAAAAAAATTTTCGATTTTCAAAACGATTGCAAGACTTACCCTATACTAAGTATGATGGGTAAGTAAAAGGGGGCATAGCATTGCTACCTGTTGAACGGTTTACATCAAAATGTAAACAGTATCAACGCATAATGACTAATTGAATCTGCTGTTAGGACAAAATCTTTGCATTAGTTTTTAAGATAAAGCTATTACAGAAATGGCAAATAATGCAAAATAGCTGCGCCACATGTTCAGCGATTTACACAAAAAATAATCAGCATCAGTTTATATCAGGGACTACATGAATACAAATTTTATTAAATACTGTACATTAGCTCTTAAGATAAAGCGCCCACAAAATTTATGGGACATAGATACAGGCAAATTCAGAGACTCACAGACAGACATTTTGTAAAATTATGGGGTTTTTTTTAATGTAACGTGTAAATCCGTCAAAAACCGGATTTCAAAAAATTTTCCGAATCAAAAACTTCTTTTGGTAAAGATAGAATAAAGTAGAAAATAACGCTTTTTAAACAAATAAAGCTTATGTTACATGATAGAAAACTTTAATATTCTTTGAATTTGTAAAGCTGTTCTAATGCAAATGGATCCATCACCGAAACACTGTATCTTTTACCTTAAAGATACTTTCTCTGAACTTTAAAATCGATTAAATTAACTTAAAAGCTTTCGTCACAGTAAACCCTCGGGTTAGATCCTATTAGTTTAAGTCATGTTTGCTCAGGAATTCCACATGACCGTATGCAAATTTTAATAGTAATGGGAGACTGGAAATGGATAAGTTATACTACAGCAAACTTTATGTGTTTAATTGAAAATTTCACCCTTAAACAAGTTTGAAAGAATCGATTATCTATCTAATACTGTGGGAGTCTTTCTCCAACAGCCAAGTATCATGTCTTGTAAGGTTCTTCATATCGCAACTCTGATAGAAAAGGTCTTTAGAAGCAGACGATTTTCTGAAAAAACTCCATTCAGACGAAAAGCCGAAGAAAAAAGAAATGAACGGAAGAGATCTTTGAATGGAATGTTTGGGAGAGTTGGTGGACTTTAGAAGAATGTTGATTAAGATGACGCGATTAAGATGACGCGATTAAGATGTTTTAATTAAAGTTTCCTTTTGAATGTTCGAATTGTAAATATTAATATGTAAATATCTTTTTTGTAAATATTAACGTTTAATATAAGTCATTTAAAAGTTTAAAAACGGTGTCAGAATTTAATTTACCTCCGAGTTTATTTACTTATGTGTTCGAAAGAACTTTAAAAGAAGAATCTCCATAATACTGCTGAACTCAAAAGTTGCGAAAAGGAAATGTTTCTCTAAAATTGAATGCATACAATTTATATAAGGATACAATGTTAAATTTCTACATTTTGGAATAAAAGATTTATGCAAGCAAATGTGGAGTTGTAGTAGATGCTTGTTTTAAAATTTTGGTTTTAAGAAATCGAAATAAATGTTAAAAAAGTATATAAAAAATTAATCTTGTAGTTTTCTGATGTTCGTATAAAAGTATTCTTAAGATTTATTTTAATTATCTTTGTCTTAATCTATTACACAACTGGATTATATGTTTTTAAAGTATATTTTTAAACTATAAATATAAATCTACTGATATACTTATGAAATAACTAAATTAAGTATCAATCAAAATTTTAAATATCACATAAATACCACATTTACAATATAAATACATCTTGATTCTTTATAAAATTTATTACGAATATTATCTGCGTCAAATGCCATTTCTCAACGTGGTATTTTAGGTTTCTGTACTTAAAAAGTAAAAATGAAACCATTATAATATCATAAAAGTAAATCATAAAAGTATGGAATATTTTTCACGAGACGAACATTGTTAAAAATAAATGTGACAAACTAGTTGTATTTGTCTTTCAGGGGTGAAAAGATGTTACCATTTGACACCCGTGGGCTTGAAATAACTAAATAACTGTGCCGCTTGACCCCTCACTGGGAGATTCACGCTAATTAGGGTGCCGAGCAATGCATACCATTGGAAGATTTTCACACCTTTGTCATTTGCGCAAGGTTTGTGACGTGTGTATTTCCACTTCAACTCTCCGTCACTGTTGGATAAAACAGCAATTTCTCCCTACGATGACTATCACTGGTATGTGCTATCCCAATTTCGTTTAGACTTCGGATGGCTAACTTTTGGCGAGTTGGCGAGCTTTTTTATATGAAGCAACCTTTGAATTTCAGGACATTTGAACATTTCAGGGAATCTTTGAACGTGAGCTCGCTGGCCGAGCGGTTTGAGCCATCAGACGTTGCTTGCAATCAGACGTTGTGGGTTCGAATCCTTCGAGAACCCAAAGTCGGTTTATATATTTTTAAATTTTTTTTATTATTGGGCACTCCGGATTAAGGGTGCTAATCCGGAGCTTTTCACCCTAATTAAAGTTGCCATTCTGGCTCCTTTAGGGGTGTCACCAGTGAGACAAGCCTTTTATCCTTAAAAGGTGCAATGTGTCACCATTAGTTTTAACAGTGAACGTCTCTTTTCTTCGCAAGGAAAGATTTTCTGAAGGAATTTCTGTTTATAGATCAAAACAAACACTGTAAAAAGAAAAAAATCGGACGATTTTACGAAAGTTGTACTGGTAATCGGGGTGCCAGTATAACTTACTTTTTTTAACGGAAAAAAATCCGTAAATTCGGGAAAAAAAATTAAAGTTTCTGCAATTTACGGATTTTTTCCTTAAAAAAACACTAAATTGTACTGTCGTTTGCATTACCAGTAGAATTTCCATAAAATCGTCCTTTTTGCATAATGAACAAATGGGTTTCTATTTATGGATGCGATTAAAAATGTTTATTTATTTATTTATTTATTTATTTATTATTTTTTACTTTTCGCTTTATAGTATGGTTTAAAAGGTGAAATAATTAAAAAAATCTGTTTTGTGCTAATAAATTTTATATGAAGGTATTTTTGCAAGTTCATTGTAAATGTCAGGTTTTTTTTTTTTATTAATGAAACATTATTTGTTTATAAGAATACATTTTAAATGTACACTGTTAAAAATAAAGGTGACAAACCGGTGCCATTTGGGACCCGGAGGTGAAAAGGCGGTGCCATTTGGAACCCTAGGGTGTCATAGGAGCTTGAATATGCGGTTGGGGTGACGACAGATCTGTTACTGGATGGTGGGAGCTAAATAAGGTGCCATGCACTTCATAACCACCTCATCGGGTGACTGGCAACTTGCGCATGCGCTATGACGCGTGTCTTTCTGCTTTCGTTGTCGGCAAGTAAAGTTTACCAGTGTGAGCAAATCAAAACATGGCAGTGTGTGAATTGGCGATATTAATTGAGGACTAACCACTGAGCTACAATGAAACACAATGAGGACTTAACGATCCGATTTGCGCGACCAGTGAACCGGGCAAAGTCTGATTAAAGGTAAGATTTAACTTTATTTTACTTTATTTTATTGTTACGTTAATTTATCGTACATCCTTATAAGTAATGCCATAAAAAAACAGTAAATTAGATTTTTTTGTTAGTATGGTTGATTGTTAAGTTTATTATGTGAAGCTATAAGCTAACCTCTCACCAAAATACACGCTTGCTAATATTAAACTGTGAGGTAGTTATTTTACAATTTCTCGTTTACATGTCAATATTTTTAAATGATTTATCGAGGCCTTAGCTACCGAGGAGCAATTGGAGCAAACTGCTCTAGGCACGGGAATCCTAAGGGCGCAGAATAAGAAAGTGCGAAATGAAAGATTGTAAAAATATTTACATATTTTTTCATTACAAATCAGTTATTATAGACGAATCAATGTTGCAATCGGAATATTTTATGACCATTTTACCTTGTGTTTAAACTCAACTGTTTAGATTTAACCTTTAACTCCTGTTAGTGGTCTCAGACACCGTGCGTTTTTCAAGTTCCACAGTTTAACTTGTAATTTTTAGTTTAACTATAGATACTGGTCAATTTTTTTTAGTTTGGAGCCTTATTACTACCTCTAAATACTTTTGAATAGCTGAATTTGATTTATAATATTCTTGTACATAAAGTTTAATACATAAATAGTATTCTGAGAATTAATGTAACATTTTATTCATCTTCAGATTAAATGGTCTGACAGACAGCTCACAGTAGTTATGTAACAATTTTTGTCAGAGCAGTTAAGGTTAAAATATGTTTTTGCGTCTATATACGGTTAAAAGCAATTAATTTTATTCGCGATGTTTTAATTTTAACCTTTACACGGGATCTCGGATAGCATCTGGCCGGCTTTGCATATATTGTCAGATAAATACTATCCGAACCCCTCCTGTAAAGGCTAATTCACACCATATTGCAGCCTCACGTAACTTCTCTAATATTGTTTCAGTATACCTGATTTGTCTTTATTTGAGAGGGGGGGGGGGAACTTTTTCATTTAAGAAAATTGAATACTTGCAAATCTTAAAGTAATCAAAACTTATTTACAGGGTTTTCATCATTAATATTTTCATTATTAACCACCGTTATTTCCAAAATAATCTTCATAATGAGATTAGATCGGGAGGCGGTAGCACGGACAATCATTTAGTCTCATTTAAGGATAGAAATCACGGATAAAACCTTGATTTGCATATTAAAACGTTATTAGTAAGCCAAGTCATACCTTGGGAGGAAATGCCTAAAAACCCGAATTTAGCGGTATCTTGGGTTTACCATTATGTTTTCTTACTCCCAATTGTTCATATTTTCATACTTTTGGTTTCATTTTCTTTCAAAAAGGTGAGAAAATGTTTGGGTATTGAATTGAATAAACCTTATAATCTGATTATCGGCTATGCAGATTTGCACCCATTTTTTCCCGAAAGTATTCTTTCGCATTAAACCTTATTTAGTAGCAGAATTTTATGGTTAAATAAAATGAAATATTTTTTTTCAATAATAGTAATTTAAGTTTGATTAGACCGTAATCAGTCCCCCCCCCCCCCTTTCTCAATCATCAACATCAACCGATGTAACAAATTTGTAGTCATGAACATTCAAATTATAAAAGGAAAACAATCTGTATTTACTCCACTGAACTTTCAGAATAGTTTACAGAAATAGTGTGAGTTCAAAAAATATAACAATGAATAAAAAATTGTATCGTAATTTTACACAAATGTGAAAATTTTCCGCAGGTGATGAAGATCTCGTGTTTTAAAGGCGATTTTTGCACTGTCATTTATAAATCTTAAACATTTTTCTAATGACATAATTTTTAACAATCTTTCACTCCACCCGTTCTGAAACAAGACCAATAAACAGGGTTGGCTTTTTACCGGTAAAAACCTGGGGAGAAGGTGGTAAAAACATAAGGATATAGAATAAACTGTTAGCCCTTAAACTGTATTTTAATACTATTGATAAAAATTCTATTTTCATGTAATTGGTGTATTAATATATAATATCTATATAGGAGAGAGTGGGGTGGTGTGGGACTTTTTTTTTTACAAAAATAAGATTTTTTTTATATATATGTATATATATATATACAAAAAGAAAAAATTCAATTTATAGCATGCAAGGTAAAACATTTTTAACCCCCCTGAACAATATAGAAACATAACGTGCAAATACTATTTTATTTAAAAGAGAACATAAGTTTCAAAATGTGTCTCATACCTCCTCATTAAGAGTTATGGGACAGCAATAATAAAAAAAAAGCTATTAAACACAAAATAACCTATAGTGTCGGTAAGATAAACAAACAAACAAAGGTTATAAGTTGATAATGTATATGCCACAATATAAAATTCCAGTATCTTCATGACTGGAATGAAAATTCAGAATTCTCTGTCATAGGAGTCATTAAGGCCCCACACTAGGCTCAGAATGTAAAGATGATAATGTAAAAGTTTATAGGAGCGTTCTTTTGAAATACCTAACTCAAATTTTAATATTTTTACATGATTCTTTTGAACAAGACAGCTGAGGATGATCCATAACCGGCCTAGTTTTTATTTTTTCGATTTTGCTTTTATATTTTTTGTATAACGATAGTTTCAATTTCAGAATCGGTTTAAACCAATTTCATAAGTTAAAGTAATTTTTAAAAAAAAATCTGAAACCAAAACTGAAAAAGTAAAAACTACGCCGGTTGCGGATCGCCCTCAGCAATCTTGTGCAAAACAATCACATAAAAATATTAAAATTTCGGCGAAATATTTGAAAAGAACGCCCCCATCGACTTTGCATTATCATCCGGGTCTTTTTCTGTGCCTAGCGTTGCGCCTTAAATAATCATCAATTTATTTACATTTTGAAGTATGAATGCATATATTATCAATGTTATAAATAATATATTATCCTCTAAAAAATTTGCATGTTAGCAATTCGCATCATTATTAATTTAAAAAAGGAACTGGGCGCGTCCCATTCATCCCTATTTTGGCATGTCCCGTTCCTCGCCACTTCCTTGTTTGTGTTAAACTTCTTGTTCAAACAAAAATGCTGCTTTAGGCTTAGTTTAAATTATGCATAATATGCAGTATAATGTTCCATAAATAGGGAAACTATTACATTTATACATAAACAAGCCTTTAATATATTGTGAGCAAATAAATCAAATTTAAACTGGATTTTTGAAAAAAATTTTCTTTTATGCATTTGAAAGTCTATGCATATCAATATTTTTTGTAAACTGAAGAATGAATTACCATTGCTTCATCTTGTATGCGATCGATGAAATGTTTAGAATAATGCACAAAGAGAAAAACCTACAGTCCCATTCCACCCGACTTTCCCCCATATAGCAAAAGGGGAAATAAAGAATTAGCCAGTTCCCTAAAGCTCCTGATATACGCTATATGGCCAGAGATGACCGTCCACTTGCGATTTTAGACAATTTGTTAAATATCTAGAAAAATGTATGAGGAATTATCCTGAAAATCTTAGTGTATAAATGTAATACACTACCTGGCCATTGATTATCGTCCACTCGCGATTTTAGACATTTTGCAAAATATCTAGAAAAATACATGAGGAATTATCCTGAAACTCTCAGTGTATAAACAATATAGTACAGGTCATCTATTTCCGTGAAGATTTTTTCCAGGAACTTTAAAGGGGACCGCCAACAAATTAAAAAATGCATGAATATCTTTTGGCTAACCCTGTCAAAACTAATGCATCAAAAGCGTTCAAACTGCAGATTATGATTAAGTGGCTTATTGTTATAAACTGTGTTCATTTTTATGTCGATAGCATGTATACTCGTAGAGAAATGAAGGTTTTTAGAAAAATACTCCCAAATTTTCCCAAGATTTTTTGCTTATAATTTGCAGAGTTCTTAATATAAAATAATAATATTTTCTGAAAATGTGACAAACAACATTGCACATAATACCCTGTAATCAGAATTAAAAAATAATAAAAATTGTATGAAAAATGAGTAGGTTTACTAAATAATTTTTCACTGCGCATGCGTGAACGATATCAAAATTTCATTTGCATATTATGTTAGCTAAATGTATAGAGCAACTTTTGTGAAAGTTGCAAAATCATAGCTTGAAAATTCTGAAAATAATCGTCAATAGAATCACCTAAAAATCCGTTATTTCCAAAATGAAGCAAAAACAAGAAGGGTTGTATCCATATATTCATTGATTAGTGTCAATACAGAATACACAATACGGAACTTACTAGTACATTTGGATACAATCCCTCATTTTTTTCCTTCATTTTGGGAACAGTGGATTTTCAACTTATTATATTGACGATTATTTTTAGAATTTTCAAGCTATGATTTTGCGACTTTCACAAAATTTTCTCTATACATTTAGCTAACATAATATGCAAATGAAATTTTGATATCGTTGACGCATGCGCAGGGAAAAATTATTTAGTAAACCTACTCATCTTTCATACAATTTTTATTATTTTTTAATTTCGATTACAGGGTATTATGTGCAATGTTGTTTGTCAGATTTTCAGAAAATATTATTATTTTATATTAAGAACTCTGCAAATCATAAGCAAAAATCTTGGAAAAATTTGGGAGTATTTTTATAAAAACCTTAATTTCTCTACGAGTATACATGCTATCGACATAAAAATGAACACAGTTTATAACAATAAGCCACTTAATCACAATCTACAGTTTAAGCGCTTCTGCTGCATTAGTTTTGACAGGGTTATCCAAACGATATTCATTATTTTTTAATTTATTGACGGTCTCCTATAAGGTTTCTGGAAAAAATCTTCACGGAAATACATGACCTGTACTATTATGTGTATACACTGAGAGTTTCAGGATAATTCCTCATGTATTTTTCTAGATATTTAACAAAATGTCTAAAATCGTAAGTGGACGATAATCAATGGCCAGGTAGTGTAGTACAAGTCATATATTTCCCTGAAGGTTTTATTCCGAAACTCCAATAGGGGACCGTCAACAAATTAAAAAAGAATGAATATCTTTTGGATATCTTTTGGATAACCCTGTCAAAACTAATGTAGCAAAAGCGCTCAAACTGTAGATTATGATTAAGTGGCTTATTGTAATAAACTGTGTTCATTTTTATGTTGATAGCATGTATATTCGTAGAAAAATTAAGGTTTTCTACGAATCCGAAAAACAGTCTCAAAATTACCCAAGATTTTTGCTTATAATTTGAAGAGTTCTTAATATAAAGTAACATTCTTTTCAGAAAATGTGACAAACAGCATTGCACACAACACCCTGTAATTAGAATTAAAAATAATAAAAATTGTTCGATTATAGAGTAGATTTACTAAATAATTTTTCACTGCGCATGCGTCAAAGATATCGAAATTTCATTTGCATATTATGTTAGCCAAATGTATAGAGCAAATTTTGTGAAAGTCGCAAAATCACATCTTGAAAATTTTGAAAACAATCGTCAATAGAATACGTTGAAAATTCGTTATTCCCAAAATGAAGGAAAAACACGAGGAGTTGTATCCATATATTCATTCATTAGTGTCAATATAGCATACATAATAGGGGCGTACTAATAAATTTGAATAAAATTCCTCATTTTTTTATTATTATTACTGGTATGGAATACCTGTACATGTTAGGGAAATTCGTTGCTAATCTGGAATAGACACTTTGTTGCAAGATATGTTTTGTAAATATGGTTAATAATGTAAATAGTTTGTAACTCTTAATGATAATACAGGAAAACAATATCTGAATGACAAGTATGAGTTGGTCATGTAATTTTCTCGTGCTGTCCGAAAATAGGCAATAAAGAGGAGAGAGCCCAGTTAAACTGATGGCATTGAGCTCCCAGGCTATACATACAACTGTGTATTATACTCTTATTTTAAAGTATAATGCCCTTCCAAAAATAAAAGAAATCAACTGTAAGTTATTGGACAGTGGATTAACTGCCATCCCTCTTTATACTTAACCAACGAGCCCCTAAAACTAATCAGGGAAGTGCCATATCAGAGTGAACCTATTAACAACATTTGAAGAAAATGTGATAATTCTGCATGATTTCTGCATATTTATATAAATTAAGGAGGGTAGCACTCTCTTCTCCCCTCCCATCATATTTAACCAATGAACCTCCAATGCTAATCAGTGAAGAACCTTATCAGAATGAACCTACATATAAAATTTGAAGCAAATCTGATATTTATATAAAGAGTTATCACGTTACATACAGAACCTGCGGGCACATTAGCTGTCAAGCTTTAACAGCCTTGTGAGCTATAATTTAAATTTTATTTAAATTTTATTCTTTCTTTTTTTGTTCATCTACCATTTTTGCTGTACTTTGATGATAGATTTTGATTGGGCTGTCTTGTTGTGTGTTTTCCTTAATGTTTTATTATTATTATTTCAGATAGTGAACTTACATTTATAGTACTTACATTACCATGCTTGATACAAGAAAAGTTTCCGACTCTTTATCATGAAGAAGGTACAGACATTTCTGTGTTTCAACCTGTTACTGTGCTCCGCAACTCAAGCAACTTGTTAAATTACTCATGCTATGTATTAATTTTATATAAACAGTTAATTACAAAAACTGATAATTTTATAAGCTTAGTTACTTTGTGATATGCATTATTTTGGTTGTTTAACGTCAACTATAGCGAAAGCTAATTTACATTTTTATCATTTTTATTAGATACTTATGTCTTCAAAATTTTCTCAGTGTCATCAGTTCCACATTGTGTTACGTCTTTGTTTAATAATATTTAATACATTCTTGGTGTTTACAATAAAAAGATTATTTGAACTAAAAGGTTGTTTTTTAATTCAGTGTTTTATTCATCTCATTATAATTACTCTTTCGATTAAAATTTCAGATGCAATAAGTCAAAACACAAAAACAATTTGGCAGAGAGTGTTTTGATGTGGATACAGGACTAGAAATCAGCAGTCGTTACTCGTCAAATGAAACTAAATTATAGAAACATTATTCCTAGTCGTCAAATATTGATAGCTAGCTTTCTTTAACTTTAATTTTTGTTGAGCAAATGCTTTCATTTGTATTTTAGCATACATCCTCCCCCCCCCCCCCTATACACCATGACATCAGCACGTGTCTTAAGAATTTTGAACATTTCAATAACCTCTAAGTTAACTTCACTTTCACCAATGACTGATAAAACTGGTCCTTGGATATTACACCCCTGTAAACAAGATTTTCTTTTATTATGAGATATTTCTGCATCCTTATATGTTCCTAAAATAAGAAACTGTATTAAAATTGTTTTAAAATTTTTGTATTCCCTTCCTCAAACAAACAAAAAAAAATATGTGTGATTTGGAAATGTTTTAAATGCCACACCATAAAAGATTCATTTATTTGCTAACTTTTTATTTTCTGACGTACTGTTAGTCTCAGATTTTTTAAAAATTAACTTATCCCTAGTTGTATCTAAAGCTCATATTTTCTCTCTGTGGACATATTTGCTTAATTATCTGTTTTGTATGCATATTAGCTTTATAAAAAGAATAAGTTTTTCCAGAATCCAAATATTGTAGTTTAATCAGGTTTCATTCTTATGGAAAGTCAGTTTTTATTTTGTTTAGTAAGAAAAAGTGTTTAATATATAAAGTTTCCTCTCCACTTCCCTTCAATACATTAAAATTAAATATGCAATGCAATATTATTACTATTAACATGGTTTTGAAAAGAAGTAAGAAAATATGAAATGCAATTGGCACATCGAAAAAAAAATGTAGGTATTATTTTGTCACCTTACATACAGTTCTTAATTTCTAATCCTGTGTGGATATATGCTATAAAATATGGATTTGCATAAGTTCACTATAAAAGTAAGTACTACATATATTGTAAAAATGATTTTTTTACTCAATTTCATCTGTGATTTTACCACAACTATAAAATGAACCTATTTTTTATAATTCATTTCATAGCTTGATGGCTAACTTTCTGGAAGAATTTTAAAGAATATGAAATATTCTTACTAATTTAAAAGTTACACAGCATTTATTACATATTCTTTTCTAATTTGTGTTTTACATTTTTTAATTAGATACAGCAGGGTAGCTGAAAAAATATTGGTGCGTTGTTTGACATTGATATTTCACAACTAAAATCTGAGAAATGCTTATTTTAAAATCTTGTAGCATTTCTTCTATTATATGAGAATCTTAATCCTCCGAAAAGTTCACAACCGTCAAAATGATCAGCAACTAATATGTTCAACGAAATGTTCGCCTCATGGAAGCAAAATAATTTTAATGGAACTTCCAGCAGTATTGGGGCCTTCCCATGGAGCAAAAACAACATTGACTTTCAACACCCATCTGCGTGGATATTTAATAACAGGTGTATTGCCTTCGAACAATCAGATCTTAACTCACTTGACATCTGTAGAAAAGCTAGAAATAAAAAATCCCCAGTTTGCATTGTATGTGATGCGAAATTATCAAGGCATAGAATGATTTAAATCAGAATTATCTGCAGCGGACTGTCAATACAGTGATATTTCGTTTTCAAACATGTGTAAAAAATAAATATCAAGCCAGTGAACAATTTGTTAAAATATTGTTATTTATTTATTTTTTTTATTATTAAATTATGGCATATATTTTACAGGATATAGCATTTTTTGTGTCCCCATACTTTTCAGTTGCCCTGTATGTAAAATAATGAAAATACATGTCAAGCAATATACTATGTGTCAAAAAAGATGGTTACGGATTACTTCTGAAACTATAAGAAAATTATAAAAATATTCATATGAAGATAGATAATTCAATTTGTACTTTCTTTTACTTTGGAGTAAAAAAACATCAAATTTTTATAATGTTCCTGCATCTAAAAATGCCCAATCACTAAAATAGTTACTGGCCCTTTCTTAAACATACCCAAAAAGTTTGATCCAAACATATGAGTTAGAGACAGTCAAAAATCAGGATTTATTTCATTTTACAAGAACCTCAAAACATAAAATTGAAAATCAGGCTTCAAATTGCATGACAAAGTCACAATATTTGACTCTAACTCAGTAATTTTTAGAGGCAGAAAATAGGTGTAGAGGTTGTGTAAATTTTGCGATTTATTCTAACAAAACCTTTTGGGTATGACTAACAATGCAATAGTGATAACTTATGATTGGTGATTTTGAAATGCAAAGACTGTATAAAAGTTAAAACTTTGAATTTTTCTTAAAATACTCTCCATGTAAATGAAAGTACAATTTGAATTCTCTGCCTTTCTATGATTATTTTTGTAGTTCATATTATCCCTCTCTGAGTTACAAAAATATGCTACAATTATTCTTTGGACACCTGATAATGAGTTTAAAAATATAATATTCCATCAATCTAAAAGAAAAAAAAAGACTCAAAATATTGACTGATCATGATAATTTTCTCTGCAGAATTCAATTTAAAAATGGGTAAACACTTTGTATTTCATGTTTCAAACCAATACAATTTCTTGACAAGCAGGGTGGTGGAGGGGGGTTGCAACTGTGGGCCATAGATTGTGAGTGCTATTTCTTGTAGGATCACAAGGCGCACTGGATTATGTGTTTCATCCGTTCACCCTCTGGGGCACCCTGGATAAGTGGTATCATTATTCTCCCCTGAGATGCCATTCTTTCACTCCTTAAGGTACCCTGGATGAAGGGTGCCATTACTCTCCCCTCAGATGCGATCCTTTCACCCTCTGGGGCACTCTGGATAAAGGGGTGCCATTACTCTCCCCTGAGGCGCCATTTTTTCACCCCCTGGGGCACCCTGGATAAGGGGTGAGATTATTCTCCCCTGTGGTGCCATCGTTTCACCCTATTGAACACTGTGGATAAGGGGTGCCATTATTCTTCCCTAAGGTGCCTTCCTTTCACCCCCCTGAAACACCCTGGATTAGGGGTGCCATCCTTTCACCCTAGTTAAGGGTGCCATTTTAGCTCCTCTAGGGGTGTCACCAGTGAGACAAGCCTTTCACCCCTAAAAGGTGCAATGTGTCACCATTAGTTTTAACAGTGTATTTTAAATATGGAATACATTTTAATTCACTTCAAAACAATTTTCATCCTTGAAAAAAAATTATAATTTTGTACAGTGAAACCTCCATGTGTGACCGGTATATGGAGGTTTAATTATGGAGGTCACTGTACATTAGGGTGGAGCGAAAAAAAATTTTTTTTGAAAATCAAAAACGGGTAGGTGCCAAAAGTTGCCTTTATACTAGTACATCAACTGCGTGAAATTTTACCGCTGAAAAAAAATGGCTTGAGTCTGCGCTTTTGCTCCAAAAATCGAAATTTTGAGTAAAATTTGTCATTTTTTGACATTTTTTCAAAAAAATTAAAAAATTCCTACAGAGCTGGCTAGTATTTAAAAGTGTTGCTTAGACCTTTATATTTATCTGCTTAACATATTTAAGCTATAAAACAATATGTTTATTCCCTATAGCTGGAGCAAAACACACAACTTTTAGTAAGAAAACAGCATTACCACTCTATTGGGTCATACAGCGAATTGTTGTTTTTAATACAGCTCTTGTTTTCAAAACTACCTTGAACATGCGTCGTGGAGGTGGCTATATTTCCTATACCACCCGGCCCAACTATTTGATCATCTTAGTATAGTGTTTTATCTATACATTGATTTGTGATTTTCTTTATAAAAATTTGGCATGTTTTCGATGCTTCCACCTTGTTTATCTGTTCTTTGCATCCACATGCTGCTGTAACTATCTTCAGGTATATTTTTACAGTTTATACAAAAAAAATGACAAGCAGAGTAATGCACGGGAATCTATTAAAGGGATCTATTCGGCCATCTATTATATTTATCAAACTTACATTCATTTGATGAATAGTGATTGGAAGTTCTGTTACCACAACATTTTTTCAGTCAATTGTATTTTTTTTACGTAATGATTTGCTTCAAAGATGATTTCAGATATTTCAACTATAAGTATGCCATCATTTATTCTACTTTTGCATTTTTTATTGTTGAGAAGCGAGCTGTTTAATGTGATGGTGATCGTCAGCGAGAATTGCAATGAAAATTTGTTCTCCATGTGTAAAGCAACCGCTGTTGTAAATAACTTTTTTTTGCATTAGTTTTATGCCGTTTTCTAAGTGTTTTGGTATCCAGGTAATTTCTTATTAAATTTTAGATCCTCTTTTTATGAGTGGACAACATGTGATGGTGAAATGTCCTGGGCATAAACATATAATGCATAGTACTTTATGAGGGAATGTACGGATTCTAATCGACTATAAGTGCTCATTTAAAATTAGGAGAATTTTATTTGTCACTGTGAACCATTTTGCATGGGGTAAGCTTAGAATTGTGTATAATATTGAATCATTCGCTACTTCAACTCCAGTGAATTTCCTCTGCGTCAATTATTTGAGAAGTCGATATAAAACGTTCTAAGCTACATGGATTCACCGGATCAATAAGGAAAATCTTTGTCTGCGTACTATTCACTTCCTACTGCATTTTTTTTTATAAAATAGAGAATAAATTTTGAAAAACTATTTTCTCAAATTGAGAAAAAGATACTCAGAACAGACTAGAAATTTCTGTCAGAGATTGCAAAGCTAATTCATAAGGAAAGCTATTTCTCAGAAAGAATGGGGAATAGGAGTTTAGAAAACATCTCACACAAAAGACAGCTCATAAAGTTAATAAAATTTTCCGCTTTATATAAGCACAGATTGGCAATCAGCGTCTATATGCTCACACACAAAATATATAATCCTAGTTTATACCGCGGGATGTTTTATACCAAATGTACTACACACCTAAATAATAGATCTAAAATCTTATTAGAAGTTACTAGATTATGGAACAACACAGGAAACGACATAAAGCATACTAAAACTTCTTTAGAAATATTGTTGTTTTACACGCAAATTTTGTTTGCAATCCTCTGTGACGATCGTCATAATATTAAGCAGCCAGCTTCTCAAAATATATTCAATGTAATAAGTAGAGTAAATGATGACATACTAAAAATTGAATTCATACAATCAATTTTTAGGAAAATCATTATATATAAAATGTAATAGATTGAAAAAATGCTGTGGTAACAGAACTTCCAATCCTAATGTATTAATTGCATGAAAATTTAATGAAGAAAACAGACTGCTGAATAGGTTCAATTAAGAACATACCCAATACATTACTCAGCTTCTCTTCTGTTATACATGGTATAAAAATATACGTGCAGCAGATCACACCAGCAATCCAAATCATCCAAAGTCAGTGAATACAAAGGAGAGATAAATTACTTTGATATATAAAAAACTTATACTCGTCTTCGGGAAAAAAAGTAACAATTTAATACATAAATAAAACACTGGGCCTAGATGATTGAGTGGTTGAGACGGGTGGGATAATGCAAACACCTCTATGAGTTATATACACAGTAGTCTTGAAAGCATAGCTTGGTGCGAAATGCATTCAAAAGAACATTTCGTCGTATGCTCCAATAGAGAGGTTAACGCTGATTTTTCACAAAAAGTTGTCAGATTTGCTCCAATTATACAGACTACAGATATTGTTTTATAGTTTAAATATGTTAAGCAGATAAATATAAAGGTCTAAGCAACACTTTTAAATGCTAACCAGCTCTGTAGGAATTTTTTAATTTTTTTGAAAAAATTTCAAAAAATGACAAATTTTACTCAAAATTTCGATTTTTGGAGCAAAAGCGCAGACTCAAGCCATTTTTTTTCAGCGGTAAAATTTCACGTAGTTAATGTACTAGTATAAAGGCAACTTTTGGCACCTACCCGTTTTTGATTTTCAAAAAAAAATTTTTTTCGCTCCACCCTACTGTACATAATTAATTTCATTAATTCCATAATTAATTGCGTACATAATAAATTCTTTTTTAGCGACTGCCTCCTCCATTTTATCAAAGACCAATTTTATTCCCATAGACTTAACCCTTTCGGGTCTGTTGTACTACTAATAGTACATGTTTTTAAAATGAGTATTATTTTGTTTTAAGACATACTTTTGCTACTATTTGCATATAGTAATGTTAGTATATGTCTAAGCACTTACTATATGTGTTCATTCATGTTTAGGCATTTAGTAATAATAAAAATTATTATTATTATTTGCTTCGTTCTCTTTGCGCGTTTGCGATTCTTTAATTTTAAACATATATTTTACTCTTTAAATTAAAAATAAAAATCACTTTCCTGAAAGAATCTTGTGTAACGAAGCATAAAAAGTATTAGAAACTTACAATATAAGTTAAATCTGATTGTAATGCAATGTTTTCCAAACATCTCCAAAAATTCTTCCTTATCGTATTGTCATATGAATATTTCTTGAATAGTATGCGAAACAACAACATTCGTCATTTTCCAGCCAATGAAATATTCATTAAACACTAATTAATCTATTTGGATAGCTAGTGTTAATGTTATGAACGTAAAAGTAATTTTTTCTAAAAACTGAACAAAAATTCGGACTCAAAAGGGTTAATACTAATTTTACCTCCATTCATAGACCATCCCAGTTGAACTCCTTCCATGAGCGACCAATTTCTTCAAAGAAAATGAAAAAAATTATCCTTTATGCTTTTCGCTTGAAGGCGGTTTATCTAAAAAAATATTCCGGAGAAATTCCGATAAATCTATCTATATTATAAATTGCAAACGTATCTGTGCATAACGGATACGTCATTTTGCGAATGGCAACACTTTCACGTGCAATTCGGTTTTGCAATTTTCGGTACTGCGTATTTTATACTCCTAAATATCGCACATTTTCAAATTTTACACCATCTTTTAGAGAAAAAAAAATGTACTTTTAAATGCAATTTGTTTGAAAGCTGCATCTCAATTTATTCTTGACATATTATTTTTTTTATAGTTTTAGTGCGAGTTTTGTAATCGTGGGCAACAAAAATGAGCCATTTTCTCTTGAAATTGATAAAAATTGAAATGTGCTCATGTAAATTTTGAGAAGATGAAAATTATGACGGGTTTAGATTTCACGTGAAATTCTAAGATCGTGCCAATTTGAAATAATTTTTTTTTACGCATTTAATTGATAACTTCATCTTAATAACTGATATTAATTATATTTTCCTTTATTATTATATTTTTACATATGCGAATAAAGTTTAATTTTAATAATTTAGACGACTGAGTTTTATAGAAATAGTATTTTTTTTCTCAATTTTAGCTTTAAATAATATTTGTTTGAGAGTTAGATTGACCATTGTAAGATGCATTTTTTACTGTAGCTAATTTTGTAGGTTTATTATAAATCCATGAAACAGTTCCTACTTAATCATTTTCTTTCGTTGAAATTCGACGGGTTCCACCGTGTTATTCATAAAAGCATAACATAAAAGCATCACCTGTTGGGCGATTCACGCCATCCATAATCATCAATAATATTTATCAAATTATATTTGAATCTGAAGTTTCATGAAAATTAGTGCATTAATATTTGAGATAGAGCTATTGTGGGAGTTGTATTAAATGTAGCATAGCGCCCCCTCGTTATCAAGATATTTACTTTAAAGTGCAAGAAGCATCAATTCGTGTCAAGAATTAACCGAATTTTGGTGGAAGTCCGTGAATTAATTCCTGATGCAACATAGCAGCGCTACCTGTCAAGCGATTTACACCAAAATCTAATTAGCATCAATTTATTTTAGGAACTACCTGAATAATTTTTTTTATTAAATTGTGTGAATGAGTTCTTGAGATAGAGCATCCACAAAATTTATGACACACGCAGAGTCACAGATGGATAGAAGAAAATGAAAAAGCTACAGAAGCTACAGAAATCTGCATCCTTACTAAAATTTTTCTGTACACTAAAAGAAAAAGTTGTAACTCTACGAAACTTGTTTTTTTTGTATGTGTAATGATAAACAGTTAAGAAATATGAACTGTAAGTTGAGGAAGGCATATTTCAAGAACTAATGCGCAGAATTTCATATCTTTAGAATCCTCATGATGGGCATAAATTGTCATTAAACTTTGACATTATAATAACGAAATTTAAAGTATTTGCATGCATGACCTAGAAGAATGTTTGGGATTGCTATATTCGACTAATACAGTATAGATATTTCACTTGAAAGATACCGATGATATGGATTTTAACAAAAACCTAAGAGTTTATTTAAAAAAGTACTATAGGGTTAGGAATTGGTTTAGTTGGATATAAGGATAAAAAGCTCAAAAACACTCAAGATAAACCCTTAGCTCGAATTATAATGGTCCCGATGTTCGTTCTGGAGAATTTGACAGAAAGTATTTGAACTCACTATAATGGCTATAAAATTACTATGATATAGAGATTTCTGTATTTCAAAAATCCATCATTCGTAAAGTGAATTATAACTTCTTTCTGTGCACTCTAAGAAACTGCTGTAGTAATTTTACTGCAGCAGAGATTCCAGACAATGTCCGTAAAAACGGACTTTATTCCCTGATCAACGGACTTCGCTATTACATTAACGGGTGTTGCCCGTAAAACACAAAAATTTACGGAAGGTGACCGTTTATGAGCAAAAAGAGATACATTTCGTACATTTAATGGATAATTCACGGTAAAGTACCGTAGACTTACATTTTTTATAGTGTGCTGGCAAAACTTTCAGACGCAGATTCTCCCGAAGCAATTAAAAAAGTATGCTGCAGGAAGATTTCTCTCTTCAAGTAATAATGAAAATTATGAAGATAAATGATTATAATTCCTTGTCATTTACCTCACGATTATGTTTTAACTAAATATATCATCATAATTTTAAGATAACATACAGAGAGTTATAAATTACGTCTATCATTTTCAAATGCTAATATGTGGCTACTAACTAACGGCGGCTATAATGGCTATTAAAAATAAGCCATATATTGGCCCGTATAATAGTTAAAATTTTGGGTACTACTTGGTTATCCCGTCGACCAATTTCGCCAAATTATACAAATCGCCAAACTGTTAGCCAAATTATACAAATTAACATAATTTTTCGTTTAAATAACGAAATAACAAATAGATTAGTCGAACATTAATAAAAGTAGAATTAAAAATCACTTGATGACGTAATAAACATGTATATTATTCTTAACGTCAAATGAATGTAACATTTACGATCATCCATTTTTGGCATTTGATCTCGTAGTTTGGTGGTAGATTTTTGATCGACGGAAAACAAAGTAGTACCAAATTTTGTTTAGCTGATATAAGGAAAGTAATGCGCGATATAATGAAAGATAAACAAACCTATGTTTAATTTTGAAAAATAAGACGTAAGATTATTTTAAGAAGGTTTCTGATTAAACGTATACTATAAAAGTTTTTAGATCAACCATTGAGGGTTCCTTTGAGCAATTTTATAGTGAAGAAACAAAATAGTTAATAGAATACTTCAGATTTTCTGATTATGGCGAAACATCAGTTTTAATTTTTCTCCATTCTATTACACTGTGTGATAGCTAACGCACGGTTTATATTTTACTTTAAAGCACGGCGGTATTCATCTACTTGTTTAGTGTTTACACTGCAAGCTAAAAGAAATATCAATTTACATACAAACTTTTGGTTTGTATGTCACTAGTATTTCGAGAAATATGCCAGACTTATTAAAAACAAAAATGCCAATCTGATTATTTTAAATTTGCAAAGCATATCCAATGCGTAGGCATTTTATGATTCGACATGTTTAATCCACAGTTTAGCAAAACTTGGTTCAATAATTCATTAGTTTATGATTCAACTCATAAAAATCTCATTCCATATTTTACTGGTTTTTCGTTTAACATACTTAAAATTATGGTTCAGCCGGAGCATCAAATGTTGATTTTTTCCCCATTTTATAGTGGAACATTATTTGCAATGTGATTTAGAAAAATGTAAAAACAAACTGTTAATATTTCCTAATATTTCATTGTCATAGGGTGACCACGCCAATGGTTGATATCCTTCTTGTAGTTGATCAAATTTTAATATATTAAACCGTTTCAGGAGCAAATGTGTTTTTTATACGTAGTACCAGACATAATATTTCTGTTTGAATGTTAGTGCTCCTGTTGTCACAGTCTTGTCGCTGTATGCCATAAGTTAAGCCATATAATGAATAGAATGTGTAAACATTAAGGTTTTAAATACATTGCGGATATTTATGGTAAATTAATATAATCCCCTTCCATCTTGCTTATTTCAACTGATAATTTTATAGGAAATACTGTTAAAAACAAGAAAAGGATGATATTTTAAGAAATAATTTTTAGATTTTCGATTGACTCTTTTTTTTTTTACCTGATCATCCACTGGGAAAATGGCATTTAAACTCTATTTATTTATAATTTTGTTGCTATTTAATTTCAGTGGATTTAATTATAGAATATTCGTTAAGGGGGTTGTAATAATCATGATCATTTACTTCTAAACCTTAACATTTTACAGAATGAACTGAGATCCATGATACGTTTATCTAGTTATTTATATATATTTTTACACATTATGCATTTTAATGCTTTAATTAAGGGATATTCCTCATTAATATGGTGGGAAAAAATTATGCACAACTTTCAGAATGTTCCCAATTGGAAACATTGGTCACTTCCGATGGTCATTGGTCATTTTTATGATTTTCTGTACATTTGTCTATCAATGACAGGAATGTAAATTCTATTTTTTTTAATAAATAAAGCATACTTTTTACTATTTCTGCTAAATTTTTCAAGTCAGTTTTGAAGAAATTTAATTTTTACTAATTTTTTTTTATTCCCATTTAGGATTGTTTGCCTGTAAAAAGTGCTAAAAGGAAGGTAATATAATAAAATCCTCATAGCAATGACTTTATGTGATAATCTATTGGCTGCGTCGCCTTATATAAAGCTACTGATATGCACTATAGTTTAGAAATAAAAAATATTAAATACCAACGACATCTAGATATCCAGCTTGACTCTTCATGGATCTTGCATTTATTTGACAAGCATAGTATCCTATGTCTTCGTGTGTAACGTTTTTTATGTGCAGGAACCAGATTGTAGAATTTGTTGTAGTAACTTCAAATCTGTCTGATTTTGAGAAAACATTCGTTCCCAGTGATAAAAGAGTTTTATTCTTTACTATTTTCCACATCACCTGAAATACAGAAAGTCAGATTTTTATGCAATATTTTAAAATAAAAATCCGTTTATTAAATATTATTTAAATGATAATGACATATGACTTTTAGCATGCTAGAGATAAAAGTACTTCAAAAATGGACGGCGTTCATCTAAGACTGTAAATTTATATACAGAAGTTAATAGTGGAGGGAAAGGCTTCTCACCTACAAATAAGTCAGCGACAGTGGCGAAAAATCGTAAATTAAGGCGCAACTTGTCACAGAAAAAGACCCAGATGATAATGTAAAGATTACGGGAGCGTTCTTTCCAAATATCTCGCTCGAATTTTAATATTTTTACATGCCTTTTTTCGCATACGATAGCTGAGGACGATTCACAATCATCACAGTTTTTACATTTTCAATTCTGATTTCAGAAAAAAATACTTTAAATTTCAAAACCGGTTTAAACCGGTTCTGAAATTAAAACTATCATGACATAAAAAATATATAAGCAAAATCGAAAAAGTAAAAAACTGTGGATCGTCCTCTGCAATCCTATGCAAAGAAAAAAAAAATCATGCAAAATATTAAAATTTAAGCGAGATATTTGAAATGAACGCTCCCATAGATTTTACATTATCATCCAGGTCTTTTTCAGTGACTATTGTGGGGTCTTAAGGCAATAAGATATTTTTTCATCGAAAAATTATCATGAATATCCCACCGCGAAGCTGTCAGTTACTGGCCGAAAGGATAAAACACGGGTGAAAATGCCGTGCAAAAAAAAAAAAAAAAAAAAAAAAAAAAAAAAAAAAAAAAAAAAAATATTGCGATAAAAGTGTTTTTTAACTTTCGATAAAGGATTTTTATGTATTTTGTAAATCTAAATCTGAATATAACCTTCATTTTCAAGGGTCTAGTTCAGCTAAGTGAAAAGACTCGCTAGTCAATTCTTGTCCTATGGCAGAAGTTCATAACGATATCTTGTTTATATTTCAGTATTTTTTAAATGATATTTTATACTTTAGATAATTGAGGTCTATCTGTAGGACCGATTTCGAAAAAAAAAATACTTTTACGATTTCGATTGAAAATTTTTTTCTTTTTTTAAGGATGGTTTTACATTCGAAACCGATTCCGAAAGTGAAAGTGTTGTCGTTAAAAATACCTGTAAATAAACTCAATAAAAAAAGAAAGAAAGAAAAAGAAAAGAAAAAATCTTTTGTACAGTTTATCTCACCTATCCAACGCCAAAAATTAATTTAAAATTTTTTAAATCCAAATAAATATTATATATTTCTTCCACAGGATTATCATTAGCGAGCAGATTATTTCACCTCTAACCATTAACTCAGGATTTTTTGAAAAAAATAAAAATAAAATAAAAATAAAAAGTAACATAATAGCAAAATCTGATGCTGTAAAAAAATCTGATTTTTTTGTTTCTTAATTTTTGATAATTAGTTTTGGTATTTTTTTAGCGCTGAACCTGAAAGTGACGTTCATCTTTCACCATCGTGTCAGGAGCGTCCACAAACCACCAATTTCAAAGTTTCAAAGTAAAAAAAAAAAAATAGCGAAAATATGTCAAAGAAATTTGCCAAAGCCTTCTCAAAACAAGGCGAATACTTTATATTCAACAAATTATTATCTTATCAACCTTCGAAATAAAAGCGAACACACAGATGAATCCCATAGAGAATATAAAAGGAAAAGGGCCGGGTAGAGTATAACTTTCAAAAAGAAACTTCCACATTTGGAATAAAATAGCAAGTAATTTAAATATAGGATATTGTACGATATTATTTATTCTGTGTCTCTAAAAATACATAGTATAAGTCAAAAGATGAATAAATTACTATACCAAAAAAAAGTGCGTATATTTTACAGTATCAGATATTTGGAAAGCTTCTACTTAAAAAAATATATACAATTTTGCGATTTGCGAAAACTTCTGACGTGATAGTTAAAAATGAAAGTCGTTTTGAGAGCCAGTGATACAAAATATATAAGAGTCATTTGTGTCATCCCGTTGTGAATCCGGTCTTCTCTAAACAATAAAAATTTTAGAACAAAAGTTGATATTTTTACCACAGTTAGTCAAAATAAGATTTTGACCAAAACGTTTCAGTTCTACAGTCTTTAGGGTACACTCTTAAAACGAAAGAGTGGAATTGGCTTCTCAGGAAAGAGCTGTAATTTATTGAATCGTGAATGAATTGTTTTTTAAATGCTTTACTCATCTTGATTTAGATTGCTTATTTAAATAACTCATCTTGATTTAAATTGTTTAAAAACAACTCACTCGAGTGGTTTCAACTCTTTATGAGAAGGTGCCTTTCAGAACGTGAGATGAGCGAACTCGCTCAACTTGAGTTATTTTTTCGCGGACATTTTAAGAAAGTATAGATTTGATTGATTTTATTATGGTATACTGCTTTCAGATAAATAAATATACCCTGATCATAGCATGCATGTTCACAGTGACGTCACAATGACGTCACTGTGAGTCACTTTGGTCACATCACATCTGTGACGAAAATGCCACCACTCAGTGACGTCACAATGTGACTAAGATGTGACTTTCTAAAAAAAATTTCACAGTTCGTCACAATGTTAATGTCAAAGTAGTCACAAATGACACACTTTTCACAAATTGGTCACATTGTGACGTCGCAAAGTGGTCACAATGTGACGTCACAAAAAAGCTCTAAAACGGCCATAACGACTTCACATTTTAGTCACTGTGACTTCACATCGACAATCGATGGTCACAAAGTCACAATGTGACTTCACAACGACGTTTCAGTGACGTCACCATGTCTTACGGGTAAAAATATGTGATGGAATGAAATTTATGAACTTTAAATCTTCAGGTTTACTTAAAAGGCTGTTAAAAAGAATCACATATAGATGTTAATAGTTAATTTTATTTAAAAACATCTTAGTACTCTCAAGTCTTTAATCAGGTTCTTCCTCAGAGAATATGTTTTTTAATTATATTTACATATTATATTATATCTTTGCACTAATTCAATCTTCCAGCCATGAGTCTCGTTCATTTTCAAAACAGATTCATGTATTTGTATAAATAAAGATAATATTCTCTGAGGAAGAGCCTGATTAAAGGTTTGAAAGTACTAAGATGTTTTAAATAAAATTAACCATTAACATCTATATTTGGTTATTTTAATCGCCTTTTAAGTAAACCTGAACATTTTAAAGTTATATTATGTATTTTGTGCTTTCAGATGATAGAAACATTTAGTTTGAAATTAAGAAACTGAAAAAAACATATTTTACAATTTTAAGGAGTTGACCGGATTTGCAACTAGACGATAAAATTGTAAATATTAACAAAACACAACCGTCACATCTATTCTATATTATAAATTTTTCTTCTTTTTTATTTAAACTTTTAAACTTTCAAATTTACTAATTACATAAGAACTTGACTTGATAGTTAAAAAAAGAAGGCTATTTTTGGATTCAGCACTACAACATACATACACATAGGTTGATTCATAACGATCGAAATAATTGGTTATTTTCCTTATTGCCTCTAGACACACATTTCCATTTGCAAAATTTCCTTAAAAAAAAAAAAGATTCGAAATTAGATGACAAACGTTACAAATCCATGGTTGAGAGGAAACAGTTTCAGAAAAAAAAAATTACGAAAAAATTTTTTTTCGGCTACCGTAGGGTAAAATCTCCAATTTGGAAAATTTCCTTATCCATTCCAGAATTATAGCAGGTGGCCAAATTACTAGTTACACTGCAATTTTTCCTGTTGTCAATGTTAGTTTATTTATTTATTTATTTATTTGTGCTGACAAAACTGACAAGGTTGTATGAGAAGGTTGTTAATAATAAGGTTCTATCTGTGGAAAAAAATGACTTATCGATATAGAAAGGTTCTATTTGTATCTATGAAGGCATTTTTGTATCAAAATGGAGACATTTCTGAATTAAAATAATGCCATAATATAATAGTAATGTCTTATGTGAATAATATATAACATCATTTTGATGCAAAACTGCCTTCATAAATACAAACAGAACCTTTCTATATCGAGAAGTCATTTTTTTCAAAAACACTGATAGAACCTTATTATTCTGAGGTGACGATAAGTTACAAATCCATGAGGAGAAGTATCTGTTTCAGAAAAAAATACGAAAACAAAATTTGTATACGGCTCCCGTAAGGTAAAATCTCCAATTAGGAAATATTTCCTTATCCATTCCTGAATTATAGTGGGTGGCCAAACTATTAGTTACACTACAATTTTTCCCATTGCTAATCTTAGTTTATTTATTAATTAATTTATTTTTTGTGCTGAAAATACTGACATGTGACATTTGATACGGGTCGTCAACCGTTTAGGGACTCTGAGTGCAACATGCGATAGGATGTTATGGATACACTTGGTGATTTAAATGATTTTAATTATTTATTATGAATGCTATTCTCTGCAAAATGTGTCAAAAGAAAACACGACCATCCCTATCCTCCAAAAAAATAAATAAAAATAAACAGAAACAGAAAAGCCTTGATTATTATCTGGCATCATAATAATTAGGTAAAAGGAAAGTGTAAAAAATATAAACATAGCAGGTCCAGAGGAGTACAATCCATAAAGAGAAGTTCGACGAAACATTGAGGAATTTGTCTAGGTATACTTGTGTTGTGTTTTTTTCACAGTAAATTTCGACTTTATGCACGAAAGAATGTTTTTATTTATAAACTCATAAGTATTCCGTCCATGTTTACTGAAAATAGTTAATCGAGCAGTAAGCAATATCCAAACAAAGTTTCATTCTCTTCGTGAAAAAAAAATGTATAAGTGTGCAACTAATAATTTGGAAACCCACTGGAAAGACAAAAAATTAAATCTTTATATCAATAAAATTCAGAGACATGACCGTTTAAATAATTCATTAGGTTTAGGGATTTAACGCAAATTGAAATGTGAAGATCAGAAAAACACAGGAGTACAGAAGGTACGTATAATTTCTAACAGTGATAACATAGCATGTTTTTTATTTATTTATTTACAATATCTCTATATTATAGGCACATATGTATAAAAGCTGAGGTATAATATGTTCAATCAAATTTTAGAAGGAAAATTATGACTTAAACTACAAGTTTATTACAGGCAGATACGTTTTTAAAAAAGATGTGTTAAAAATATGTGTCCCTGTAAATATCAGAAGAAAGATTAAATACTCTAAAAGGCAAGAGAAGAAAAGGTTTGAGAGAAGTAGTCGATATCAACAATGTGAAGAATCAAGAAGACACACGAATGGAGAAGTTATGTATTTTTCAAAGTGTAATAAACTAATGTTTTTGTGATTGAATTTATAAGTTAAAAGAGTACTTTATCTCAGGTATATATTTCCTTAAAAGTTTCTTTAAATTTCCTGCTGGACTTGGCCTACAGGCACAAGTAAATTTCAAAGTCAAGTACTAGTTGCACCAACAAAAACCATGTCAAGTTCAGCTGGAGCAGTTTAACAATTTTTTATGTCAAATCTGAGAAGTTTTATTATGTGATTTTGTTTATATATAGTATATCTAAACATCACAAAAAAATCAAAATTTTAACTCAATAAATAAAAATTGTTTTAAAATGTTTCCTGGCCAATCTTTAAGAGTACTTGTCAGATGAAATGAAAATCTTGGCAACTTACAATCTAAACCTTTCACGTATGTCTGTATTTCATGTATGTCTGCTTCTGAAGACTATTTTATTCTTTTTCTGGAAGAGTCTGTCTTATCAGAATCATACTAATGCGATTTCTTTTCATCCTCAATTCTTAATTTAATTTATTTTTTAATCTATTCTTTAAGACTTCATCGTATCCAAAACTTGTTAATACAAAAGTTTTAGATACTATTAAATACATAAATTAATAAATGTAAGCTGAATTGATACCTTACGAATTGACAAAGTTATGGATTTCTTTCTTCTTAAAACATATATTTTTTCGCCCCTTGAGTCCATTTTCATTGCTATCAAAAATATTTGTAACATAACTTTTTGACCTTTTTCTTAGAAGTAATGATACCTTTAAATTGACATGATATGCATCATAACTAAGAAATCATTGTTTTTTTTCTTTTAACAAAAATCCTTTCTAATTTTATCCCATTTGTCTAATTTTACCAATTAACCAATCTGTTCGACATTTTCTACAATTTGATTGTCTATTTGGAAAATATTCGGGCAGAATTCGTGTTAGTAAGTTATCGTGTCCATAAAAATGTGATATATATATATATATATATATTCCATTCCGAAATTCCAACATAGGGAAAATGTTAGCATTTCTTATAAAATCTACCTAAGGTTTGAGTTAAAATATCTTTCCATCTGATTTCTACAAAGGAAATAATATCATAATCTATAAGCAAGTGTATTACAAGGATATATATATATATATATACACATATTTATTTAAAAAGACACATTAAAAGTGGATATTCTTGTAAAAGCTGGATGAGAAGTGAAGTAATTTGAAAAAAAAAATCGATATTAACAAAGAGAAAAAACATAGGATACATGTATATTTTTAATCGTTAATAAATTAAAATGTTTTTGAGCTTGAATTTTTATTTAAAATATTTTTTATTTAAATCATATAGTATAGGTTTAAATTTGTATTATAATATGTGTTCCCTAAAAATGTTATTTTTACATTCTTTTATCAAAACAAGAAGAAATTATTGATTCGTAGGATATTTTGGTTTCTGATTTTTGACGCATTTATAAATTTTAATTACTTGATAAGTCATACATCATTATCAATCATTTTCTACCAAACCCGAGTATCAGAAAATACATTTTATAAAGAATTTCTCCAGGATTTATAGCTGAGACATTTTTTTTAAATTTTTTACAGCTATTTATTTACATTTTAATCTGAATACCAAAGATTTTTTCCTAAATTTTAATCATTGAAAAAAATCTTTTTCATATTTTTACAGATATTTATTGGTAACAATTAGTCAACTCACTTTGTAATCTCCTGCATTTTTTTCTATAAAGTAAACTGTCACTTAATTCATTTTAAAAATTGTCTAATTTTAAAAGTGCCGCGTAGAAATTGCTTTGAAAGTGTTTCACATGTGTTTTTTAATAGTGTTCTAAATTGAATGTTTAGAATATGTTGTTAATATCGTGACAAAGTATTGTGCAGCATAACACTATTGCAAAAAATATTTTCATCAACTTCATTTACAAAACTATTCCAATACGATTAAAAATAATTTTTTTAACACATTTCTAGATAGCAAAACTTTTGTAACATATTAAGAACACTATAACAGCAACAAAAATATTTTGTGTATGGACATTTCTAATTAACAACATATTAATGAGTTGTTAATTGATTGAAAAAAAGCTCCTAAATTGTGTTCATTTTTGTGTTTGAAAATTTGCATTGTAGGAATACTTAGCCATCCGAATACTTGGAATACTTGGCCACGCGCTTTCGGCTAAATAATCATTATTGGATGATTCAAGTGTTTGTCATTCTGTTCACCTGCGTTGCCTAATATCCGATATTCACTGTTTCCACTGTTTTGGTTGCGGCTGAAATCAAATATCGGTGTATTTTCTAATTTTCACTTGCTTATTTTCTGCTAAAATGTGAATTTTTCTTCACAGGATTTCCGTTTAGCTGCGTTGTCGAATATTCGGTATTTACTGTTATTTACTGTTTCGGTCACGGCCGAAATCAAATTTCGTAGTATTTAATTTGTATATGCATGTGTATATTTCCATTTACTTGCGTGCCAAGTATTTGGTATTCAGTCCTTTTACTACTTTGATTACAGCCGAAATCTAATTTCGGTGTCTTTTGCATAAGCGAATTTTCTGCAAAAAATGTGAATATTTTTGCAGACATATATTCTTTTCAGACATATGTGCCTGTAGTATTTTTTATGGCTCATACTTTTATGCTTTCTAGAATACTTTTTTATAATTTTTATAGAGTGTATGGAGAGCAATCATTTATTATTTTTAGAGCATCACATTTTAAGCAAATATTTATTTAATAAAAATGCGATTGTTTTTCTACTTTTCTTTTTTTCAAAGCATAATTAATTCATTGTAATTTTTCTTTTTATCTTTTCTAATACAAAAAAAAAAAAAAAAAAAAAAAAAAAAAGATTGAAAAAAATAAAAATAAAAAAATGAAAAAGAAAATTGAAAAGAATGCTTCCGCGTTTATACAGACACCTTAGTTCCAGTCTTCAGGATTATTTATATAGTACTCTTAGAAAAAAAATTCCTAACTCCCGAATGAAACGTAGAATTTTTAAAAAATAATAAACAGTTCAAAAATACTTTTTTTTACTTAAATAAATCTACTATCAAAAAATATAATTTTTTTTATCAATAAAAGGGAAATTTTTGATGTAAAATGTCGATTAAAAGAAGCCAAACAAATTTCCGTGAGTAAACTAATATTATGATTTACTTAATCAACGAAAAGTACAGAGAAGTTATGTCATCATCTGCATAATTTCTAATACTAAATTAAAAATAAAGTGTTTATAATGTGAACTAAAATATAGCCTGATTATTTCTAATGTGATACATTGACAAGTTCCAAAATACACAGAAGTTGAAATGAACTACATTCCAAAACATGAAGTATTAAATGTTTTTATTTCCAAAATAATCTCATCCCATTTCATTCAAAATAAATCAAAACTTGTGATTAACTTATTTCAATGCGTTAAATTTGATTAGAATATAATTTCAAGGACATTGCGTTTCGAAATGTGTATTATCGGAATGAAGTTTTACGAAATAATTCTTTTACAATGTTTGGTTTCTAAAAAAATTGTTTTGTTATTTTGGCGATAGTAATAGTGAAAATACAAACATAATTGAAAGTATTTAATTACTTTTTTACTTACAAAAGACTAAAACATGCCCTTATTTACCTTGTGAGGTCCAAGATTATCAACTACACATCGAAGTGTAGCGTCTTTTCCAGCTATTACTTTTATACTTGGAATATCACCTACAAACTCAGGCTCAGGAGCATATGTACTTAAAGAACCTAAAAGGAAAAAAAGATCTTAAGCAATTTGAAAATTTTAAATAAATTTGCAGAAAATATTGATAAAAAACGTTTACTGTGTAAAAAACTGGATTGAAATTGAAAACATAAACATGAATAAACAAGAGCTAACTGGCAAAACTGATGTAAATAAAAACATTGATTGGAAGGGTATCACAAAATAGAAAATAAGTAACTTCATAAACGCTTTCAGATGAAAAATGACTAATTTGGTTTTTTATCTTTAAAAAGATAAATTGTGTTTAGCGTAGTTTATCATGCATTATTACATCATCTGTTTGAAATCATTATGATGGAACTTTAGTTAATCTAATTTCGAGCTAACACTCCCAAATGGAGTCTAAATGGTTTCGTTTCTTTAAGGTGGCTCAGGGCTTGATCGATACGGAAAAACATGCAAACAGAGCACTTGCTTCGAGTCCATATAAAAACAGAAGTATTCAGTATAATTAATTTAAACTTTCTGATATTTTAAAGGTATGTTTGTAGTCTTATAAAATTATAAAATGAAGTACTTAAATGTAATATAAGAAGAAATATAGCAACATTTATGTAACACAATTTTTGAAAAAAAACATTAGGTGTTATATCACCAACACCAAGATATCTTAACGTTGAATTGACATAAGAACCTAATTTTTGCTTTAAAATGATCCCGGAACGATCTTTATAGAATCAATTAAAGATATAACTATTACTCAAAAAACATTACTCAAAAAACACTCAAATTTGAAATTAACCCCCCCCCCCCTAAAAATACAAATTTTTTTCATTAAAAAATATTCAAAATATTAAACCATGATAAAATACATTAATTCATTCAATATATAATGAAGTTATATGCATGAAAAAAATTAGGCCATTCCATCAAATAGTTTTTTTTTTAAATCTTGGTGTTAGTCGTCAAAAATCAAGTTTTGAGAAAACGCGACTTAAAGTTGAAATTACATGAGTGCGGCTTTGAAAGTGTAGATACATAAATGCTTTTAAATCCGTTAAAAATACAAATATTTTTATGCGGTTTTTTGCATTGAGTTCAGAATTATTTGAATAATCAAACTAGATCATAAAAAAATCATTTTTTGAAAAGTTTTGAATCCCTGAGCCTCTTTAATTACGCAGAGAATGAACACAATTAAAAAAATGGTGTAAAAACACAGAAAAAAGCTATACTCTATGTCAATTTACACTAGTTCTCGGTTAAATGTATTTTGCTGAGTTTACCTGTCATCATTTCATAGATCTTCCTTTATCTTATATCCGATACCTTGTAGTGTCTTTAATAGTTGTCTTTATTTAAAAATATTTGATTTTTATTAAAACTTGTGATTCAAAATATACACACTTAAAATTCATTTTTAATTAGAAAAATTAAAGAATAAAATTTAGTTTTAAACATATTTTCATAAAACTTAGAATAATTCAGAAAGGAAAAGAAACATCTCATCGGAGTTAGTAGGGATTTTTATTGGCAATCAAATAATTATCGGCCATTTTCAACATAGTATCAAGTCTGTTACAGCACAGTTTTTTAATGATTATCATTTTTTCACCATTCTACTTTTATTTTTTATTCAACTAAGAAACAAATATGCAATTTCCTTGAAATTTAATAGTTTACAGGAATATATACTGTAATTATTCGAAAAAGTTCTTGTATATTTCTATGTGATCAAAACCTGTTGTGGCTAAAACTGTCTCTCTTTTCAATTTAATTTAAGTATTATTGATAAACTTCATGTTTTGAAATTCAGGGACATAAGTCACTTCAAAGTAAGTTATTTCTAGGAAATTTATTAAATTTAAAGCTGAGTATTTTCAGTAATTTTGTATGGTAACGGACTTGACAATTTGCCTTACAAGCCAACTTTATATTGCATCTACATATTATATTATAAGGTAAAGTTTACAACCAATTTTTTTTCGTGTACGTTAGCACATTTACTTTAACACGTGTATACATTAAAAAAAATATTAAGTTTGAAAAATAAAAATAAAATTTTGAAATGTAAACAAATGATGAAAATGGTCCTTATAATAAAACATATACTTTATTCGCACTAACAACCGCTTCTATAGTTCAGTCAGTAAGTTGTCCTCCCGGCGGCGTCAAGAAGTCTCGGGTTCAAACCCCAGGACGCGTAAGTATAAATTGTGTAAAAATTAAGTGATATGCTAATTCAAATTTACCCCAAAATCTAAAAATATGAGGTCACTAGACAATGGGTGATTCACTAAATTAAACAATTATGATTAAAAATATAGTTACTGTGCTTTATGTATTTCAAACGATGTTAATTTAAAGTCTATTGTAAATTTACCGAATAACTTTTTTGTTATTTAACAGAATGTTGGTTTTTCTAATCTCTGTGATTTTACGTAAGACCTTATTCTCTGTAATTTCACATAAAAATATTTAAAAGCGAAAGCATATCATGTACTTGCACTATCTTGAAACATGAAGGGAGAAAAGACTAAGGGTCATTCCATGGTAATTTACGTTACATTTAGAACTATTTTCAGTAATTCAAGATGGATTAAGAAAAAAACCAAAGTTTTTTATCTATAAAATTTTTTTAATACCTGTATTAACAACTTTATATCCACATATTTACCAATTATATCAGGTATTATCGTACATGTAGAAATATACATAGAGTATGTGCTTATATGTGTATATATTTATATGCTATTTTTTGAAAAAGAATTTTGAATTTTTTGGCAGTTGGACGTAGAAAACTCCCCCATTTTGAACTTACGATAATACCTGATATAATTGGTAAATATGTGGATATAAAGTTATTTTCAGTAATTTTAGTAACATAACACGCACATAAAAAATATTCAAAATGTAAATTTGACATGGTTTGTTAATTAAACTTATTCAAAGCCCAATTTAGATTAAAATTACCTAATTTTAATGTTACTTCTTAAATTTGGTAGTTATATTTAATATGGTAACTGTAATTACTGAAAAAGGAATGTAAGTTATCATATAAAGTGTAATTTTCAGTATCAATTTTTCGGTAATTTTTATCCAAATTTACCCTTAGACAGGTTTCATTGACAAATATTGTAATATTAGATTTGAATGTTTTGTAGCGTTATATTACTAAAGTTACTCTAGTAAATTGTTCTAAATGTAACGTAAGTTACCATGGTATGACTCCTGCATGTTTGTAGATGGTAGCGGTTCATGAAACTTTGTATGAAGCATCGGTTCGTTGGTATTTTACGCAAATATTTTTAACTTCTTCTGTTAATTGTTCGTGCTCATTCTGAATGTTAAATATAATACATAGAATTATCAATGAGATTTTCTTTCGTTAATAAATTTCAGATTACGACACTATGAATCTCAGCACTTGACGTTTTATGTGTCAAATTTTCACGGATAGTTGAAAATTTTTAAATCAATGAGAAGACTTGGGGGTTAAATAACATGCATTTAATAATGGAGTAATATAATTCCCGAAATCCTGTTAAGAATCACTGTGGAGATAAAAATTCTTTGGGTTTTATTTTATACGCCTGTTAGTCTGTCAGTTTGTTTTGTCACTTCCACTAGAACTTCTGTAAAATAACATCCGATTAGCTTGTAATTAGATAAGTGTGTTGATGCGATAGCCGGGTTTTTGTTGCATTTATTCATGTGTTGTTTAACATTTTCTTTCACGCCAAAATGCATTTGTATGGGAATTTCAATGAATGTCAAATATTTTTATTCAAGAAAAAGAACATAGCATATTTAGATATATGATTTACATGTTAAATTATTGATTCCAAAATTTTCTAAAGTGAGTTTTTACTTAATTAAGTTAGATTGAAAATTAGCAAAGTTTAAGAAGTTTTAAATTAGGTTGTTGGTTTCTATTAATCCATTAATGCCTAGCGTCCCATTTTTTGGGGCAGTTTTAAAAAATTCAAAAAAGCGCTTTTCACACCAGTAAAAAGTAGAATAAAGAAGTAGTTTATTTCTCGGAACAAGCTCCTTGATAAATTAAGATACATGTTATTCTTGTTTTAAAAGTGGTGGGAAATGCAAAATTTAAATTTTAACGAAGAAAATAATTCAGGCATTAATGGGTTAATTCGGAATATTTAAAAGGTTATGTAAAGATTCATCACGAATATTTTGTAGAATTTGTATTTTATCTGAAAGTTTTTCGTTGTGCTTCAGTAACAAACATGAATCAGTTGGATTCAGTTACAGAAGTTATTTATATGACCCTATCAGCTATACAGCTAATCCTCACTTAACACAGAAAAAAAACCCAGCTGATTGGCAGTCTCACTGACAAAGGTTTTCAGTGCAAATATCAAAGAACCATAATTCAATTAATAGAGATTCCTTACTTAACCAGGTCACTCTTATATAGGTTCGGCCCATTGATATATGTTCAATAAATAATTGAATGTGTAATATGGACAATGAAATATTGTGATTCACTAATTTCCATGTACTTGGAAGTTTTTTTAAATGTAATATCATGTTTTTTTCACTATCTTCTAATGTTTCTTATTAATTAAATCTCGAGTCAGCTGGCTATGACTTTCAGTGTTACCTTATAGACCAGGAGGCAGCAGCACAGAGCATCATCTTATCAAGTTCACGGCTAAAATTGCAGAATTGGATAAAACTTGATTCGCACATTAAAATGCAATCGGTTTGCTAAATCATATCTTGGTGGAAAACACCTGAAAAACCGATTTTGTCGATTGACCGGTAGGTTAATCATAGTTTTCTCCTGATTCCACACCTCCATATTTTCATAGCTTTGGGTATATGAAAACACAACAGTAAACCTACGAGTTAATGCTAAAATTGCAGTTTCAGGTGTTTTACATTATACGATTTGGCAGACCAACTACATTTTAATATGCGAATAGAGTTTTAACTTATACTGAAATTTTGGTTTTGAACTTTATGAGATGATTGCGTGTGCTCACGCCTCCAGGTCTATAATGGTCTATACTCAAATGCAACTACATCAAATCTGTATTATTATCATTATATATTACACCCTACTTACTCAAACATATACACTTTGAAACCTATTATCTTTTGGCTCAAATTTCATTGCCCGTAAGCTTACATTTCCAATAAATTTCTCTCAAAATAATTACTGAATAATTTGTTTTTTACTTGAATTTTATAAATGTCAGTTTCATTAATAATCAATAAATTAAGTAATCGGGATCCATAACAGAATTTAAGGAAAAATACAACTTGATAGAAAGCTTATAAAATTACTGAAATCTCTTTATTAAAACAAATAAAACTGTAAGGTAGCCACAGCTGTAGTTTAAACCTTGTGACCTTTATACTTTTTCGGACTATACTGTTAAAAATATTGACTATAAAACATAAAAACTAGTATTTTTGTAGATAAATATATTATAAAAACACTAAACTAGGATTTTCTTAAATTTAAAAAGTATTTTGAACTCAATTTTATTTTGAAATTAGACAGGATAATTCAGCATTATAAGATTTTGTTATTAAAAACTTATACTTAGCAATTTATCCCTCTTTTTAAAGTATACTTGAATACACTACATGACCATTGATGAGCGTCCCCTTGCTTTTGTAGACGTTTTGTTAAATATCTAGAAAAATACCTGAGAAATTATCCCGAAACTCTTAGTGTATAGATATAATAAAACAAGTCATACATTTCCATGAAGATTTTTTTCCCCGAAACTCCATAGTGGACCGTCAACAAATTAAAAAAGAATGAATATCTTTTGCATAACACAGTCAAAACTAATGTAGCAAAAGCGCTCAAACTCTAGATTACGATTAAGTGGCTTCTTACAGTAAAATGTGTTCATTTTACTGCGAATAGCATGTATACTCGTAGAGAAGTTAAGGTTTTTATGAAAATGATCCCAAATTTTGCCAAGTTTTTTTGCTTATAGTTTGCACAGTTCTTAATATAAAGTAACATTCTTTTCTGAAAATATGACAAATAATGTTACACAAAATACCCTGTAATTAGAATTAAAAATAATAAAAATTATATCAAAAATGAGTAGATTTTCTAAATAAATTTTCACTGTGCATGCGCCAACGATATCAAAATTTCATTTGCATATTATTTTGGCTAAATGTATCGAGCAACTTTTGTGAAAGTCGCGAAATCATAGCTTGAAAATTCTGGAAATAATCGTCAATAGAATAAGTTGAAAATCCGTTATTCCCAAAATGAAGCAAAAACGAGGGATTTTATCCAAATGCAGTAGTACGTCCAATATTCTGTATTCTATAGTAACACCAATCAATGAATATATGGATACAACACCTCTTGTTTTTGCTTGCTTTTGGGAATAACGAATTTTCAACTTATTCTATTGACGATTATTTTCAGAATTTTCAAGCTATGATTTCGCGACTTTCACAAAAGTTGCTGTATAAATTTAACTAACATAATATGCAAATTAAATTTTGATATCGTTGACACAAGCGCAATGAAAAATTATTTAGTAAACCTACTCATTTTTCTTACAATTTTTCTTACTTTTTAATTCTAAGTATAAGATATTATGTGCAATATTATTTGTCATATTTTCAGAAAAGAATGTTACTTTATATTAAGAACTCTGCAAATTATAAGCAAAAAAAGTGGCAAAATTTGGGATCAATTTTATAAAAACTGTAACTTCTCTACGAGTAGACATGCTATTAAAAATGAACACAGTTTATTACAACAAGCGATTTAATCATAACTTAGAGTTTGAGCACTTTTGCTACATTAGTTTTGACAGGGTTATCCAAAAGATATTCATTCTTTTTTAATTTGTTGACTGTTCCCTATGGAGTTTAGGAAAAAAATCTTCCCGGAAATGTATGACTTGTTTTAATAAGGTACCCTGGGGTAATAACGCCAGGCGGGGTAATAACGCCAAGTGCTTATATTTTGCATAATTATGAAATAATCAGGTAAATGACACCCATGTGCTTTGCGCAGAAGGGTTTTGAGTCATATAAATCGCAAAAAACAGCTTCAAGTTAATTTGTTTCATTTTTAGGTCTTACTGTTTTTACAAACAACTAAAATTAACGCTTGATCTAAAATTTGCGAGATACGTGTTGTGATGTGAAGACTATCTTTTTATCCGAAAATACTTTGTTAATTACATAAATTTGTAGTGCATTTCATGTACTTTTAAAATATTGTTGAAGATTTTGGATATCTTCTCGAGATAATTTGTAATTTAAAATGCACTGCGCAATAACTATACCGGGGTAATAACGCCAATCATTTACATTAATACCCCGGTTGATTCCCTACAGTGGCCGAGCTACATCCTAAATACTGATTCAAATAAACACAGTTAAAACTGTGCAATGTTTCTCATATTTCTATTTAAGCGATCCTTTTGAAGCAAAAAGAAGCTCACTGTTGACACTCTTTTGCCTCATCCCCCCCCCCTCCCAAACCACACCTTTATTTTTCTTACACTTTCACAAAAAATTGAACATTTTCAATAGCTTAGAATGCAATTTGACAATTTCTAAGTTTGTAGAGTTTGTATTTTTAGAATTGGGCTATCTACATGCAATTATTCCATCTTACTTCATAGTTTTGTTTGCATGGCGTTATTACCCATATAGGTGGGTAATAACGCCAAATAGCATTGGTCAAGAAAAAACGCCATTACATTTTATGAATACATATCTGTTAAATTATTTTATTTTATATAGATAGTCAATGAGTTGCTGTATCAGATCCTATATTTGTTTGAAAAATACAATCTAAAACTAAGCCGTGAAAATTGGTAGAACCTTAACGTGGCGTTATTACCCCAGGGTACCTTATATCTATACACTAAGAGTTTCGAGATAATTCCTCCTGTATTTTTCTAGATATTTAGCAAAACATCTAAAATTGCAAGTGGACGCTCATCAGTGGCTATGTAGTGTAGATTGCAGTGTGAAATATCAAATAATTTTTTAATTCATATAAATTTTAAGCTTCAGTTTTTAAAATTTTTATTCAAAATTTTGGTGTTTGAATATAAATTTATTTCCAAATTTCCTCATATTTTTCCATTATTGTTGCCAGATTTTTAAAAGCCCGAATAATAATATTTTTAAAAACACTGCTTTTTTAAACTTATAATTAAAGTATATATTTTGAATTAAATAAATATATATATGTATTTATATAAAAGAACACATTAATAAAATAAAATTATTACGTGTGAAATTAGTTTGAGAGTAAAAATTACGGCATACATAAAGTGATAAATATATTTGTATGCGTTATAAAATATTGTTTAATAATATAGAGAGCACGGATAAAAATACGTAACATAAAGTTTAAATGGATATTGCGTTTTATGTTTGTATCTTTTTCTTCTTCTATTTATAACACAGTAAATGCCTACAGAGACCGCTGCACTTTGGAAAACGTTTACCAGAGTTTTAAACCCATTTGTCAGGTATTACCGTCAGTAGATGTAAAAATATGCGAATTCTTTTCTGTGCCCCTAAATATGATGTATAAATATTTGTATATACGATACACATGCTTAAATTTAATTTAGTTAATAATAGTAATTCTCAGTTGAAAATTCCTCTTCAGCGATGTCTCGCAATGAAAGGAAATGTATTCGAGATTTTTTGAGCTGCCTGTATTTGATTTATAGAATTTATACACATAGAGAGGTAGTAAAAAGATATAGTGAAATTTAATACACGTATCACAACTGAAAACGCACTTCCTGCAACTATCGCTCATAGACAATATATACAAAGTAATTTTTTTCTGTACCATTGTGAATAAAAAATAAACGCTAAATATACCCTATTCCATAATAAATTTTTTGTAGTGTACCTTTGTGATATATCTCGATTTCAATATGCTTAAAATAGTTTAACCTTATTGAAATACATTGCAAAGAACTTTGCAATAAGTAAAGAAACAGAAGGTATTGTAACGGATTTTTTCTTAAGTACTTCTATAAATGAACTATAAATGTTAAAAACTTCTTTTTAAATGCCGCACATACCCTAACAAACGCATACTTTCTAACCTCTGGCTTTTATTACGTAAAAAAATTATAATAAAAATGATTTGAACAAGACAATTTGCTTAATTAAATGCACTAAATATGATACGCACATATTTCCATTTATTAAATAAATTTCTGGTTCAAAAAAAATTTTTTTTGAATAAAAAAAATGCTGGAGGTAGTTGGAATGTATGTAAATCTAAATTAAATACAGGGTTTTAAAAAGTCCACGACACACTTTAAAATTCAATATAAAATTAAGCAATTGTCGCCCATGAGAACAGTTTAGATTAAAATGCTTCTCGAGTCGAAAAGTTTCCATCAAGCAAATAAAAAACGTATATGTGACACCAAAAATACGGGCAAGTGCTGCCATCTGTGACCGACATTTTGAAATAATATTTTTTAATCGAGTGAAGGAAACTTTCATCCTGAGAAGCCTTTTAGTGCAAACCGCATTCTTATACGCTAATTTCTTGATTTTATGTTGAATTTTAAAATGTATCTAGAACTTTTAGGACACCCTGTTTATCAGTGGTAATCTAAATATACGCAATTTAGTGTATGTTTGCATAGATGTCAGACAGAATTGATAAATAATTTTCGACTATGTTAGAGACTGTTAAAAATTTCAATTAAATATACGGCACAATACCTAAAGAATATTATTATATTATAATTATTCTGAAAAGTAGATTAATTTATTAAAATATATAAATTCACGTGAAATTGTCCGAGATATTTGTTTTGATACATTTAATTCATCTTCAACAAATTACAAGCTAACACAAGAATTTATTCGAATATAAAACATATTTATACGCCTTAAAATTTTACACACATAATCATCCATTCAGATTTGAGTTAAATAATTTTCTTTCGCAAAGCCAAGAACTGCAGAATATTTTTGCGATATGATGAAGATAATACAGAAAACTAAAATTATTTCCTAACATTAAAGTCTCCAAATTTCTTAAAATATCTTTAGAGGGGCATAAATTTTTAAGCTAAATGGAATAAAACCTCTCACAATATAATTTACTACTATCATGCTTATTTTCGTAAGATCTACTGAACCACTGAAAATATAAATATATGTGCTCTATCCGAAACTCTAAAGGTTCTGAGCATACATATTTCATGAACCACGGAAAGTTAGCTACGTCTAAAGTAAAATATACTCTTTACACATGGCAATTATCTCTAGACATTTTTACTGCCGTTTTGAAGGCTATGTATTGCTAATATTTAGACATGCAATATAATTTCTTGCACTGCGTTAAGTCAAAACAACAATGGAGAGGAAACTATCTCAGAATTCTCTTTATGTCCCAAGACAGTAATTTTTTTGTTTTAAGACTTCAAATAGAAAGATCTTCTTTTGCCTTTGAGAATGTATTTTTGTAGAGAATAAAAATGAAATTTTTAATATTTCAGAATATATTTAAGCTTACATGTATGCATACATGCATACATACATACTTGTCAAACATTAGCATGCATAAAAGGCGCTTCAAAAGTCATTCATTCGTTTTAAAATTCATTAAAAAAAGAAGCAATGAGCAAATTAGAGTTTGGTAAGAGCGAAATAGATTCCTAAACTGGAAATTTTGTTAAACAAACTAAAACAATAATAAAAGAAAATCTACAGAAGTAAAATTAGTCTGGTGTAGGCATTTTATAACTTGTTATTAATATTAAAGCTATGAAATAAAATTTTAATATAAATTAAAGACAAACTTCGAATATGCTAAAATAATCTTTTCAACATTTCAACATCTAAATATAATTCATAACTAAAACTGTTCAAAAATTCGTGAAACAATAAAAATTTACACAGGAACTTTTATAACAATGTCCTTAAGCACCCAGTATTATAACTTTATTGCACTGAAGTAATCTAGACTATATTGGGAAAATAACTATGATATGCATTTTTCTTAATTATAGATTTAATGATTGCAATCTCGTTAATAAGAATTGTTACACGTGCTTACTTTTGAGCATCAATATTATCTATAATATGTGTCTATACTCAAATAAGTATTTTTGATAATCTTTTTCTATTAGTATTTAAATTAAAGGTCAAGCATTAGGGCTTAAAAAATGCATTACTTTTGGTTAAGTGATAACTCGAAGTAAAGTTATAGCCCTAAATATACACAGGTAACGAACTTTCTGAAACTGAAAGGGATTGTTTACTGAGCCACAGAAAGGTAAACAATGGGTTTTAATCGCGAAATATATAATATATAATATGTACAGAAATACATAATATATAACGACCCCAGAAGCCAAGGGATACAAGTGATAAAAGTCAATTTGGAATAAATTGAGTTCAAAGATAATTGACATTAACTTTGAACATGAATAATAATTGAAATAAGAAACCGTTTCTTGTTTTATTATGATCTTAGAGCTCTAATTTCAATAAATGTGAAAAAAAGTCGAGTACAATTTCAGTTAAATTCATAATTAATCAATATTGATTATTATTCGGCAAAAGATGTTGATCTCTACAATTCAACACTTAAATCGAAAATTACTTATATTTCATTATCTGAAAAGACAAGCATATTTCCAAATCATCCGTGCACTTAGTACATATATTTTTTTCAATTTTGTCATTTATACCCCTTGGCTTCTCGGTTCCTCATAAAATATATACAAAAATACATAATATATAATGTATAATATATACATAAATGCAAAATAATGATAACGAATGTGGAGGATTTTTAAGTTTTAAATTTTATGCATAATGTTTAGTGCTATTTCGAACTGTAAATTTGTACAAATAATTAAAATCATTAATATTAAAATAAATCATTTGTTCATTTTTCTTAGTTTGCGTGTTTCATCGTGTATTTTTACGCTAAATTTCATTTCTTAAAAAAATTAAGACATTGAAAAAAATATGCAAAATGATTCAGCTCTTCCATTGGTACGCTGTGAAGAAATATATAGCTTGCAAATGTATATGTAATAATTTAATTGTTTTTTATTGAAAAACAAACTTTTTTTTTTGAAATATTTCGATATATGAAAGTAAATTTAAGAGATTTGGCAAATCGTTTGTTTCATAACACAGGTAAATGTTTTGCTAACATATCGTTGGAAAAAAGTAAAATGTATTTAATAGCTTACGTTATAGAACATTTGGCACAAATGCAATTCTATACTAAAATTTGACTAAATATTACATAAATTTGAAAATTTAATTAAAATTTCCATTATTCATAGTTTTATTTCCTGATTTAACTAAAACCTCTGTGTCTAATAATAATAATAATAAAATAAAAATAAAAAAGGCCTCTAAGATAGGCACATAACATTATCAAATAACATCACTTTATTTTACCGCAGAACCTTGCAATTATATAAATTGAAAAAGAAAAAAACCTTTTTGAAATCATTACTATTTAAAAATAAGCCAGCCATACAAACTCATTTAATTAGAATTTTTTTTTTAACATTTGCGAATTTTGAACTTATATTATGAACAAATCTCCATCAATTTAATTTGATGGTTTTTTTAGATACGTTATACGGTGCATTATAAGTTATTGCTTCATATATATTTCATTTGAATACAATTTTATAATATTGTTATGCATAGACATATTAATAATTCTATTTGAATTTTAAAATGAATAACAACATCCATAAATTATTAGCATACAAACATTCTTTTATGGAATACAAACAATTACATTTTACATAAGAGACATATTTTTCCCAATCTGTATGTAAATTGTGTAATTAATATATTTATGATAGCACAAAAGAAAAAAATCATATATCAAAGACTATTTTAATTGAATTTAAAATATATAACATTTATATGAATACATATAGCTATTTACTTTTAATTCAGAAATGGAATACATATTTGGATTCATTTCCGAATAGTAAAATTAAAAAATTTCCCAGACTCCCTTGGCATTTAGGAGACGCATATTTTATTATTTTATTAGTAAAACTAGACATAGAGGTAATTTTTAATGTTTATTGCAGGCATGGAATATATAACAGATGTTCATTTTTTTGTTTTAATAGTTTTTTTTTATTTGGGTGATATTAGGATATGTTATTATTTTTTACAGCCTATTGATTTTTGAATGCTTTTCGTGTTATTTTTATTAATCACTTTTATACCAGTGGATCCATGTAGGGATACATATTCTATCATTATTCTATCGTTGCTACTTTAAATGATATCGCAGGAATATGTGTATGCATATAGCTAGTACAATGATACATGTTGGAAAGTATTTAATTATCTTTACGCAACAAAGACGCTAGCTTAGAGATGAGAATGCGCTTTTCTCGAATTTCTCATCGTTTTCCTGAAACACATTTTTTTGTCGCATTTCTCTCTTATTTTATTTATCATTTGTTTTTTAGTTTACTTTCTTATTTCAGATTTTATTTGTGACTGTGGTCATCAGATTATTTCCTCAAATACTACGGAAAGAGAAGAACTGTGTCAATTTTCATCGAAGATTTAGATACTGATATTATATCGATTTAAATATAAATATCTATATCTGAAGAAAAACACCGAAAACTCTGGCAATAATTATTTATTAAAATAATACGCTTTGTAAAAATCCCCATAAAATGAAAGCAAGGCAGAATGGTTTCAAGGTAAAACAATTAAAGATCGTGATCACTTGAAGCTTACACGTGTCCGTCATAGAACAATATCAGAGATAAACTGAAAGAAAGAGCGTGAAGATTGTAAATTGTGCGACAGGTGGCGTTAGTAGAAAGAGCACAGGCGGAAGACAAACGGGATGCCAAAATAACAGAAAAGAAAAAACTTTTTTAAAAAATGGGGAAAATAATAATAATAATAATAATAATAAATTGAAATAAAAAATAAACTATAAATATAAAATAATATGCACACACACATAAAGCGCGAGACCCTGGTGTTTTGAGAAAAGCCTTACAGTTCATGCTATAGTTTATAATCAGATAAATTTTCACCTGCAGCACGCGCTTCCATGCTCTGTATAATAGCGAGCTGGATTCGAGTTTTTTTATACCTGACATCTAATCCCACTCGGGCCTTTTTTTTACAAAAATTTTCGTTGACTATTTTCGAACTGCAATTGAAAAAATATCCTCAAAAAGTTAAATTTTCGAAAAATATAAATTGAATTTACTTTTTCGTAAGATATAAATGCATTTTTAACAGTGAAATTTTGCATATTTAAATATTTCATGCAAAAAAATGTAGTTTAATTTATTTGTCTATTGACTACAAATATTTTGTTGTCATTTAAAATTGTTTTCAGTTACTTCTATGAATAATCTACAAATCAATACAGAGAAAGGAATTAAATTTATTGATATAAAAGCGTGAATAATAATATTTTAATTTGTTTCATTATGAAAATATTTCGAACATTTGATGTTTATTTACATTGAACATTTACATTTGAACATTTGATGTTTGTTTTGTTAATTTATTTCACTGTGAAAAATGTAGCTTAATAACGTAAATAAAAGTAAATAAATCTTATGGTCTATAAAAGTTTTTTAAAGTTCATTTTTATTATTATTTATTTTTATCTTTACTTTTCATTAAAAATATAAACATCAAAAGATTCGGAGTCAAAATTGTATTTCTATAATTAAATTGTATTAAGTAAACATATAAAGAAAAAAAAATCTTAAAAAATTACTACATAGACTCTTATTCTAATTAAAAATGAAGAATCCAACGCTAATAAATAAATAAATAAATAAAATATTAACATATTTGTTCACGTATTTTAATTTATTTCTTTGTTAAAAATAATAACAAATCATTGAAAAACTGTAAATAATTTTAAATAACAGCAAAAAACTTCAAATCTATAGATATATAAATGAGCTTACTTAAAAAAATAATATATATATATATATGTATACATTTAAATATGCGAAATTTCGCTATTAAAAATGCATTTATATCTTACACAAAAGTAAATTTGATATACATTTTTCGTAAATTTTACTAATTATGCACATTTTTTCAATGGCGGTTCGAAAATAATCAATGAAAATTTTCATTCCGAAAAAAAAGTCCGAGGTTGATTAGACATCAGGTACAAAAAAACTCTAAACCAGCGAAATACCGAACACGACACGGAGGCGGTTGCAACCTGCGAAATTTATCCATTTATAAACGCATGAACGTTAAGGATTATTTTCTCAAGCCTCCCAGGGTGCCGCGCTTTATGGCTGCCATATATTTATATACTAACTATAATCTATCGATGCACAAACGTTCATCCAATTTGGTGACACAAGCATCGGACTCTCTCCTTGTTGAACAAATGATGTGGAAGTATAGGTGCGAGCTGATGGCTTAGAGAATCATGTCGCTGATTATGATGAGGAATACTTAAAATCAATTTTTTTAATTCTCTGGAAAGTTTCATGAAAACGTCAGACACTTGCAGAAAATTTCATTAGCATACTGTTATTAACAACATTGCTAATGAATATTTTAATTAATACAACAACAATTTTACAAGAAATTGTTTTGGTCTAAACAACTGTCACTTATATTTGACAGGTCATTGCTTTGAGGCCTATAGCAACTGTGGCTCGCTCCTCGAATGATGCATAATAATAAACAGAAACAACCAGTAATCAGTGCAATTTTTACTTCTTCTATACATTACCTATACATAACAGTATAAAGATAGAGCACGACATCCATGCCTTACCCGGATTCTAACCAGGACCCCTCGGCGTGGCAGCAGCTGCCGCTACTGATCACGCCACTGGGACCCGCAACTGTCACTAATATCCGGGGAAGGGTTCATTACTTTTATGCAATGATGTCATCAAAATGTATTTGTAAAAGAAAGAAGTCATCGATACGATTGAACTTCCTAAAACTATCCTTCAGTAGTGTAGCAAAAGAAAAAGTGTTAGAAAGTAATAAAAAAAATAAAAAAATACATAAAGGCATAATCTGTTAAAAACACATTCCTCAAATAATTTTTTTTAAATGACATCATAAAACCTCAAACAAATTACGGCTGAATGATTTCCAAATAAACATTTTCATTTTCTTGTTACCTTTTTTAAAACCATACACAAGCAGTCTGAATAATAGTTTAAAAAATTTCTTTCTTACAGAAAAATAAATAAATTGTTAAGAATTATCTTTAAAAAAAAATAAAGATAACTTGTTTGATTAAATTTAACCCAAAGTTTTACTCTAGCTTTATTATTAGAAAAAATAGTAATAATGTTTTGTATGAAAAATGTATGAACGATAGGGGCATATAATAAAGCATATTGTATTGTTAGCTGGAAACGTGCTATTGAACGTCAGTGGCAAATTGCTTCACATTACCATTTAATAATAACGCAATTCTTATAATATTTCAATAGAGTTTTTTTTATGGAATAAGACTTTGGAACGGATAGAAATAACTCGAAAAAAGTTTAATATGTTTAAAGAATTTTATTTTTACTCGTTTCTTTTACAATGCAGTAAACATCACAGTTTATGAAATAAAAAGACAAACGCAAAAATATAATAAAAAGACAAACGCAAAAATATAATTATTGAATAAATATAAAATTATAATATCTATCATATAAGCATTAAAGGAAATGCGACTGAACCATTTCCAAAAAAGTATTTTCATTTTCTTGTTACCTTTTCACAACTATGCAAATACTAGTTTAATAATTCTTAAGGATCTAAATATCTAAATAAGCTTTATCTTCTTAGCAAATGAATAATAATAATAATAATAATGTGTTTGTATGAAAAAAGAATGAAAGACATATAGCTATAAAAAGAATATTGTGTTACTTGTTGAAAAACGTGCCAATGAACGTCGGTTCCAAGTTGCTTCACGTTACGGTTTAATAATAATTCAATCCTTATAATAACTCAATAATTTTTTTTTCAGATAACAATGCTTTGGACAGGTAGAAATACACTGCTGGCCATTAAAATTGCAACACAGGAATGTATTATCTGGAAAACATCAAAATCACATGAAATGAAGAAGAGGTTGGAATGTGCAAATGATTAGTATTTCAGCGTATTTAGATGAAACAAGCGAGAGAAACGATATCGGAAAAACAGTTTAAAAGGAAGTTGCATAGTAGATTTCTTATTCGGAAAGGCTTTGTAAGATTGGCGTTTGCTCAGAATATCATGTTATGCCTCGAATAATAAGAAGTAATGATTACCAGCAAGTGTCGGTATTTGATAGAGGCAGGATTGCTGATATCGAGAGTGTGGATTATGGTTTCGTGATATCACCCATCGCAGAGATCGAAGTCCAACTACTATCCCATGAAATTGGTATAAATGAATTGCAGAAGTTTATACCGAACGGCGAACGGATTTCAATGTCCTACCATGACTAATTCCTGAGAGGGCAGACATACTGTAAGATGAACCATGCAAAACCGTATAACCGCCTTACGGATCATTAGTTAGAATATTGGCATATTTTCCGCTCTCCCAGTATTCGCTTTTATAGTTTGACAAAGAATGCAGCAGCGTGGATTGTAAGCATGGTGATCATTATTGCAGTTTTCTTTTACAATGAGGCGTAGAGAGTGACGGCAGCTCTGGTGCACCGAAAGACAATGTTGGATACAAGAGTCACACAATGTCGTAATTTCAGACGAGTCGCGATTCTGTGTGTAGTATTCTAATGACGGTATATGTGTTTGGAGGCTCTGAGGAGAACATTTTTCGCCTGCTTGAATTTGACACTGCTTGCATTAGGACATCTAGTAATGATAAAAAAGAAATGTCTGAGGTATGGCTACGATTAATTGTGTTTGCATCTAGTGAACAACTTCTGTAACACAAAGTCATGTTTATTACTAAAAATGCTCCATAGAATTTCTAGATTTGAAAACCTAATAAGAACCAACATATGTCGAGATCTAACTGAAATTGAAGTTTTACTAAATTCCATGCATTAGTTTTTGAGATAGAGCACCCACAAAATATGATCTACCTACAGACAGACAGACACATCATAGATAGGTTATTTTTAAAGAGTTAAACTGTGTTCAGGGTCTTCTAAAATGAATATATCCGTCGAAATCCGGAAGTTGCAATTTTTTTACGAATCCTACACTTTCTTTCTCTTGTAGTTGAGAGAAAAAGTATAAATGATATTCTTAGATTATTTTGTTTATCTGAATAAATATTTTTTGGCATTAATTATTTCCAAATTCTCATAATATCTAAATATCCTGTGTCTTTTAATAATATTTTAATATCTTATTTAATTCCAAATCTTTAATCTACACCCTCATAGCATGCATGGTCACAGTGACATCACAGTGACGTCACTATGAGTCACTTTGGTCACATCACATCTGTGACCAAAATGCCACCACTCAGTGACGTCATATTGCGACTAGGATGTGAATTTTTAAAAAATGTTTAGAAATTTATAAGAAATTCTTCAAAACATGCTATTTACTTTAAAAAACGTGTTTCTCGATATTTAAATATCGTTGCTTTTGTCATAGTTTCGTCACAATGTTAATGTCATATTAGTCACAAATGACACATTTTTCACAAATTTGTCACATTTTGACCACTTTGTGAAAAGTCACAAAAGAGTTCTAAAACGGCCATAACGACTTCACATTTTAATCATTGTGACTTCACATTGACGTCATGTGACGTCACATCGACAATCGATGGTCACAAAGTCACAATGTGACTTCACAACGACGTCGCAGTGACGTAACCATGCCTTACGGGCACATTCTTTATTTTCATATTCAAAGAAAAAAAACTTAATTAAATTAAAAGCAATAGTTTCATTAAAAACCCATTATTTTATTATTTCATATGTTTCCAATATATTTTATTTGTTCAATAAATAATTTCTATTGCACAATTCCATACGAGCGGTGCGCCAAAAACCTGATTGTGTAAGATATTCGTTCAAACGATTACGAGAACTTATTTCTTTTTTCGCCTGTAAAATTTTCGTATTGGTTATATTTCCGTTTTAAAAACAGTTAATTTGCAACGCTAAACATTGTTGCAAGATCCTGTATTCTTGCACAATTTGATATATAACGATATTACTTTGAATTTTTAGGTAAGATTCTAGTTTCTTCGAGTATTAAACAGAACCATGTCAACTGGTGGAGTTAAAAGTTTATAATAAGTGAAGCTCTATTCTTGCAATCTGTTTGTCTGTTTTACTCTGACGGCATATTAAGCGTGTAATAGGTTAAAAGCGAGTATTTGTGGAATTGTTTACGGTGATGCGAAGCCCGCTTAAATTTGTTTAATGGAATGTAGTCTATGTTTGATTTTAAAGGGGAAATTTCCAAGGAATTCATTCTTTGTCTTACTACCGTGTGCCACACATGACAGGTAATTAAACATTCTTAGGATTGAGTGCTCTCCAAAAATGGCATATCAACATGAGTTATATACTTTCATTGGGAGAAAAGAACGATTTCACATCAAACTTTTAATCTGCTAATCAAATTTTGAAAACTCACTTTCTACCGATGAAATTTAACCCGCCGAAACAAAAATTAGTTAGCTTTCTCAGATATCCGAATAGGGTGTCCCTGGAATTCCTTGTTCAAACAAAATCAACCGCAGGGGATAATGGGAATTCGAACTTTTTGAGAGAAATTAATAATGGAAAATTACGCAACAGATACAAAGAATTAAGTAATGAGATTTTCTTTTTAAGAAAAGAATTGTTTTGAAAGATTAATGTTTTTTAGAATAAAATGAAATAGAAAGGGTTGACTAAAAGGTAATGAATTAAAAATATTATATTAAAATATTATAAAAAGAAATGAAAAAGTTTAATGTAATTAATTTAGGATTTAGGCGAAAATGTTTTATTATTTCATATATATATATATATATATATATATATATATGTATATATATTATCATAATTTGTTAAATATTCAATATTTCAAGAAAAAAAGTATAAAAAAGTGTTAGCCATTTTTAAACACATTTTTTTTATAAGAATTTCGAGAAATACTAGGAATCGAAAGAAATCATTTTAAAAAAATGTAATTGACAAATGTATGTCTTTCAAAAGAAGAATTTTGTTTCTCATCTTGTATTCATCTCCAAACATTTAAATTATAGTTAAACGAACATGCAATTTCTACTTCTATTTAAATGCATTAATAACTGTTGCAGTATTTTTTCTTCAAAACATTTAAGTTATGGTTAAATGAAAATGCTAGATTAATTTAAGACACGATTTTTTTAATCGGTAAATTAATTATAAGAGACGTAAATTTTCCATGTGGGTGAAAAAAGTTCGGACCAGGATTCTAACCAGGGGTGTATTGGCTGAACAGCCAATTGGATTGCCATTGGATGTTCAGCCAATACATCCCTGGTTCGAATCCTGGTCCGGAAATTTTTCACCCACTTGGAAAATTTATTCCTCTTATAAATGAACATGCATTTTCCACCTCTTTTTAGAGGCATTGATAAATGTTACAGTTTTTCTTCAAATATTTAAGTTATGGCGAAATAAACATGCATTTTCCACCTCTTTTTATAGATATTAATGAATGTTGCAGGTTTTTCAAACATTTAAGTTATGATTAAATAAACAGACATTTCCTCGTCTCTTTTAATTAGTAAATGATGTAGTTTTTTTCCTTCACACATGTTAAATGCATGTTATGGTTAAATGAACATGCATTTTTCACCCTTTTTTATAGGCATTAATAAATGTTGCAGTTTGTTTTTTCAAACATTTAAATTATGGTTAAATAGAAATGAATTTCCATCTGTTTTTTGATGCAATAATATAAGTTTTTTAATCTGTTTTTAACTAAAGCATCATATATTAGTTAAAAGCTGAAACTGATACAGTAACAGAAGTTCAACAGTGGATTAAAGAAAATTATTTGTTATAGAAAAGTCTGAATGATAACTTCTTATAAAAGGAAAATTGCGTGATTCACTGAAAACATGTTCTCTGAATGTAAGTCGCAGATTTTCTTTTCTGCTACTATCCAATAACAGTTCGATTCCAAAAACAACTGAATAGATATTTTTGTGGGAAAATAAGTATTTTATCGAAGATTGATGCTTTTGTATTTGATGTAAATACTTTTTTAAAAACGATAAAAATAGTTGAAAGCGTTTTGTTTTGTGTAGTTTCTTTCAAAATGCAATCGAATATATGGAATAAAATTTAAGGTTAAGTAAAAAGGAAAGATTATTAACGGATATTCATTAATACTAATTTAAGAGTGTTTTTATAGCTATTAACGCTCCAGATCTTATACAAAGAATTTTAAAGCTTATTTTAGATTATTTTTTGTGCTACTGTCCAGTAATAGTTCAATTCCAAGACAAACTCAATATGCTCTTTGTTGAAGAATAATATTTTTGTATTCGATATCAATATATTTTTAAACGATGAAAAGTGGTCAAAGAATTTTCTTTTCTACCATTTCTTTCAAAACACAATCAAAATTATTGTTTTTGATAAAAATTTATGTTTAAATAAAAAGGAAAGATTATTAACAGATATTCATTATCACTAATTTAATAGAATTTTTGTAGCTATTAACAGTTGAGACAATACACAAAGTAATTTTTAGTACAATTTTACATTTTTATTTCTGCTCCTGTCCAAAAATAGGTAAATCCCAGAAATAACTTAATCGATTTTTTTAGAATAAGTATTTTATTATTTTATTGAAGGTAATTGTTTTTTTATTATTACTAATTATTTATAAATATTTGTAATGCGGTGAAAAGTGATGAAGAGACATTGTTTTGTGTCGTTTATTTCAAAACACAATCAAAATAGCTCTATTTGATAAAATAAATGTTTAAGTAAAAAAGAAAGATTAAAGACAGATATTCATAATAACTAATTTAAGGGTGTTTTTATAAATAGATATCAGCGCTCCAGAAAAACTATTTTTCACTGCAATTTTACACGATTTTTTTAATGGATTCCATTAATTGTTTTAACTTAAATTTAGATTTTACTACCATTGAAAATTTCATGTTTGTTCTGAACATTTTTACTAAAATCTGGTTTAGTAACAATATGATTAACGAAATCAAATTATTTTTTAATATTTCGATACTAATGCTATCATTATTCACATTACTATTAATTGTCAAATTATCGTTATTTAAGTAAGAACTAAGCAGTTAGTATTAATAAGGAAAAAGGCATTAACTGGAAACTTAAATCTTTTAAAATGAGAAAACTTATACAAATATTTTATTTTAAAGAAACTTAACCTGAACCTTTAAAAAAGTAAATTGTTTCTATATCTTTTTTACTTCCATGCACAGAACTATTCGCTTACGGATAAAACATTTTTTTGTTATACGTTATCCATAATTTACTATAAATATAACTGAAAAGAATTAGATATATAAAAGAAATTCATATTTTAAGAAGAAAAAAATGGAAAAGTATAAAATTATTAGAGATACATGACTATAAAAATAAAATTGTGTGATTCAGTGAAAACGTGCTTCTGTAAATCATAGATTCCTTTCAACTATGGTTCTATAACAGATCAATCCCAGTAACAATTCTATAAATATTTTACTGACGAATGGTACTTTTATTGAAGAATAATATTTATGTATTGGGGGCACAAAAATGTTGAAAAGTATTGAAAGTGTTTTGTTTTATGTAGTTTCTTTCATGAGACAATCAAAATTACTGTTTTTGATCAACTATATGAAAAAAAAAATAACAGATATTCAACACTCTAGGTTACACACAGCGTAATTTTTTACAATTTTTTTTGATGAGTTCTAAACTAATTTGAGATTTTAGTACAGCTGATAGTTTCTTCTTTGTTCTTTTAATTTTTGCTAATATTTATTTTATTAGCAATGAAGTTAACGAAATCAAATTATTTTTAAGCATCTCAAATGTAATTTTACCATTAATCGCATTATTATTAATTGATATCTTATCATTCTTTGCGTAATAACTAAGAATTCAGTATTAATAAAAATAATTAAATAAAACTAAGAATATATATTGAAAACTTAAACCATTCAAAATATGAAAATGTTACAAAGAATTTATTTAAAAGAAACTTTACACGAACAATTTAGAAATAAGTAATTTGTTTCCAGTTCTTTTTTCTTCTATAGAAAATTCTTATAGCTTATGTTTATATTTTTTCTCTTATAGATTCTTCATAATTTATTCTAAAACTAGTTGAATGTGCCAATCCCAAAACTTTCTTCTATCTCATACGTACATTTTAATATTTAAAAAAATAGTTACTCATTTTAATGCTTTAATAATTTTAATTCAATACCATACCAACTTTGATTTTCATCTTAAATTTCTGCTTCAATCAATTAATCGGAGTAAAAACGAATTTCCGTCTCTGCACATGCCGATGGAAATAGAATGATAGGCATATTTTTTTTTTTTTTTTTTTTTTTTTTTTTTTTTTTTTTTTTTTAAATTCAGGGAGGACTTACTTGCCTTACCAAAAAATAATCACATACAAAAAATTTAGTTCAGTTCTGAAAATAACTTCATACACTTTTAAGTGGTGCAATATTGAAAATGGCATAAAATACGCTATTGCAACGCCTCTGATTTTTTTCAGATTAAGGGCGATCCAACTAGCCATAGCCATACACTTACACAAAAAAATTCGTTCAATTCGATGCATAACTTCATGTACGTTTGGTCAGTACAGTATTGAAAATGGCACAAAAATCACGATTGTAACGCCCCCTTCTGACGAATGTTTTTCAAATTTAGGGAGGACCAACTAGTCATAGTCATACACATACACAAAATATTTGGTTCAATTCGATGCATAACTTCATGTACTTTTGTTCGGTACAATATTGAAAATGGCACAAAAATCGTGATTGCAGCGCCCCCTAATGGCAGAATATTTCAAAACTGAAGGAGGACCTGCGTGCCACAGCCAAAAACACTCACAAAAAATTTGGTTCAATTCTATGTATAACTTCATGCACTTTTTGATGGTAGAATGGCGACATACACACAGACACACACACAGACAGACAGACATTTTGTAAAAACATGTTTTTTGCAATATCTGACCCTTAAAATGTGTAAATCCGTCGAAAACAGGAAATCGAAAAAATTTCGACTACAATACTTTCTTCTATTGAAGATAGAAGAAAGTAAAAATGTTTAATAAATAAAAATAATGAGTTATATAACAGAAATTCAGCTGTTAATGAGAAAAATGGAAAAATTATAAAAGATATATGACTATAAAAAGAAAATTGTGTTATTCAATGTAAACGTGCTTTTGTAAGTCACAGATTTCTTTCCACTAAGGTCCCATGAAAGATAAATCCCGGTAACAATTCTGTAAATATTTTACTGAAGAAAGTTACTTTTATTTACGAATGATACATATGTACTGGGCAGAAAAATAATGAAATTATTGAGAGAGATTTGTCTTGTGTAATTTCTTTCATAACACAATCAAAATTACTGTTTTTGATCAAATATATATTTAAGTAAAAAGAAATCATTAATAGCAGGCATTAATTATCACAATTTTAAAACTGCTGTGTTTTTATAAGTATCAATATTCCATGTTATATACAAAGCATTTTTCAGTAAAATTTTCTAAGATTTTTTTCTTGATTAATTGTATTAATTGTCTTAACCTACTTTTAGATGGTACTATCGCTGATAATTTCTTATTTGTTACTTTAATTTAAGCTAATATTTATTTTTTTACCAATAATATAGTAATACTAATATTAATCACATTATTATTAATTGTACACTTTATCATCATTTAAGTAACAACCAAGCATTCAGTTTAATAAAAAAAATCAAATAAAACTAAACATTAAATGAAAAATTAAAAACTATTTAAAACATGAAAACTTATAGAAAGATTTTATTTTAAAGAAACTTAACTTGAAGATGGTTGGTTGATTTTTGTCGTCCGATTATCTACGCTAATGGGATATAGGACCAGGGGGAGTGCCCTCCGTGGGGGTCTTTCTAAGGGAACCTAACCCGTATTTACGCAAGGTTCGAAGAAAACCAAGGAAAACTCCGAACGGTTAGGCCGACAGCCGCGATTGGGTTCGAACCTTAACTTGAAGAATAGATATGTTTAATAAAAGTAATTTGTTTCTATTTCTTTTTCACTTCTATACACAATTCTTTTCGCTTATGTTTGAAACATTTTTTCCCTATAGATTCTTATAATTTATTCTAACATGTTTAATAAATAAAAAATTAGATATATAGCAGACATTTAGCTGTTAATAAGAAAAAATGTAAAAAAGTATAAAAGTATAAAAGATGTATGACTATAAAAGAAAATTGAGTGATTCAATGTAAACGTGCTTTTGTAAGTCACATATTTCTTTCCACTGAGGTCATGTAACAGATAAATCCAAATAACAATTTTACAAATATTTTACTGAAGAAAGGTACTTTTATTGACGAATAATATTTATGTATTGAACAGAAAAATAATAAAATTTATTGAAATTTGTAGTTTCTTCGATAAAACAATCAAAATTACGATTTTTTGTGAAAATTATGTTTAAGCAGAAAGAAAACTTTGATAAAAATTATTCCTTATCATTAATTTAAAAGTGTTGTGTTTTTATAGGTATCATAGCATTGCAGGTGATATACAAAGTATTTTTCAGATTTTCGATAAAAAGTATTAATTTTTTAACCTAATTTGAAATTTTACTATCGTTGATAGTTTCTTGTTTGTTCTTTAAATTTCTGCTTATATTAAATTTACTAACAATGAAATAAGCAAAATCAAAGTATTTTTAAACATCTTTATAGTAATTCTACTATTAACCACATTATTATTAATTGCTATCCTATCATTCTTTATCTAATAACTAAGAAAATTAAAAAGTAATTAATAAGAATTATAAAATAATTAAAAAACTAAGTATATATTGAAAACATAAACATTTTGACATGTTCGCTTCCGCTTACGTGAAGAGGTGATGATAGTTTATTCCGCACTGTAGGAGTGGGTTTTTCCCAGAAGCCGATTTACATTTTATAACAAAGAATCAGTGAAAGATTTTTCCGCATCACCTATTGGCTATTGAGATATCACCCTACATCACGCGCTGGCGCGTGAGTGGCCCCTTAACGTTGACACCATATAACGCTCCGGCGTGGGATCGACAGTGAACGTGTTAAAACATGAAAATGTTACAAAGTGTTTATTTAAAATAAACTTTACCTGAATAATTCATACAATTATAAAAATAATTTGTTTCAAATTCTTTTTCACTTCTATGCACAACGCTTTTCGCTTATGGTTAAAACGTTTTTTTTTATAGATTCTTATTGAATGAAAACAACGAGATGTATAACAGAAGTTCAGCGTTTCAGAAGAGAGAATGGAAAAAAGTATAAACATATAAAAGATATATGACTATAAAAAGAAGATTATGTGATTCAATCAAAACGTGCTTCTGTAAATCACAGATTTCTTTTCACGATGGTTCTATAACAGATCAATCCAAATAACAATTCTATAAGTATTTTTACTGAATGGTACTTTTATTGACGAATAATATTTATGTATTGGACAGAAAAAATATTGAAAGTATTAAAAGACTTTTGTTTCATGTAGTTTCTTTCATAACACAAACAAAATTGCTGTTTGTGATCAACTACATGTAAAAGTTTTACAGATATATATAATTTCAGAATATATATATATGTATACAGTATAAGATCTGTATACAGATTATATATATATATATTATATATATATATATATATATATATATATATATATATATATATATATATATATATATACAGTGGCGGTCAAAAGTTTCCGGCCAGTTAGTTTCTTCGATTTATTTACCAAGAGGTTTCAGCTAAGAAGAAGCACAATTGCTTCAAAAGTTAGGAATATGTGAATGACCTCTGACCAAGTGATCATTTTGATTGGATGCTGAAGATGCTTTATGCAAAGGGATAAAATTCGAAGTTCTCTGTGCAAAAGTTTCCGGCCACTTATCATTCTTTAGTTTTTTTCTATCGGTAAACTGTTTTTTTTGTTGTGTTTATGAATGAATCAACGTGTATAGCATAGTCTGAATTCAAAATTGGAAAGTTCAACAATTATTGTTCATAAATGAGTAATTAGTTTCTTGCTAAAAGGCCAGTCTTCTCGAGATATTGCGGCAAAGTTATCGATCGGAAATATCGACCGTAAACGATATTTAAAAATTATATAAAGATGGCCGTGGCATTCAGGACTTTCAGAGGTCCGGGAGATCCCTAAAAATTACTATTCCAGTGGACAGAATTATCAGGAGAAAAACAATTGATAATCCGCATAAAAATTCCGCTGCAATATACTGCGATTTGCAGAATGAAAATATCGCTGAAATAACTCCGTATACCGTATCAACATGCTGGCGTGATGCATAACTTTATGGAAGAATCGCTGTTAAAAATTTTTAAGAGTTAAAAAAAATACAAACATACCCGACTGGCGTTTTCCAAAAAACACAAAGTCTGGTTAAGTGAAAATTGGAAAAAAGTTCTATTTTTCCATCAATCGAATTCGAAACAGTTTTGGAAGTGATGGCAGACACAACGTCCGATGACCTAACAACAAAAGATATGATTCGACCTATGTTATTCCTACAAGGAAGCATGGCGGTGGACACGTTATGCCGTGGGGAATATTTTCTTCAAAAAGGGTCGGTCCGTTATTTGAAATCCACAGCCAGGTGAATGATGCAATGTATAAGGATATCTTGCAAGACTATTTTTTGCCTTATTAGTGAAAAAATTTGGTCGTAACTATTCTTCATAACATGATAACGCCATAAATAATGTTTGCAAACCTCGATAAGCAATGGTTTTCACACAAAAAATTTCGTTTTTGGAAATGATCAGCCCAAGCGCCCAACAAGAATCCAATAGAAAATCTTTGAAAAGAAGTTGACAAAAGTCTGCGGAACTACAAATATTCCAACTCAGCCGAAATTTCTAAAAAATTGCAAGGAATGTGGGAAAAACGTACCATAGACGATCTTTACCCGGTAATTGTATGAATGTCACGTTACTGCGCCGCAGTACTTATTACTAAAGATTATAAAATAGTAATACGATAAAAACTAATGGTAAATGTTGTTGATCACTGTAATTTTCTATTACAATACAACTTTTTTACAAACTTGTGAAGGTGTCCGGAAACTTTTGAGAACATGCGTTTTTTTTTATACTTAATTTTGTCAGTTAAATTTATTGATATTTGCATGTTCTTCTATAAGTAAGTTCCTAACTATTATGTCAATAAAATGTATAAATATCACTTTGACATTCCTCTTCATACGGGTATACTTACAAAATAACTGAAATTTTTTTGCTGGACGGAAACTTTTGACAGCCACTGTATATATATATATATATATATATATATATATATATATATATATATATATATAGATAGATAGATGGATAGATAGATAGATATATAGATACAGATATACATTATCACTAATTTAAAAGTATTGTGTTTTATAGGTATCAGCACTCCAGGTTATATGCAAAGTTTTTTACAGCGTAATTTTCTATGAATTTTTTTGAATTGCATAAAATATTTCAACCTAATTTTAGATTTTAATACCGCTGATAGTTTCTTTTTTGTTCTTTTAATTATTGCTAATATATAATTTATTAGCAATGAATTTAACAAAATCAAATTATTTAACCATCTCAAATGGAACTCTACCATTAATCACATTATTATTAATTGATATCTTATCATTCTTTATGCAATAACTAAGCAATCGGTATTAATAAAAATGCAGTCAAACCCTGATAATTCGGATTAATTGGGGCCAGACCCAATCCGGATTATACGGAAAATTAGAAAAAATAAAATAAAATAATACATGCTTACAGAAAAACACTTTTATGTTAAATTTATTGAATATTTAAAGTTAGTAAATATGTTTACTTTGTAATAAAAAAGTTTGTAATTTTCTGCTGTACCAGTTTTCTATAAGTTTTGCGAGCTGTACGGTCACGCATCTGCTTGAACATAAGTAGTTCGTTGGGTGTAGTTTAAATTAGAAAATTTAAGGTATTCCTCCGAAAAGATTTCTGAAAAAGTTTTTTATTAATGATACGACGATATTTTAATGTTATGAAAATTAGCTAATCGCTTCTGAAACGTGAAAAAAAATTACCAAATCGATCCGAATTAAAGGGGTCCGAATTAGCGGGCTTCTACTGTAACTAAATAACTAAATAAAACTAACATGAAAGGTCTCCTTACAGGACATGCTTAGAATATTTTGAAAAAAAAATGCCAGTTGTACTACTTACGTATGTAATAAAGATCAGTTAAATTTAGCGGCGATACTTCAGTCGAAAGTCTGTAAAAAATTAAAATATTTTCAAATATTTGGTGCGAAAATATGAATGCCACACGTGATTTGGCGAGCGGGATTTTTCTTCGCCAAAAGCAAACGATTTTAATGCATCTGGAAATCGCTTGTTAATTGTATCTCAAAATCCTTCATTATTCCTACCAGTTATATTTTTATTGTAAAGTTTACCTTATTTAATTAGAGCATTTTCATGATTCATTAGCAATTTTCTTTTGTTTTGAAAAACTGGTGATAAAAAATCAAAAGTTAAGTAAAAGTCTCTCGTCGCGAAAAGGTTAAAGAATATTCGACATAAAAGCTTATTTTTTGAAATTCTGTTTCAGTGCCAACCGGTGATGAATCGTCAAGTAAACGAAAATTTCATTATTTTTTACGAACACTCTATGAAGTTTCCGCGAAAATTTCTTTTATAAACAAATATATCCATATGAGAAGAACATTCTGTAATTTGTTCGGATTTTTATGTGTATGCCCATAAGGAAACCTTCCTTGTAAGTATATATTGAAAACTTAAACCATTCAAAATATAAAAATGTTACAAAGAATTTATTTAAAAGAAACTTTACATGAACAATTCATACGTTTAGAAAAAAAAATTCTATTTCTTTTTCACTTCTATACAAAATTGTTTTCGCTTATGTTTAAAACTTTTTTTTTCTTAAAGATTTTTCATAGTTTATTCTAAAAAAAAATGCTTAATAAATAAAAAGAATGACATTTATAACAGAAATTCAGCTGTTAATAAGAAAAAATAGAAAAAGAATAAAAGTATAAAAGATATATGAGTATAAAAAGAAAATTATGTGATTCGATGTAAACGTGCTTTTGTAAGTCACAGATTTTTTTTCCCACTAAATTCCTATAACGGATCAATCCCAGTAACCATTCCGTAAATATTTTACTGAAGAAAGTTACTTTTATTGACGAATAATATTTATATACTGGACGGAAAAATAATGAAAAGTTTTGAAAGATTTTTCTTTTATGTTGTTTTTTCATAACACAATCAAAATTACTGTTTTTAACCAAATATATGTTTAAATAAATAAAAACAATAATAATAGTAAAATAACATTCATAACAGATATTAACTATAACTAATTTAAAAGTGTTGTGTTTTTAAAAATATCGGTACTCCATGATATAAACAAAGAATTTTCAATAAAATTTTCAAAGATGATTTCTATTAATTGTTCTAGCCTAATTTCTAATCAACGATTTTACTATCGTTGATACTTTTCTATTTCTAATTTTAATTTCTGCTAATATTTAATTTATTACCAATGAGATTAACAAAATCGAAATATTTTTAAATACCTCTAATAATTCACCTGTAATATTTCTACTATTAATCACATTATTATTAATTTTAATGTTATCATCATTTAAGAAACAATCAAGCATTCAGTATTAATAAAAAATCAAATAAAACTAAGCATTAATTGAAAAATTAAAAACCATTTAAATTATGAAAACTTATAAAAAGATTTTATTTTAAAATAACTTAACCTGAAGAATAGATATGTTTAATAAAAATAATTTGTTTCGATTTCTTTTTCACTTCTATACAAATTTTTTTTCGCTTATGTTTTAAAAAAAAAATTTTCTTAAAGATTTTACATAATTTATTCTAAAAAAATGCTTAATAAAAAAAAGAAATAGGTATATAACAGAAAGTCAGCTGTTAAGAAAAAAAATTAAACTATAAAAGCATTAAAGATATATGACTATAAAAAGAAAACTGTGTTATTCAGTGAAAACGTGCTTTTGTAAGTCACTGATTTCTTTCCGCTGCGGTCCTGTATCAGATCAATTCAAATAACAATTCTATAAATATTTTACTGAAAAAAGGTACTTTTACTGACGAATGATATTTATGTACTGGAGAGAAAAATAATGAAATTATTGAAAGAGATATGTCTCGTGTAGTTTCTTTCATAACACAATCACAATTACTGTTTTGTTAATAATATTTATTAATAATATTATATAATAATAATATATAATGTATTGTAATATTAATAATATTGAATAATAGTTTTGTATACCGAAACGTTTTCGCCTGTTATTTCTCCTAATTTTGCAAAATAATAGACAAAGAGATATAAATCAAGAAAAAAATAATAAACAATATTATAAAAATATAATTTTTTTAATAATATGGAGCAATTTATAAGTATAGGTATATTTATAATATTTTTTAAAGAAAGAAAGCAATTGATAATAAATATATTTCCATTTACATCTCAATGTGTTTTTCATATATTATTATTTTTATATTTCAGGTCTTTACGCATTGCCGAAAATAGTTTATCTATCATTATTTTAAATAAATTTCCTCCTGATATTTTTAAAGATGTTTTACCCTAAATTAACAATGCTCCATTGTAAGTATTTGCTAAATTTTGCTTCGACCTACTCTGAATCACTAAGGATTTAAGTATCATGATTATTAATTATCATAATTTTTCGATTTGGGATTGTACATGAAAAAAAAAATAACAACTTTAATGTAACAAAAATTAAAGATTCCATGAAGATTTGTTATTGAGTATTTGTATTGTACATATTTCTAAACAATAGCTATTCAAAAGATGCTAACTGTGCTAAGATTAAAAAATATTCTTAAATGCTTTTGTAATTATTTTACGTTTTATGACTAGAGCTGGCATAACAAGCCTCCTTTTATAAGACTAAATAAAACAAATAAAGTAAGACAAACATTAATACAGATTAAAAAATTCCTTCCGGCAGTGCCGGGAGGAAGAGGTAGGGTTCATGTATTTATTTATTTATTTTAAATTAAGTTATATATTTCAAACATAAGAAACTCAAATTAGTGGAACACGATTTTATAAGATTGAATACTAGTTTTTATCGATGCTGAATATTAATAGGAATTTTTATAAGTTAGTCATCTTTTATTCAACCTGGTTTTATTTTAAGCGATTTAGAGAATCGCCAAATTCCATGATATCATGAAGCGTATGTCATTTAAAAGCAACATGATGGATAAAACAAGCCAATGAGCTTGGTCGAAATTTTAATTCATGTGCACATGCACACTCATGTTGAATTCGATTAATATATACGAGTTATGTCGCGGGCAAATTGATTTTTTTTAAATGCCACTCACATTAGAAATTCAAACTGCCATATATCTCAGGCGTTTTTAAGGTAAAGACAAAGCAAAAAATACTCCGGAATTCAGTATTAAGATAAATACTTTAGAAAGAAACGTTTTTCAATTTCTAATTTTTTGTATGTATATCATTATACATTTAAAAGAATTTTGACAAACTTAAATGGCCGCCATTTTGAAACAAGAGGGCGGATGAAGTTGGCAGGTGAACTCAGTCAAGACATTGTTATGTACTTTGTACACACGGAGTTATATCCAAATTAGTTTTTAAATATGCGTATTATCGCGTGTCAAATTTCAGACCGTTTCAAAATGTCAACCACACTGGAAATTGAAAGTGCTGTAACTCAGCCATTTTTCAAGATACAGATGAAACAAAAATGCTATGGAATTTTTATATCAAGGTCAAACACACAAAAGAAAAATCTTTTTTAATTTCTTACTTTTTGGCACCTAATTTTAAAATTAAAATTTATTTAAAAAATTTAATATTCCGCCATTTTGAAACAAGATGGCAGATGGAACTGGCCGAACTCGGTCCAAACATCTGTATGTACTATGTATGCACCAAGTTTCATCCAAATCGGTTTATAAATACGCATGTAATCACGTGACGAAAATCAGGTCATTTCAAAATTTGAGCAACACTAGTAATTAAAAGTACTGTAACTCAGCCATTTTTTAAGATACAGGCAAAACAAAAAATGCTCTGGAATGTTTGTATCAAGGTCAAATGAATAAAAGAAAAATATTTTTTAATTTCTCACTTTCTTGTGCCTAATTTTAAATTTTAAATTAAAAAAATGGCTGCCATTTTGAAAGAATATGGCGGATGGAACTGGCTAACGAACTCGGTCTAGGCTTTATTATCTACTATATACACACCAAGTTACATCAAAATCGATTTATAAATACGCGTGTTATCACGTGACAAAAATCAGATCGTTTTAAATGTCAACCATCAGAAAATTTCAAAATGCTATAACTCAATCATTTTTTAAGACATAGACAAAATAAAAAGCGTTCTGGAATCGTTGTTTTAAGTTCAAACACATAAAAGAAATTTTTTTAAACTTTAAATTTTTTCGCATTTAATTTTAAATTTTAATTTTTTAAAAGTTTTTAAATGGTCGCCATTTTGAAATAAAGTGGCAGATGATGCTGGCCAACGAACTCGGTCTAGACATTTGTATGTACTAAGTACATACCAAGTTTCATTCAATTCGGTTCATAAATAGATTAGCTACAGCATGACAAAAATCTGATATATATATATATATATATATATATATATATATATATATATATATATATATATGGTTATATATATATGTGTGTGTGGCTTCCGGTAATAAACAGGTAAAGCACATTTTTAATATTTTGAGTAATTTTCAAAAAGGTCTTTTTATCATTACTTTTATAAAACAGATTAGAACTTAATAATTTTCAATACATTCAATTAGGATATAAGAACGTCTTTTTTTGTCAAAATAGTTACATAAAAATGGCTTTTATTAATTGAGAACCAATAAAAAAATGTAACTTTATCTGGTTATTACCGTTTTACATTTATTTTTAATAAGTGTAAAACGGTAATAACCAGATATAGTTACAGATATTTTTAATATATGTAAACAAAATGAAATATTTATTTACATTTTAAACAATAATTTCACAACAATAAAATACATTGTCAATTTTTTATTAAATTGAATTAAATTATTTTATTTTTTATTAAATTGAAATTAATATATTTGTAGCGTTGTCTAAAAAAAGATTTTTTAAAATTAACATTTAATTTAAATTCATAATATCTGTTTTAATTATGATAAAACAATTTCATTTTTACCAACTTTTATTATTATAATTGTTTATTTATATTATATTAAAAGAATATATAGCATTAATCAGATCATTTACTTTGTGTGATTATTTTGCAAATTTATCCACTAACTGGGTGCAGTTTCCCGCCACAGATAGGTAATTTTTATAGTTTATTGACGTTAATTTAATTATTTAGAAATATTAATAATTTATACAAGCCATATGTTATTTTTATAATTATAGACGATTTAAAAAAATAAGTAGATATCTTATCTGGTTATTACCGTTACTTAATGCACTTACTTTCCTTGTTATTACCATTACTTTATGCACTTACCCGGTTATTACAGTGTTTTCAATTTTTTTAATGAAAATTTATAGTTGTCATATAACGGGAAGTAATTGATTTTCACTTTTCAGACTATGACAGATGAAAGTTCTCTATTAAAGCTACATTTTCCCAAATTATCCGAATTTTTTCAAAAATATGCCTTACCTGGTTATTACTGGAAACCACACACACACACACACACACATATATATATATATATATATATTTGCCAACATTTGAATGAAGGGTGGTTTTGGGGTCTGGGGTCGTGATTGGTGAAAATATACCAAAATTTTCTGGAAGTGCTTTCCTCCGGACGGCTGCAATAGGTAGCTTTTTACTTTTTGTAATGAAAGCTACCTAATAAAATTTGTAAAAAGTTTAAAAAACTAGAAACAATAAAAATACATTTAGTAGCCAGTTCGCCAAGAAACCGCAAGGCCTTATTGATACAATTTAACCATTGTAAAATAAGCAACAGAGATAATCAAGAACAGCTAAAGATATTTACTCAAAAAATATTAATATTAATTTATGAAAATTTTAATATTGCACCAAAACTTTTACTTAAAAATATTAACTGAACAACCTAACACTTTTACTGAAAGTAATTCATTTTCTTTCTAATATTTTTGTTATCTACATTATCTTCGATTATCGTTTAAAAAAGCGTTTTTTACTTACAGCAGGTGAAGTGATTCTCTAGAATTTTTTTCGACAAAAACATGTACATTTCGCTGAAACATCAGCCTGCCAAACAATAAAAGTCTATATGTTTGTAAAAAAATAATGTATTTTTTTCATAAGAAACTTCTGAAAAATGTATTGTTACAAAAGGAGAATTGCATTGTAAACGCGTCTTTGAATTAAGTCACAGATTGCCTTGAATTACATCTCTATAACAAACCAATCCCCTGCAATAATCTTTTATTGAAAAATAAGAATTTATAAAAGAAAAATACAGAAAGTAATTGGTATCTATTGAAACTTGTTGGAAAATGTTGAAAAGCTTTGAGGAGTTTATCTTCTTTCGTCTAATTTATCATAAAGTTATAAACGCGTTTTAAGTTTTTTTACAAGCTGTTTTTAAGTGTAATTTTATAGATTGACATTAAAGTTGAAAATGAATAGAAACCATTAAGATTTCATCTATAAATCAAAAGTGTTTTTTAGAGATTGTTCAAGGTATTCTACAAGATTATTCTTTAAAGCATACTTTTTATTTATTTATTTATTTATTTTTCTGAATTGGTTTTATCTAGATACAGTTTAAAACTACATTAATTTTATATTTCTATACTTTCTTCTCTGTTTAGAAGAAAAAAGTATTGGGTTCTTGAAAAATATCAAATTCGAGTTTCGATGGATTTATATACGGTTTATAATGTCCTGAACACTATTCTATGGTTTTAGAAAATATTTGCTTATGAGCCTGTCGATCAATTTGTTTGTCAGTCAATCTGTCTATCTATCACAGTTTTTCCATGAGAAATAAAATACGTGATTTAAAAATTTGAAGAGCTGAAAATATTCTTTATGGTTTTTATTTGAAAAATATTTGTCGAATAGATCTGTGGCTATAAAAAGGTAATTGCGTGATTCAATAAAAAGTGTCTTAATGTGTAAGTCATAGATAGCTTTCCTTTATACCACCATAACAGTTCAATCTCCGAAACAATTTAATAGATCTTTTTTCGAAGATCTATATTTTCCCGTCTCATTAAAACATGTCTGAAAGTTTCGAGAAGCTTTCTATTTTGTTTTCTCGATTTTTTCTCAAGTTAAAATCATATTATTATTTTATTTAATAGCTACCTTTCTATATGCATAAATTGATTTATATTAAACACTGATAATAAAATGAAATGATTAATAAAGCAGATAAGTTTATATATTTAACTCTTATCCATAAAAAAATTAATTTTTTAAAAATTCAGTGCTTAAAATATTGTCCAAGGTTCTTTGAAATGTTATTGTCTCAGGGACATATGTCTGAAAGAAAAAAAAAAGATTCAAGTAAAACATGCCTACATATGAATTACAAATTGATTTCTATCATTGCCCAATAACATTACAATTTACATAAAAATCGATAAAGTTTTTTATTAAACAAATGCAGTTTGTATTGAAGTAAAGAAAGCAAAATTTAATGAGAGTCAGAGATAAAAAACTTTATAAAGTGAATTTCACATTTCTTATTGCATATTAAAAGTCACAGCTTTGTTTTAATAAATACAATGCATATATAATAAATATACAATAAAGCTAAATAACTTATAACGAAGATAATATTTTGTAAAAATGAGGAGTGTTTTTATAAATTGGATCACACAAAGTAACCTGCATCTTTTTAAAAGTTTATTTTTATTTTTTGTAAGCTATTATATTAAAATTTACGCTAAAACTAATTCTTTCGTCTCTGTTTATAATCATTTTACCAAACATTTTCAAAAATAAAAACAGGCATTTGTGTGATTCTACATCTGTCTACAGTATAATGAAGATACCGCTACGCAAAAATGGGTGTAAAAAGCAAAAAAACTTTAAAAAAAAACGGGAATTACGGCACTGTATATAGATTTACCATAAGAACTGGACAGTTTACACAAAGATTGACTATAAATAATACTAAAGATTACATGATTGACTGCATTTTACAATGAAGTTGCTACTCATTGAACCTGGACGACTCATTATAAATCCTTATTTAATTATAAATTAATTATGTATATTAGAAAGTACATTTACATAAAAAAACAAAAAAATACTATTTCCGCTTTCTTTTAGCTGAAGGTTCCAATTTTTCAATGACACCTACAATTAGAACATAGACGAAACATCTATTCTGTACAAGAAGTCTATGAATTGGTTAACTGCATTATTAAAAGAAATCGTTGCTAAAAGAATTAGACTTTGTAAAAAACTATATAACGTGGAGTAAACATATATGTTTGTACGAGAAAAACACGAATGAGTATGGAAATGAGCATGCATTGTGTTCCAAGAGATGTGAAGTCAAAATAATATCATATATTGCTATTCTATGTAACTCTTTTTTTTTAGTCTTATCCTAATCTGTTGAGTTTTTTCCTTTGATGAATTTTATTCGGTATTGTCAATAAAAGTAGAGCATATTTAAAATTAATTTGGCTTTTCATAAATCTAAATTTAGTGTAGCAATAATCTTTCCTTTTTACTGTGTAACTAAAACAAAACCCTTATTCAAAGTTCAAACTTGAAATTGTGGTTATAAAGAAGGCTGCACCGTTGCAGCGCTGCTCACCTAGGTCAGTGCTGCCTTTTTCTACATATGTTTTTAATTCACTTTTAAAGACATGGGAGTCGTTTCAAGAGAATCATCTAATGGACAGTATTCACGCATCTCATAGTATTTATATAAATTAGTCTGTTTTTAATAATTTGAAATTTATTGCTTTTATGCAGCTTCTTTGCATTCCATTACACAAATATTTCATTCAAAATTGTGATCTAGTCTTTAAAACCCGATTTTACATAGGGTATACCGCACCTATCATTATATATGTCCAAACTGTCCGTGTCTTTAAGAGTTAACATCTCGGTTGATAACCGACGAATTTTTCTCCTAAAGTCACTATCAACAATGCTTTTATACTTTTGCTACGATAGGTACCTGCAACGAATCTTATTACCTTTGCTAAATACTCACAAACCGAAACTTGAGTGCAAGGAAAAAATGCATTTTTCTCAAAAAATATGTGAAATAGGGTAATTGCTATAGCTTTCCGACAAAATTTATATTAACATCAACTATCTCTACTTTTATATAATTTCAGTATCAGTAGTTTTGGAAATACATAGGGGGTATATATTTTTGCACTACATTTTCAACAGTAAGTCTGAAAAATATAGTACCTCAAATTAAAAGAAATGGATTTTTGGGTTCAGCGTTACGAAAGCTTTCACATGATATCCCACATTATATATAATAAAACACACCTTTCTTTTCAAATAATTTAATTAGCACCTTTAGATTTTTCTTAAATATATTTGTGAATATTGAATAATAGTCGGCAAATATGTGGGTCAGTAGTTTTTAGCTCACAGGCTACCGAATCCTAAGAGCTTATGTGGCTGCCCGCTCTGTATGTATGAACGTGCGTACGTAACGTGATAACTCATGAGAAAAATATCCGATTCACTTGATATTTTGGATATAGGTTTAATGTGATAAGGCGCTTCCCTGATTAGTTTTGGGAGTTCATTCGATAAAAATAAGAGGGGGAATGGGTGCTAATGTCCCTCCCCTTAATTTATATAAATGAGTTTTTCATGCAGAATTATCAGTTTTCGTTCAAAATTTAGATGTAGGATCATTCTGATGAGGAGCCTCCCATGTTTAGTATTAACTGTTCATTTGATTAGTATAAAGAGGGGAAGCGGGGGGCTAATTACCTTCCCATTAATTTATAAAAAAGGATTTTCATACAGAATTTGTCAGACTTTTTTTCAAATTTTAGTCATAGGATCATTCTTATGAGGGCACCTCCAATATTAATTTTGCGAGTTCATTGGATAAGTCTAATAGGGGGAAAATGGGAAATAACCTCTCCCTTCTTTAATTTAGGCTAATGAGTTTTTCACCAGAATTTACCGATTTGCTTTAAGTTTTTGATAGAGTTTCAATCTAATAAGACACTTCCTTGATTTGTTTTGGAAGTTCATTGGATAAGTATAAATGGGGGATCTGTAGGACTACCCTTGTTAATTTAGGTAAATGTTTTTTCTTGGAGAATTATCCGATTTGCTTCAATTTTTAGATACAGGTTCATAGCGATAAGATGCTACTCTAATTAGCTGTGGGGTATAAAGGGGTTTACGGGCGATTACCCCCTTCCTTAAATTTGATAAATGTTTTTATGCAGAATTATCCAATTTGCTTTAAATTTTGGATGTAGGTTTTTTCTGAGAAGATGAATCTCTAAATAATCTTGGAAGTTTAATGGTTAAGTATAAAGGAGGGGGATAACTCCTCTTAAATTATGTAAATGAGTTTTTATTAAGAATTGTCCGATTTGCTCTGAATTTTGGATATAGAGTTTTATATGATTAAGCATATACCTGATTAGTTAAGGATGCTCATTGATATATGTAAAAATTGGAAATGGGGGTGCTATTTTCCCTCTTAATTTGTTTTTCGAACGGCATTAACCCTTGAAAATATAAAGCTGTAATATACAGTTATTATGCGTAGCCTGTGTGCTTACACGTAAGGCATGGTGACGTCACTGCGACGTCGTTGTGAAGTCACATTGTGACTTTGTGACCATCGATTGTCGTTGTGACGTCAGGTGACGTCGATGTGAAGTCACGGTGACTAAAATGTGAAGTCGTTATTGCCGTTTTATAGCACGTTTGTGACATCACATTGTGACCACGTTGTGACAAATTTGTGAAAAATGTGTCATTTGTGACTACTTTGACATTAACATTGTGACGAAACTGTGACAAAAGCGACGATATTTAAATTGTCAGAAATATGTTTTTCAAAGTAAATAACATGTTTTGAAGAATATTTGTAATTTTCTAAAAAAAATTAAGAAAGTCACATCTTAGTCACAATGTGACGTCACTGAGTAGTGGCATTTTGGTCACAGATGTGATGTGACCAAAGTGACTCACAGTGGCGTCATTGTGATGTCACTGTGACCATGCATGCTATGAGGGTAATGCCATAATTTTAACTAGGCAATATTTTTTTTTATTATTAGTGTCCCCAATTTGAGCTTTCCGTGTTTCTTTCACTATTTGTTAACGTATTTTTATTGCATTTAAAATGAAGGAAAAAAATGATACCAATATTTAGCTTTTTTTAAATAAAATTGTTACATTTTTCAGCCAATGGCAATAATTCGTGTAATATGAAACACAGTTATCAGGATTATTAAAAAAACAACAACAACTATGATTTACAAGAATAACCAAAATTATTTAAAACATAAGCATTAGTAAATCATCTGTAAATCATCAGATTCTTAACAAAATGTTTCAAATTTTAAAAACACACAACTGTACCCTATTGTTTCGGTTACATCACGGTAACCATTCGGCTTACTATTTACGCCGGTCCACATCCGGCGTTACATTCATTCTTCCCCTCTTCCATCCTCTAAGTATTTTCCATATCAAAGCAACACTGCACTTACGTCATTTTTGGAAATCTGGACAAAATCTTGTCCCTCTAAATTCGTCAAGCTGTTTGTTTGGCAGTGATCGTTCCGATCCGGTTTTTCTTTTTGCTTTCTGTTCTAAAGGCTCTCTCTTTTTATCTTTAACTGTATGCATATTTTTATTTCCAGTTTGCATTTTTGCCGATCCCACCGAGGCTAGCATAGAAAAGAAAATACTGGCTTCTGATTGGTTGAATGTTGTAAAGAGCATCTTGTTTTAGTTCAATTTATAGTTTATGATTATTTAATCATCAGTTTTTGTTTGAAAACATTTTAAAACAGCGATTTTGATTGATGTCCTTTCGATTTTGCATATTCATTAATAGATAAAAAGAAATATTTTCTGGAATTAAGAATTAAAGAAGTTAATGATGATGATTCTCAAATGCCCTGTATTACTTCAAAAAAGTAATAAAAATAAAATTTGTATGTCTTCTTAATTATTTTAACGTAATATTCACATATATGCCCCTAATACGTACATCCATATTCAGACCAATTTATTTACAAGCAGTTATCACATTTCCTTTTTATGGCGTCAATCATGCGATACTTATAAACCCTGTTGCTCTACATTACTTTAAGAAAATGTCATATTTTCCTATTATTATTTTAATGTGATATACCCATATACGCCCCTAATATGTACTGTACATCTATATTCAGAATGATTTATTTACATGCAGCAATTGCTCTTTAAATTATTCAACCAATCGGAAGCCCGCATTTACTTCCCTATGCTAGCTTAGGTGTGATCGGCAAAAATGCTTCCAGTTTATGTACTGAGTAAGTATATCTAGAGTGAAAAACATCTCCATATATGCTGTGAGGGATGGACGATCTAACCGTTGGGTTTAATTCTTGCTCTTTGCTGCAGTTTAAAAGCAGTTTTCTCATCGATATGTATTAAACGACGAAGTCCACAGCAAATGCTGGAGTTTTGTGTAAATAGTTTTATTTAAGTTTAATATTCGAGATGAATGAATAAATGGACACGTTATTTCTAATTTAAACTGATTCATCAATGTGGCATATACTTGACGTCACACCACGGACTTTAAACACTGCGTTTTATAAATCTGCTCTATCCCCATTAGTCATATGATGTCCAAACTGAGAAATAACCTATCTTTAATTAAACATCGAAGAGGTATGATTACTCGAGGCCACTACACTTATCTTGAGCAGTATTTGATATTCCATATTACACAACATCTTGAAGAACCTTATCTCATCGGTCGTCAACAAATTAATGTAGAGAAGAACTGACTAACTCAACAATAAATATCACAGTTGAAATTTATACTGAATTTGCATACTATCCCTGGCGATAAGATTTTATAATTAATATGCCTTTTTTTAAAGTAATTGCAAAAGAGCGAAAAATTGAGAATAAGACTTTATTTCAACGCGTCACTCCAGCAGCTGTTATCCAATCAGAACTTAGAACAATACTTTATGGAAGTGCTAAAAATCCGTATGGCAGATTAATGCTTGTCGGAAACACAATGTGCACCAGATATTGAATTATTCCATTATGTCCAAACATTCTATAATATTCGATCTCACTTTGTAGATTTTTAAAATTCTATTCATTTTCATAATTTTAATCTTTGAATCTAATAATTGAAAACAATATAATAAATACGAGAACATATTAAATTAATCATCCTTCCATACAAAAATGAATTTTTAATATAAATACTATACAAAAGATTAGTATTTATATTAAAAATTCAGGGTATCAATACATACAATTTAGACTTTGTAATTTACTTTACTATACATGCTACAGTTGAACTAAGAAATAGAAAAATAATTTTATTTTAGCTAAAGCGATAAATTTTCTACTATTTACTTCAACAAAAGCGTGATCTATTCGATGAAAGCTAAACCAGACATATAACAAAAGTTCGAAAATTAGTGAAACATTTAGTTTTATGTTTTTGCACAAAAAATATTATACATATGCGGCTTTAAGAGCCCACAATAGTCACAGAAAAATTACTCAAAAAGACCCGGATGACCATGTAAAGTCTATGGGAGCGTTCTTTTCTAATATCTCGCTCAAATTCTAATATTTTTGCATGATTTTTTTGCACAAGATAGCTGAGGGCAATCCACAACCGGGCTAGTTTTTACTTTTTCAGTTTTTGTTTCAGAATTTCTTTAAAAAATTACTTTAACTTTCGAAACCGGTTTAAACCGGTTCTGAAACTGAAACTATCGTAATATAAAAATATATATAACCAAAATCGAAAAAGTAAAAACTAGCCCGGTTGTGGATTGCCCTTAGCTATCTTGTGCAAAAAAATCATGCAAAAATATTAAAATTTGAGCGAGATATTAGCAAAGAACGCTCCCATAGACTTTACATGATCATCCGGGTCTTTTTGTGTACTTTTTCTGTGACTATTGTGGGCTCTTAAAAAGGAAATTCTGTGTTTCATTAGGTTGTGACTTTGAATTTAAGTCACAGATTGCTTTCTGCTAAACCATCTTTTAAAACATCTTTCCTTCAAGATAAATTGATAAATATTCCAAAAATTGTCCTTCAACAAAAGCGTGATGAATTCATAAAAACCTAAAATATTCATGTAACAAAAACTCAAAAGTTAATAAAAAGTTTTTTTTTTTTTTTTTTTTTTTTTTTTTTTTTTTTTTTTTTTTAAGAAATATGATCAATATCTGGCTATAAAATGAAAAATGCGTGATGCAACGCAATCCTGACTTCGAATTTTAGTTACAGTTTACTTTCGGTTATAGACCGATAACAAACCAATCCTCATAAATACGTTGAAGAACAATATTTTTGTATTGGATGAAAATGCGATAGAAAGTTAAAATGTTATATATTTTTTTAATTTTTGAGATTGTAATCAAAATTGCAGTTTAAATTTATTTTGTGATAAAACGGTTATTATATTTATATTTATAAAAGATATTTTACTCAACAGCCCTTACATTTTACAGAAAATAATTTTCTTTCAATCATTTACAATAGAAGACACAGATTTATAAGAAATACAATGAAGAAAAATAATTGTATTAAAGAACAGCATTTTTGTTTTGTATCGAAATACAGTAGAAAGAACGAAATAGCTTTGAAGTGTTTTATTTCGTGTCATTTCTTTCCGGTTGCAGTCAAAATCGAAGATTTATAATTATTTAATGATAAAATGGTTATTATATTTATAAAAAAATTATATTTATAAAAGTTTATTTATAAAGTTTAAAAAGAAATTTAAGTAGTTTACTAAATGCACTGCACTTAAACGAGGAAAAAAAATCCAACATATTTCTTCAGAGGAAAATGATAAATTTTCAATATTTTCTACAACAAAAACATGGTCAATTCAATAATAGCTAAACTAGCTATATAACAAATCTTCAAAACTTAGTAAAAACAGTTTATGTTTAGTTAATGATTAGTTAATGTTAGTTTAATTACTTTTATTTGGAAAATGTGATAGGAATGGGGCTATGAAAACAATTGTGTGATTGAAACAAATCTTGACTTTGGATTTAAGTTACAGATTGCTTTCTGCTACTGTCCGATAATTAGTCATTTTTTAAAAAAAGTCAATAGAATATTAAGGAATTAAAATTGTATTGAAGAGCAATATTTTTGTATCGAAATTCTGTAAAAAGAATGGAATAGCTTTAAAATGTTAGATTTTGTCTCATTTCTTTGAGGTTGCAATCAAAATTGTAGTTTTAAAAGTATTTCCGAATAAAACGGTTATTATTGTTCTTATATTTAACAAAAAAAACAACACATTTATTTTATTTTATATATTACAATTAAATTAAGAATGAAAAAAAAAATTTCACCCTAAAGTGGTAAATATTCCATAGTTCCCTTCAAAGAAAACGTGTTTTATTTGATAAAAGTTAAACTAGCTATATAACAAATGGTCAAAAGTTATTAAAACAGATTGACTTTTTTTGTGAAAAAATACGTGTTGATATATGGCTATAAAATGAAAAAGGCGTGAATCAACGCTATCATAAGTTCGAATTTAAGTCACAGAATTGCTTTCCCCTACAGACTGACAACAAATCAATCCTCATAATAGATCGACAAAATATACATTGAAGTACAATATTTTTGTATCGGATCGAAATGCGATAGAAAGAATAGAATAGCCTTGAAATGTTATATTTTGACTTACTTCTTTAAAGTTGTAATCGAAATTGCAATTTTAAAAGTATTTCGTGATAGAACGGTTATTAAATTTATATTTATAAAAGAAATTCAAATGAATAGTCCTTATATTATATAGAAAATAATTCACTTAAAATCACTCACAATAGAAAATACAAAGAAGAAAAAATATTCTATTAAAGAGAAATACTTTTGTATTGTATCGAAATGCGGTTGAGAGAATGGAAAGCTTTGAAGTATTTTATCTTGTCTCATTTCTTTCCGGTTGCAATTAAAATTGTGATTTAAAAGTATTTCGTGATAAAACGGTATTTTTTTATACTTATATAAAAAAAATAATTAGTTTGCTAAATGTAGTGTATTTTTAAGAGGGGAAAAAATCAAACATTTTTTCTTTCAGGTAAAGGATAAATTTTCCGCAATTTCTTCAAGAAAAACTTGTTACAGCTGGTAAAAACTAAAGTAGTTACATACCAAAAGTTAAAAAGTTAGTGAACTAATAAGTTTTTTTAATGAGGAAATGTGATAGATATCTGGCTATAAAAGGAAAATTGCATGATTCAACACAAACCTGACTTCGAATTTAAGTCACAGATATAAATTTCTGTTACAGCCCGATAAGAAGTCAATCCTTATAACAGTTTGAAAAAATATACATTGAGGAACAATATTTTTATATCGGATCGAAATTCAATAAAAGGATAGAATAGCTTAGAAATTGTGTCCCATTTCTTCGAGATTGCAATCAAAATTGCATTTTTTAAAGTATTATGTGAAAAAGGTCTATTATTGGCCTTATAATTTATAGGACGTAATTCATTCACTTCCTATACACATTACAATATTATTAGGAATGAAAAAATTGTTTTTCTTCCAGGTAAAATATATTTTCTTCCAAGTGATAAATATTCCATATTTTCCTTCAACGCAAACGTGGTCTATTCGACCAAAGTTAAATTAGCCATTTAACAAAAGGCACAGTGAGTAAAACAGTTTGACGTTTTAAAAGTATCAGTGATAAAGCGGTTATTATTTTTATATTTACAAAAGAATTTTAATTAAACAACCCTTATTTTTTCTAGGAAGTAATTCAGTTACTTTATTATACACTTTACATTTGAAATGAAGAATTTTTTTCCTTTCTAGATAAAATGATACATTTTTTACAGTTTAATTCAACAGAAACTTAATCAATTCGACGAAAGCTAAACTAGCCATGTAAGAGAAGTTCAAAAGTTAGTGAAACAGGTTGGTTACTTTAATGAGAAAATGTTATAGATATGTTGCTTAAAATGGAAATCGTGTGATTTAATAAATCTTGGCTTCGAATTTATGTCACTCATTGCTTTCTGCTACAGCTCGAAAACAAGTCAATTTTTATAAGAACTCGACAGAATATTGACGAAAAATAATTGCATTAAAGAACAATATTTTTGTAACTAAACGAAATGCAATATAAAGAATGGCACGCTTTGAAATGTTTGATTTTGTCTCATTTCTTTTAGGTTGTAGTAAAATTTGCTATTTTAAAGATATTTCATGAGAAAGCGATTATTAGATTTATATTTACAAAAAAAATTAACTGAACCAAGGCTAACTTATCATAATATCAAGGCTTGTCATTCGCCAAGTTTCCTTTGACCGCAGTACAGGGGGCGCTGAACTACATGATTTTCACGTTGGTAGCGCCATCTAATGTTAGAAACTGAAATGTTTTCCATTATTTCCTATGGGATTATTAGCAGTAGTACGCACCAGATGGCGCTACATACGAGACAAAATCAGTTAATATGTTGGCAGCTATAGAGACAATTTCAACAATAGATTTTCTCCTGAATGCGAGGCCTGATTATGATAAGGGGGCATTGAACTGAACAATCCTTACATTTTCTAGAAAGCAATTCAGTTATTTTATATTTATATTAGAAATGAAGAACACATTTTGTCTTCCAGGTAAATCAATTAATGTTCTACAACTAGTCATATAACAGATGTTCAAAAGTTGGTAAAACAGTTAGTTGGATGTTTTTTATGGAAAAATGAGATAGGTATGTGGCTATAAAAGAAAATTTGTATGATTCAATAAAATCTTGTATTTTAGTTTAAGTGACAGATTGTTTTCTGCTACAGCCCGATAACAAATCCATTTTTATAAGAAATCGATAAAATATTGAAGAAAAAAAATTATATTGAAGAACAATGTTTTTTTTGTGTCGCATCTAAATTCGATAAAAAAGTGTAGATCAATTTTGAAATGCTATATTTTGTTTCATTTCTTTGAGCAAGTCCCATATCTCGGAAATGATTTCTCTTTCCAAAAAAAAAAAATTCCGAAATTCGTCGAAAATTTAAAAAATTGCACTTTTTAGGCTTTGATATCTCTGGTGGAGCACGAGATAAAAATCTGAAATTCTGGCCTTTGATAGTATTATGTAGTAGTGTTATGTACAAAAAATTTCAAGAAGGAGATTTGACTACAAGCTGAGATACGGTGATTAAAAAAATGTTAAGAAATGCTATTACGAGTACATTAGGAGAAATGAGATTAGTCTCTTTTATTACAATATTTACACAGAAAATATCGTTTGTTGAAAACAGTTAAATAATAAGCATTTAATTTACAAAATACTATATATGCTCAACAAAGAGCTTAACAATATTTACGAGAGATGTAATGAGTTCGACCAGTTACTGTTGTCAGTCCATCAGGCTGTTCTTTCTAAAAATCTTATTTGAAGCCCTCCAAGTCTTGTCATCCCTTGTTAACTTGAATGAAATTCTCTAGGTTTAATAATTGAAGCCATGTCAACTCGATCAGTTGCAATTCATTGTCTGTAACTTACTTTTCCTGAAATGTGTTCCGAGTAAAATTGTTGCAATAGCATTTCTAGTAGATTTGTTCATCTGGACAAATAGTGTATTGGCTTAGCATACATTCTGATTTGTTTAAATCACACAGAAGCATTTGAAAAAGATATTTGTAACTAACATTTAACTTTGTACCATAAATAATTAATTTAAAATTTTGGAGGTATGAACAATTACATAGTATGTTACAATGTTTTGAACAATGTTTTTTTGTGTCGCATCTAAATTCGATAAAAAAGTGTAGATCAATTTTGAAATGCTATATTTTGTTTCATTTCTTTGAGGTTGCTATCAAAATTGCAGTTTTAAAAGTATGTCTTTCTAAAACGGTCATTATTAACCTTACATTTTATAGAACGTAATTTATTTATTTTACTATATACATTACAATTAAATTAACTTTGCATTGGGCACGCGAATATTTGTTACGCATTTAGTTGCCCGGGAGACGTGTGTCACCCATTCTGAAAATACTGTCTTTGTACAACAATTAGTGGTAAAGCAACAAAATACAACAAAATACACATTCATAATTTATATTTAAAAATTACAGCTGTTTATGAACAGTAGAATTTTGAAGAGGAGGAAAGAAATCCGAAAAAGGAAATGAAAAATTAAAACTTTTAAGTTTTTCAAAATGTTATGGGTGACATATCGTCACCTGAGAATAATAAGTTTCTATCAGAGTTTTTGAAAAAATTGGCTTACCGATATAAAAAAGATTCTATTTGTATCTATAAAATCATTTTTGCATCAAAATGATGTTGTATATAATTTACATATGTTACAACGATTATGTTATGACGTTATTTTAATCCAGAAATGCCTTCATAGATACACTGTAAAAAAAAATTCAAGAGGTTACTAAAAATTCTTTAGTAAATTTGTATTCCACAGTATTTTTTAGTAACCATTATAAACTTTTTGTTTTGCAAGTGAAACAAGCATTTCTTTTGTAAACTGAACAAAATAATTTTTTGTATCACTAACTTAAAAATTTTTAGTATGAGCCACCAAGAAAATTTTAGTAATAGCTCCAAAATTGTTTTTAATAACCTTTACGTGCGCCCGAAGGACAGGAGCTGCATCCAAACTTCTGAAGCGATAGATTTTCGGCAAAACCGCAATAGATGGCAGCACCAAAAATGCTACCTGCTCTGACAGGATTTTCATAATCCCTTTATTAACGAGTACTTACACTACATACATTCGGGACGTATTTGACGGTGTCGAACCCAGGACCTCTTAGCCTGGAATCCGTTACTATAACCACTATGCTATCAAGGTCACACCAAGTGAGTTTTAGTAATAGCTATTAAAAATGTAAAACTATTAACTCTTATCCATTGCTAACTTTTTTCTAGTAATTCTTACAGATTTTCTAGTAACCGACTAAGATTACTAAAATTTTTTTAGTAATTACAAGGATCACTAAAGTTTTTTTAGTAGATCGACCCTTTTTTTTTACAGTGTACAAATAGAACATTTTTATATCGATAAGTCAATTTCTTCAAAAACATAGATAGAACCTTATTATTCTCAGGTGACGATACGTCACTCATAATATTTTAAAAAACTTAAAAATATATTTTTTTCATCTCCTTTTTCAGATTTCTTTCCTCCTCTTCAAAATTCTACTGTTCATAAGCAGTTGTAACCTTTAAATATAAATTATGAATGTGTATTTTGTTGCTTTACCACTAATTGTTAAAAAACTACAAAGACAGTATTTTGAAAATCTCAGTAAAGAAAGACGTAAAAAAGACAGTTTGAAAAGAAAGTATTTTGTATTCTGAGGTGACGATATATCATCCGCGCGTTTATCATAGAGTTAAACATGATTTTTTTTCATCCAGGTAAAGTGATAAATATTCCATAATTCCCTTCAACGTGAACGCGGGTAATTAGATGAAACTAAACTAGCCATATAAAAAAAGTTCAAAAATTATTGAAAGAGTTTGACGCTTCTTTATGAAAAAATTGATAAATATGTGGCTATAGAAATGCGTGATTCAAAGCAACCCCACTAAAAATAATCTTAAGATTATCTGAAGAAATCGCCACTTTCTACAGAAATTCTATAGAAATTTTAAGAAAATCTGCAGACTTAGTTTTATCTTTAAAATATCCGCAGAATTTTTAAAGATATTATTAAAAATATCTGCAAAATGGGCCAAATACCTTCGGATTTTCCACAGATTTTGGGCCAAAAACCTGTAGATTTTCTACAGATTGTTTTTAGTGGGGAATCCTGACTTCGAATTTAAGTCACAGTTTGCTTTCCTCTTCAGACCAATAACAAGTCGAACCTCATAATATCGATAAACTATACATTAAAGAACAATGTTTTTGTATTGGATCAAAATGCGATAGAAAGAATAGAAAAGCTTTGAAATGTTATATTTTTTCTAATATTTTGAGTTTGTAATCAAAATTGTAGTTTTAAAAGTATATCGTGATAAAATGGTTTATCTTCCTTACATTTTATACAAAGTAATTCATTTATAATACTATACGCATTACAATTAAATTCAGAATGAAAAGCCCTTTTCCTTCCAAGTAAGGTGATAAATGTTCCACAATTTTCTTCAAAAAAAAAACGTATCTTTTTCGATGTAAGCTAAATTATCTATAGAACAAAAGTTCAAAAGTTATTGAGACATTTTGGCTTTTTTTATGAAAAAAAAAAATATGTTATCAATATAAGGCTATAAAATTGCGTGATTCAAAGCAATCCTGACTTCGAATTTAAGTCACAGATTGCTTTCCGCTACAGCCCGATAAATAGTCAAAACTCATAAAAGCTCGACAAAATATACATTGAAGAACAATATTTTTATATCGGAACGAAATATGATAGAAAGAATGGAATAGCTTTGAAATGTTATATTTAGTATAATTTTCTTTCAGGTCGCAATCAAAATTGCAGTAAATAAATATAAAATATATGACGGAATGAAAATTTCGCCTTACTTTTAACATAAAATATATAAAATGAACTCTAAAATGTTCAGACTTACTTAAAATGCGATTATATAATCAACTATAGATGTTAAAAGTTAATTTTATTTAAAAAACATGTTAGTACTTTCAAACCTTTAAACAGGTTCTTATTCAGAGAATATTTTCTTTTATAAATAAACCTTTTATAATTTTTTATATTCTTTTAAGTAAGCATTTTAAAGTCCATTTTATACAAAATTACAGTTTTAAAGTTATTTTGTGTTAAAACTATTATTAAATTTATATTTATAAAATAAAAGCAAATGAACACACTATTAAAAAAATTCTGTGAAATTCCAGAAAATCTACGGGAAATCTTGTCTTATGTAAAAGACAGATATTAGAAAAACCTAAATTATATTAAATAATAGAGATGTTATTCGGTAAATTTACAATAGACACTGTAAATTCATTTTATTAAAAATGCTTAAGCCTTTGTAAATTTACTGTTTAGTGATAATAATTTAATTTAGTCTTTAAAATTAGTGAATCCCTCAAACTGCAGAGAACTAGTATCAAATTTTTTCGTCTAATTTTGAATTGCTGTAATATTTAATTTTTTTCACAATTTGTTTCACTCTATATTTTCAATAAAAAAATAGCCGTTTACACGCCGAATTAATATTGCAATGTAATTATAATTTTTTTCCTATCTTACAGCTTCACATATTTTAATTTATGCATGCAAATTTAGAAAATAACAAAAAATATTTCTAAAGCGTTTTTTACTGTTCTCATTTCGGTGTTCGCATTTTGAACATGAGTATTGATAGACAGTCTATGCAAATCTAACAAATTATTTTCCGCTATATGCTATTTTATATTGTTCTTGAGTATTTTCTCGAATTACAAAAAAAAAAAAAAAAAAAAAAAAAAAAAAAAAAAAAAAAAAAATTAGATTCCTAGCGGTCAAGTGTAAGTAATGTAGAGAAATTGATAAAAGCAAATAATTTATTTTTTATGCAAATTAATGAATTTACATGTTTCTTATACCTGTGATAAATGCTTAAACATAAATATTTTTTTCAAAAGTTTAAATCAACCTTATATTTTGTAGGAAAAATAAGGGCATCGTTATTATGTGGAAAATATATATTTTGTATTACAAATAATGCAATGTTCCCATTTGGGAAGATTGGCATTTAAACGGTTAAAAAAAGATAAAAATATCTCCAAATATAGACATGAAAATTTTTTCATGGAATTATATGTATGATAAAGGATATGTCTGTAATATGGTGACCACCCGTAAATCATGGTGACGTCACTGCGACGTCGTTGTGAAGTCACACTGTGACTTTGTGACTATCGATTATCGATGTGACGTCACGTGACGTCGATGTGAAGCCACAATGACTAAATGCGAAGTCGTTAAGGCCATTTTAGAGCTTGTTTATGACGTCACATTGTGACCACTTTGTAAAGTCACGGTGTGACAAATTCGTGAAAAGTGTGTCATTTGTGACTGCTTTGACATTAGCATTGTGACGAAACTATGACAAAAGCGACGTTGTGACAAAAATGTTTTTTAAAGTAGATAACATGTTTTGAAGATATTTTGTAATTTTCTAAAGATTTTTAAGAAAGCCACATCACAGTCACAATGTGACGTCACTGAATAGTGTCATTTTGATCACAAATGTGATGTGACTACAGTGACTCACAGTGATATCATTGTGACGTCAATGTGATCATGCATGCTATGAGGGCAAAAAACTCGATCAAATGCATTAAACAGATAAATAGTGTAAATTTACAAAGATTGCAGAGATTTGCTTTTTTCTGTGTTTTTACTAAATTTTTTAACAGTGCAGTCCTTAAGTTTTATTAAAAATAATTCACTTACATTAGAAAAAAATCATTCATATAAAATACATTGAAGAATAAAAATTTCATTCAAGAACAATGTTTTTGCATTAAATTGAAACACGGCAGAAAGAATGGAATAGCTTTGAAGTGTTTGATTCTGTCTTATTTCTTCGCGGTTGCAGTCAAAATTGATGATTTAAAAGTATTCCGTGATAACACGGCTAAAACTTTTATATTTATAAAACAAAATAATCAGTCTACTAGTTTACAAAAATATACTGAATTTTTATGAGGAAAAACAAACAAAAATTTTTCCTTCCAGGTAAAATGAAAATTTTTTTAGCTATTTTCTGAAACAAAAACATGGTCTATTCGATGAAAGCTAAACTAGCCATATAAAAAAACGTTGAAAAGTTAGTAAAATAGTGAGTTTGATGTTTTTTACGTGGAAAAAGTGGTAGATATATGGCTATAAAATAAAAATTGCGTGATTCAATGGATACGTGACTTTGAATTTAAGTCATAGATTGCTTTCTGCTACAACCCGATAACAAGTCAATCTCTTGCAAACTCAACAAAACATACATTAAAGAAAACAAAATTGTATTCAAGAGCAATATTTTTATCTCGAATCAAAATATGATAAAAAGAATGGAATAGCTTTGAAGTAATTTATTGTTTCTCCTTTCATTCTGTTGAAGCCAAAATCGCAGTTTTAAATGTTTTTCGTGATAAAACGGTTATTATATTTATATTTATAGACAAAATTCAATTGAACAATTCTTATATTTTTATAAAAAGAAATTCATCGTTTACTATACAGGGTGTCCACTCTCAACGTTGGCCAATGGCTAATTCCTAAACCGTTAGTCATAAATATATAGTTCCAATTATACAAACGTATTAAATGAGGTAAAGAAATATTTTAAGTATATAAATACTTTAAGGTCTTCTGGTCAATAAGAATATTTTTTTAGAAATTACGAAATTAAAATTTATATACGGTCTCCAGGTCTAGTAATTTATGTTTAGTAAAATTTTCCTGTTACATTAACAAGTAAGGCAAAGAAAGTTCCGTTATTTTTTAATTAAAATCAACCGTAATAACTGTTTAAAGTTAAACCATATTTTTTGCTGATAATTATGGACTCATTCACAAATTTAGCGGAAATATAATTCGTTAGATACATTAGAAGAAGTTAGATACATTAGATTGTGAGTAAAATTAACATTGGAATGCAAATTTGAAATCTTTAACTAGTATGACGTATGAATGCAAAACATACAGTTTGTATAAACATATACGAAAAAACCAGACTTTTGTTAAGCAAAATGATGAAAATTAACTGCCTACAAATGATACATATTTTAAAATGTTATTAGATAACTGTAAAAATTTTGTTATGTCATGTTCTTTAGATTTTGGTAGTTGAATCTTAAGTATTCTGTACGCCGAACCTGAAATTAACTTTTTATATTTTAACCAACACGTAAAGAGATTTTTCAAATCCTAAATAAATAAATTAAAAAAAAAATGTGAAAATTTGATATTGTAAAATAGATGTGTTTTTAACTTTTGATAATTATTTTTTATGCATTTTTTATGATTGAAATGAACAAAGACCTTCATTTTAATCATTGCGTCAAATTGTAAATTTCGATGTTAAAAATTATACCTCCACCCCCCCACTCTTCATTAAACCCATCAGCTGATGAGCTAAAAGAGTCCCAGTATAAGAACAAGAATTGAATAAATTATTGAATTTAATAAAATTTAATCTAATAAAAAATTGTATATTTTTTATTGTATAGCATATTTTTCTATATTTTAACTTTGATATTTATGATCTACAAAAAAAATTCTAACTTGTTGATTAAAAAAAAAAACGTTATTTTCAGATTGAGTTCTAAAAAGTACATAAAAATTAAATATCAAAGGTTAAAAATACAGTCATCTCCTCTGTTTTATAGTATTCGATTACTATTATCTTTTTAAGTTACACAATTTATAAATTACAAAAAATTTTGACGTGTTGGTTAAAATTTAAGGTAATTTTCAGTTTTAGCGATACAAAAATAACTAAAAGCTAAAAAAAACACGAACTTCGTCGTATTGTGTTGGGGTCAATCCATTTCAAGTGGTCCAGAAAATATTTTTTTGGTCGCTCGACCATTTTTAAAAAATCTGAAATTTTTTGTACAACAACCCTAACATGACGGAAGTTCAAAATGACCGTTCTTTTAATTTTACTATTTTTTGTTTGTGCATGGCGGCCATCTTTGTTTCATCGTATGCAGCGATTTTCTCAGATACTAGGATACACAAAATTGTAAATATCTCGTCTTCTATTTTCCCAATTTAAATGGGGTTTGCAGCATTTTGTTCAGAATAAAATAAGCTAAGTATTCATTGATAGAAAAATTTTGAAAAATAAATTTTTACAGGTGAAATTTTAGCACAAAATGTACGATTTTTTCCAAAAATTATCCGTTTGCAAGAGAAAAATTTTCATGCAAGAGCAACTGTCAACCTTACACAATTTTTTCTACAAATAGGTCAAAAGTACGTGTACTCATACACCAAGTCCCAGATCTGGGAGTTAATTTCTCTTTGCGAAAAAAATTCCGAAATTCGTCAAAAATTTCAAAAATCGCACTTTTTAGGCTTTGATATCTCTGGTGGGGCACAAGATAAAAATCTGAAATTTTGGCCTGTGATTGTATTTTGTAGTAGCGTTATGTACAAAAAATTTCAAGAAGGAGATTTGACTACAAGCTGAGATATGACATGGAAAATATGTGAAAACAGTACTGTCAAACTATTGTAAACCTACTATGTAATTGTTCAACAAGACTGTCAACCTTGCACAATTTTTTCTACAAATTGGTCAGAAGTGTTTGTACTTATACACCAAGTCCCATATCTGGGAAATGATTTCTCTTTCCGAAAAAAAATTCCGAAATTCGTCGAAAATTTAAAAAATCGCACTTTTTAGGCTTTGATATCTCTGGTGGAGCACGAGATAAAAATCTGAAATTCTTGCCTTTGATAGTATTATGTAGTAGTGTTATGTACAAAAAATTTCAAGAAGGAGATTTGGCTACCAGCTGAGATACGGTGATTAAAAAAATGTTAAGAAATGCTATTACGAGTACATTAGGAGAAATGAGATTAGTCTCTTTTATTACAATATTTACACAGAAAATATCGTTTGTTGAAAACAGTTAAATAATAAGCATTTAATTTACAAAATACTATATATGCTCAACAAAGAGCTTAACAATATTTACGAGAGATGTAATGAGTTCGACCAGTTACTGTTGTCAGTCCATCAGGCTGTTCTTTCTAAAAATCTTATTTGAAGCCCTCCAAGTCTTGTCATCCCTTGTTAACTTGAATGAAATTCTCTAAGTTTAATAATTGAAGCCATGTCAACTCGATCAGTTGCAATTCATTGTCTGTAACTTACTTTTCCTGAAATGTGTTCCGAGTAAAATTGTTGCAATAGCATTTCTAGTAGATTTGTTCATCTGGACAAATAGTGTATTGGCTTAGCATACATTCTGATTTGTTTAAATCACACAGAAGCATTTGAAAAAGATATTTGTAACTAACATTTAACTTTGTACCATAAATAATTAATTTAAAATTTTGGAGGTATGAACAATTACATAGTATGTTACAATAGTTTGGCAGTATTGTTTTCACATATTGTCCATGTCATATCTCAGCTTGTAGTCAAATCTCCTTCTTGAAATTTTTTGTACATAACACTACTACGCAATACTATCAAAGGCCAGAATTTCAGATTTTTATCTCGTGCTCCACCGAGAGATATCAAAGCCTAAAAAGTGCGATTTTTGAAATATTCGACGAATTTCTGAATTTTTTTCGCAAAGAGATATCATTTCCCAGATCTGGGACTTGGTGTATGAGTACACGCACTTTTGACCTATTTGTAGAAAAAATTGTGCAAGCTTGACAGTCTTGTTGGACAATTACATAGTAGGTTTACAATAGTTTGGTAGTATTGTTTTCACATATTTTCCATGTCATATCTCAGCTTGTAGTCAAATCTCCTTCTTGAAATTTTTTGTACATAATGCTACTACGCGATACTATCACAGGCCAAAATTTCAGATTTTTATCTCGTGCCCCACCAGAGATATCAAAGCCTAAAAAGTGCGATTTTTGAAATTTTTGACGAATTTCGGAATTTTTTTCGCAAAGAGAAATCAATTCCCACATCTGGGACTTGGTGTATGAGTACACGCACTTTTGACTTATTTGTAGAAAAAATTGTGTAAGGTTGACAGTTTCCCTTGCATGAAAATTTTCCTCTTGCAAACGGATAGATTTTGGAAAAAATTGTAAATTTTATGCTAAAATTTCACCTGTAAAAATTTATTTTTCAAAATTTTTCTTAAACTGTATATTTAGCCTATTTTATTCTGAACAAAATGCTGCAAACCCCATTTCAATTGGGAAAATAGAAGACGAGATATTTACAATTTTGTGTATCCTAGTATCTGAGAAAATCGCTGCACACGATGAAACAAAGATGGCCGCCATGCACAAACAAAAAATAGTAGAATTAAAATAACGGTCATTTTGAACTTCCATCATGTTAGGGTTGTTGTACAAAAAATTTCAGATTTTTTAAAAATAGTCGAGCGACCAGTGCTGGACCACTTGAAATGGATTGACCCGTTGTCTAACCCAAAACCATTTCTTAAATTTCTTGGCTGTAATCAATCCGAAATTTTTTGTGCTATCCTATCAAATAAGTATAAATTGTAACACACGAAAAGCTTTAACGAAACACTAGATTGCATTATCATCGGATTTACATCAGTATGTAAAATTTAATCTCTGTCGGATATTTGAAAGTGAGTTAAAATTTGAATGCAGATTTTGAGGTGAAAAACAAATACACGATGGTTGAATTTAAATTAAAAGAAAATCGTGAAAATAATCATTCTGAAATCCTTAAAAAACATATTTTAAAATACAATTATTCTGTACAATCTGAAACTGAATAAAAGTTATTTCAGTCGTAAAATGCGTACGAATTTTCCACAGTATGGAAACACATAAAATAAGTTCTTCGAAAACAGTTCGCACTTGATATAACATCATTTAACAACTTGAACTTGATTGAACATCAAACCATGTTCGAACCTTTTTGCTTTCCGATGCAAGAAAGTGGTATAAGTCATGCATTTTTAAAGTTTCATGCCTCTGTCAATTTTAGTGTTATATGATCGAAGCTTTTTTTTTGTCTTGTTTGACAGTGTAATAGGAAAAATTTACGACCCGAATAGCTTTTAAAATACTTCCTTTCCTCATTTAAAACCATTTTCTAACTGGAACTACAGGGTGTTTATAAAGTCCCGGACCCATTTTGATGTTTAATAACTCATAAAATAATAAAGATGGATAAGAATTTATAACATAAATGGTTAGATAAACTCAAAACGTTTCATGACCCTTGTCAATGAACTTCCACGTGTGTCCCCTTCGCCGCACGGAGAATATAAAGTCGATAGTCAATTTCACGCCAGGTAGCGGCAAGCACGTCGGTATCCATTGACTATTGATTTGATATTCACCGTGCGACGAAGTGGGCACACGTGGGAGCTCATTGACAAGGGTCATGAAACTTTTTGAGTCTATCTAACCATTTATATTATTAATTTTAATTTATCTTTATTATTTTATGAGTTATTAAATATCAAAATGGGTCCAGGACTTTATAAACATCCTATATATATCTATGACTAACAGTTTAGGAATTAACAATTAGCCACCGTTGAGAAAGGATACCGAGTATACACCACAATGAGGAATTAACAGAACACCTTTTAATAAAACAATTTTTAGCTTACTTGAGAGAGTTGTTAAGAAAAAAATAAAATAAGCAAATAACTTTAACATGTTTCGGCTCCATCTAATAAGAACCATAATCATAATAAAAATAAAATAAAATTCAAAACGTCTCATTCACGGCATTCAAAACTCATTCACGGTCAATAGAAATGACACGCAACAATGAGATATATACAAAAACCACGCGCTCTATTGTAAAAAAAAAAAAAAAAAAAAAAAATAAAAATAGACTATGATCTAAAAATTATTTCCAACTTCTTTCATCCCATTCAAGCTTTCACGAGGAATTTATTAAATAATTCTAATCATGACTTAGGATAATAAAAGGGACACCTTTTTTGTAACACCTCTCTCAGATAATCTAATTTTTTTTTATTAAAATGTTTATATAAAAGGTGAAGTTCTTAAAATCTTCTAATTTACAAAAACCTAATGGATTTAGTAAACTTTTTATTATGACAGAAAACCATTTTTCTTTTTGATATAGTAATAAATTTTCCACAATTTTATTAAACAAATAGTGCTCTACTCGATGAAAGTTAAACTAGACACATAAAAAGAGCTTTAAAAGTTAGTAAAACAGTTAGTTGGATTTTTTTATGGGAAAATGCGATAGGTATGCGGCTATAAAATGAAAATTGCGTGATTCATTGAATACGTCACTTAAGTCACTCATTGGTTTCTGCTAGAGACCGATAACACGTCAATATTTATATAAACTTGACCAAATATACATTGCAGTTGTATTGAAGAACAATATCATTGTATTGGATCGAAATGCCACAGAAAGATTAGAATATATTTCAAGTGTTTTATTTATAAAACAAATTCAGCTCAACAGTTCTTATATTTTTATAAAAAGTAAATCAGTTAGTTTACTATATACAGGGTGATTCATAAAAGATGGGCAGAACTTTAAGGGGTTATAGTACACTTAAAGACAAATAATATTAAATGGGAGACTAAGGGTCCCAGACGTATTCCCAAGGAGATAGGGGGCATTAAAGTTTAGGGTCCGAAATTTCAAATGATTATAAAAAATGGAAAAATTGGTCGATTCGTTTGCGGCTTTTGCAAAAAATTTTCTCTATGCCAGTATTGAAATAAAATTTTAAAGTTCAATTTCAAAAAATGCCGATAGGGGGCGCTTTAGACTTTGGAGTAACAAACAACTATTTTTTAACGTTATTTTTTGTATTTCTTTAAATGATTTCGAAAGCTTAGACTTAAACTTAAATTTTGATCTAAAAATCTGAGTCCTAACGAGTAGTTAAGTAGCGTAAACTGAAATTTGAAATTTGAAACCCTTCTCCCCCCAGAACAAAAATCAGTTATTCCCGATCTTTGTGTCGTAGATTAGGCTCTAACTACTGCCGCGTTTTTCTAAAATTATTCTTTATGTCAGTATTTTCTTGAAAATAAATTTTAAAGAAAAGTTTCAAAAAATTCCGATAGAGGGCGCTTTAGACTTTGGAGTAACGAACAACTATTTTATACCGTTATTTTTTGTGTCTCATTAAATGCTTTCTAAAGCTTAGACTTAAACTTAAATTTTCAGCTCAAAATCTGAATCGCTGAGCGTGGTTCAGTAGCGAGGGGAGGGGGTTCAAATTTCAACTTCTGAACATAGTTCAGTTTGCACTACTTAACCATGCCCAACGATTCTGTGCTGTGATACGAGGCAAAAATACAACTTTCGTCAAGGACTGCATAGTCGGAATTCACACATAAAGGCACTGGCACAATTGGAAACGTCGCTCATGCAAACGTTAAAGCTCCATTCCTGACGCTAGTCACCGGGTGAAGAAGGAGACAGAAAGTATGCAAATGTCAAATGTGGAAGAAGAAGAACACGTATGCAAAATTTCGACACGATTCAGGCATAAAAACCACTGAACGGTGAGTCAAGTGTAAGTCGCTGTGGTAATGAATCGGAAGATGGTGCCCTTCACGAATAAGGAAAAGGCTGAGATGCATTTAATTTACGGAGCGGCAGATGGAAATGGTGCAAAGGCACAACGAATGTACGGAGAGCGATTTCCCAACAGGCGGTTGCCTAACCGCAAAACTTTCGAGCGCTTGCACAGACAGTTGTGTGAGACGGGATCATTTCTCGCTTCCCGTACGAATGCAGGTCGTGCAAAAAAGGACGAATCAGTAGTTGTTGCAGAAGCCATTCTGGATGTAGTAGCGGCGCAGCCAAGTACAAGTACACGAACAGTGGCTAGGCAGGTGGATACCTCACAGTCCATGACTTGGAGGGTACTGAAGGATGAACATTTGCTCCCGTTTCATGTGCAACGAGTCCAGAAACTGTCTCCAGGAGATTATCCAAATCGTATTGAATTCGCCCGCTGGTTTCTGCAGCAGAACGCGCTAAATCCACATTTTGGACGAACTGTGCTTTTCACCGATGAATGTACCTTCACACGTGAAGGTACATTTAACACACACAATGCACATGTATGGGCGGATGTCAATCCACATGCTACGTATCCACATGCTCATCAGAGATGCTTTTCCATCAATGTTTGGGCAGGAATCCTCGGAGACCATCTAATCGGACCGTACCTTCTTCCTGAACGCCTCAACGGTAAAACATACCTCACATTTCTGCAACATGTGCTGCCAGACCTGTTAAACGTTGTTCCTCCACGCATCCGGCGGGTCATGTGGTTCCAGCACGATGGAGCGCCAGCCCATTACGTACGAGACGTCCGCAACTATCTGGACATCACATTTCCGAACAGATGGATTGGTCGAGGTGGTCCTGTTGCTTGGCCTGCTCGCTCGCCAGATCTTTCACCCCTCGATTTCTTTTTTTGCCCTCTATCGGAATTTTTTGAAACTTTTCTTTAAAATTTATTTTCAAGAAAATACTGACAAAAAGAATAATTTTAGCAAAACGCGGCAGTAGTTAGAGCCTAATCTACGACACAAAGATCGGGAATAACTGATTTTTGTTCTGGGGGGAGAAGGGTTTCAAATTTCAAATTTCAGTTTACGCTACTTAACTACTCGTTAGGACTCAGATTTTTAGATCAAAATTTAAGTTTAAGTCTAAGCTTTCGAAATCATTTAAAGAAATACAAAAAATAACGTTAAAAAATAGTTGTTTGTTACTCCAAAGTCTAAAGCGCCCTCTATCAGCATTTTTTGAAATTGAACTTTAAAATTTTATTTTAAGAAAATACTGGCATAAAGAAAATTTTTTGCAAAAACCGCAAACGAATCGACCAATTTTTCCATTTTTTATAATCATTTGAAATTTCGGACCCTAAACTTTAATGCCCCCTATCTCCTTGGGAATACGTCTGGGACCCTTAGTCTCCTATTTAATATTATTTGTCTTTAAGTGTACTATAACCCCTTAAAGTTCTGCCCATCTTTTATGAATCACCCTGTATATTTCAATACAATGAGGAATTATGAGAAAACATTTTATTTCCCACGTAAAGTGATACTTTTTCCGCAATTTTCTTCAACAAATATTGTTTTATTCGGTGAAAACTAAACTAAACAAAGAATAGAATCTTCAAAGTTAGTGAAACAGTTAGTTGGAAGATTTCCGGGAAAATGTAATAGATATGTAGCTATAAAATGAAAATTGCGTGATTCAATCAATACGTGATTAAGTTATAGGTTGTTATCCGCTAAAACCCGAAAGCAAGTCAATGTTTATAAAATCTTGACGGAATATACATTGAAGTAGAAATATTGTATTGAAGAACAATATTTTTCTATCAGATCAAAATGCGGTAGAAAGAATAGAATAGCTTCGAAATATTGATTTCATATCTTTTAGGTTGTGGTCAAAATCGTAGTTTTAAAAGTATTTCATTATGAAATGGTTATTAATATTCTTATATTTCATAGAATATTAAAATTCTATTCTAAAAATAAATTATTTTTTATACATTAAAATTATCTTAGAAATGAAATAAAGTGTTTTTCTTCCAGGTAATTTGATAAATGTTCTGCAATTCCCTTCAAAAGAAACGTGATCTATTTATTGAAAGCTAAACTGGCCATATAACAGAAATTCAAAAATTGGTGAAACTGTTCGATGGATGTTTTTTTATGAGAAATAGAGGTAGATATGTGAATATAAAAAGAAATTTGCACGAAAAAGTTATTATATTTATTAGATTTTTAAATCACAAGATTTTAAGAATTTCAATTTTTATATAAACATTTTTACTTTACTTGAGAGAGGTGTAACAAAAAATTAAAATCAAATATTATTGACGTGTTTCGATTCCAATCCGATAATAACCACAATCATAATAAAAATAAAAATACAAAAACAAATCTTTTCCCTGTCAATACAAACGGCATGCGACAATGAGATGTAAACAAAAACCACGCACTCTTTTGTAAAAGCAATAAATTAAAAATCAAAAATTAATTTCCAACTATTTTCATCCTATTCAAATTTTCACGAGGAATTTACTCATGAACTCCAACCATAACTTAGGAATAATAAAAGAAAAACAACCATTGCAATTAAAAGTTTTAAGCGTAAAATTTTTGTTTGCAATTTCGGATCAAAATACGATAAAAAGAATGTAATAAATTTGAAATATTCTATTTTGACTCATTTCATTTAGTTGCAACTGAAATTGCAGTTTAAAAAGTATTTCGAGATGAAACGTATTATATTGATGAAAGGATATAGTTATATTCATAAACGAAATTGAACTCAACAGTTCTGATGTTTTTATAAATAAGTTTATTATATACATATATATATATAACATATATATATATACATATATATATATATATATAATACCATTAAAAGTAGACAAGATTCACCAATGGATTTTATCAATAAAACAATAAACCAAAACGAAGAATTAGAATTGAATTGAATTATAATAAAATAAAAAAATAGTGTAACGAGCAAATCTGAAAAAATAAATATATAAAATGAATGCAAATAGAATTTGTAGCTCCAAAAGCAGAATCATCAGGCCCCAAATGCTCTGGAACTACAAATGAAGTGCGCGGTTTCATTCACGTATTAGCCATGAAATAGCAAAATAATACGTGTTTGGGGCTACCAACACACAAAAACCAAATTATTAAACAAGGAACAAAGATATTTTACAAAAAGGAGTTGAAAGTAATTAAAAATAATAGTTATCCATAACAAATAAAAAGATAAAGCTGAATGGAAATATAATTGAACCGGAGAAAATAATTAATAATCGATATTAACATAAAATTAAATTAATAAAATAATTAAAATTTGAATTAAGAGATAACATTCATATTAACATATAACTTAAAATACCATTTTGTTACGAATGTTAATCAGTAACATTTATTGTGACTTTACATGGTAAAAACTCATTAGCTTAATATAGGATAATAAAAATTAAAAAATAAGATAAAATAAAATAAAATAAAAATTAAAAAAAAAATAATAAATAAAAATAAAATAAAATAAAATAAAAATAAGTAAAAATTAAAATAATAATAATAATAGTAGTAGTAATGATATTGTCAATAATAATACCAAAAATTATATCAATAACATTAAAATTAATTTGATAATTAAAATATAGCTATTTAACTATAGATATAACTAGACAAATATCCATATATTAGTGTCAATTAAACAGTTTAAAAATTATGTTAAAATAAATAACCCACTCTCTTTTTTTTTAAATAATTAACCTTTGCGTTTTTATCCAGACAACACCACCCTCCTCCGTACTCTAACATCTACCCACCCAACCATCCTATATATTTTTTTTATTACTTTTTAACATTTTTAATTTTTTATTATTATTTTTATGTTTTATAATTTTTTTTATAAATTTTTTACGCAAAGAATTAATTATAAGATCATGTAATATCTAATTATAAAATAAAGAATATATGAATTTTTTAGGATAACCATTATTTATAGCATCATATACAAGCTTTTTAATATTAGTATTAATTAAATGGGAAGAACATAGACATTTTATTTTATATAAATGTTAAGTATTATATTACGATATACAGAATTATGAAGACATGATTTAAAATTAGTAAAGGTATTAACTTTAAAATTAAATTCTTTCCTTTTGTCATAAATATCAGTTATAAATTTGTTCTGTTTTAATATAATTTTAATATCTAAGAAATTGATTGTATTATTAAAAAGTAGGTTTTTTGAAAGTACTAGATTAGAAGGATAATCAACAGGGAATTGAGATATACAGGTGTTATCAGTATCAATTAAAATTACATCATCTATATATCGATATAAATGTATTTTATTATTTAAATAATGACGTTCATAGTAATATAAGTCAGATAATACACTAGATGTACTACCACCTTGTGGTATACCAACATTTTGAATATATATATTGTTATCATGCATGATAAAATTATTATAGATAATGAAATTGGTTAAGGTATGAAAAAAATCATAATCGATATTATGTGATATATCCAACTCGTGTTGATATGTTTTAAAAAGCTCATTTATGATATTATGTAAATCCGATAAATCGATATTATTAAATAAATCCTTAAAATCATAAGTAGTGATATTTTTTATACATTTAAGATTTTTCATAATATGGACCAGTTCATAACTATTTTTTATGCAATGTGTATTATCACTTTTTTTGTAATATTATATATTTGATTAAGTATTACTAATAGAATTTTATTAGCAGCATTATTGTAAGTATTGCAACCAATTGTAACAGTTCTGAATTTAACAGGATGCTTATGAAATTTGGGTATAAGGACAAGATAAGGATATTTAAAGTT